>VDFB02256132.1:88240316-88491724 GCA_007258455.2 Sequoia sempervirens | reverse complement strand
AAATAAGATATTTTTGGTGCAAATATGAGCACCCCATTGATTTAAAAGAGTTTGAGGAAGTTATTTTTTCCTTTTTTAATTAAATCGGGCATATGAAGCCAAAACTACTAGGATTTGAAGTTGAAGATTGGTTGCTAGATTTGGGAGATAGGTACAATTTTGGAGCACTTTCTATCAAAATTGACACGGCCATCATGTCCAGGAGGCCCAAAAACCCTAGGATCAACTATCAAAACACCAAAATCTAAGCACTTCACTTGGAGCCTGAGGAAAAAAATTACCCTCCTTCATTTTTCATACGGATGTCATAATTGTAAGCATTAGCGAAAAAAATTGTCTAAGTCACAGGAAAATTTGTTAGTACAATTCAAAATACTTTTAAATCAGTTTTTTATTTTATTTTTTTAATTTCAAAAAGTAAAAAAAAAATATTAAAAGGTACTCAGAGTACCTATGGACTGCAAATTGCAATATCGTAGGGTACTCACATACTACGCACGATGCTAAAAGGATGCCATGTGGTGAGCCCTCGGCCACCATGTCCATACAAGGTACACCCATAGTGGAAATCCATACCATTGATCAGTGGTCCTTTGTTTCAAACCCAACCAATCAAACTAGAATATTTTGATAAAGATAAAATATTTTCTTAAGATTCCCTTAATTTTACTAATCAAAGAATCTTACAAGATTCCTTTGAATATTCTAACCAAGGGAATATTATGACAAGATAGGGTATATTTCAGTGTGATAGCCTCCCAACCATCAAATTTAACCTCATGGACTTTTGATGTCAGCACCGCATCAGTAGCCCTTTGAAAATTGTTGCCCCCTCTCCATCAGTAGTTTTAATTTTGTAGTCCAACTTTGAAAGGGAAAATCTTGGTCATACAAGCTCTTTTATGTAATACTTTTTTTCTGATTTGGGGTAGAATTTTGTGCTCTTCACAGTGGTGCAATTTTTTTATTTATGTTCCTAATTTTTCTAAAAATTTCAAAATTTGATAGGTGTTGTTGAGCCATTCTCATTTTGGGAACTTTTGAGGCTTCATTCTTGCTCCTACAGTAACATTTTTGGGTGAATTTTTTTTTACAGTGCAAAATTTTTCATGTAATTTGTAGCTGTGTGATTAGATTGATCCTATTCTATGTAAAAAATTTACTTTGACCTTGTGGCTAAATTTGGCATTTGTAAGCACTAATATCAAGTTCACTTTGATGTTTTTGGCTAGTGGCACCTATAATCACACTAAGTATAAAGTGCCAAAATCATATATTGCTAGAGGGGTTTCTTGATTGAGTATTTTTTCTTTTTTTTGGGGGGGGGCGTGGGTAATTTTGTAGTGGTTGATTTATTTTTTCCTTTTTGTGTGTTCTTGCAATGAGAAAATCTCAAATTGAACTCCTAAATCCATATAATTATGCTTCATGGATAAAATTAGTATGGAATTATCTCATGGGGAAAGGTTGTCTAGGCTATCTAAAAGAAACTATTCCTCAACATACTAATGCTAAAAAGTTGGATAAATGGGAGATTCATCATGTGAAAACACTTGGATGCATATGTTCACTAGTCTCATTTGATTTACCATTTCATGTTGAATAATGCAAAACACCTAAAGAGGTTTGGGATACTTTTGAGAAATTGTATGTTAAAACAGATAAGATTAAGGGTTAAATTGATAATGATTTGATGAATCTTGATCCTAAATGTTTTGACCACATCCAATACTACATCTCCAAGATCAAATAATTAAGAGCATAGTTGAAAGATTACAATATTGATAGAGGATTTACAATTGATTCTATTTTTTTATCCAAGCTTGGTCCTAAGTATTCAGTGTTTGTTTCTGGCTTTTATACCCATCAACTTTCTATGGGAGCATCATATGTTGATCCTAAGTTGTATGACTTTATAAATCTCCTAATCCAAGAGGAAGTGAAAATTCATATGGATCTAATCAAGTCTTCTAAGTTGCAAGCATTTTTGGCTAGTGAGCCTAAGGTACAAAAAGAAACAAGGAATCTTGACAAGAAACAAAAGAAGAAAAAAAAGCAACATAAAGAATTTTAATCCTCTCCCTTTTCAACGGAAACATTTAAGAAGGAGAAGCTTGCATGTGCATATTACAATAAAACAGGGCATGATGAACATTAATGTTATTCTAAATAGATTGATTAGTTGACACATCTTCTTAAGAATAATCAAATCAGTTTTCCTTCATCATCAAAAGGTTCATCTTCTTCTTCATCTTCAAAGTTTGATAGATATAACGGGAAAACACTTGTTGTAGTTCCATATTTTGATTCTAAGATAAATACTTGATTCAAGAGCCTCACATCATATGGCTTCATCACAAAGTATTTTCTCTTCATTTGAGTCTTGTTCATCACCACACATCCTGATGGCTAATACATATATACATATTTGTGGGAAGGGGTTCATTAACATGGATGGCATAGCATTTAATGATATTATTTTTGTGTCTTCATTACATCAACCAATATCATTTTTATCTATCAGATCACACATGGTGGAGCAGGCAAGAGAATTGTGTTCACACCAAATTTTTTCATAATCTAGGATTTACATAGCAGATATATAGTTACAGTTATGGAATTTGATCACCAATCTTGAGTCTACACCTCACATTTTTCTCCTATTGTTCCTTTGGTGGATTTTCACATTGAGGCATCTATTGTGGACACTTTTAAGGAGATTTAGTATGGTAACTTGAATCATGCTATAATTTCATCCACGGAGGATCTCGTTACATGTGTTGATATTCCATCTCCTTCATCTATTGTTGCTTTTGATGATGCTTGTGTTGCCACAATTTTGGCTCCTTGCAATTTAGTGCAATAGGCCCTACATTTTCTTCTAGATATGGCTATTTGGGATGAGTACTTTGTTGGTTTTTTTTCTAGTTGAACCTCAAAAATCCTCTAAAGGGTATCCAATCCTTATACTCAAGAACTTCAAGGAAATGAACGGGAGATGGATTCTATAATTTTCTCCCCTACACTTTAGGCTTTGTTAAACCTAGGAGGTTGTTCCCAACAATATCTTATAGATACTTGTGTGTCGAAGTATCAAACACACTGTAAACAGATGACTCTCCTTTAATTGTCTAATGGGCATACTACATTAAAGGTGTGGCTGACCTTCATGGCAATATTCAAATTAAACATGAGAGATGTAAATCATTAGATTCCACACACACATAAATTCCTATAAAGTAAAAACAGAGGGAATTCATCAAAGAGTTGGCTGACCTTTAAACAAAATACCATCTACTACAAGGAATGGAATGATACTTCAAATTGGTGCATTATAATTGAAAGATTTTAGATGCTTTTTATTCTTGTTCTAAGACTCAGGTTAGGTGCGTGACTAACTCATTTATCTTTAAGATAACCTAATGAAAATATCAGTTCCTTATCCATTGGGCTAGTGAAGTCACATCTATAATAACTATTAATGCTTTAACAATTTTAACTTAGCAATTGATGGGATATTGGCATACTACCTTGCAGTATTCAACTCACTATGCCTAAAATATAACTACTTATCAATCTTATGTCCTTTCCTCTTGAACTTGTGACTTTATTCTAGCATTTAATCAATTCTTTGAGTTGAAGCAAAAAAAAACTCACTCATTCAATCTAAATAATTGAAGACAAACAAAATGATCATTAAAAAATTTCATTCATAATTTGAAAGACAATTACATTGGAGAGTTTATGCTTTAGAACTGATACTTTCTTTTACTATTGTTGCTACTATAAAACCATATTAAGATCATTACATCATAACTCATACCCTAGACTCATTCCTGATATATTCAATAGTTCATCTACTTACAATTTTCTCCTCCATGAGCTTAGCATTCAACCTATACCCTTTTGAGACCTCAAACTTGAACCCTTGTAACTAGCCTTGAAATCCCTTTTATAGAATAAGGAGCAACAAGTCACGGGTTGAATTACAATTACATTTCATTTGTAATGTTCTGTCTTTAATGGGAACTCAAGAATGTTGCAAATGCATATAAAGGTGTAATAATTTATTTATTTTTAAGTTTAATTATTAAGTAATTTTAGTTGCATACATTCATTAGGTTATACACGCTACACTACTTTGAGTTTCCATATGACTAAAGTATTTCGTGATGTGACATATTAATAACATTAACATAAAGATAAATATTGCATTTCATTTTATTGCCATTCATAATAACATAAAGTACATACATGTTTTTCCATACATTGCATTTGATAATTATACAATACTCATCCATATGATGAGGTAGTTCAATAATGATTACAATTACAATTACATTGTTCACCTCTTATACAATTGAGGGATGTTTTCAAATATAAGTTTACAATATACAATGTTGAAATAAACATAAGTATCCGATCGCGAGCTCTCCATCCATGAAGCTCTCGATGCCATGATCATAATGGGGACCCAACGGAGTAAGGCGCACGTTCCACCCAACCATGTGGTACCCGTAGATCCAACCCCCGTGCTAGGAGATAGTAATAAGGTTACCTAGACCTAATCTACTAACCCTAGACACTAGTACAAAACAGACTATTGGTTACATTGCTTCCAGATTTAGACAATTGAATATTTCACAATTACAAGGTTCAATGTTATTCTAGGTGGAGTGTCATCACAATGATGCAAAGGTTACGCTGGTGTTTCTTCCTAGGTTCTGGCCCCCAATCCTTGGGTTACCCTGGTAACCTCTTATGAAACCCGGCCCCTATTGCATACAATTGTGGAATCGAATATCTTTTAAAGGAACAAGACATCGATTTTCCATTCCAGGCCTTCTCATCTTATACTCATGACTGAAGAAGCTCAAGAGTCATAAGAGAGGCAAAATATCTTGTTAAGTGTTTTTAATCTATCTACTGTGTTCTTTAGTTTTCACTGACTTACAAACTATTTGTAAGTTACCCTGACACCACTTTGTGTGTCGGCCCTTACAAATAGCCACTCCCCTAAACATAACAAGGGTTTCTAGGTTTTCATGACTAGGGCTTACCAAGTACACAAATTACTACTCACAATAACAAATTAACCATAACGGTATTAGACACCATGTTTCACTTTTGCACAAACCCAAGTCAATTTAAGAAATACTTTTGAACAGTTAAACACCCCTTTTACACAATTTGTTCTGGAAGGCTTACACAACAAAGGATTTCCCATTTTTTCCCAAAAATAACACAATAATAATAAATCAAGAAAAAAATTTATCTCTAGTTCAGATATACTAAATCCAATCAATCAAAATAGGATAAATAAAACAATTCATCTAAAATTAAGTTTATTTTCCCATTTAATTTAAAAATAGATTTCTACTTTGTTCAATAACATATCCATGCATATAATTGTGATATTTATAATTTCAAAAATATCTAATTGATTTAATTACAAAAATATCACATTTTAAATCAAACTAATATACAATTAAAACATATATAATATATATATATATAAAACATTATAATAATATATAATATATAATATATAATAAAAGTATTATATATATATATATATATTATATATATTATAATAAATTATATATATATATGAATCAAATTAAGGTATAAATTTTGAATTTTAAAATAAAAAATTTTAAACTAGGGTTTTATTTTCTTTTTTTTCCCTTTTCGCGCAGGCCGCAGCCCACGCATGCCTCACTGAGGGTTGGGCTACCTTCACAGCCCGCCCACAGTGCTTGGCCGCGATGGCTGTGCCAAGTTCTTCCCGCGAGGGCGGCGCTGGCTCAGCCCTCGCCGCTGTGCTCTGTGGGCTCGGCCGCGGGATAACCCCCGCCCAACAGTGCTTTGGCACTGGTTAATTTCTCTATAGTTTTTTTTTTTTAAGAATATAAATTTTATTCATAGAAACCACACGGCAATTATTAAATCCCTTTTATCTTAAAAAAAAAAAAATACAAGCAATCCATATGGATTTCGATGATGGATTTGTTCCGTTTTTTTTAAATAAATAAATAAACACTGCTAATTCGCCCGTACGGCGATTTGATTCAAAATTAGAAAAAAAATAATAATAAAATTTCTCCAACACATATTCCTCAGTACAATGATTTCACAAAGATAATATACAGTAATTTCTTCTGGGAAGCTGCAAAATTTTCTTCAGAGTTTTCATAGAAAATATGCACAGTATTTTTTTAAAATTTCCAATCCAATTTTTTTTAAACAGCATACCATATACTGTAAATATGAAGATACCTTCTACAGAAAACTATATTTTCTTTCACAGAACCAGCTAAATAATTTATCTATTTTAAGCAAGTATTCCTCAAAAATTAACAATTTAAAAGAAACACAGCAGATCCACAAATAAAAGAAAAGAATACCAAAATTATTTCATTTCTACAGATACCCATATCAAAACCTTGACAGGTAATTTTCATACGAAACTTTACAAAAACTTTCCTTTTTGTTTTGAAAGAAATTTTCATCTGTATAAATAAATTTTAACAAATTCTTGAGAAAGATTCAGAAAACTCAAAAACATATCTTTTTCTCTAACTTTTTAAAGAAAACAAACAAACTAAACAAGAAAAGTACCTGTAGTAAGAAAGCTGCCTGTAGGGTGTAACCTCTTGCCTGTAACGTACAATTCCCAAGATCTTCTTCAAAAGAAATCTTCAAATCCAAGAAAGCTTAACCAACCACCAAGATCCTCCAAGGGATCTTCCACAAATATACAACCAGAGAGAACAATTTCTAAGAAATAAGGATTTTTACACAGAGAATTTTTTTTTGTAAAGGCTCTGATAATTTCCCCATGAGAAAAATTGAATAGCCTCTGTAATTTCCAAATCCTCAGATAATATCCATCAACAACCTCAACAATAATCAATTAAAGCACTGGCACACTTGTCGAGAAGTGGTTATGAAAATATCTTCTCCACTTCACGGCAATTTTTCCCTTCAATATTTGCATGCAATTTATTTATTTAATTTAAATTTTACAACCATTATTCAAATCTCATGCATTTTAAATTTTAATTTACCATTTTCCACAATTTATTTAATTTTCAAATATAACTATTTACTCACTTAATATTTTAATTTAACTAATTAATTTATTTAATTAAATAAGTTTGATCTTTTATAATCAAACCATTTAACCAAATAAGCTAATTAATTAATTAAATAATCGAGCAAGTAATTTCTTTAACATTTAAAATTAATTTAAATAACAATAATTTAAAACACAATAAACTAACATTAAAAATTAACCAAATTTGCTTTTTCAAACCATTTATTCAAACATAAATTGACAATACAACCTATGACTCAACTAAAGACAAACAAAGTACTAAGACCATAAAGACTAGACTAGGGTAAACGCTACTATCTCCCGATCAACGTCTTGAGTCTTGACGCCAAACCCGAGTACCCGTGTGGAGCTCTGCGGTCATGTACCGCAAATTCCTGCGAACTAAGCAAATAACGCTCATACATATATGCTATATAAACACTAAATGGGCATTACACTGCGGCGTAAGAAAATCACAGATATCGAGGGCACTCACAAGCGAGTGATGCGATTCTGTTCTCCACACCAATACACTTCACAGCAAACTGACGAAATAAATGTTGTTAGTCCATCATAAGCATGTACATATCAATAAACAACTGAAAGTAAACATCTACGCTATATCCAATCATGTCTGAAATCAATAATCATCAAACAAGTATCATCATGTCACAAAATAATCCACTATCGCTCAAAACCAGCGATCAAAATATCCAACAAAGCATCATAGGTCTAACAACATAAAACATAACAACATAAAAGCATAAGCATAAACGGAGGGTACTACATCATTTTCATTTCAAAACTAATTTAACCCAAATTTGATATATTCCCCAAACAGATACATGTAATCATTTGCAAAGCAAGGGAAAGAAAAAGACAAAATTCCACATGACTTGTCGAAGGAAAGTAACCAAAACCACCAAAAGGTATTGTTAGTCATTATAGTAGCCCCCAAAATCCACATCCATGTCGAGCAAAAAGATTCTCCATCGAACCAACCAAGAAACCTCCAAGTTTGAAAAAACAACAAAAACCCAAACATATGCAGAGAACAAAAAAAATGTCACCAAGGCAATGTTGTCACCAAACAAAAACCAGGACCAAGATACAATCCTACTTAATCAGCATCAGAATACACACGCCCACTTTGTGTCTTTGCAGAAACAAGAGAAACCATCACTTCATCTTCATCAAAGTCCATTAGACTAGCCATGGTGAGTAAATATTGGTGGTAGCCAAAGTCAGTTTCATCCTCACTGTCTGAGGGACCATCTGAGATCACAATGGGAGAACTATGTCATCCCATGTAAGCTCAGTTATACTTGTTCCTCCTTATTTTCCTCATAGATTTTTTTGGATCCCTCTCCTTGACCTTGATAGACTCTCCCAATACAACCCTACTCCTTAGATAATAGGTGCTCTTGACACCATACTGAACAAATTTGTTACCCCGAGAACCCTTCTTTCCCTTTGGAGTTACAAAAACTCCAAGTGTGCCTTGTTCACTTTCAGGGATTTCATCATGGGATTCTAGTAGAATGAGTCTCAAAGACCTCTGGACTGGGGAAGTAGATACATTATGTTTACTCATTTTCAATGAGAATAAGATGGGAACAATGACTTCACAATTGTAGACTGACCCTTCACTAATTTCTCCCTAAGAAGATTTTGCAAAGTAAAAACACTCAACTCCTCACAACTCTTATCAACCTATGAAGAAACTGTAGAATATAAAACTCTTACCACCCCTTTCTTAGACTTGGGATCTTTCAGCTTCCGAATATAATTATGAAAAAAAAAGGCTATCAAATCCTATTATCAAGAAACTTGAGCATGTCGATCATCAATTCTCGAAGAAGGCCAACACAAGTGAGCAGAAAATCAACCATTGGATGTTGAATCACATTGTTAATCACCCAAATGCTTCAAAACTTGTGTATCATCTTCAATAATTGCAAAAAATCATTCACGCACATTAGGATCTGGATTTGGTAATCCTACATGTGTCTTATGCCATTAATGCTCACTCGTATGACACAAAGTACCTCTCATGTCCATATCTTAATTTTGAATATCAATTGTAGATCTTTGTGTGTGAGATGGCACGTTGAACAACTTAGATTGAGTCAACAGGCTTTGAATTCCATCACCATCGCTCGCCAATCCATCGGCCAATAAAAACCTGCTAGCTAGACACCAATTCATCCATCCATGGGCTCCACCATCTTTCTCCAAGCAGAGGAAAAGATCCATATGTAGTTCACCCGCTAACCCCGCTGCTTTTACAAAGCATTATTTTTTTTCCCGTGGGGTGAATGGGGAATGGTTGAGATTAAATCTTAACTTTGCTTCTCAGTCATCGATTTGAAACTTTTAGGTGCCAGGCACGATAGTGGAAACTGAGACTCATCTCTACAGTGAGACATGCGTCGACAGCCCACTGACCCCGCTACATTTTATTAACCATTATTTTATTCCTATGGGGTTGGCGGGGAGCGACCACGATCCAATCTTGAGATTGAATGGTTGGTAAAACTACACATGCAATAAAATTAGTTTTAAAATGGGGACCCAACTAGGTCGACATGACTCAAACCCTTGGGAAAAAATGACTTAAGACATAAGTCATTTAACATGAAATATTTCCATCCGACTTTAGAAGTATTAAAGCGATGGGAAAAAGGTGATCGACCAATGAACCTAAACCAGAGGTTTGATAAAGATACGATTCAGATGGCTCAAGTTGTGACTAAAACAACCAGTAACCGAGTGGAGCAAGTCAGTGAGCAAACATAACATCCATGGTTTAAGACTTAGAAAAGATGAAATGAGGGATTTTGAATGAAAACCCTAAACCCTACCCATGGGCACAAAGGCAACAGACAAAAACCAAAGAGGTAGAGGAAGAGGCTTCAACTTCACATGTTTCCAATGTGGGGAAATAGGCCATCAGGCATTTAAATGTCCACAAATCCAGCATGGTGTAGGAAAGTGAAAAGAGTCAAGAGTGCATGTTGCACAAGCTGAAAATAAAAAGGAGACTCCAATAAAGCATGGAGAAGACCCCAAAGATGGAGAATCATTGATGTTGCGAAGAATTTTGTTGAATCCTAAAAAGGAGAAACCGCTACCAATTCAGAGGAGAAATTTATTTTGAACAAGGTGTAAGGTAAGAGGAAAATGTTGAAAAGTTATTATGGACAGCAGTAGCACTAATAACACAGTATTAGGAGAAATGGTGAATAAGCTGAAATTGAAGAGAATCAAACATCCTAGACCATACAAAGTTCCATGCTTATAAACAGAGCATTACTTGTTGGTGAATGAACAATGTATGGTTAATTTTCAGATTGGAAACTACAAAGATGCAGTTATGTGACATAATGTCAATGGACGCATGTCATATTCTTTTGGGAAGACCATGGAAATTTGACAAGCAAGCTATTCATGATGGCTAATTAAATGCATATGCAATAAAGAAAGATGGAGAAGAGTACATATTAAATCCATTGAAGAATAGGGAAGAAGAAAATGAAGACAAGCCAAAGGTTTTTTTAGTTTCTAAAAAATAATTTTTAAGAGAATTCAAAGGTGAAAGGTCATTTTTTTCAATAATTCCCAAATTTGCAGCAGTTGGGACAATGAATAAAGAAGATGAAATACCATGGAAGTTCATGAAATTTTGAAAGATTATGTTGATATATTGATGAAGGAGTTACTCGACGGATTGTCACCCATGAGAAGCATAAGTCATTGCATGGATTTGATTCCCAATGCAAATTTTCCAAACAAGGGACCATATAGGATGTCACCAAAAGAGAATGAAGAAATAAATGGGAAAGTGCAAGAGTTGCTTGATAAGGGGATGATTAGAGAAAGTTTGAGTCTGTGTGCGGTTCCTGTAGTGTTGGCACCAAAGAAAGATGGGGATTGGTGAATTTGTATGGATTTAAGGGAAATAAATAAGATAACCATAAAATACTATTTTCCTTTACCAAGAATGGATGATATGATGGATTGCTTGAGTGGAGCCAAATATTTCACAAATATTGATTTGAAGAGTGGTTTCCATCAAATAAGAAGAAGAGAGGGAGATGAATGGAAGACCGCTTTCAAAACCAAAGATGGATTGTATGAATGGTTGGTAATTCCATTTATATTGCAAACTCTCCAAGCACTTTCATGAGATTGATTAATGAATTTTTGAAGCCATATCTTGGTAAGTTTGTGTAATAACAAAAAAGTAGCCTTTTCCCTTACTTGGTTTGGGATAATTGACATTAAAACTAAATTAATGGTGTCTTGGAATAGTGTTGTAATGTGTTGTACACATTCACATCATTTTAGGACCTTTATTTGATTAAAAAATGTCTTAATTGGTCCTTTGCAAAGGTGTTGTTAAGCGTTCTAACACACTTTCACACTTTTCTAGGATTTATTTAACTAATTAAGCTTAATGGGCCCCTCCTCAATAAAATATATTTAAATTTGTACATTATTTAAGTGTTGTAAAGTGTTATAAAGCACTTTCACATTTATCTAGGGTTGTCTTAATTAATTGTGGTTAATTGGAGTTAATTAACCCCCTTGAATTCAAATTTAAACCTTATTTTTGACACCTCCCAAAGATCTATCCCGACAACCATAATTTAAATAATAAAACATTTAATTGGGAAAATTTAGGTCCTGGAAAATAGTGCCAGGACCCATTCGCCCTAGGTGGCGAATGGGTCCTCCCTTAATAGGACCTCCCTTTCTGAGTTGATATGAAATGTGTTTTTGATGCTCTTTCCATCCCCTGGGGTTAGGTCCTAGAAAACTGAGCCAAGACCCATTCTCCCTAGGTGGCGAATGGGTCTGGTCCTCCCTTAATGAGGACCCCCTTTTCAAATTTAATTCTAATGGGATTTTAATAAAGTTTACTTTCAGATCTGGTGTTATCCCTAATTGTTTGAATTTTGAGGTTAATCTCCTAATTTAGTATAAGGGATTAATTCACATAGTTTCACCTAGCAAGTTTATGAAGCATCCTGTAAATTCATTCCAAGCCTTCAAGAAATAAATTTTACAAGCATTAGAGCATTACAAGAGCATTCATAAGGAATTTCAAGAGTCTATTGCAGCAATTCAAGATCAATTCATCATGACAAGGGTTTGATGCATTCATGCATGTTGCTGAGCTAAGAAAGTGGATTTAGCATTGAATATCTACTTGCAGGAATTGTTCACATCATATTCAAGGATCCAAGATCTACATTCTTCATGGCCACTACATGCTAGTTTGCAGATTTATTTCACAAGACATCATCCAAGGTGATATCAATTGCATATTTCATGTTTCATGCTCCATTTCATTTAAATTTCATCATTTGGTTTAATTAGGTACCACCAAGGGGTTTGACTGAGGAAAACCCCTATTCACCAAAAAAAAAACAAGTTTTTCTTCCCTTGAATTTGTGATTGCATATTTACAAGTTGAAGATCAAGTGGAGCAAGTTTGGAGCAAAATTGTCAAGTTGTCAAGTTGCAAAAGTTGTCATATAAAGTGAAAAATCAAAGATTTGAAGCTACAAAATTACCTGTACAAAATTTCATAAGCTGATAACTGAGATCTTGAGAGTGTAGACATCAAGGAATAGGACCCTGATCTCAATTTTAGAAACCCTAATAGGGACCCATTCGCCACTGAAGGCGAATGAGCCGTCTGTAGCCTAAAAATAGCAAGTTTTTGACAAGGTAGATAGCTTTTTATGCTCTAAAAACTTCCCTCATAGTTGCTATAACAGTTAGGTATCATTTATGCTTGTTATTTGCATCTTATCATACACATAATTGTAGTGTTTAGGGTCTTAGAAAAATTAGTGGTCCATCATCTTGTTGATTCATTTTGGTGAACCCTATTTTTCACCTAAATAGTTTGTGATTGTGTATTTAGATGATATTTAGATATTTAGTAAAATAAAAGAAGAGAACTTGCAACATGTTAGAGCTTTTTTACAAAGGCTGAAAGAAGAAAAATTAATGGTGAATTTGAAAAAGTGTAGTTTCATGAAAGAGGAATTGGTGTATTTGAGTTTTATAATTTCCAGCAGTGGTCTAAAAATGGATCCAAAAAAAGTAAAAACAATTGTTGAGTGGCCTTCACCAAAGAGTTTGTTTGAAGCAAGAAGTTTCCATGGATTGGAAAGTTTTTATAAGAATTTCATCAAAAAAATTAGTGGGATATGTACACCAATTACAGAGACAATGAAAGGTAGTGGAAAGGAATTTGTTTGGATAGTTGCAATAGAGAGAGGTTTTAATATTTTGAAGGAAAAGGTGATGGAGCAACCCATGTTAGCACTTCCCGATTTTGGAAAAGTCTTCCAAGTTGATTGTGATGCAAGTGGGATAGTGATAGGGGGATTTCTAAGTCAAGAAGGCAAACCAATAGCTTACTTTAGTGAAAAGTTAAATGAGGCAAAGAGAAAATACTTTGTGTATGATCAATAATTTTATGCAATTGTGCAATCACTTAAGAAGTGGAGACATTATTTTCTATTGAAGGAGTTTGTATTGTACACCAATCATCATGCATTATGATTCATTAACAACCAAGGTAAGTTGAGTCAAAAGCATGTGAGTCCCTACAACCTGAGTATCTAACTTGCTACATGTGCCTATAATGCTTGTACCTGAGTCTGAAGATAATGTATCTATGCTTGTGAACTCTATCCTGCATCCTCAGCCTCCTCATCCATAACATCCTTAATAACCTCTCTAATTAGGAAATCATGCATTCCCTCTCCCATAATCACTCCATCTCTAGTAGCCTCCTATGCACAACCTCATCCTCTCTAGCTATATCCTCCTCCTGAGCCTCCTCCATAATAAACTCTCTGACCCCTGCCTCCTCACCTACATCTCCTACTATCTCCTCCACTCTAACCTCCTCCATCTCCACCTCCATTTGCTCCCCCTCCTCTTGTATGGGTTGCATCTTCTCAACCACTCTTTGTGTTGCTCTCGAAGGTAGTCCTGCTCTCCCTCACCAATCTCTCCCATCTCTACCCCTCCTCCCATCTTTGCCTCAACCTCAGTCTCCTCGGCCTCTGTCCCCTCAATCTCAGTCTCCTCGGCCTCTACCTCATAGTTTGCCTCATCGAGCCCTACCCATCCTCTCCATAGGTGTTGGCTATTCTGGATCAATGAATGGTGTGGGTCTGTGTGTCTCCCACCATGCGTTGTACTCCTGAGTAGTTCCATCATCGGCCACATCGACCATTGCTCCCCATTGAACCAGTTTTAAACTTGTAATCTCTTGTAGTGTCACCTAGACACTGATCATCAACCCCCACTGTGTGACCTCTCTATCTAATTGAGAAAACTCTACAACTCCTGCTGGCACCCCCTATCACTCACCGAATTTCCTCAATACCCTCTCTAGAAGGTGTCTCTCAACAATGTGTTGTGTTTGAACCATCTACCCAATTAGGTATCATGTATGTATGTAGTATGGTAGGTTCTCGCCATCATCATCCCAACCAGGAAAATCCATGTATAGTCTCCATGTGAATCCAACCATTAGGTTTATCGCATGTCTTCAGTACCCAACATCCCCCACCCAGATCTATGTCACTACCCCTCCATAGATATAAACATATGGTAGTCCTAGACCTAGATATCTACCCACTTGAGGTTAGAACACTGCTATGTGCTCCTAAGCCCATACCATCAGATGTTTCGTGCCATAGCTAATGCTATGACCATCTCTATAAGCTACATCATGCAGCTAGAAATATAGCACCACCAATAGACAAGGTCCCAGGCATACACTATCACCTCCTCCATTATGCCCTCTATCATCTTCCCCCACCCCACTGGAAAGCCATGTCTGCATTTTTTCTAGAAAAAGTACTCCCCCAATCACTTTGTATAGTACTGCCACAAGCCTATGGTACCTGTCAACCAGAGTATCCCAATGAATCTCATAGTCCTCTACTCCCAGCTCTACCAAGGAGTTGGTCTTGAAAACCCATCGAATGGTTGCTAATCCCTGTCGAGTGTCATAGACTACCCTCTCTCCATGGATAGGAAGTCTCAGGATCCTCCACACATCCTCCAAGGTCACAGTAGCCTCCCTAGTTGGTAAATGAAAGGATATTGCCTCATAATTCCATCACTCCACAAATGTTGTCAGAAGGTGTTGCATTGGTGGTTGTCATTGCACCAAAAGATCGACCTAATAACACCTGATACAACCATCATATTTATACAATATCCATAGGAGGCAATTAAGCCATGTCATGAACCCAAGCGTTGCACTACACAAGGAAGACCAAGGGACACATCATCTTGCAACAGAAGGCCCCTGTTTGCCTACACTACAAGAATAAAGGTCACATGGTAAAGTCCCAATGTAGTCAAAGTATCTTGCTCCTCCATGACTAGATGATCTCTCAGAGCTAAGGACATCAGTCAGCTCTCATGCATGTATATAGGGTCTAGTCTCACAGGCATTCATCAAAAAGTGTGTCATGTCAATTACAACATCTAAATTAGCCTATATGACCTGTTACATATTCAAAAAATTCCAAAAATTAATTAAATTAATCTTTGAGTGAAATGTGTCATTTTTTCCTTCATATGCATCGCACTATCAATTACACTGCCATTTTACAAATGCGTAGTTTTGTCATGCAAATATGTCACACAACTATAGTTGCATCATTTCCTCCTATAGTTGTGTCGTACCACAACAATTGAAGTGCATTTTGTAGTTGGGAGTCAATTATAACCTAAAGCCTATCATAAATGATTATGCCGCACTGCAACAATTGCGGTGAACCACCCTACAATTACAATGAATGTGATAACGGTTGTGCAAAAATTGCACCACATCTATTTGCCCTTTTTCAAGCCTTAAAATCTATAGTAAAACAACAAAATCAAAATGCAAGGGTTGGATACATACCGCCACACCTGATCCCTCATGTCCATGTGTTTGTACTTGGTATCTATGGTGTGCAACAATTCGAACAAGTTGTTAGTGTAATTAATTATTTATTACACTAGTATAAGTTAACTTAGGTCTTGAATTATTTAGTCTTAGGTTGCATAAATTAGGAAATCATAAATAATGGGGTAATTCCCCCCTTCCACGTTTGTAGGAGATAAGATTCCTTCTAGAAGATGAGTTGTCCTTCTAGAACTTATCTCAAACTTTTATCATTTCCTAGGTAGGGTTCACATGTTGTTATATCATGACACTTGGCAACATCATATTGCATCTTGCATCTCATACATGCCTATATATTCAAGGCATTTGTACATTTGTAATCATCTAATATTCTAGATCAATAGAAATCTCCATTTGCATGCCCTTAGTTGCAACACTTTATGTGTGGCTGAATTTCTCTTGGCAAGATCCTTTGAAGTGTGCACAGCTTCAGGGACATTGTGCATCCATAATTTCAACACAAGTGACATTCTGGCAGCAACTTCACAGGTTATCCTAAACCAGAGCTACTAATCACCAATAGTAAAATTGTACAAATGACTTATTTTCACCCCCTAGGGCATATTTATAACCTAATTTGACTTAATGGCCCCTACCTTCATAACTGGTTGTGTCAAGTTTTTCCTTTGAACTCACATATTAGGTACTAGATTAACTTTTAAACTTAGTTTTTCATCACCAATACAATCGTGCCTATCAAATTAGCTTATTGGTAAATTTGCCAATTTTTTTAGAATTTTTCCAAAATTTGTCAATTTTCCTGAGGAATAATCCTACCCTACGACCACTACGGCATATCCTAAGCTAATTTTTCATAATTAGTCTTTGACACAACGCTCAAAATCACATTATGTCAAAGAGGGGAAAAATGTAGACACTAAAAAATATCCCAAGCCTACAAACAACATTTTATCATTGATCCATCTTCTTCCTAGCATAATTTTAATTATTTAATTATTTTCTAATGTCATAATTCCTCTATTAATTAAATAATTCCTAATTATTTAATTAATTCACTTTATCTTATTATGCCTTTGATTAATTTAAATAGATATTAATTTTATTTAAATTACATCACTAACTTATCCTTTTCTATCTATAATTAAATAAATATTATTTATTTAATTATTTTTGTCACTTTCCTCTATAATTAAATAATCATTCTTATTATTTGACTATTCATTAGCCTTTTCTTGCCATAATTAAATAAATTATATTTATTTAAATATTTATCACCTTCTTATCTCTATATTAAATAAAATTATTTAATTATTTTGATTATTTTTCATTTGTCCCCTTCCTTTATTAAATAATTATTTTTAAACTATTTAATATTTACCATTCCATCTCTTCTTCTATAATTAAATAATATCTTTATTATTAAATTATTCATTTCTTCCTTCCCTAAATTAAATAATGTTTCTTATTATGTGAGGGGGAAAATCATAGAGTGTAAAAAAGATAAAATGCAATGAAATAGAAGCTAATTTAAATCAAAAACAAGAATCTAGATCTATTCCTTCACTCATGAAATGGCTTTCTAAGCTATTGAAAACACACAATGAAATCCTACGATTATCAACATGAATTCAAAACAAAGGAAAGGTTACCATCCCATGTTGGAGTGTGTTCACAAGATGTTGGGTTGTTCATATCACTATGACTCCTCCATTATTGCATGAGAGAGCTTTGAAGAGTGTGTGTGTGTTTGATTGAAGATGTTTGGTTGAAGCTTTGTCAATGTCAATTTGGCATCACTTCATTGCATGAGGTATGTTGATTCTCTTAATTTTTTGTGAGGAAAGAGGTTTGTTATATAGAATTTGTGATTTGAAATGAATGATTAGGATTGCATAGTAGAATATCGTGATCGACGGTCAAAATATGTTGAGAGGATTTAGACATGAATAATCTATGTAAAAATAGATTACATGATTAGTGTGATTGAAGAAATAGATTGAATAATTTGTGGGATTGAGAAATAGATTGATCAGTCAGAAATATAGATTGATCAATCAGGACTATAGATTGATCAGTCAAGAATAGATTGAGAAATAAGGGGATCATAATTTTCTCAATCAAGAAAGTGGTTGAGAATGATTAATTAATTGATTTAATTCATTCATTCATTTTGGAGTTGAACGTGTATATCAAGTTTGACTTTTGCAAACAAAATTGCATTAGTTTGATTTGATTTTTTATGATGATTTGAATAGTATTCAAATTATTCAAATTTGGAGGGAAAGTGAGTTAATTAAATTATTATGATTTCATAATTTAATCGACTTAGGGGAATAAAGTGATTTAGCAATGTAATTAAATAATTGATGTTATTTAACTAATCAGGACAAATTAAAGTTCTATTAGGACTTTATTAAATAAATGAAATTTATTTAATTGGTCAAAATTGATGAGATGTGAATTAATTAAATAATGTCATATTATTCAATTAATAGCAGAAATAAGGTTTTGTGACTTTATTAAATAAATAAAATTTATTTAATTAGTCAAAAATGATGAAAAAGTAAATTAATTAAATGTCATATTTTTCAATTAATACAGGAAATTAGGGTTTTTGATGCAATTGATGTGAAATGTAGTGATATTTGATGATAATGATGTTGATCATGCAAAAATGTCATTTATTACGTGTGATAACTGTTAGGTCAATTTTACATGTCTACATTTTTCCCCTCTTTGATACAAAGTATAGGTTGCTTTGTTTCAAAGATTTTATGTTAAGATCAAGATTTGGAAAAAAAATTATGCCTCACTATGCCTCAACGGTCAACGGAATGATGGTAGGACTCTGTGTTGCCCCCTCAAGGGGTTGGCCAAAAATTTCGCTTTTGAGGTCAAGATCATGACACTATTCTATTTGAGTGTAGTTGTGTAGAGAGAGAAAAATTAGATCTATAGGTCCCTCATTGATCATTCAAATGTTCCTAGGAGCTCCTAATTTTAACCTAGGAAGGCTCCCTAAGTAAAAATTAGGGTTTTTGACAGTTAAAATAGGTAATTAGGGTTCTAATTACCTCATTTTCACTTTGATCCTATAGTGAATTCTTGTCTCTGAATTTTTCATTTTTCAGTATTTGAGGAGCTATGGTGTTGATTCGGGGAGCCCCACATCATGCATACATGGTTCAAGAGTATGGACGTCCTACAGGTGTCGATGCCCCAGTATGTACTCTCAATTCTCATTTTTGTTCTTTCATGTTCTCATAATTAATGCTTAAAGTCCAACAAGTCAAAAGCATAGGTTTTAGGGTTTTGCACTATTGATTTGATTTTAGCGCTTTTACTAGTTTGAAAAGATCGCTTTTGATCTTTTCCTGTGCACTTGACTTCAATTTGCACTTTTGACCTGATTTTGTGCCTTTGAAACTCTCCTTTGCTTTAAACTTTCAATTTTGATTGCTTTGTTTTGGTTTTCTCACTTTTGTGATAAGTTTGCACTTTTTCAAAAGTTTTTCACTTTTGATTTCCTTTCCTTGATACTCTTCATCGCTTTTGACAGAATTTACTCGCTTTTTCCTGTTTTCTTCGCTTTGGCCAAAAAATTTATTGCTTTTGCTACAAATTTTCTGCTTTTGATTTTTTTGGAATCCTAAGTTAGTTTCTTCATTGTTTTTGTTTTAGTTTGCATGTTCAGAGTGAATCCCTAACATCATGGGTTGAATGATTGTAGGTGGTCCTTAAACCACTGCAGTCGAGGGAGTGATGACCCCGAGATCTATTTGATTTGATTGTCGATTTTGAGGTTTTGGAGCAAGATTTTCTAGATGTGGTTGGGCTACATCATATTTGTTACATTCCTCCCATTCAGTGTCATACTGTAATGTTGATTGCACTCATGGAGTGGTGGCATTCAGAGAATTCCTCATTCCATTTACCTACAGGGGGGCCACCATTACCCTTAAGGATGTGTGGAGGATCCTTTGCATTCCTATCCACGGTGATCCCATTACATAATCCATTTGATGGGGTACTCGCGCTATGTGGTGTGTGCTTGGTGTCAGACGCTTGGAGGTTCAACAGTCTGAGATTGATTTATCAGAGTTTGTTGGTAGTGTCGATCATGTTTCCCTTGTTCTTTGTGGTTTGGTTTCGGGGTTGGTTGTTCCTAATAGGAGAGGTCACCAGTTTCCTATTGGATGGGCTATATGTATCAAGGAGATGTTTGAGCATGGGAGTAGATATGCATGGGTTTTATGTCTTCTCACCCACCTATATAGAGATATCCATGAGGTCACATATCAGAGTGGGAAATCTATTTTCGCTAGTGTTTCTCTTTTGCATGTGGGATTGGGAGCACATCGTGATCGTGCAACCCAATGGTATATAGGATCATACTATTGGTGATCCATACTCTTATCGATGTGGATATTTTCTACATTATACTTTTCCTGAGGAGCTTTCATAATGTCATCATGTATTTGATGATATGTTAAGTTTTATATGGAGACTATATATGGATTGTGATGCCTAGCCTGAGGATCAAGAGCAGCTATTATATAGTCAATAGACCAGATGGTTGATTGGTCACACTCACTCCCTTCTAGAGCGATATTTACCCAATAGAGTATGCAGGAAGTTTGGAGAGAGATAGTGTCGGTTTCCTAATCCACATGAGGCTTGGTTCGGTGAGACCACTAGAGAGGTCTATGTATGGGGTCTACAAGTTGACAAAGATGCTTCTATTGTTGCATTCAGAGCTCTTACCCCAATCAAATGGGGTTGGCCAATGGGTTTAGTGGATCTAGGTACCACTCAATTTTGATCAGTGGTGGGCATGATGTGTGCCATTGAGATTCATAGATCTTGGCGGTGATCCTGTAGTAGGTAGAGCAGGAATTATAGGTCAACGTGGAGAGAGACAACATCTTGAGATTCTAGCTTAGTAGCTTGGTTGGGCCTGATATGATGGGGCATAGGGTGGTCAAGGTGATCAGATGCCTCAGGTTCAAGGATGAATTACAAGTCCTCCTCCACCACCTAGGGATGGAGGTGCACAGTTGGTCGCAAAGATAGGATGGTGACAAGTCGTGGAGGCATAGATTGTCATTTTGACAACAAAGCGAGATGGCTTCAGAGCTAAGTGAGACACAAAGATTGGGAATTTTCTCATCACCAAGACATAGTTATAGGTTGTCACCACAGAGAGGGATAGTCTAAGGACAAAGTGAGATAGTCTTTGCATTGAGTGGGATCATTTATTATAGAGGGATTCATATTACCAAACTTTGTATGATTCTTTTGTTCCTCGGGCACATCGATGACCAATATTCAAAGAGCCTAGTGTTACCGATGGTGGTGTTGAGTCAGGTGGTCATTCTATTAGATAGCCAGATCCAGATGGTGATTTGTAGCCTAGTCTATAGAGTCCTCCCTTTTCTATCAGGTTTTTTATATCTGTACTTGATCTTTCTAATTTTTATTGCTCAAAGACTTTATATTGTAGACATGATTTTGTATATACATTCATCAGCTTGGTCGAGGCCTTGTATATATGTATTATTTTGTATTATCCTATCACACATTTCATTGATGATGACGATGTACTATGACATTCTCCTTTTTTGATGATGATATATATGAGATATACCTTCTTTGATTCGACTTCATTTATATGTGATGATCATGGATGATGATGTATGTTTATGTATGTTTATATACTTTTCCTGGTGTATGCATATGATGTGGATGGATGGATCATATTTTATATCATATAATAAAACATTATGTATGTGATGATGTTGATATATGAAGTATGCATATTGTTTATTCATGATACATGATGTTTTCAATTGCTTTATTATCAATTATGATATGTATCAACAACATTTGTGGATGTAGGATGTATATGGTACTAATGATATTGTGATGTAGGATGAATGTTAGTTAGAAGAGATATTTGATGATGGAAAAAAATTTGATGTTGTTAGTACTGATGATTTATTGCTTTTTCTTTGCTTGGAGACTTCACATTTTGAACAATCTTGTTTGATGTAGCAAATAGATATGATGCACCAGGCTATTGATGACCAAGGTGACTTTGTATCCATTGCATGGAATTTGACTCAACATACAATGATTATTCTTGCTCATACTAGACATATGAAAACTTTGTTTAAAGTATATAGTGTGGTTGTGTTAAAACATTTTGGACCATTTACACAGAGAGGTATAGAATACCTAACATGCAATTGCTACATGAATTGTCATAAAAAAAACTTCCATACACTCAATAAACCAAGTATTCTCCATGGTAGTATCACAAAAACATCTTACAAACAACAAACCGAAATGACACTCAATTTCCCTCATTCCTTCTTCTCTAAATCCTTATGGACATCCTCAAGAGATCCTAGGAATGAGTCAATAAAATAAATCATAAAAATAATACTATAAAAAGATAAAAACAAAGTTGCAGTGTCATTTGCCATATCTGTTTGAGGTTTTAGGACTATTATCCAATGTTGATCAAGTCTACGTAGGAGTGGATCTGTTAAGGCATATCTCAGGATGTTTTTACTAAATTGTTAAAAGATATGAAGGAAATACCTTAGCATTGTTTCCATCTATTTTGCGATCAAATCTTTGTGATTGTTTTGCTTCAAAGTTTAAAATGTTGATGTTTGCTTTTTTTATTTGTTTGTTTTGTCAAAGGATGAGTGCGACGATTTTTTTATTATGGGTGAAAAATTTATTGTGGATTTGTGATGACGGGGTAGGTATTTTTGATTTTCTAAGTTTTATGATTTTTTTTTGGTTTTAGGGGACTAATCTAGGGCCTCAAGGGCTCATCAAAGATAATCCTTTCCTACGTTGTATGCATAGAGGCTTGTAATTCACTTGGTTTGATGTGAGCATGTTTTTGATCTTTTCTATTTTGTGAATGTTTTTGGATTTTGTATTTTTGACTAAGTTGAAATAAAGCATGATAGAAACCTAAGGGGACTAACCTAAGGCCTTGGGAACTGATTAGAGATAAGCCTTGCCTATGTTGTACATGCAAAGACCATGTAGTTCGACCAATTGACTCAAAGCATAAACTTTTCTTTGGGATTTCAAACAACATTGTTAACTTGGATTGATATTCCACTTCTATTTCTAGAGGATATGTTGCAGAAAATTTGTTGAATAGGATAACTGAGAGGGGGTGTGAATTAGCTATCACAAAATTAAACCTTTAATTCAATCACCAAAACTAATACATAATACTGCTTAAATGATTAAACATCAAATGTTAATGCAAAAACTCAAATCCAACACATAAACACAATAACACCAAATTTACATGGAAAACCCAATGGGGAAAAACCATGGTGAGGATTAACTCACACTATCAAGAATATCAAAATTGATTACAAAAGGCTCGCTACTTGAAATAAGGACTCACTATTTGAAATAAGGACTCACTGTCTGAAATAAGGACTCACTATCCAATAGGGCTAACAACTTGGAGGGCTCACTTCCATAGAGATACAAAGAATACAAAGAAGACTTGTTACAGAGAGACTACAATCTCAATGCAACAGAGGATTCCACCACAATCACTCGATCAACTTCCATGAATGATAGAGTTCACCTTCTACTCATTGCAGTTGAAAACTCAACATTAAGCTTCACACTAATCTTCCACACTCACAACACACACACTTACTAAATAGAATCGATGTCACGAAAAAATATACTTTCTCTTTTCTCTTATTGCTCTTCTTCTTCACTCTTGTATGTTTTCTATCACTTAACTTATCTTGCATTTATACCATCTTCAAATTTGAAACATATCCAAAGTCAGTCATCCAAATCCAAATTCAAATTAGGTTGGCACCAAAACATTCTAGGGTGGAATTAGAATGAGGGAGACCCAAACACATGCTTCATAGGGACCCAAATAGATCCAACACACTTCATCAACCTCGAAAGTAGTATTTCACACAAGGTTGGACAAACTAGTGTAAAACACATAAAACCTTTTAGCACAAACTTTCCAAATGCTAAAATTATCTTTAATATAATAAGGGAAACTCAACTTTAGAACTGTACACCATAAGACTTTTTCAAAGAGAAATTTGGACCAACAACATTTCTCCCAGACCTCAACCAAAAGCACAAAAAACCACAGTTCACAACTCGTGAACACACCTTGCATTGAACAACAAATCAACAACCAAAAATTTGGATGTAGCATCTTCTAACACCCATGAACAACATATCTAAACTGCACAATCATAGGAGTAAATCTAGACCAAAACCCGGAGCAACCACTGAACACCTACAACATATCTTTATTACAATTTTCTCAATATCCTCAACATATACAGCCAACAACAACTAGTGGATAACTAGTTGACCGGTTGACATTAATGACAACACCTTCAATCTTTCCATTCTTGCACCAATCTCGCCTTTTCCATTGATGACAACACATGATGTGAAAAACCATCAAAGACAACATACAAGCTCTGAATACAATTTTCTATTTCTCCCCCTTAGAAGATAATTTCTTATACACTTCTCTCATTCTTCCTTTCCTTTTTCACATGATTCTTCTCCTCCTTTGACATAAATGGAAAAGGAAAAAGAATATTTAACATCAATTTCTCCTTTGACATGAAAAAATAGAATACTCAAAATGACAACACCTAATACTACCTGCTCCCCCTAAGAGGTAGCCACCAAAACATCATCCCAGAAGAAATATAGATCTATAGATCCACCAGACCGATAAATCTCCATATGTATCTAGTTTAAGAAAGGAGGGGAAATAACCCTAACTTCTCCCAGAGATACTCAAAATTTTCTTTAGGAAGAGCCTTTGCAAAAATATCAGCAATCTGATCCTTTGTCAGAACATACTCAAGCTTTACTTCATTCTCTATGACCTTCTCTCTTAAGAAATGATATCTGATAGATATATGCTTTGTCCTCGAGTGCATCATAGGATTCTTTGAAATATTAATTTCACTTGTATTATCACAAAAATAGAAATGGGTGTAAGATGGGATTAGAGGATTCCTAGCCTAGATAAAGTGACAGCCAACACTTCTAAGCTACAAGCCACATCAAACAAGAGAAAATAAACAATAAGGAACTAAAATGAAATGCATTCATAAATAAACACTCCCCATTGTAGTTGCTTCACTTCTCTTGTCTCTCCTTCTTATGCCAATATTTCCCTCAGATTTTTTGTTGAAGTTGTGCAAATACCTACAAATAGTAAGCAAGAAAGATGGAGATAATGGTTGTTAAGTTGAAAATGGGAGAGGAAGGTTGCTTTTATAGACAACTATTTGAATGGATAGTCCAGATTAATCTTCTAGAAAGATTCCAAGATCAATGGTGGAGGATGCATGAGAGGGAGGTTACAAAATGAATGGTTGAGATCAAGCCTCCAAAAAGATGCTAAGATCAATGGTCTAGAATTGATGCACAAGGAATATGCCATTCATAGAAGGAGCTATGATAGTTATGACGCTGATGGCTATGATAGAAATGAAGGCTATGACAGAAATGAATGACAAGGCATCTTTGACCAAAAGGGAGGCATAAATAATTTATTCAAATTATTTATTCGAAAAAGAAAAATGGAGGAAATGGAAAAGTGGAAAATAAATAATTCATTCGAATTATTTATTTGTAGAAAATGAAAAAGGAGCATTTAATCAAATTGTGAAATCAATTTAATTAAATGGGGAGATGGAAATTAGACACTGATAATTGATTGGAATTATTTATTCAAAGGGGAGGAGAATGACACATAATTAAATAATCTTGACAATTATTTAATTATAGAAGAATGAAAAGGTCAAATTATTATTATTATTATCTGATTATAGACAAATGATGAAAGATAAATAATTAAATAAATAATGATCTATTTAATTATTGAAGAAAGGGGGTGTTAGTGACACAATTAATTCATTTTAATTGATCAGGATAGAATAGAGATTAGAAAGTGAATTAATTAAATAATTAAATAATTATTTAATTAATAGAGGAATATGATCAAACATAATTAAATAATTAAAATTATTTAATTATTAGAGGATAACGACCAAGGAAAAATGTTGCTCGTAGACTTAGGAAATTTTTTAGTGTCTACATTTTTCCCCTCTTTCACATAATGTGATTTGAGCATTGTGTCAAAGAATGAAAATGAAATCAGGTTTAGATCCTGCCCCCTAGTGACAAGAATAAGGAAGGATGACCGGAAGGGTTGTGGTATGCCCCCTCGAGAGGATAAGCAGGTTGAAAGAACACGAATGTGCTCTCGAAATGGATGATAAGACTAGAGAATAAAGGATAGAAGAAATGTTAGCATGGAGAAGATGGATGTTAGAGTGGAAAAGGACAAAGAAGATGGAATATTAGGTGGGAAATGACAAGGAACCAACTTTCATGCTTTTATATTTATCATCAGGCGTCAAAAAATTTGTAAATGGAACACAAACATCATGGTATGGCATAGACTAAGGTGTGCAAGGTGACCATTTGTGAAAGACAAGTAGTCAAAAAGACAAGGAATGCCCCAACTCATGCTAAGGACCCAATTGTCCCAGTCTTTTTGCCAAGACAAACCATAGACAACAAACAAAGAAAAGAGGCCATGATCCATCATTGTCAGTCTAAATCCATTGATAGGACATCCTCGAGGAAACTAGTAACATGACTCAAAACCAATCAAAAAGATAAGACAAATCCAAACCAATAAAGTGTTTTCCAAGATAGTGTTTTCCAATGATAAGATTGTTTGATTGACTGATTAGGTTGACCAAGTTGATCGAATTTGATTGACAATTTGGCAAGGATTGATTGATAAGTTGGCAAGGGTTGATAAATTGATTTGATTGACCATGCCTAGCTTCAGGAAGGACACGTCCTGATTAAGGAAATATTGATTGACCAAGATGACAAGATTGATTGAATTGATAAAGATTGATAGATAAAGTTGACAAAGTTGATTGATTGCACCTAACTTCAGGAAAGACATATCTTGATTTGAGGCAATATTCATTGAAAAGGTTGACAAGATTTATTGTGACAAAGATTGATCATTTGTTTGAAAAATATTGATGAATATGACCAAACCCAACTTCAGGAAGGACACATCCTATTTAAGGAAAAAGACACATCTGATAAAGTTGACCAAGTGATAAGTGTTGACAAGGCACCTAACTACAAGAAAGGTATATCTTGCTTAAGGTGAATGACCAAATCGACAAAGTCTAATCTCAGGAAGAACACATCCTAATAAAAGACAAGAGATAGGACCCAATGAGACAAATGGTGTAATGCCCCATTTCACTAAGATTGATGATTCGATTGATTGGTTGATGATAAGATGATTGACTGATTGAAGGATTTTGTTGGCTATGTTTTTCTATTGATTCATGATTTGGTTTGAGTGATGGTTGTTTGCAAACCTAGAACAAGACTAGACTCAAAAAACCCTAAAGGACTGACTTAGGTGGCCTTGGGGGCTCATTGATTGACTTCCTTTCCTACGTTATACACACAGAGACCTCGTAGTTCAACACGACTTGACTTTTCCTTATTCGACAAAAGACTGAGTCATTATTTTATTTGGACAACCTAAAAGGACTGACCTAATGTCTCAAGGGCTCATTTAAGACGAGCCTTTCCTACGTAGCAAACACACAGAGACAACGTAGTTCAACCACTCTAATAAAGACTGACTCTAACTCTGACCCTATTTTTGGAGGTTTTGACATTTTCTGATTTTTTTTGGGATTTTGATGTTTTATGGTTTTTTGGATTTTGATGTTTTTTTGTTTTTCTTTGGATTTTTGATGTTTTATGATTTTTTTTGGATTTTGATGTTTTATGGTTTTGGATTTTGATGGTTTTCTGATTTTTGGATTTTGATGTTTTTTTTTTTGGATTTTGATGTTTTATGATTTTTTGATTTTGATGGTTTTATGATATTTTGGATTTTGATGGTTTTATGATTTTTTTGGATTTTGATAGTTTTATGATTTTTTGAATTTTGATGTTTTATGATTTTTTTTGGATTTTGATGGTTTTATGATTTTTTGAATTTTGATGTTTTATGATTTTTTTTGGATTTTGATGTTTTATGATTTTTTTGGATTTCGATGTTTTAAAAGGCTGATACTAAGTATTATTTCCCATGAAGACGTGAGTCAAGGAATTGCCCCTAGTTAGGTGTAGGACCAATTTATTATGTGAGGGAAGCAGTGGATGAATGGGAGGGATAATTAGGAGACTAAATGTCGGTGGTTCCCAGGCCATGGAAGGATAATTAAGTTTATTATGAATAAGTAACATGTGTGAATGGATGGATGGAAAGGACAAAGGACCAAATAGAGTGACAGTAGACAGAGGAGCATAGACTGACTACACATGGCGCCTGTTTGCCAGGTTTTCACCATGGTACTTATCCAAAGCACCACCAAAGTGGTTTTCACTTTTGGACAAATTATTTCTCTTTACTAATTTTTTTTATTTTTTCCATTTTTTTGATTTTTTTGTTGTCACCAAGATGCCTGTTTTCTAGGATTTTACCAGGGGACAATTTATTTTTATTTTTATTTTTTTTGTATTTTTGAATTTTAAGGGGATACTCTGAGTATCAAGTGTAGTACTTGCGAAGGTGCATGTTGTTGATATGTTCAAATGATGGTTCTCCTTCAGAAGTAGAAAGTTGATAAGCACCTGATCCATATGATGTTGGGACAATGCCTTGATTTTGTTGGGATGACCGTGTTGGATGAAAGTGTTGGACTCAAGCAACACTGAGAGGGGGGTGAATCAGTGTTGAGAAATTTTAAACTTTATTAATCTATCCTTTCAAGTGCTTAAAATATTCAATCAAAAGAAAGATGCATGAACATGAAACAATAAGCCACAACACCATAACACAAGGATTTTTACGTGGAAACCTTGTTAGGGGAAAAACCACGATGGAGGTCAATCCACAATTTGAGTACTCAAATATAGTGTTTTACAAAATGGGAATGCACTTGCATTTAGGCACACTGCCTAGAGTTCACTGCTCAAAATAAGGAAGGCTCACTATCTTACAATGATTTGAATTACAACAAAATATTTAACTGAATAGATAGCATCTACAAATGCCTGATTATAGTTCGGGTTAGGCTCATAGATCAAATTTTGGACCTTCTATCTAATTTTGTACTTCGCTCTGCTCTACCTTAATTTGCTTCTCAAAAACCTCTTCTGCACAAATAAAATCACTCAACTAATCTTTTTATATTTTCGCACACATCAACACATATCAAACTCACACACATGCACATCAAAATGAATTAATCGATCTCATATGTATATCCACTTCCAAGATTTCAATCGCTATATGTCGGCTTCAATGAAATAGAAAATATCTTCCAACTGTTAGCTCAAATCATGAATAAATTTTAATGTGCATCTTCCAAAGTCAGCCATAGCATAGATAGGACCCAAAACAAAATATTCAAACACAAAAATACTTTAAACAATTCCATCTTAAACATCTACAACACCAAATATTCACTTAGTCAGCCTTCATATACAAATGAACAGAAAATCAAACAACCGGATCTCCTAACTCGTACACCACTTGATGCGACAGCACAAAACTCGAGAGTAAGAAATTTCATATGCCCAATGACCTTTCCTAAGATCCACAACCAAAACTAATAACCTGGTAATGCATACTACTTGATAGATTCAAGCTTCAATTGGATACCCTGTTCTCTACTCTGCCTTCCAGTATAGTCAGATACTATAGTGCGAACTGGATCAATGACTTTAGTTTCCATCAATGACAATACTAGAAGCCATATTCCAACAATCTCCCCCTTTGGCATTGATGGCAACACTTAGTGAAAAATGACTAAGTGTCGGAACCTTCAAAACTTTAAAATGCCATAGGTGACAAAACTCCCCCTAAGTTTGATAAGGCATTTTTCACTGCTCTCTCTCCCCCTTTGACAGCAATGAAAAAAATTTCTTTCTCCCCCTTTGAAATGTAACCAAAACATACTTGAGCAAAAATTGATTCAAAAACTTGAAGAAATACAACCGCTAATTGAAGACTATTGTGTGCTTGTCGTTCAACTTCAAAAAAAACTTCTTTCATTCTTCCACTACAATCCTAGTGATTATGATCACGATGTCATTCTTAGATGTTTGGTTGATAATTTTGGTGAGGGACTCCAAAATGGTGAAGATATCTTCCAATACTTCTCCCTTCCTCAGTATCTCAATCAATTGTTCTAGCCTGCATTCGATTATGTCCTTCACCTTTTTCCAAAAAGTGAAGGACGTAACCTATTCCTACTATTCTGAACATTTGTATGCTCTGTCTGTAGTTCCTGAATTCTTTTCCTGATTGCACCATCAACATCCTGAGACATGTCAAGGCTTTGACCAATACTATTTAGCTCTGTTTCAATTTGTTTTAGCTTCTCTTTATACTTGTTGATTGCATGAGGTCATCGAAGACAATAGTTATAAATGTTGTTTGCAATGCTTATGCATTTTCTTAGTTCATTCATGTGCTTTTTTAGCTTGGTAAGTGACAATCTGTACTGCTTCTTTAGGTGTAGAATCACTTCTTCTTCTTCCTTATTCTGAGATTCAAATTCCATGATTCCTTGATACATTCAATCATCTCTTCTAGCAACTTATTCTGCAAACTCTCCAATTTGATATGATTGTGCACAAAATGAGCACTTAGTACACTTAAGATCATGTCCTACTCATATGAAGGTCCGATAGACCACATGTTCGCAATATTCTGCATTCCATCTTCCTCATGAATAAGTTGCATTAGATCTTCCTTGGTTAGATCACCTTCTTCTTCACTTCCTTCTACCATTTCCTTTTCTTGTTCTAGTTCAGTTGTCAATTCTTTTCCAAGGGTGTCCTCAGATTCCTCATTGGATTCCTAATTTGGTATGTCCACAATCACTTTTTTTTTTCCCTTCCCTTCAACTTTTAGAGTCTTGCATGTTGGTGGAGTACTGATAGCAATTTCCTTTGTTCTTTTCTTCCTTCTCTCCATCTCACCGGAGGAGGAACCAACTTCAAGTCCTCTTACTAAAATGGAAACACTAGTTGAACCAAACTTTCTTAGCAAACCCTTAAAGAAACTTTTATATACTTGATCATAGTTTTCCAAATTGTTAGAGTATATGTAAATTTGCTTGCAAACCGGTTCACTCTCTTCCCACATTACATTGTTGTTCAGGGGTAAACAATTCAGAAAATACATCACAAGGAATATAACCAAAGTACCAAACTTGAAAGGGTAACCTATCTCCTTTGTCAATTACACATTCTCCATCAGTTGATCTTTCAGCAATCCACAAGGATCAAAATCCTGATCTTCCATTATCATCTTGTGTGAAATATAAACTACACCTGCTGAAGTAGCACCTTCTCTATTTCTAAAAAAGGTTTTGTAAGATATTCCATGCGTAATGTACCTTGTCACTGGATCCTTAATTGTGGATATTATCAATGCCCTTTGGTCTACAGTTACTCTGATTAGGGTTTTGACTTCTTTATTTTGGACTGATTTCTTCCTCGGTACTTCCCCAACCTTGCATAACCCAGTTACCGCTGTGATCACTTCTTTCGAGATATGGTAGGGTTTATCCAAAGTTAGAATATCATCATTCAATCTATTCAAAATGAACTCAACGATTTCTCCATTTCTAAAATAAGAAAATTCACTCCAAATATCCAAGCTTTTGCGTTTTGCTTCATTCAACTATTTTAATTCATTGTTCAACAACATGTTTCTTTCGGCTCTAATCTTCTCACTGCTATACTCATCCAATTTTACCATTCCTTTGAATTGTTCAATTTTACCTTCCATACACATGACTTAAAAATACCAAAGAAATTTTTCAATTGTACACCAAATTTCTCAATACAATCAAAGTACCTGATGGATTAGGGTTTTCACCACTGAATTCTCTTTGCGCTTTCAAAATTCTAATGTAGAGTGCACTCCTTATTCTTTTCTTCAACACAAAGTGACAAATGAGATTTCCAACTCCCTTTTTATATCTTGCACACCTAACTTTTATTGAAATAAATGCTTTTGCCCTAACTTATCCGAATACCCTATTTTCTTAGTTGTCAACCAAAAAATTCTACAAACCTTTAACTCAACATAATATCCTTTCCAATTGATTCCATAGCATCTGTAGATCAGCAGTGCAACCACTGCAATCATCCACATCCCAATGTCAATTTTTGGTAGGGGATTTAAGGATTTTTCTTGACAGCTCCCCCTAGGCCAAAGGCCTAAGACTAGTTTGCGGAAAGATTACCAAAAATAGGTTATGGTGATGGCTTATTTCCTGCAATAGAGAAACTCTTCTTCACCCATGTCTTCTTCATTTGATCTCTTATTTCAGCCATAGTCACTTTCCCTTTTCCTTTATCATTTCTCTGCATATTTTTGTCTTTGTATACCGAACCTCTTCTATCCATATTCTTGCTTCTACAGAATCTTGCAATGTGACCATATTTGTTGCAGTTGAAACACACAACATTTCCTTGTCGAGACCAGTCATTCCATTGATTTCTTCTTGATCTGCATTGATTTGCAATATGCCCAAATCTTCCACAAGTATAACATTCTACATTCCTTCTATTGACAGAGTTGTTTGACACATTTCTACATTCAATTGACTTATGACCAAATTTATTACAATTGAAGCATTGACCAAAAAATGATGAATCACTTGATTTCATTTTGCTTCTACACTGAGCATCCATATGACCAAATTTATTGCAAGAAAAATAGTATCCATTGAACTTTTGAGCATTAGGTTGTCTTACCAAACACCTTTTTTCTTTGTCCATCAGATTTCCTTGCTTGAAATTCCCTTGTCCAGATCTGGAACTTTCTCATTTTTCATAACCAAGACTTCGCTTATCATTTGCATTCCTCTACCCTTGGGTTAGCTCATCAAGCTTAACAAAACTGATCTTGAACTTCTCCTTGTATTCATTTGTAGTAGCTAGTTCATCTCTAAGAATAACAATCTATTTTTCAAGCTCTTCTTCATTTTCTCTAGATTGTTGTAGTTCCATTTCCAACTGAATGAATTCTCCATTTATTATGTTGCATTCATCAAATCTTTCTTTTAGGGACTAGACAAGATTCTCCTCTTTCTTCTTCCTATCTTCAATCTCCTTAGTCAGTTTTATCATCGTAGATTCGAACTCATGCTTTAGGGTAGCATTGCCTCTAGCAAGCTTTTCACATTCTTTAGTTATTTCATTCAAGGTTTGATTCAGATGATCATCATCCATCCATTTGCTTTCTTCAATAATTTTTCTCTTTTTGTTTTATCTGATCACATAGGTCCTTTCTCCTTTCCCTGGATTTAATAACCTGATCCTTCAACTTCAGAATGAATTTCTCTACATCCTTAATATTTTCTTTCAATTCCCGGACTTCTACCTTAGACTGATCAAGATCATCAAGTGCCACCACAAGCTGTTGTTGAAGACTACCAGAGTCCATTACATTCCAAGATCTACCTCAATCTGTTAAACTTTTTCAAAGGAGCTCAACTTTGATACCAATTGTTGAACTCAAGCAACACTGAGAGGGGGGGTGAATCAGTGTTGAGAAATTTTAAACTTTATTAATCTATCCTTTCAGGGGCTTAAAATATTCAATCAAAAGAAAGATGCATGAACATGAAACAATAAGCCACAACACCATAACACAAGGATTTTTACGTGAAAACCATGTTAGGGGAAAAACCACGGTGGAGGTCAATCCACAATTTGAGTACTCAAATATAGTGTTTTACAAAATGGGAATGCACTTGCATTCAGGCACACTACCTAGAGCTCACTGCTCAAAATAAGGAAGGATCACTTCCTTACAAAAGATTTGAATTACAACAAAAGATTTAACCGAATAGATAGCATCTACAAATGCCTAATTACAGTTTCAGTTATGCTCATAGATCAAATTTTGGACCTTCTATCTTATTATGCACTTTGCTCTGCTCTGCCTTAATTCACTTCTCAAAAACCTCTCCTGCACAATAAAATCACTCAACTGATCTTCTGATATTTGCACACACATCAACATATATCAAACTCACACACATTCACACCAAAATAAATTAATCGATCTCATATATATATTCGCTTCCAAGATTTCAATCGCTATATGTCGGCTTCATTTAAATAGAAAATATCTTCCAACTGTCAATTCAAATCATGAATAAATTTTAATGTGCATCCACCAAAGTTATCCATAGCATAGATAGGACCCAAAATAAAATATTCGAACACAAAAATACTTTAAGAAATTCCATCTTAAACATCCGCAACACCAAATATTCACTTGGTCGACCTTCATATATGGATGAGCAGAAAATCGAACAACCGGATCTCCTAACTCGTACACCACTTGATGCAAAAAAACAAAACTCGAGATTAAGACATTTCATATGCCTAATTACCTTTCCTAAGATCCACAACCAAAACTGATAACCTGGTAATGCATACTACTTGACATATTCAAGCTTCAACCAGATACCCTGTTCTCTACTCTTCCTTCCAGTATAGTGAGATACTATAGTGTGGACCAGATCAATGACTTTAGTTGCCATCAATGACAACACTAGAAGCCATATGCCAATAGAAAGGACCTGATTTGGATGAGGAGTGCAAGTGGAAAATATGAATGGTGATAGATGTGGTAGACGAAAGAAGCTATGATATGATCCCTAATGTGCACACTATGTGGATCATCAAGTTTTAGACAAAAAGGAGTTTGGGAGACCACTGAGCTAAAGTACATGAAGGGTTCATCGTCAAAGGTACATTGAAAAACATTAGTAATGGAAGTGGAAAGATATGACAGGTGTGTGAGTATAGGTGGATGAAATGGGATGTATGGAATGAGTGAAAGTGATGGTGGAGACATGGGATCAACAAGCTCTTCTTTTGGGATTCTGCTTTGATGGATGCCTCCAGTTATTTTTGATGGAGATACATAGTTGGAGATCAATTCTTTCTTACTTTCATTCTTTTGATAGATGCCCCCAATTATTTTTGATGAAGAGGCATAATTTTTCTTTCTTTCAGTCTTGAATTTTATTTGTATCTTTGACTCATCCAATAGCTTTTGAATTTGGCTAAAGGACTTTTCTTGTTCATTCTTTTTTTATGTTATTTCTTTGGATTGTAGATCTCCATTTGTAAAAGGTACTTTTACCTTTAATTCTTGAGCTTTATCCTTTTTCTTTTCTTGATATTTGACTTGTTGATCTATGTCTATGACACGGATGGATGTGAGTGAGAAAAGTGAGATGGATGGAGTGATGAGAATGTTTGGTGTGTAATGGAGTCTTTGGAACTATCCTTTTTGGTACTATTAGCATCAAAGGAGGCTTGCACATCCTTAATGGCTTGACAAGATAGCTTAGTAGTGATGATAGTAGAAAATGAATATCCTACCCAAAGGTAGGTGGGATGGAAGGATGATGATTGGACATCCTTAGTGGAGTCATGATGAAAGGATGGGTTATCATATATATCTTGGTCAAACATGAGGCTATCATGAAAAGAATGAGTGGAAGTAGACAGGGAAAAGGTAGATATATCATCAAGATCCCAAAAGGTTTCACTCCAAGAAAGGCCATATTTTTGCATTCCTTTTGTAGCTATCTTGACATCTACATTGTCTTTTGCTGGTAAATTATCCATACGGTATTCTCCACATCTCGTATCACAGACTTGGACCTTAGGGTTTGATGGTGTGATGAATGAAGTGGATGATTTAATGAGGTCAAATGGATCAATGTAGTGAGATGGAGTGGTGGATGAGGTGGAAGGTGAGGCCTCTCGATTGATGGGCACTTGACATTTAGCAGTTCCTTTTAGGTTTGAACAATATTGAAAAGGATCAGGGTCACTTGGAATAGTGATTTCAATGCCATTGTGTGGAAACTTGAGGCATTGATGGTAAGTGGATAGGATAGCCCTCATGGAATGGATCCATGGGTGGCCAAGGAGGAGATTGTAATGTAAATCCAAATCCAATATGTGAAATACTAAGTCTTGTATTGCTGGGCTAATTCTTATAGGAAGTGAAATTACGCCTTAAGAAGAACGTTCGGCATCGTCATAAGACTTGATCACAATTTTCTTGGTTTGTTCAATACAATTCTCAAAGTATCCCAATGCTTTCACTAATTTTAGTGAACAAATGTTCATACCTACTCTGTTGTCTACTAGGACTCGTCTGATCTTGTGTTTATTAACGCACACTTCAAGGTGTAGAGGGTCATTATGATCATATTTTGGTGCGAAGAAATATTGTTCAGAGAAGGTGACGTGGTGTGGCATAGCTAAGTATCCCACCATGGCCTAAAATTCATTGACATCTAGGTTTGCGGGGACAAAATCTTCTTGTAAGGCTTTATCAAGGATGGCTCTATGTTTTGGTGAGATACGAAGGAGCTCCAAGATAGAAATTTGTGCATGATTTTTTCCTAGCTGGTCTAGGAGGTTGTATTGACCCTTTGGTTGAGGATTTGTGGAAGGACCTAGAATAGTTATCTTGGTTCTGCGGGTGGCGACAGCACAATCTGATTTTGGCTTGTTTATAGTGATAGTGGTAATGTGATCATCAAAGGGTCTCACATTAAGTATGATAGTGTTGTAATCATGTTTGATAGCTACATAATTGGCATTATTGTTGTTTCCTAAGCTGGAGGCTTTTCCTTTATCATGGTCTTGTAGGGGTGTTTTGAATATGGTGTGATCAACATTCGTCTTGGCTTGTGAATTATCAACTGAAATGGTTTGATCCTCAATAAGGTCTTGAATGATGTTCTTGAGTGTCCAATATCGAGTTGTTTTGTGTCCTTTCCCACGGTGGTATTCACAGTATTCATCTTCCTTCCACCACTCAGATTTGATCAATGAAGGTTCATAGTTTTTGGTGTTTGGTAGTGTGATGAAATTTACTTGCAAGAGCCGTTTAAGAATTGATTTGATGGGTTCACCCAAAGGGGTGTATGTTCTCTTGGTGCAAGGAGGACCTCTGCATTGTTGATTATTTTGGATCTTATTTAGCATTTGGTTTTGATCTTGTGTCTATGTGTTTGGTGTATTGGATGCATTTGATGGAGAAGGACCTTTAATTTGAATGATTAGACCTTTGGTTATCAGTTTGGCATCAACAACTCCATCATTTGTGACATTTTTTGTTTTCGTACTAGTATTTTCTCTTGTCATTGTTAGGTTTGAGATTTTCTTTGTTGATTTTGACTACAGGTGATCCCACAAAGCTAGTTTACAATTTTTGGGAGATTCTATTTTTTGTTGAAATCACATATTTTTAGAAAATATAATGATTTAATCCTTAAAAAGTTCCATTTAAAGAATTCCAATTGAAGAGGGTTTGATCAAACTACCTTAGATCAAACCCCCTCGGATAGAACCCTGCTAGTTTAAAACCATACCTATAACGGAGTCTCGTTTACACCTATCAAAATCCTAATAAAAAACCACTTTTGATTTACCTTTTGGGGGATCAAATGAATTCATTTCAAATTTATTTTTTGTAAGTATGTAGTCCTTATTATAAGCTTCCCAAAAAGTACAATTTTAAATAAATAATTTTATTATTATATTTATTTTTTATTTCTTGAATGTAGGTTTTTCACCAAAAATCAAGCTCTTTGTTCTACACATGTGGAAAAATAGAAGATTATCAAAAATTAAAAATTAAAAATATGAGTGCACTAGATATTGAAGTCCTTGATCTTAAAAAAAAATTGATACATACAAAAAAGTTGTGTTATAGAGTCCACCTATTCTCAATTGTAATTGGTTTGACTTTGAAACTTGATTAAGGAAAAAATATTCAATAAAACACTATGAAACCAATTGGAAGCACTAGATATCGAGTTACAAATCTAAATTTAAAAAAAAAATCCTTCATGGAAAAAAAATTGTCTTATACGGTGAGTGTCACTCCTTAAAAATGGTGTTTACTGAAAAAACTAGTTTTCGAAGGAGATGGAAAAAGAATTGCAATCTGATTCCAAAAAATTTCAAAAAAATATATTTAGAATCTACAAACAAAATGTCACAAATCACTAGTTTGCATCATCTTCAAATTGCTCATGGTTTAGCCGCTATAGGTGCCCAAAAGCGAAGATTTAGTTAGAAAAAATTAGTTAAGTGTCCAATTTGGCCAAAAATTGTAAACCAGTATTGTGGGATCACCCCTAGCCCTTTTGCAATAAGACCCTTTTCAATAAGGACACCTTTCTTGAGAATCTCCTCAAAATTTGTGCAGCATCAGATTTGAATTTGACTCATCAATTCTTTGTTAAGGTTTTCTGCAAACATGGTGACAAGTTGTCTTTTAGAAATGTGACAAGGGAACTTGATAACCAAGCCCCGCCATCTCTAGTAGAATAAGGTAAGTGATTCCCCATCTTCTTGTTTAGTTGTGCTCAATGTTGGAAGGGTGACATCATTTTTAATGTTGAATGCAAAATGATTGATAAATTTTTCAGCTAGTTCACCCCATGTTTTGATTCCTGGTGGGAGGTGTGCAAACCAATCTAAGGCTTCTCCTATGAGGCTTCATGGGAATAGTCTCATGAGATAGGTAGGGTCATATGATACTTCCATACATGATGTGTTAAATTCTCGAATATGTTCAATTGGATTCCCTGTCCCCTTATACTTTGGCAAAGGTGGTCTTGTAAAATGTGGGGGAAAGGGAGGCATGTATAGGTTTCAATCAAATGGAAAGAGACACAGTTCCTCCATGGAATAGTTCTTCTTGTTGGTTCTCAATTGCATGTTTGTCATATGTTGTATCAAAATTTCTACAAGAGATGGTGTTGCATTTCTTTGGTTAGGTGCCATGATGTTGGTGTTAAGGTCATATGTTGGATTTGAATTGGGATTGATGCTTTGGGACATAAGACCTTGGTTGCCATATGGATGTGTGTTGCTTTGGTTTGGAATGAAATTGGCATTTAGGTTTGTGCCAAAGGTCATGTGGGAATTTGGTATGGTGTTTTGGAATTGAGATGTGGACCCTTGATTGATTTTGATTTTGAAAATTCGGTTCTTGATTTGCAAGTAAGGGTGTGGATCCTTGGTTAGCGTTTTGATATGAAGGTGTAGGCCCTTGATTGATGTTTTGATGTGAGGGAATGTTCCCTTGGTTAATGTTTGAAGGCGTGGGTCCTTGGTTGGGATTTTAAAATGAAGTAAAGGTTCCTTGGGTAGGATTTTGGAATGATGGAAGAGCCCCTTGATTAATGTTTTTGAGTGATGGGATTGATCCTTGATTTGCATTTTGATTTGGGGTTCTTCATGAGACAATGTGAACCCTTCTAGATTTAGTTGGTGGGTTTTGACTTGATGAAGGGGCGCCTTGAAACTAGAATGAGGAACCTTGATTTGTGTTGTGAAATGTAGATTTAGGACCTTGGTTTTCATTTTGGTTCAAAGGGGTAAGACCTTGTGATGTAGAACCTTGATTTGTATTTTGTGGTGTGGGCTTAGGACCTTGGTTTGTATTTTGGATCAAAGGTGTGTGACCTTGTGATATGGAACCTTGATTGGTATGTTAGAAAAGGGGGTTTGTGAAGGTCTTTCCCATGGTGTTTGAGGGACTTCCAAGTGTGAAACTTTGTCCTTGTGTAGCAATATTGGTTCCCTTGTTTTCGAATGTTGAGATGCTTGGGATGTGTGTAGTAGTGGTAGTCATGTGTGTAGTTGTACCAAGGGGTATGTTTGACATTTGTTGTGATGAAGGAATGCCAAATCCAAATCGATTTTTGGTTTCTTTCTCCACAATGGTTGATACGTCAAAACCTTGAGGTAATTTGGCCCCCTTTTTAGCAAGTGCATAAAAGTATATGTTAGGGTCTGCACTAACAAGTTGATCAATCATGCTCAAAATTTGTGGGTCACTATAAGCTTCTTCAATCTCTTCTTGGGTCAATTGTTAGTTGGGCTCTTCTTAGATCATGTTTTTTCATGTTTGGTCTCTTGGTGGCATGTCTCTTGGAGGTGTAGAATGATTTGAATTTGTTCCAAGGGTAGTGTTATGAAAAGGGTTGCCTGAAAACTCCATGTTCTTTCTTTTGGTTTAGGACCTTGTTTCAACCATATAAGATTTTTGCACATTGAGGGATAATGCAAGATGGAAATGAAACTATGCTATGTTTTTTTTGGATTTTTAGATTTTAGGATATGAAAGTGTAAGGATGCTAACACAAGGATGATAATGTCCAAAGGATGGGGGATAATGAATGCTAAAGGATACTAAAAATTGATTGATGTTCAAGGTGAATGATAAGGTGACTAGATGATGCTAATTTGAAGATCAAGGTGATAATACAATTAAGCTATGTTTTTTGTTTTTTGGGGTGTAAGGATGCAAAGATAATGAAACTAATGGATGCAAAAGAATTAATACTAAGGTAAAGTGAGCTATTTTTTTGTATTTTTGGAATAAGGGTGCAAAGTGCAATCTAAGAAATATGAGTCTAAATGAGAACAATTCAATGCAAAGTAATTCTAAAATTTTGAACAAAGGATGGAAATTAAGCTAATGTGAACCCAAGGCAAAAAATTCCAAATGTCATTGATCATAAGAGGATGACTTTGACATTAAAGTAGAGCCAAGAGTAGGACAGAAGTCTATGACTCAAACTTGATAAGGTGACAATGACAAGGAAAATGGTCAATGAAAACTAGAGTATGTAACCAAGAATTTCTAAAAGCTCAAGGGTCTCCCAATGTTCAAAATCTGAAGGGCTATATGCAACCTAAGGATCAAAGTCTAATTTGTGCAATGCAAAGGATGGAGAAATGCAACCTACAATGCAATGTACTTCTAATGGGAATGACTAAAATGAACTAGTAAATCTTGCAAGTCTCTGGTTTATAAGTCAAAGTTCACTGTGAAATTATTTTGGTCAGATTTTGAACACATATTTCAGAAATTTTTGTTTAGCAGATAGTTGCGACTCAGTTTTCAGCAAATGCGTCTCACAGTTGCAATTTAGGTTATCAAATGCAGCTCTATTTTCAGCAAGTGTGGTTTAGGTAGAAAATTGTGGCTTTCCAGCTTACATTTGTGGTTCATAGTAATAGTTGTGGCTCTGTGTCTATCAGTTGTGATTTTCCAGAATGTTGTTTTGACAATTTTGATGTCTTCAAGCTAGTTTATGATGAAATTTTAGTTGTTTCTGATAAAATGTAATTGGCAAACATAACAGTCAATATCAAGAAATTTTTGTTGGTCTGGTTTAAATGTGAAAACATTTTAATTTCAAGATAACAAACACAATCTTATGGTTGGAAAGGACAATATTCATTGGGTTCCCACTTGAATTTCTCCAGCTAGGCCTATTCAAAGCAGATAGCCTAGGAACTTGGTAGCACTGGCTCCCATCCATGACACTCACTTCTAGAGGAATACCAAGTTTTGAATTCCCTAAGACCACAAGGATCTCAAGAAATTTTCTATATCTATAGTGAACCGCGAAAATGTGTGAAGGCTTCAAAGGTCCAACATCCTACGCTAGCAAATAGAAGGATTTTGGCTTCTAAAAACAAGAGTTGTCTAGTAAGGGCATCTGGTTCAGGGGGTACTATGATAAACTCCCTCAAGAGGCCTCCCAACCCTTAGAACAAGGGATTTTTGCATCATAAAGGTACTTGGGGAGGGCTATCGCGTATCACTTATCATTGGTTGCAAACTTTCCTTGCAATCACAAATTTATATAGCAGTTCAAAAGGACTTGGCTTTAGCTCATTACCACTTGGTTCATTCCCTTGGGGTCAATACTTTTTCCCACCAAGGCAGGCCCTCTAATGGGTAAACACAAAAATAGATGGGTTTGGATTTCTAATTACCAAGTTTGTACAAGATGAGAGCATAATACCTACCATCCTTCAAACACTAAAACAATGATTCATTTACCCCTAGTTAAATCTATATGAAGGAAGATAGTTGTTCTTTTTAAGCACCAATTGAAGTGTTTTCTATACTAAAAAACAATCAATTTCAAAATCAAGTCTTCAAGAAACATCTTGCACCAAATATCATTAGTAGTTTTCTAATTTCCAGTCTTCGATAAACGTGTGTTTATGTTTTCACCTTTCGAGTCTCTATCATGTGAACTTGCACAAAACCCCAATTAGCAAAATTAACCACAAAACTTAAATTAAACTTCAAAAAAAAAATTTAATCTAAAATCTAAATTAAGGTTGGGTATGTGCAGGATCATGATGGGCCAAAAAGTGGCAATATGATGGGTATGTGGCTGACAACTTTTTTTTAACCCAAATTTGATGAAACGAAAAGGGTTTTTAAAGGATATTCTCAGCTTTCCACCAATATAAATTATTCTTTACTTTTTAAATAAAAGGGGTAAAAAATTTATTGAATATCGGAATCCAACAATACAACCAAGTCAAAGGCAAGAGCCTGAAAAGAACAAAATACACAACAAAACCAAATACCACATCATTCAATGCCCCCTCTGTCCTTCGCAAGAACCCTCTCCAAATCCGGACTAAGCTCCTAAGGTATCTAAGCCCAATCATCAATCTTCCAATCCTCCAGATGCTCTGAAGCCCACTTGGCCAGACAGTCAGCAGTCCTATTCCATTCATGCGAAATATGGACAAAAGACACCCTTTCCATAAGATTACCAACCTGCAAAATCTGTTGCACCAGCACTGCCAACTACCAATTCACATCCGACATCCTTCCTTTATTGAGTAAATTAACTAGAACCTGTGAATCAAATTCACAAATAACCCTATGCCATCCCAGCTCAAAGGCTCTCTCCAAGGCATGAAGAATCGCCCAGCCTTCCATGAGGTTGATAGTCTGCGTCCCCTTATGTATGGAAAAAAGAAAAACCACCGAACTAGAAGAATCCCTACCAACCCCACCAACTCCTGCGGGACCGGGATTTCCCTTGGAAGAACCATCAGTATTAACCTTCAAAGTTCCCACAGGGGGAGGTTGCCAATTCCCTTGCCGTTGGACACACTGCCCCACCCGCCTACCTTTCTGGCCCCAAGACGCAACAGGGGTAAACCCCTGGATACCCAGCCGAGCCACTAACTCCGCATCTTTCTTCTCGAGTAGCAGCTCGCCGTATCCCTTAGCTTGAATTGTCTCCTGAACCATCCCAAGAACTCTAAACCACACCTGCTAGACTTGCAACAATTCCCCTCTGAAAATCCTCCTATTCTGTTCCAACCAAATCTGCCACAACAAGAAAATAGGTCCAGCCAGCCATGCATCCTGCAAAAAAGAGGCCATCGAGGGAGGTCTGCCCAAGCTAGTCCAAAACTTCACTAAGGAGGAAGCATGAACATAGGTACTATTCCAAACAATCCACCAAGAATGCCAAAGCTGCAAGGTGAAAGGACACTGGAAGAAAAGATGTGAGGAGTCCTCTACCCCATTCTCGCACAACACACACTTAGACGGGCCCTGAAACCCGCACTTCTGAATATTGTCCCAGGTCAAACACCTATTCCAAGTCAAAATCCAAGCAAAGCAGTTACACTTCGGCAAAGAAAACTTATTCCACACCTTCTTCCACCAAGGAACTTCCACCCCCTCAACCCTTTGAGAAAGCAACCTCTGATATCCTTACGCCACCATGTAGTGACCTTTCAGATTAGGCAACCATGTGATAATATCCTTATCCCTGAGGGGGTTGCACTGTCTGCCCGAGAGAATATTATGCAGAGTCCTACAATCCTTTGCCATACCAATCACCGGCCACTCCTCAGGAGTCTTCCACCTAGCACTCACAAGCTGACCCTAAAAAGAAAGCACCTTAAAATCACTTACCGTCATCCAGCTGGCATCACCGAAAATCCTACTCAGGGCCGCCAAATCAGGAAACTGAGTGAGGATGGGAGGATGACCATCCCAAGAGTCATACCAAAATTGAACCTCAGTCCCATGCCGACAGATCCAAAATAAACCGTCCTTGATGAGCACAACTCCCTTCTCAAGGGTATCCCAAACCATCGATCCCTTTCCAACCAAGGGGTAGTGAGGGATATCTTCCCCAAGAGCGCCCTAAATATACTTATAGGAAAGAATCCTAGCCCAAATCCTGTCCTTCTCCGTGCACCACCTCCAATAAAGTTTTGCTACCAGAGCCATCCCTTCTGGCGCAGATTGCCTCAACCCCAAGCCCTCCAACTGCTTAGGGAAACACACCATATCCCATCTAACCAGACTCCACTTGGAAGACAATAGGATGCCTGCCCATAAAAACTGTCTAGCCAGTGAGTCCAAATCCAAAACAAAACCTTTAGGGGCCACCTGCAGCATACACCAATAAATGGGAAGAGCCTGGATCACGGACTTCAGCAACTGAACCCGCCCCGCAAAGGACAACCATTTGGTGGTCTAGTGAGTAACCTTCAACCAAAGTTTATCCAAGATAGGCTCCCACGACTCCCTCATTAATCTGCCCACCGCAACAGGAAATCCAAGGTAAGACAGAGGAAGAGTCCCAATCTGGAATCGAAGAACCTGAGCTATTCTCCCCTAGATAGGATCCGGAGTATTAAAGAAATAGATGGAAGATTTATCTTCATTAATTGATTGACCCGAAGCCTCAAGGTACATATCCAACACCCTACGAAAATTTGTTGCCTCTCGAATAGTGGCAACCCCCATCAAGGCAGTATCATCCACAAACTGCAAATGTGATTGAGGGGGTAAATCACCCCCCCACCTCCACCCCTGAATAAATCCCAACTCCACTTGTTGTCTCAGAAGGCGTCCCAATCCTTCCACAATCAGAATAAACAAATAAGGGGAGAGAGGATCACCTTTCCTTATCCTACAAGAAGCCTCAAACAATTCAGAATGCACCCCATTAGTTAAAACAGAGAAAGAAACTGATGTGACGCAACTCATAACCCATTGAATCCAATCATCTCCAAATCCGAAATTAGCCAGGATCTTCTGAAGAAAAGACCATCGGACTCTATCGTATGCCTTTGCCATATCAAGTTTGATGAACATAGACTTTTCTCTAGAAATAGCCATAGAATGGATGGTCTCAGTAGCTATAATAATCCTGTCAAGAATCTGTCTGCCTCCACAAAACCACTTTGCTCCTTAGAAATGAGCAACTGTAGCCACTTTTTCAACCTATTAGCAATTAGCTTTGAAATAATCTTATACACCACATTACAAAGGGAAATAGGTCAAAAATGGCTCAACCTGTTCACCCCTTCACACTTGGGAATAAGCACTAGAAATGTGGCATTCAGGGCCTTTAACATTTGCTTATTCCGCTGTGACTTCTTGAACACCTCTAATAAATCAAGTTTGATGATCTCCCAGAACTCTTTGAAGAACTCAATCGGGAAACCATCAGGGCCAGGGGCTTTTCCTTTCTTCATCTGAAACACCGTCCTCTCCAATTCTTCTAAATTAATCTCACCCATAAGATCCTCCTTCATCTCCCTAGACACCAACTAAGGAATGCAAGAAAGAGCCTGAGCCTCCTCCATCGAAACCCCCTGCAGATCCTCTCTGAACAGGGAAGAAAAATAGTGAACAACTTCCTCTGAAATACTCTGAAAAGAAGCCAAAGTCTCTCCCCTATTCGTGACCAAAATAGGAATAGATTTACCATGCCTTCGAGCCCTAACAGAATTAAAGAAGAAGGCAAAAAATTTATCCCCCTCCTTAAGCCATTCAATCTGGGATTTTTGTTTCCAAAAGATCTCCTCTCGCAATTCCCATTCTTCCAAAGCTTTCAAAGCCCTAGATTCCTCCTGCATCAAACTCTCAGACACCCCATTCTCCCTAATCACCCTCGTAATACCATCCAGCTTAGCTTGTGCATCATACTTGGCCTTAAAAATATTTCCAAAGCATTGCCTATTCCAATGTTTAATCTTATACTTAACAAATTGAACAAGCTTAGTAAAGACATACATTGTCGTACTGAAGGAAAATCTACCCTCCTGCCACCACCGAGCAACGAAATCATGGAGTTCAGGATCCCGCAACCACATAAGCTGGAATTTGAAGGAGGGCTTGAAGGGCTGCCTAGCTGAGAGGATAGCAAGCTTTATAGGCCAATGGTCTGAGCCCCTCTAGTCCAGAATCTCCGAGCTAGATGACCACCTATCACCAACCCAGAAGCAAGAAACCAGAAACCGATCCAATCGCTCCGCGATGCAGTTTTCACCAGGCCTCCGATTGTTCCAGGTAAAATGTCCATTACCGGGCTTGATATCAACCAGATTCAAAACAAAAAAATTGTCCTGGAATAGGAAAGCTAAAGCCTCCAACCGCATAGGACCACCTCGTTTCTCAGCAATCTCTGTGATAGCATTGAAGTCAACCCCAATAATCCATGAAATATAAGGATCCATACTTCGTACATAGTGAATATTCGACCACAAAAGTTGCTTGCCCTGCATATCCACAGGCGCATAGATGTTGGTAAACATAACCAATTCTCCAAATTCATAACAAGAGGCCACCATAGAGATAGAGGACCTAAAGGACACCCACCACTAGGGACAAATCTTCTGAGGGTTCCATAAACAAGCCAACCCTCCAGAAGAACCCTGAGCACCAATGCACTGGCATTCCCCGCTCATCCAAGTCTTGGGAATTATACCCATCATACCCTCCATAGAAAGTTTAGTCTCCTGTAAAAAGAGAATATCAGGAGACTGACATCTAACCAAATTTTGAACAACTTTTTGTCGAGGGCCACTATTCAAGCCCCTAACATTCCATGAAAGAACAATCATTTCAAAGGGCTTGAGAAATGAGAATCTAAAGTCTTGACTAACCTTGACTCCACCAGATTTTCCCCTATCATTTTGATCTTCTCCAAATCCTTTTTCCTCCCTAGTTTAGCGACTTTCTTTGCCCCTCCTTTCTTAAGATCTTTTTGCAGGATACACAAATGAGGAGATGGCTTACTATTCTTTCCCCCCTCTGAGTCTGACCTCCGCACGGGATGAAACAAAGCCTCACTATCCTTCACCACAATACTACCTAATTCTTTCTGCGCCTCTATCTTTAGATCTGATTCCAACTGCAAGGTCCCATCATCCTGCGGAATAGGAAAAGGCTTAGGACTAAACCCCCCTTGACCAAGGCCTCCCCCATCCATCTCAACACCCTGTGAATCCAAACTCACCACCTGACGGTTTTCCTGCTCCAGCTCAACCAACTGGCCCTGCTGATCAGTGCCCAAAATTCCTTGCTCCAAATCAACCAAGCCAAGATTCACTTCCTGTTGGCTAAGATCCTCCAAAATCTTGAATCTATTAAAAGTATCCTCATCCTACCGCTCTTTCATAGTCCTTTTATGCCCCTTATTTCTATTTCGAGATCTAATAGGAATAAAGCCTTCCTCCCCAGTATCACCACCCAGAATAGGGCCCTTGCCCTTGTCTACCCTAGGCTGACCACTAGAGGGTTGTGAAGAATTAGTCTCCAAAGGCTTGGCCCTTGGGAATCTCTACAGTAAGTGGTTGTACTCATGACACAAGTGGCATCTAAATGGTAAAGTCTCATAGTCGAGTTGTTGAACCCATGAATAAGATCTTGCACTCACTTCCAAAGAATCTAGCAATGGTTTACTTAAATCAATTTCCACACAGAACTGAGCAAATGTCATTACCTTTTTAAACTACGTCTGTTGTGAAGAGCCCACAGGTTTAACAAGCAATGAAGCGAGTAAATGCAAAACATCATCCCACCAGCACTTGACCGGGAGCCTCGGCAATCTAACCCAAACTGGAACCCGACTTGGAATCTCCTTGGTCGGATCGAAGCTCGCATGCCACGGGTTGATAAACAAACCCACTTGATTGTAAAAATAAGGGCCTCCTTCAAAAACCTTGAATCTATCTGCCATGCAATCAAAGGAAACCATAAAATAGTTATTTGCGAGGAGCCTAATCTCCATCTCTCCTTCCGGAAGCCATGTCCTCTGGGCCCAGGCCTCCAAAAACTGCAACGAGATTTTCAATCCCAAAAATTTACAATAAAGGGAATGTCGTGAGTAGTACTCAATGTCTTCTGCGAGCATCTCCATCGGGATCATGACATTCGGCCTCTCTTTGCACCTTTCAAGACAGCCATTAATCTTTGGCAATCAAAACCCTCCTGACAATCCCATCTCATTCTTCTCCAAATTCTGTGCAAATAGGTTATTGTCATAAAACCTAGACCCCTGTGGCAAGGGTTTCAAGCCAAAGGCAGAGCGAAAATCCATCTTGGGTCCAGTCCCGGATGACTCCCCTTGCACCATATAAAGAAAGAAGAAAACCCCAAATGAACAAACCCACCCTCAAGTAATCAAGAGCATTACACTCCACACCAGGGTAAGCACCCCACAATCCTCAACTTAGAAAAGAAAGCACTCAAACCCCCGCGGATCCACCAAAACACACAAGATGCAACCGCAAAGATGAAAGCCCTACGCCCAGCCCGCGTAACCCTCAGCCCAAGAAGAATGGGCAGGCACCAAACATCCAAACCTCTCCCACCGAGCTCAGCCCTACAAGATCTAACAGGCTGATAGGACCTCTCAATCAGCAGCCCTCCAAGTCCCGCACCCAGCCGCCAAAGCACAGAGTAAAAACAGGACCAGATCTGACAGCGCAAGCCAAACCCACCACCGCATGCCAAGGAAAGCAGGAAAGAAAGAAAGTTTTCACAGCAAGATCCAAACCCAGACAACAGGAAGAGCCCCCCACGATGCACCAGCAAGCAGACACAAAAAGCGAGCTAGGGCATGGACGCCCTAGCTCGACCACCAGAGCTTGAAATCGCCATCCCCAAGATAATTATTCTTTACTTTGAATTTAATAAATAATTATTATTAATTTTCTATTTGAATTATGATTAAAGTCCTAATTGATAGGCTGATTGAAAAAAATCTATAGCTTTCAAATGGTATCACATTTTTGAATCCAAAATATGCATCACATTCTATGCTTCACATACTATGGGATTAAAAAGAAAAATTGAATTTCATGAAGTTTTGACCAAGTTAAGGTTGTCGACATACGAAGTTTTTATATTTTTAAAAGTTGTAATAAAAATTCATAATTAATTATTTACTTGAAAAAATTACAAAAATATACATCATATCCGGACATGAGTCGCCTACTTATATAAAAAATATTATAAAAATATTATCATTTTATTGTGGTTAGGGTGGTTAGACAAACACCTACTTATTTTTTTCCCTAAAATTTAAGTACCACTACATTGAAATTTCAAATTTTTACCAAATAGATATATATTTAAAAAACTAGTAGTTTAGAAACTAAATTCAATTTGCAACAGATTCTATTCTTACATATTTTTGAAATAATATAGATAACTTATTCAAATTTTTCTATCAAGTTCCCTAACTCTGATTTTTCTCAATTTTTTGCCACTTAAGGGCCCGTTTTTTCCATGATGATCCTGCACATACCTGGTTAATTTAAATTAAATCTAAACTAGAATTAATTTTAAACTAAATCAATCCTAAAGTAAATTAAATCTAAATTAAATTTAAACTAAAAATTAAATCTACTTTATAAATTAAATCTAAATTAAAAACTAAATCCGAATTAAAAATTAAAACTAAATCTAAATTAGAAACTAAATCTGAATTAAAAATTAAAACTAAATCTAAATTAAATTAAATCTACATTCTAAATTAAATCTAAATTAGAAACTAAATCTAAATTAAAAAGCTAAATTTAAATTAGAAATTAGATCTAAACTAAAAGCTAAAATCTAAATCTAAATTAGAAGCTAAAAAGCTAAATCTAAATTAGAAATTAAAAGCTAAATCTAAATTAAAAATTAAAAGCTAAATCTAAATTAAAAGTTAAAAGCTAAATCTAATTAAAAGTTAAAAATAAATCTAATTAAAAGTTAAAAACTAAATCTAATTTAAAAGTTAAAAACAAAACTAAAAGTTAAATCTAAATGTTATGACTGCAGGATTCGTTGAAAGTGGAAATGTTGTGACTATTGTTGGAAGGAAGAAATTCTTATTGAAAATTTTTCCAACATGCATTTACCTCCAAGTTTCAAGTTTCGGTATTTTCTGAGCCTCACAATCTAACAAATCAAAAATATATAAGTCAAAAAAAGTTATTTGTGTTGTGGGCATTCAAAATTTTTGAAGTTCATTTTCTGTTGAATGATTTTTATTTATTCATTTATTTTTTGTTATATGGATGAAATATGATTGATTTATGAAGATGCAACTATGAAAATGATAAGATGCAGCTATGAAAATGATAAATTGCAGCTATTAAAATGATAAAATAATCCAATCTATGAAAACTGTAGCTTTAATATTTATCTTGCTTTTTTTTTTTTTTTGATTGATTTATGAAAATGCAGCTATGAAAATGATAATACAATCCAGTCTATGAAAATGCAACTATGAAAGTGAGGCTATGATAATGAAAATATAGCTATGATGTTCATCCTATTTGCTTATTTTTTTGACTTTTTTTTTATTGATTTATGAAAGTGTAGCTATGAAAATGACAATACATGATCAAATCTATGAAAATAAGACTGTGAATTATATTATCAAATCTATGAAGATGTAGCTATTATGTTGTTCACATCAGGTTCGCCAATGTAAGATGGGGTTGGAGAATTCCTAGCATAGATAAGTGACAACCAACACTTCTAAGCTACAAAAACCACATCAAACAAGAGAAAACAAACAATAAGGAATCAAAATGAAAGCATTCCAAAGTAAACACTCCCCATTGTAGTTGCATCACTTCTCTTGTCTCCTTATGCCAATATTTCCCTTAGATTTGTTGTTGAAGTTGTGTAAATACCTGCAAATAGTAAGCAAGAAAGTTGGAGATAATGGTTGTTAAGTTGAAAATGGGAGAGGAAGGCTTCTTTTATAAACAACCATTCGAATGGACAATCCAGATTAATCTTCTAGAAATATTTCAAGATCAATGGTGGAGGATGCATGAGAGGGAGGTTACGAAATCAATGGTTGAGATCAAGCCTCCAGAAAGATGCTAAGATCAATAGTTCGGAATTGATGCACCAAGAATATGCCATTCATAGAAGGAGCTATGATAGTTATGACGTCGGCGGCTATGACAGAAATGAATGACAGGGCATCTTCGACCAAAAGGGAGGCATAAATAATTTATTCAAATTATTTATTCAAAAAAAAAATGGAGGAAATGGAGAAGTGGAAAATAAATAATTCATTCATATTATTTATTTTGAGAAATTGAAAAAGGAGCATTTAATCAAATTGTGAAATCAATTTAATTAAATGGGGAGATAGAAATTAGACATTGATAATTTATTGGAATTATTTATTCAAAGGGGAGGAGAATGACACATAATTAAATAATCTTGACAATTATTTAATTATAGAAGAATGAAAAGGTCAAATAATAATTATTATTATCTAACTATAGACAAATGATGAAGGATAAATAATTAAATAAATAATGATTTATTTAATTATTGAAGAAAGGGGGTGTTAGTGACGAAATTCATTCATTTTAATTGATCAGGATAGAATAGAGATTAGAAAGTGAATTAATTAAATAATTAAAAATTATTTAATTAATAGAGGAATATGATCAAGCATAATTAAATAACTAAAATTATTTAATTATTAGAGGATGATGACCAAGGAAAAATGTTGCTCGTAGACTTAGGATATTTTTCAATGTCTACAATGGGATCATCATACACCACTATGATATCTTTCAATGTATGTTTCATCTATAAAACTTGTGTACAACAAGATGCAACAACAATATACTCAACTTCAGTAGTAGAAAAGGAGACTGAATCTTGCTTTTTACTTGACCATGCCACCAATCTGCATCCAAGAAAGAATGCACCACCACTTGTACTTATTTTGTCATCTACACATCTAGCCCAATCTACATCTGTATAGGCACTAAGTGTAAAATCAGTATCTTTAGGATACCACAATCCATAATCTAGAGTATCATTCAAATATCTAAAAAAAAATTAACAACATGAGATTCCTTAGGTTCTTCTTGAAATCTAACCACAAGATAGATAACATGCATGATATCCAGTCTAGTAGCAGTCAAATACAATAATTTGTCAATCATAGATCTATACTTGATTTGATCAGTGTTATGCGAATCATCATCTTTACCCAATGTGCATCCAGTCACCATGGGAGTACTTACTGGTTTGGAACCATCTATCCCAAACTTCTTCAACATCTCTCTCACATGCTTAAACTATGAAATGAAAATTCCCTTCTCTGTTTGATTAATTTGTAGCCCAAGAAAGAAATTCATCTCCCCAAACATAGAAATTTCAAATTCTTTCTACATCTCTTCCACAAACCTCTTGCACATATTTTCATTTTCTCCAAAGATAATGTCATCAACATACACTACTACAATCAAGATTCTATCATTTTCAATCTAGTTAAAGTATAGATTACTATTTGTCGTACCTTTGTTAAAGCCTTGTTGAATCAAATACATATCTAACCTCGTATACCAAGCTCTAGGAGCCTGCTTCAATCCATATAAAAATTTCTTCAATCTACACACCATATCTGGTTGATCTATTAACTAAAAACCTTCCAATTGTTCCATATAAGCTTCTTCTTCTAGCTCACCATTCAAAAATGTTGACTTGGCATTCATCTGATAGACCTTAAAGTTTTTATGAGTAGAAAATTCCAAGAACATCCTTATACCTTCCATTCTTGCTACCGGAGCAAAATTTTCTTGAAAATCTATGCCTTCTACTTGTGAGTATCCTTTACACACAAGCCTCGCTTTGTTTCTAACAACTTCTCCTTTCTTATTCAATTTATTTATGAATACCCACTTCAATCCAATGATGTTTTTATCTGTTAGTCTTAGGACCAATTCCCAAGTTTGATTTTTCTCAATCTACATAAGTTCTTTCAATGCTTCCTTCCAATTTTCATCTTTACAAGCTTCACTTATAGTCTTTGGTTCTATCTAAGAAAGAAAACATAGTTTCACTTCAGTAGTAGTTGTACTTCTAGTCAACACACCTTTTGTCTTGTCTCTAATAATCTAATTTTATGAATGATTCTTCTTTACACATTTTTATGTCTTAGGGGACATCACCGGAGCATCTTCTTTTATTTCATTTTGTTCATCTTGCTTCACTTTTTCCTGTTCTTCCACAATTTCTTCTATTCTTACACAATCGGGCTCATAAGATACATATCCATCAATGTTAATAGAATTCTTTATTGTCTCATCAACCTTGACATTAGGGATCTCTACAATCTTCCTCAGTCTTTTAAATAAACATTTGTATTCTTTTCTATTAGTAGAATATCCAAGAAGAATTCCTTCATCACTTCTTGCATCAAACTTACCCAAAGTTTCTTCATCTCTCTCGATATAACACTTGCTTCCGAATACCTTGAAATATTTAACAGTAGGAATTATTCTATGCCATAGCTCATAGGGAGTCTTTGTACAATTTTCTCTTTCTTTAACTCGATTGAATACATAAATAGTAATATGAATAACTTCTTTCTAGTAAACTTCCAGTAAACCAACCTCAGTAATCATTCATCTAGCAACTTCTTGAATTGTTTGATTTTTCCTTTCAACAACTCCATTCTACTGAGGAGTTCTTGGGGTAGATAACTATCTTTTTATTCTATGCACTTCACAAAACATTTTAAACTCATAGGAGGTGAATTCTCCACCTTTTTCAGACCTTAAGCATTTTATCTTTAAGTTTGCTTCATTTTCAATCATAGCTTTGAGTGCCTTAAATCTATCTAATGCATTTGATTTCTCTCTAAGAAATGTAACCCATGTATATCAAGAATAATCATCAATTAAAATCATTAAGTACCTTTCACCAAGTAGACTTCTTACTCTTGTAGGACTACAAAGATCTGTATGAACTAAATCTAGTAGTCCAGTAGTGGAGTGTTCCTTTGATCTATAATGATTTCTTGATTGCTTTCCAAACTGAAAATTTCTTGAAATAGCATCAATAGGCTTTGTAATTCTCAATAAATCTCTCACAACTTGAACAACACTAATCCTTTCCAAGTTATCAAAATCATATGACACATTCTCCTATGCCATAACCAACTGTCATTAATCTGAGTCATAAAATGTCGTCCATCAGCACCCTTAAGTTGATAGATATTCCCTTCAGATTTCTTTCCTATAGAAATCAATGTTCCAGATCCTTTTTCGATCTCACATTTCTTATCCTTAAACACAAGATCATATCCTTTTCTGCACATCTAACCAACACTCAACAAATTATTCCTTAAACCCTTAACATAGTAGACATCGTTAGTATGATGCTTTCCATCAAAACTTATTGAACCTATCCCACAGATTTTAGCACCAATATCATCTCCAAACATAATCAAACCTCCATCATATTTTTTAAGCTTAACAAACTTACTTTTATCACCAGTCATGTGATGTGAACAACCACTTTCAACTACCCAAAAATTATTCTCTTCTTTAGCATGTAGGGAAGAGATAACTGTACCTTCATTTTTCTCCTCTGAAGGGCTTTCTTTTACCTATTTTAAAGAATTAGCAAAAGTAGGTTCATCCTTAATAGTCAAGAACAAGCAATCATTTTCATCAGGATCTTCATATTTTAAATCCTCATCAGATATACTAGCATTCTCATTCACATAGTAAGCCTTGTTAATCTTCTTTCCTTTCTTTTCTTTCTCATATCTTTGTTTATTTCTTTTAGATCTTTACATACACTTTGCAGCATAATGACCTATTTCTCCACAACTAAAGCACTTAAAGGGAAACTTACCTTCTTACTTACCAAAGCCTTTCCTCATTCTTCTTATAAAGTTAGCTTATATTTCATCAAAGTTTTCTTCATCCAGATCTTCAACTTTTGTAGCTTTAAAAGCAGTCTCTGATTTGCACCCATTTCTTAGACTCGGCTTCCTCATCTCATAAGATTTCAAAAATCCTAACAGTAGATCCTTAGTACAGGTCTTATAATCTATAGTCTTCTCAATAGCACTCACCTTCTCACTATAAGCATTAGGAAGAGTTCTAAGAATATTCTTTACAATCCTGGTTTCATCTATAGTAGCACCAAGTCCTCGCATTCTGACCACTATCTCATCCAATATTTGTACATAAGTTTTAATATTCTCATCTTCAGACATATGTAGAAGATAAAATTGTGTTTCCAAGTTCTATAATTTTTCCTATTTGACTCTTTCATCACCATCATGTGCTCTTTCCAAAGCATCCCAGACTTCCTTAGTTGTCTTCAAATTCTTAACCTTAATCAACTCATAATGTACTAGACTATTCTCCAAGATGAACTTCACCTTATTGTTTGTTTCATGTGCTTTGATCTCTTTAGGTGTACTTAGAAAATTAGCAAGAGGAGAGTAAGGATTTTTGTAAGCTTTATCCACATCATATCCGCAATATTCAAAATTTTCTTCCATCTAATCTCAAATAATCAAAAACCATTTTTCTATCCATCCCGGACCTTCCTCAAGTGGTTAAGCTCTTCACCAAGGAACCTTGCTCTAATACCAATTTTTGAATAGGAAAAGTGAGATGGGGGTGAATCAGTTGTCACATAATTAAACCTTTAATTCAATCACCGGAACTAATACATAACACTGCTTGAATGATTAATCATCAAAAGTCAATGCAGAAACTCAAATCCAACACATAAACACAATAACACTAGATTTATGTGGAAAACCCAATGAAGGAAAAACCATGGTGAGGATTAACTCACACTATAGAGAATATCAAAATTGATTACAAAAGGCTCACTATCTAAAATGAGGAATCACTGTCTCAAACAAGGACTCACTATCTGAAACAAGGACTCACTATCCAATAGGCTAACAACCTGGAGGACTCACTACAATAGAGATACAAAGAAGACAAAGAAGACTTGTTACAAAGAGACTACAATCCCAATGCAATAGAGGATTCCACCACAATCACTAGATCAACTTGCATGAATGATAGATTTCACCTTCTGCTCACTGCATCTGGAAACTCAACATTAAGCTTCACACTGATCTTCCATACTCACAACATATACACTTACTAAATAGAATCAATGTTGCACCAAACTGTACTTTCTCTTTTCTCTTATCACTCTTCTTCTTTTCTCTTGTATGTTTTATATCACTTGACTTATCTTGCCTTTATACCATCTTCAATTTTGAAACATATCCAAAGTCAGCCATCCAAATCCAAATTCAAGTTAGGTCGGCGCCAAAACATTCTAGGGTGGAATTAGAATGAGGGCGACCCAAACACACACTTCATAGGGACCCAAATAGATCCAACATGCTTCATCAAAATCGAAAGTAGTATTTCACACAAGGTTGGTCAAACCAATGTGAAACACAGAACCTTTAAGTACGAACTTTTCAAATGCCAAAATTATCTTCAATACAATCAAGGAAACTCAACTTCAGAACCACACACCATAAGACTTTATCAAAGAGAAATATAGACCAACAAAATTTCTCCTAGACCTCAACGAAAAACACAGAAAACCACAGTTCACAACTGGTGAACACAACTTGCACTGAACAACAAATCAACAACCAAAAATCTAGATATAGCATCTTCTAACACCCATGAGCAACATATTTGAATCGCACAATCATAGGAGTAAATTCAGACCAAATCCCGGAGCAACCATTGAACACCTTCAAAATATATTTATTACAATTTTCTCAATACCCTCGACATATACAGCCAACGACAACTAGTGGATAACCAGTTGACTAGTTTGCATCAATGACAACACCTTCAATCTTTCCATTCTTGCAACAAAATTTACTTGAACTAGTTGTGAGGTTCAAAAAAATGTTGATATCTTAGACTATTTGAGTGAAGGAATAATCCGATGATGTTTTGTTTTTTATGTTTTCAAATGTTTTTGAGTTTTTTTTTTTCAAATGTTTTTTATTTTGTTATTTTTCGAATGTTTTTTATTTTGTTATTTTTCAAATGTCTTTGATTTTTTTTTTTCAGATGTTTTTGATTTTTTTGTTTTTCAGATGTTTTTTATTTGATTTTTTTGACCATGATAGGATGCTCAAAGATCTAATCCATGACCAAGTTCAAGAAGTTCCCCCTAGTTGGAGACAAGACAACTTTCCTCAATCAATAACAATCCATGGTTGAATACATGTTTTATTATGAAATGAATGGGTGAATGTTTCAGATAGTATCGATAGATAATGATGCAAGTCTTATTCAAAAATAGCACCTATTTGCCAGGTTTTCACTATGGTACATGTTCTAGAAGCACCATAAAGTGGATTTCACTTTTTTAAAAAAATATTTCTCTTTACTGATTTTCCTCCTTTTTTGGATTTTTACCCTTTTTCCTGGGGTATTCTGACATGCTTTAAGTGTAGAACTTCTCGAGGTTGCTATTGTTCAATGGTTCAACTAAGGGTTCTTCAGGAGTATCCAATTGATAAGTCCTAGAACCATAGCTTGCTATGATGATAAATGGGCCTAACCAGTTGGGTTCAAATTTTCCTTTGCCATCCTAATTCAGTTGTACCTTATGGTTCTCTTTGAGCACTGTCACCAAATTGAAAGTTCATGTCCTTGATCTTTTTGTCATAGCTTTATTTCATCCGATTCTAATAAACCTGAAGATGGTTTAATGTGCTCAAACACCTTTCATTAGGAGCTACAATTCATTTAACCTAGATACCTAATATTCTTCGTTGTTGACCATGCCTTTTAATGAGATTCATAATGAGGGAATTTTGACCTTGATAGATAAGATGGCCTCTAATCCATAGACCAAGGAAAATGGTGTGGCACCTATAGGTGTTCAGATGCTAGTTCGATAAGCCCATAGGGCTAGGTTTAATTGCAAATTCCAATCATGACCAGCTTCATTAACAGTCTTTTTTAGTATTTTCAGTATAGTTTTATTAGATGCTTCAGCCTGATTGTTTATTTGGGGTAATAAGGTGTGGAAAATCTATGTTGGATAGAAAATTGGGAGCAAAGTTCTTGGATATCTTGATTCTTGAATGGGTTCCATTGTCCGTTATTATCATTTGTGGAATTCCATACCTACAAATCAGATAATTCAGAATGAACTTTGATATATGTTTCCAAACTTTGATATTTGTTTCTAATGATGTGGGTCAATAGAATTGCCTCTATCTATTTAGTGAAATACTATATTGCTATGATAATAAACTTGTGCTCATTAGATGAAGCAGGTGAAATGTTACCTACCAGGTCTAATCCCCATTGCGAGAAAGGCCATGAGGTTGTGATGGGTCTCAGATCCTGTGCTAGTGCATGAACAAGGTAACTATACTATTGGAATTGGCAACACTTTCTAGAATACTGAATGCATTCATGTTCCATGGAGGGCCAATAATACCCCATTCTAAGTAGTTTTTGGACTAGGTTAGGTCCGCTAGAGTGGGACCCATAAACACCTTCGTGTACCTCTTCTAAGGCCATTTGTGCTTCTTTTGCATTAAGACATTAGAGTAACATACCATCTAGACTATGATGATATAGGGTATCTCCTAGGATGGTAAAGCGAGAAGTTATAAGGGTGAAGGTTTTCTTTTGAGTGGTTGTTAGCTCAAGTGGTATGATACCATGTTGTATGTAGTTGAATGTATCTTACTACCATGGGGAGTTAGAAGCAACAACAACACATACCAATTTTGATTCTAGGATGTCAAATGCAGGTATGAGCAATTATTCCATGAGGAACTCATACTTAGGAACATTTTGTAGAATATCAAGAAGTGAGCCTATTTTTGTCATTGCATCGGTAGCTCTGTTGTTGATATGAGGGATTTGTTCAAAGGTTATTGTGACAAAATATTCCTTGAAGCTATCCACCATCCTTTTATACGGCATTAGGTTATCGTCTTTTGTCTGGTATTCATCGTTCACCTATCTGATCACTAGTTGAGAGTCTCCAAAGACATGTAGCTCTTGTATTCTCCATTCAATGGCCATTTTGAGCCCTATGATTAAAGCTTCATACCCTAAGATATTGTTCTTGCATGGGAAAATGATCTTGTATTCCTTAGGTATACTATCTCCCTGTGGTGTGAGAAATAGAATTCCTGCTCCAAAGCCATGTTGAGTGTGGGACCCGTCAAAGTATAGAGTCCAATGGCCTATTTTTTTTTTCATAAATGCTTTCATCTAGAAAGTCCACTGTGAGAGACTTGTGATCATCTATGTGTGCTTTGGCCATATGGTCTGCTATGATTTTTCCCTTGATCACTCTTCTATCCACATATTCTATATCAAATTCACTTAGAATCTCACCCATTTGCCAATTTGGCCTGTTAGGGTTGCTTTTGCTAGTAGGTACTTTAGTGGGTCTACTTTTAAAATCAACTTTACCTTCCTGTTTAAAATGTAGTGTCTCAACTTTTGTGTCACAAATATGACTGAGAGACACGCTCTTTCTTTGGGCAAGTAGTTCAACTCATAGCCCACTAGTGTTTGGTTGATGTAGTAGATAGCTCTTTCTTTGTTATCATCATCTAGTTGGGCTAGGAGAGCTCCTAATGTTGCTTGTGCGGTAGATATGTAGAGTACCATTTCCTTGTTTGGAATAGGAAACATGAGTACGTGAGTAAGTAGGTACTCCTTGACTTGTTGGAACGCTTGGTCACATCTCCCATCCCACTTGAAGATGATGTCCTTGTGTAGAAGATGAGTGAAAGGGTGGCATTTGTCTGCCAATTGTGCAATAAATCGTCTAATGAATTGCACCTTCCATTGTAAACTCCTCAATTTTTTCAATGTCTTTGGTGGAGGAATCTCTAGTATAGCTTTTACTTTTATAAGATCCACCTCAATCCCCCTTCTTGAAACTATGTACCCTAACAGCTTTCTAGATGTTACTTGTTGGTTCCCAAATCAACAGATGCAATGAGTCCTAAAGAGTAGCCACTTTCTCAAATTCAGACCCAACAGGTTGATATGGCCAATGAACGGGAGAGTGAATAAAATACCCCTTTCTCCCCTGCACTTCAGGCTCTATTAAACCTGGGAGGGTGATCCCAATAGTGTGCTTTCAAATACTTGTGTGTCAAAGTATCAAACACATAGTGAATAGATGAATCTCCTCTATATGCTTAATATACACAATACCCTAAAGGTATGGTTGACCTTCATTGCAGTGTACACATTAAACATGAGAGATATGATTCTTTGAATTCCACACACACCCACAACAAGACTAATAAGTAAATTTGATTTAAAAGATGATTAGTTGTTGTATTAACCACCAAATGTAACATGAATAGCACACTTAGATCAATGCCTCATCCTTGGAATAGAGTCAACTCAAACACATACATACTCTTATAACAATTTTCACCTAACAGTATATGAAGCCCTGAAATGTTGCATTACAACATTTCAACATTGTGTCTTAACATTTACTTCTTACTAACATCCTAGCACTCAATTCAATACAAACTTACAACCATATTCAAGCACCTACATTAATTATTTGAATTAATAAATAAGAATAGAGCCACACATCCATCTGAAACTAATAGAGACAAATAAGACAACCTTGATTGTATCATTCATAATCTGTAAAACTAGTACATAGGAGAGTAAATAGTCTCAAACTTGAAACATTCAACTTTATTTTTCCAATATTGTAATCAAAATTACATAAATATTGATAGACTCAGACCCTAAAACTTAACTCTAAAATGCTTTGTATTCACATTACAGAACAACCCCCTTTTGAAAATGGAGCAGAAACAACACTTAAGAAGAAAGGAACACTAAGTGGAAATCTCCAAATGACATCCAGTACATTCAGGTCCATAGATTAATAACTATCTTTGTTTGTTGAACAATTTTCAACCTGCTCTCATATTCACTCCTTATGCTTGACTTGCCCTTTGATTCATGCATCTTGCCTTTGCCCTGCAACTAAAAATATTCCCTTATCAAAAAAACTCATTATTCTCTCCATTCAATCTTTTACCCACGTTGAAAATGTCTTTACTTGCAAAAGACGTCACCCTGCTCTCTATTTTCTTGCTCCTCACTTGAAAATCTCGTGCACAAAATTACTTGTATGTAAAGACTCACTTACTAGCTTTATTTTCACTTAGAAGTGAAAAGTATTAACTTTTGAGTCAAAACTCATTTACCCAGTTGTTAAAATTTCCTTTGAAAGTTACATTTTAACCTTTATTGTAGGTAAAAAGTTTACCCATATGCTGAATTTAATTTTTGGGTCATGAAAAAATAGTTTTCAGGCATTTTTTACCTTACTGGCAACTAGAAAATGTATAAAATTTCACCCAAATTGCTTCTCAGACAATAGAAATAGTTCAGGTAACTTTCTGGAGCATAAAAGAGCACTTTGTAGCCTGTACATATGTTTAAAAATCAGCCAGAAGCCAAAAAACGTGATTATGTTTTCTAGTTGAATTTCAATTTTGCATCTTGGCTTTCGCTCATCTCACACCACTATTTTAATGCCAAGATTCAAACAAAAGATTTAATAGTAGTTTCTTGTAAAAATTGTTTTTTGCAACATTAAATTTGCCCCTTCCATTGCTTTGCACGAACAACTCCCAAGAGACCACCGCACATCACTCATCCCATGAGAAAATGGAGAAAGTTATTGGCGATGGACGCTCATTGCCAATATGATGAGGAAGATGACTCCTCAATCTGCGATGGGCGATGGAGAGTAACCACCATCGCTCATCGCAAATGCAAAGAGGAGAATGATAATGAGAACAACAATGGGTGATGGAGTTTTGTTGTGAAGTTGTGTTGTCATGCTACCTTGACTTTAGCCAATAGAAAGCAAGAATTAAACTTGCTTTTCAAACATTTAAATATGCACTTTATATTTCATTCAGTATACTTCATTTCTTGTCATTTAAATCATTTATTAAATATTTCCATAGTTCACGAGCCCACTGTTGTCATGCACAAACTTTGAACTTTTCTCGAGACCAATATCACACATCGCTCATGTGAGAAGAGAAGATAAAATGAAATCAGCGATGGGAAATGAACATCACTCCATTGTTGATACATTTTGGAAATGGTAACACCAATCAGCGATGCACGATGGACACAACAACCATCGCTCATCGTTATTTTTTTTCTTCACTCTAGACTCAGAATGATGACAAGCAATGCCTCATGGAGAACTTTGAAAAATTATTAAAACTTGTATTTTGCTTCAAAGCCTTAATTTAATCCACCCAAATGAAGACTCATTGTTGGAAAACATTGCATCTCTGATTTGTTTCTTCATTTGCACTTCAAACTCGCGATGGGCGATGAGTTTTGTGAAAGTCGTGAAAACCGCCTATGGACCAATCAGAAGCAAGAATTAAACTTGCTTGTCCTCCAGAACATTTGAAATACATTTCCAGTTTTCCCTAAATGCATTTTTCATATTTGTATAATGTTTAAAATATTCAAAAATATTTTAAACATAAGTATTTAAAAATTTTAAAAAAATTGAATTTTAATTACGCCTATGACCCATTTAGAGGAAATTCATTGCGAGCAAACCAAGACACCTAGAGCTAATATTTTTTGTGTGCAGACATAATAAATTATTTAGAGAAAACCCATTTCCTCAAACTTTTCCCATCCATAAAAAATCAAATACCTCATTTGTAAACTAGCCCCCAAGACGTGTTCACCGCAATAGTATATTAAAATAATGTATCAAATGACCTCATTTTTTGATGAAAATGGAGTTGTAGAGGTTTTAGACCAAAAAAAGAAATGGGTTGTCCTTAGATTTTCGAAATTTGAAACTTTTCTGAACACCATTTTTTGCCATGTTGCAGTCAGAAAAGGATTAGTTAACCCATCAAAGCTTATCCTGGGAGCCTGAAACTGAATAGGCATGTAGACATTTGAGCCAAGAATGCAATGCAATAAACAGATCAGAAAAAGGGTTCCTAAGGTGGAAGATATTAATCGACAAAGTTGCTCACTCAGGCTTTTTGCAACTGCACATGTTTAACACCAATTAGGGCTCTCAAAGTCACCACTTTGAAAAAATATCAAAACAACTTCTAGGGGGCTGTCACTGGGAACATAAGCTCGTCTAGGTACACTGAGTATGTGTGCAAAAGGGATTTTCTTCAGTCATTATTCTTCACGAGATATTAGGGTTCAAAGTTGACCACCTTGAAACATTATCAAAAATACAGATGTAAAACTAAACAAACTGCATTTGCTTTTGATCTTGAAAAAATAGCAAATATGATCTTAAGACTCTAAAATCAAACAAGGGAGTACATGAATGTAGGGAGAATGGAGAGAAACAATCCATTTGGCATAAAAATCAACTGGCTCCAAATTGTGACCCTCCAAAAGAGGTCACTCAGGCAAATTTTGGAGGTGTACTTCTGAGTGTGCAAAGGAAAAAATTTCAATATGGGCCCTTCACATTTTGAGAATTTTGAAGGTGTCATTAGTGGCTCTTTTTGGGGATGTATGCCCCTTGCAGGCATAGCAAGAATTCAGATCTCTTGGAAGAGTAGACCAAGTGCCAGAAACATTGGGTGACAAAGTCTTTATTTTTTAAATTTTTTAACCTCATTTGGCGGCCCTAGGCCACCAAATGGAAAAGGGAAGCCAGTTCTTACCTCTGTCAAATACCAATCTATTAAAAAGGTTGATCCCCTTTAATCTATAACTGCCTCTCTCATACCACATCAATATGAGTGACTTCATTTTTACAAAAACATGGGTCACGCTGCCTTTGAATTTAACTTTACTATCACATGGCAACCAAATGACATAGGCTGCATCACTGCCACTCATTTCATTTTCATATTTTGTGGCAAGTGACAAAATATGAGGATAGTGATCAAGACTATCTGAAACTACAACCTTATCACATTTACCAATTCCCTCACAAAGATTAGGCTCTGAAAATGTATCATGCCTCTGAAATAGTATGCAATCCTTCAGTGTGTCAAGCAAAGAGTGTTCACACATTTGTAACTCTTTCAGTTGGATTGCATCACATGAAATTTTGTCATCTTCCCAACAACACAACTCAATCATATTACCATATGTCTCAATGTCTTGAAAACAAGATTTACCAATATTCATAATACCTTCATCCACATTCAAATCATAGCATTCAAACAATGCATTAGCATCCCAAACCGTTTTTCCTACTTCAAGCTCATAGACAAGGTTGTCAACACTCAATATGTTACCATAAGAAAAAAATTTAAGTATAGGTTCATATGGCTTAGAAACTACTTCTACAACAAATTCCTCACAATGACTGTTTAAAACACATTCACTGCTACAAGAAGTATCATATTCAACACCACCTCCTGCTGCATCAACATGACAATTTGAAGCATACTGCTCAAGAGGAAAACTATGAGTTGTAGATCTAGAAAAGAGATCCTCATATGCATCCATGTGATTGGCACAATCATGTTCTTCAAGTGCCAACTTATCATAAAGAGCATCATTAGTTGTGTTAACATTTATCTCTGTGTTTCCACTATCAAGTACAACTTCTTCAATGTTGATCTCATGCAAACATCCAGGGATAACTTCAAAGGTAGCAACATGAACAGAAGAAGGTAAAGCATCAAATAGAAGAGGAGTTCCTTGTTCATCATTATCAACATTTGCATGCTCCTCATTATCAACTACTTGAACCAATTCATCCACTGAATCTATTGCATACATATCTTCTTCCTTGTTCACACTGTTGCAATAATCAGCATGGTCATATTCTTCGCTATCTAACTGAAAACCATCAATGGTTTCTTCATTACAACTTCTCACACATGATTGCTCTGATTGAAAATCATTGCATACTCTAGCACTTTCATTTGATATACTGACATTCTCAAGAGTACTCTTCAAATCAGCAGGCTTTTCTTTCTCATCATCATGAAAGCTTTCATCAATGCTACACTTGTATAATTGGTATAACCAATTGTACCATTGCATTGCTGATCACACATGTCTTCTTCAAACAAGATATTCAATTCACATCCATCATCTTGTTCTTGTGAGCCTTCAAAAGTATTGTCATCATTTTCCTTGTTGGAACACTTTCCACTTGAAGAGATTAATTCTACATTTTTCCTCATGAGAGGAATCACAGTCACTAGGGTTGCAAATAGAATTGAAATCATCGTGATCACCCTTACAAGAATGTTTTTCAGCTAGTTGCAAACTTTCATTTACAACACCATTGTTCTCATCATGAAAACATGAAACTTCAGAATCAGCGTGATCTTTAATTATATATTCAAAGTCCATAGAGGAAAAAATACTTTCAGTATCATCTACATCATTGCAGCCTTCATCTAATACAGAAAATATGCTCTCTATTTCTGTATTTTCGAAGCAAATAGAAGAAACTTCAGATGTTTCATCTATCTCTTCATTACCATAATGGCTGCAATCTTTATCTAGGTACATATTCTCCATTGGTTGTTCAAAAACAAAACTCTCATCATTACATGATGCACTATCATTTTCTTTTTCTATACCATTTGCATCCATTGGACTAAGTCTTGAAAAAGCACCATCACATAATTGAGATAGGAGATTACTCCCATACTTATCCATCATTTCTTCAATCATTGAAATCCATTGATGTATACATTTAAGATTAGGGGACTTCAATTGAGTTGGCATGGTACTTAGACCTGGCTCAAGTCTTTCACAAAAAACATCAATACACATTGATTCATCATGTCTATTTAATGTTGGTATAGCAAACAAAATCTTCATGAATCTATCATGAAAATCATAGGAGGATTCACCCTCAAATATTTTTACATCATATAATGCATCAATAAGTGACATAGGTTCAACCTTATTTTTAGATTTCTCTTCATATTCTTCTTGGGTATGTAGACTTCTTTCTTCAGTCAAGCAGTCATTGTCTATTGACTCTTCTTCAAAATAACCAATGAAATGCATTCTGAACTCATGCCATGAATCTATGGAATGCATTGGTAAACTAGAGAACCAATATTGAGCAGTATCTTCTAAAGTTCTTACAAAAAACTTCATGATAGCATCTTCTTCTACTATTTGACAATCTTCTGTTACATCAAGAAAAACTTGTACATGTTGTGAAGTTGATTCTTCAAAACCTCCTCTAAACTTAGGCAAACATTCATTAATTCTTCTTGGAACAAAATGTGGGTAACCCTGGATTTTACTAAAATACAAAGGATCATATATTTCACTAGTGAACGCCTTTCTTTGAGGACATGGTTGTGTTTTAGGCATAACATTACAACTTATAGAGGGAGAACTAGGACAGCGATACATATTTGCAAATAAAATTGTGTTCCCTCTACAACTAATTTCTTCTCAAGATATATTTTCATAATATCTTACTTTCTCATTTCCCTTTCTACTAGTATCTTGAAATACTGAATAAGGCACAGTATTAACTAGAAATTTTTGTTGAAAACCTTCATATAGAGATATTACAATAGAAAAATACCTAAGAACTATTGCAACCAACTCTTCTGATGATGTAGAAACTTATGTAGAGTCGCCACCTCTTTGACAGAGGAAAAGATCTCCAAAGAGCAGAAACCTTCTTCGAAGATCTAAGTATTTCTGAGTTCTCTCCACCAGCAGAGCACCAAACTTCAAGAATACACTAGAAATGTTGCAAAAATTTCCTTCAACTATGCAAGTCCTTAGATCATTTAGACCCAAAACTACAAATCAACAAATAATATGACTCTGTGATAAGATAGTCTGCAACTAGAGATTCAAAATTCTCCCCAGCAGAGTCGCCAATTTGTTGGTTCCCAAATCAACAGATGCAATGACTCCTAAAGAGTAGCCACTTTCTCATATTCAGACCCAATGGGTTGATATGGAAAATGAATGGGAGACGGAATAAAATACCCCTTTCTCCCCTGCACTTCAGGCTCTGTTAAACTTGGGAGGGTGATCCCAATAGTGTGCTTTCATATACTTGTGCGCCAAAGTATCAAACACATAGTGAATAGATGAATCTCCTTTATATGCTTAACATACACAATACGCTGAAGGTATGGTTGACCTTCATTGTGGTGTACACGTTAAACATGAGAGATATGATTCTTTGAATTCCACACACAACCACAACAAGACTGATAAGTAAACTTGATTTAAAAGATGATTAGCTGCTGCATTAACCACCAAATGTAACATGAATAGATCACTTAGATCAGTGCCTCATCTTTGGAATAGAGTCAACTCAAACACATACATACTCTGATAACAATTTTCACCTAACAGTATATGAAGCCCTGAAATGTTGCATTACAGCATTTCAGCATTGTGTCTTAACATTTACTTCTTACTAACATCCTAGCACTCAATTCAATACAAACTTACAACAAAATTCAAGCACCTACATTTATTCTTTGAATTAGAAAACAAGAATAGAGCCACACATCTATCTGAAATTAATAAAGACAAATAAGACAATCATGATTGTATCATTCATAATCTGTAAGACCAGTACATAGGAGAGTAGATAGTCTCAAACTTGAAACATTCAACATTATTTTGCCAGCATTGTAATCAAAATTACATAAATATTGATAGACTTAGACCCTAAAACTTAACTCTAACATGATTTGTATTCACATTACAATGTTCTCTGTGTTACATTACAAAATAACCCCCTTTTGAAAATGGAGCAGAAACAACACTTAAGGAGAAAGGAACCCTAAGTGAAGATCTCCCAATAACATTTGGCACACTCAGGTCCATAGATTAGTAACTAACTTTGCTTGTTGAACAATCTCCAACCTACTTTCATATTCATGCCTTATGCTTGACTTGCCCTTTGATTCATGCATCCTCCCTTTGCCCTGCAACTAAAAATACTCCCTTATCAGAAAAAATCATCATTCTCTCCATTCAGTCTTTTACCCACGTTGAAAATGCCTTTACTTGCAAAAGACTTCACCCTGCTCTCTGTTTTCTTGCTCCTCACTTGAAAATCCCGTGCAAAAAATTACTTGTATGTAAAGACTCATTTACTGGCTCTATTTTCACTTAAAAGTGAAAAGTATTAACTTTTGAGTCAAAACCCATTTACCCAATTGTTAAAAATACCTTAGAAAGTTACATTTTAACCTTTATCGTAGGTAAAAATTTTACCCATATGCTGAATTTAATTTTTGGGTCATGAAAAAATAGTTTTCAGGAATTTTTTACCTTACTGCAACCATAAAATGTATAAAAGTTCACCCAAATTGCTTCCCAAACAATTGAATTAGTTTAGGTAACTTTCTGGAGCATATAAGAGCACTTTGTAGCCTGTACATATGTTTAAAAATCAGCCGGAAGCCAAAAAACGTGATTATGTTTTCTAGTTGAATTTCAGTTTTGCATCTTGGCTTTTGCTCATCTCACGCCACTGTTTTAATGCCAAGATTCAAACAAAAGATTTAACAATAGTTTCTTGTAAAAATTATTTTTTGCAACATTAAATTTTCCCCTTCCATTGCTTTGCACGAACAACTCCCGGGAGACCATCGCACATCACTCATCCTGTGAGAAAATGGAGAAAGTTATAGGCATTGGGCACTCATTGCCAATATGATGAGGAAGATGACTCAATCCACGATGGGCGATGGTGAGGAACCACCATCGCTCATTGTGAATGCAAAGAGGAGAATGATAATGAGATTAATGACGGGCGATGGAGTTTTTCCGTGAACCTATGTTGTCATCCTGCCATGACATACTTCATTTCTCATCATTTAAATCCTTTATTAAATATTTCCATAGTTCACGGGCCCACTATTGTCGTGCACAAACTTTGAACTTTTCCCGAGACCATTGTACATCGCTTATGTGAGAAGAGAAGATAAAATGAAATCAGCGATGGGCGATGAAACATCGCTCCATCGCTGATACATTTTGGAAATAGTAACACCAATCAATGATGCGCGATGGACACAACAACCATCACTCGTCGCTAATTTTTTTCTTCACTATGGACTCAAAACAACGACACGCAATGCCTGGTGAGAACTTTGAAAAATTATTAAGACTTGTATTTTGATTCAAATCCTTAATTTAATCCACCTGAAAGAAGACTCATTACTGGAAAACATTGCATCTCTGATTTGTTTCTTCATTTGCACTTCAAACTGGGGATGGGCGATGATTTTTACAACTGTAAAAGCCATGAAAGCCACCTCTGGACCAATCAGAAGCAAGAATTAAACTTGCTTGTCCTCCAAAACATTTGAAATACATTTTCAATTTTCCCTAAATGCATTTTTCATATTTGTAGAATGTTTAAAATATTCAAAAATATTTTAAACATAAGCATTTAAAATTTTAGAAATTTTTGAATTTTAATTTTGCCTGCGACCCATTTGGAGGAAATTCACTGTGGGCAAATAGGGACACCTGGAGCTTATATTTTTTGTGTGCGGCCATAATCAATTATTTAGAGAAAACCCATTTCCTCAAACTTTTTTTAGCCATAAAAAATTAAGTACCTCCTTCGTAAACTGGCCCCTGGCACATGTTCACCGCAATAGAAGTACATTCAAATAATGTATCAAATGACCTCCTTTTTTGATGAAAATGGAGCTATAGAGGTTTTAGACCAAAAAAAGAAATGGGTTGTCCTTAGATTTACAAAATTTGAAACTTTTCGGAACACCATTTTTGGCCATGTTGTAGTCAGAAAAGGATCAGTTAACCCATCAAAGCTTATCCTGGGAGCCTGAAACTGAATAGGCATGTAGAAATTTGATCCAAAAATATAGTGCAACAAATATATCATAAAAATGGATCTTGAGGTGAAAGATATCAATTGACAAAGTTGCTCACTCAGGCATTTCTGCAACTGCACATGTTTAACACCAATCAGGGCTCTCAAAGTCACCACTTTGAAGAAATATCAAAACAACTTTTGGGGGGCTATCACTGGAAACATAAGTTCATCTAGGTACACTAAGTATGTGTGCAAAAGGGATTTTCTTCAGTCGTTATTCTTCATGAGATATTAGGGATCAAATTTAACCACCTTGAAACACTGTCAGAAATGCAGATGTAAAATTGAACAAACTGCATTTTCTTTTGATCTCGAAAAAATTGAAAATATGATCTTGAGACTCTAAAATTAGACATGAGAATACATGATTGTATGGAGAATGGAGAGAAACAATCCATTTGGCATGAAAATAAACTGGCTCCAAATTGTGACCCTCCAAAATAGGTCACTCAAGCAGATTTTGCAGGTGCACTTCTGAGTGTGCAAAGGAAAAAATTTCAATATGGGCCCTTCACATTTTGATAATTTTGAAGGTGGCATCATTAGTCCAAACAAGCACTTCTTGGGATTGAGTCTCAGGTTATATTGTTCAAGCCGATAAAACACCTTTACAAGATTGGTCAAGCGATCTTCCCTTTTGACTGACTTTTCTAGAATTTCATCCACATAGTCTTCCATGATTGTATGTAGCATATCCTGGAAGATGGTTTTCATTGCTCTTTGATATGTTGCTCCTACATTCTTTAGACCAAATGGAATTACATTCTAGTAGAAATTCCCCCAAGCACAAGTAAATGTTTTTTTGCGTTGATTGTTTGGAGAGATTTTTATCTGGTTATATCCAGAGAAACCATCCATTAAGGATATCATCTCATGCCTTGTTGTTAGATCCACGATCATGTCAATATTTGGAAGGGGAAATTCATCCTTTGGGCAGGTTTTCTTTAGGTCTCTAAAGTTTGTGTAGATCCTTATGCCCCCAGTAGGCTATGAAACTGGTACTAGATTTGATATCCATTCTAGATAGTCGATGGGTCTAATGAAACCCAGATATAGTAACTTGTTTAGTTCTACATTTACCAATAATGCTATCTAAGGATGCATTTTTTTGAGTTTTTGCTTGATAGGCTTTGCTTCAGGGGAGACAATTAAATGATGTGTCACTAGTGTTGGATCTAGTCCAAGCATATCTACATAGGTCCACGCAAAGTTTACCTTCTTGTCATTGATGAATGCGGTGAAGTTTTCTTTCTCTTCAGGATCAAGTGATGTCGCATGGTATGTTATATTTGGGTCTTCAATTGTGCCAACATTTATGGACTTTGCTTCTACTAGGAGCATTGATTTTTCTTGATATTCTGATATGGGGATATTGAACCCTCCATCCTTGGGTGCCTTGGGGAGGTTTTCACCTTCAAATGCATCCTTTATTCTCTTCTTTTCAGGATCCAATAGAGCCACATTGTGGTCTTCTCTAGGGGATTACATTTTTAATTCTATGTTTCTCTTTCATTTTTGCAACTAGAGGATTCAATCTCTCCATCAAAATATGCATCCTGTTCAAGCTCCATGATGAACCCTGCTTTGTGATCCCCTGTTGGTATGTCTGTTTGAAGTCCCATGAACTCTATGATTTCCTCATCATTCTAGAATTGATCTAGAATAAATGTATGTTGTTGTTGGTCCCAATCTATCAATTGTGGGTAGTAGAGGGGTAAGCTATCATCATTATTCGCAAAGCTTATAGAGGTTGTCGAAATGGTGAGTATGGCTCTAGTATCTTTTTCCCATTGGGTGTCTAGGTTGTCATTACTAGAAGTGGGGGAACCATATCCAATCATAAAGGAAGGGTAATCCCATTTGTATTCATTCGAATTTGTTCCAAAATAATAATAGATATTGGGAATGGTTTTGATAAACTAGAGAGGAAACCTATCGATGCTAAAGTTGTCAAATAATTCTTCAATGGGTAAATCATTGTCCATGATATGGTAGATATCCACTACCTTAACGCTAGTAGAAGTTTTGTGTTTCTTAAAAGAGGTTCATCCAGTTTTTGGAGTAACCACGTATTTTGTCTTATATCCTAGTCCCATATTTTTCTTTCTTTGTTCCACTATGATGGGCTCCCATCGGCCCTTTTTGTGTAGCCCAAGGCCACCTATTCCTTGATATCCCATTTGTTTAGCTAATTGATAACCTCTACTATTAGGATCAATTAGAATGGGTTGTGGCTTTTCTGGTTCTTTTTGCTCCTCCTTGTAAATCATGGATGAGAAGTCCCCTTTGAATATTTCTCCATCCTTCATGTCCCCCCACTTGGTGAAGATTGTGGGTTTGGATATCATTTACACTTTCTGATCATATTTGATCTCTTTCGAACCTCCATAGACTTTGGGTGTTGGTGGAAGCATGCCAATGTAGAATGCTTGGTTGTAGTGGTAATTCCCATTATCCCTATCCAGTACTTGAACCTTGGTTTTTTTTTTCGGTTTCTCACTTGATGTGATCTTAGTTGAGGTCAATGGTAATGTGGAAGGTTCAACATATGAGAATGAAAGTAAGGATATATCATTGCTAGGTATGTGTTGGATCTTATTATACTTCTCCTCCAACTTTGCACAAAAATGGAAGGGCTCAGGATTAGCAAATAAGGTCACCTCTTTTCCTTCATGGGGGAACTTTAGGCATTGGTGAAAGGTCAATAGTATTGCTTGTAATGCATGGATCCAAGGATGTCCTAGGAGGAGGTTATATGGAAACTCAAGGTCAAGTACTTGATATGTAGTTTTTGTGATGGCTGGTCCTATCTGCACTGGTAGCTTGATTGTCCCTTCTGAATTCCTTTAAAGGTCATCATAGGCCCTTATAGTGATACTCTTTCCTTTGTCTATCACATCATCAGAATACCCCAACTATTTGACGAATTTTAAGGTACAGATGTTTAGACCTACACCATTATCTATCAACACCCATTTGACCATGTTCTTGTGGACACCAACCTGTATGCAGAGGGCTTGGTTGTGGAATGTCGTTTATGGAAGATCTTTCTCAAAAAAAACTAAATGATTTTTTTTCATGATATTTCCAACCATGGCTTGGAATTGATTAGGATCGAGGTCATTAGGGACCGATGCTTCCAATGCCTTTTCAAATATCTCCCTATGGGTGAGTGATAGTTATAGCAGTTCTAGGATTGAGATTAAGGCAAGAGCCTTCTACAATTGTTCCACATTGTTGTAGTCATTTGATGACTTAGTTGTGGGTTTGGGAAAGGCTCCTTGTATTGTAACTCTCCCTCGATGGGTAGTTACATTTTAGTTGTTGTCTCCACCTTGTATATTCACTAAATTTTCCCTATTGTCATCAACTTGCGAGAGGGTTCCTAGAACTGTGTCACCATAGGTATAATTAGCATTATGATAATCCTAGTCCTTTCCTTTGTCATTTATTTTAGTATGGTTTGGGATTGGGTTTGTATATATTTGAAGGTCCTTGTTTTTGAGATGATGTTCAACATCCACTTCTCCTTTGTCTATCAAGTCTTGGATGAGGTGTTTGAGTCTCATGTAATTGTTTGTTGTGCATCCTTTGATTTTATAGAATTCACACAAGTCTTTCTCGTTATACCATGGTGTTTTGAAGCTAGGCTCCTCATAGCTCGGGCAATCATTGACCTTGATGAGTTTTTGTTGCACTAGTTTACACATGACTATTTCAAGTGACTCTCCTAGTACCATGAACTACCTCCTTGGTTGATCGTATTGCCTATGTTGCCCTTCCTGATTGGTTTGTTGGTTGACTACTTGATTGTTCTTTGGGATAGGTAAGTTGGTTTTTTTGTGCATTATTTGGAACATAGCTTGTTTGTTTCACTTGTAGTTTGTTTTGAGGTACGTTTTGTGCATTCCATAGTGCTCTAGCATCAACTATTCCATCATTTATAACATTATTTTTTTTGGCCCAGACTTTAGGTTTCTCATTTGAACTAGAAGAACTATCTCTTGAGTTGTTTATCTTGATCACCCCTCTCACTATGAGGGCCCTTTCTATGTGCAATCCCTTCTCAATGGCTTCTTCAAAGTTTGTGACACAGCTTGGTAAGTTGGTAGTTGAGTTTTGCTTGGACATTTGAAACGAATATGTCAACTAGCTCCTTGTTAGGAAGAGGTGATTTGCATCGACTAGCCTTATGTCGCCATCATTGAAGGTATGAGGTGAAATTTTCTCCTTGACTTTGCTTAATTTTGTATAGATCCATGATGGTAATGTCTTGCTCTATGTTGAATGAGAAATGTGTTATGAAATGGGAAGACAATTCGTCAAAGCTTTTTATTCCCAATTGTAGATGGGCGAACCACTCCATAGCATGACTAGTAAGACTTCACACAAAGAGTCTCATGAGGTAAGAGTTGTTGTTTTGTACTTCCATGCATGCTACTGAAAAGTCTCGTACATGCTCCACTAGGTCTCCCATTCCTTTGTATTTGTCAAACTTGGGTATTTCAAAATTCTTTGGAAATGGAAGCATAGTAGTGGAATGGTCGAAGGGAAATGGACATATATCCCAAAGGGTATAAGTCTTCTTTTATTTTCCTACCTACATGTCTGCTATATTTTGGTTCACTGCTTCTAGTTGTAGTTCTATCTCTATTTTCAATACCTTTGTTTACAATTCTTGCATGTAATAGCCTTGTTGTCCTACCATGCTTTGGTCATAGATTGGGTATCGTGAAGGTACGAGACCTTGGTAGCCATGTTGGGTGGAAGGAGGGTTAACTCCTTATTGTCCAATGATGTTTGTTTGATCATAGGTGGGTTTTTGTGAAGGCGTGGACCCTTGATAGCCATGTTTTGTATGAGGGTTAAGTCCTTTTTATGTGTTGTAGGTACCTTGAGGGTGGGGTGCAACTTGATATTGAACTTGAGGAATACTTTGATCTTTAGTTTGAGGTGTTCCTTGATGTTGTGGAACTCCTTGATACTATGTTTGAGGTACATCTTGGCATTGTGGAACTCCATGATACTGAGATTGAGGTACATCTTGATATTTCATTTGAGGTACACCTTTATATTGCATTTGAGGTGCACCTTGGTGTTGTGGAAATAGATTTTGTTGTTGATATGAATCAATGTTTTGTTGATGTGCATATTGAGATGTTTGAGGATGTTTTCTTTTGTTGTTGGGGATTTTGAATGAAGGAAGATCCATATTGATTTTGCATAACATTAGGATCCTGATTTTGTTGTTGTAACCCTTGTTGATATTATGCATTGTATGATCATAGGATGGGGGTTGTTGGTACAAGGTATCTTTATGTTGAACATGTTGTTGATGATATGAATCTATGTTTTGAGGATTGTCAAGATGTTGTTGATATTGCAACTCACTCTTTTGATGGCATCCAAAGCATTGTTGATAAAGTTTTCCAATTATGTTTTCAATTGCATTTAGGGAAAGTTGATGTTTTAGATTTTTATCTTGATGGTGATTTTGAAACTTGATGTTGTTGTGACCCTTGATAAGAGTGATTCGAGTAATAGATTGATGTCCCCATGGATGAGATTTTGTTTTGGTGAAATGATGTATGAAAAGTGATGTGGTTTGTTTGGTTTCCTAATGGTGAAAGCTTTAACCGATTTTTAGATCTGCTTTTGATTTTCACCAGAAAATAAGACAACTACGACAAACTTTGGATCGACTATGATAGAATTTTGGGAATTTGTGGTACAGTTTAGGAAAAAAGCATTAAAATTTTGTAAGTGTACAAATTTCAATGTCAACTACAGTAGAGGGATGCAACTGTACAATGATGAAGTGCAAATGAGTTCTAGTTTGTCAAAAGCGGCAAAGAAAGCCAACAATAGTGGCCAAACTAGCAAATACAATAGGAATCTTGTCCACTGCAGTAAATTTTAGGACAAGTGTAGGAATAGATTGTAGAAGAGACCTCTATATTTCTAAGAATATGTAATCAGTGAGAAAAAGTGCAAATTCTATCAAAAGCATTGGTATTTTGGGTCAACTACAGTAGAAATAATGTCAACTGCACAAGAATTATATGGAAAAAGTGTTAAAATTTTGTAGATGCACAGATTTTAGAGTCAACTGTGCAAAGGGGTACAACTGTGGTGAATTTTTACTAGTGAATGTTTGTAGAAAAAGAGCAAAAGTGTTGGTTTTTTGGCAACTGCGGTAGAAAATGGGTCAACTATGGCAAAATATTGACCAAAAGCGACCTCTATGTATTTTTTTTCTAACTTGAGTAAATTTTCTCCAAATTTTTGCAAGTTTGAGCTTGTTATTCCTCAATTTATCTATGGATGGAGTATGGCAAGTGGTACAATAGTATTTGACTAACTCAAAAAACATACACTTGTGTGACCTGCATGTCTATGGCTTTAAGTTGTGAAATCAAAACACCCAAGCCATAGTTTCCAATGTTTACTTTGAGCCAATGTAGCCTGGATATTCATAAACCTTTAAGGAGATCCTTAAGGAGTGCAAATATAGGGATTCTTTTAAAAGCATACACTAAGTCAAAGAGTGTATGATTTTGATAAACATGTTGAGTGTTGTTTTGATGTGTTTGTTTTAATTCAAGCACAATGTTTGATGTCCAAATTTGTTTTTGAATGATTTGGCAAGTTTTACATAAACAAACATCCCAATCCTAGAGATAGAAACCAATATTTTAGGTAGGCTTGGCTCATGCCCTGAAGGGACGATTTTACATGCAACTTATGACACAGGCCTAAATTCGGACATGGAAAGTAACTTGTCATAAGTAAATTAGAATGCACCACTTTCAAAGAATTTTTTTGGATAAAAGGGTAGCTTCTACAAATGTTGGTTCTTAGTCATGTTTTAGGGTTATTAGTTTTGGATGTCTATGCATTCAGTGATTCACTCAATTAAGAGGCCTCCTAGCCCTTGCAGGTTTTGACATATCACACGGATACTAGGGGAGACATTCATTAGTATAGAACGACATCACCCGATGGGTGAGAACTTTCCTCACACCCATAATAAAATTTATATAGCGGTCCAAAACAAAAGTACTGCTTGGGTCACCTTTGAGTTCTCCAGCATGGGATGTGTCTCAAAAGGTAGGCCCTCTAAAGGTATGCTTTGAAGTAAAATGGTGCAAAACTCAAAATGATTTTCATCACCAAAGATTGCCTAAAAAGGCGCAAGGAGAGAGCATAGTCACCTAGTTTTCCAAACACTAAATGCATGGAATACACTTCATCGTAATTTGATTCTTTTTAAGCACCTCAAGCGGTGCTATCCCCAAAAAGTGTGAATAAGATAGCAATGATTCTTTTTAAAGCACCCAATAGAAGTGTTATGGATATCAATCAATGAGATAGAAAAAGTGCAAGACAAAAATTGATTTGTTCATTTTTAAGCCCAAAACTTGAGTGTTTCTAAATCGATCCTTGTCCTAAGGTTCAAAAAAATAAATTGAGCGTTTGTCAACAAATTGAAACTGTTTGGTCAACAAAAGAATCAAACATTCAAAGAAAAACCAATTGAAAACTTCAAGACATCCATTTTAGAGCACCAATTTGAAAGTGTTTTGTTTGTGGGATTCCTTTTAAGCACCAAACTGAGTGTTCTCTATCTATGAAATCTTTGCAAAAAGTTCCTTTTAGAGCTCTAAATTGAAAGCGTTTTGTTTGTGGGGTTCATTTTAAGCACCAAATTGATGGTATTTTTCTAACTTAGAAAGCTTGAAAATGATTCATTTTAGAGCACTAAATCGAAAGTGTTTGCTTGTGAGGTTTGTTTTAAGCACCAAATTGAAATTATTCTAACTTAACAAAGCTGTGACAAATGTAATTTCTTCAACCATTCATCTTCTCTATAACAAACGTGTTAATTGTTTTCATAAAAAGATGCACCATAAATCCTACAAGATCTACACAAGAGATGGTAGAAACTTTACAAACGCAACACACAATCAAATGTTAGGGTTAGACAATTGATTAAGCATCAAAACCCTACAACCTAGACCAAATTGTGATGTAAGTTAACTTTAAGTGCACCAATGGAAAATTTAACTATACAAAAACTAAAAACTACCTACACCATTGCAAACATCATGAAATTCCACCCCATTTTAAAAAACACTAAAAAATACTTTTGTATGACCAAGATATGGTCGTCTGAAGATAGGGTAAAAAAAGTCCTGATTGTTGGTCAATAGTGCCTTGTTATGTCAAAAGCGATCAAAAAAGTTTAAAAGCGACCAAAAAAAGTGAAAAAGTGACCAAAAAAGTGCAATAGCGGCCTTTGTCATAATCTTGTAGCTTCTTCGTGAAAGAAAATTCTAACAACTTTTCTCGAAAAGTGGAATTGCATTTCGGAACCTATAATTGCTCCAATGAACTCACAAAAATGTTAGTGCTAAGGACCGAGGTCCTATCGGGTGTTCCTAAATGTGTGAGGGGAAAATCATAGAGCATAAACAAGATAAAATGTAATGAAATAGAAGCTAATCTAAATAATAATAAAAAGAATCTAGATCTATTCCTTCACTCATGAAATGACTTTCTAAGTTTTTGAAAGCACACAATGAAATCCTATGATTATCAACAAGAATTCAAAACAAAGGAAAGGTTACCATCCCATGTCAGAGTGTGTATGCAATATTTCAGGTTGTTCATGTCACTGTGAAGCCTCCATTGTTGCGTGCGAGATCTTTGAAGAGTGTGTGTGTGTTTGATTGAAGATGTTTGGTTGAAGCTTTGTCGATGTTGATTTGGCATCACTTCATTGCATGAGGTATGTTGATTCTCTTATTGTTTTTTGTGAGGAAAGAGGTTTTTTATATAAAATTTGTGATTTGAAATGAACGATCAAGATTGCGTAGTAGAATATCATGATCGACGGTCAAAAGATGTTGAGAGGATTTAGAAATCAATAATCTGTACAAAAATAGATTACATGATTAGTGTGATTGAAGAAATAGATTGAATAATCTGTGGGAATGAGAAATAGATTGATCAGTCAAAAATATAGACTGATCAGTTAGGAATATAGATTGATCAATCAGGAATAGATTGAGAAATCAGGGGATCGTAATTTTCTCAATCAGGAAAGTGGTTGAGAATGATTAATTCATTCATTCATTTTGGAGTTGAATGTGCAAATCAAGTTTGACTTTTGCAAACAAAGTTGCATTAGTTTGATTTAATTTTTTATGATGATTAGAATAGTTTATTCAAATTGGGAGTGAACGTGAGTTAATTAAATTATTATGATTTCATAATTTAATCGACTTAGGGGAATAAAGTGATTTAGTGACGTAATTAAATAATTGATGTTATTTAACTAATTAGGATGACTTAAAGTTAGATTAAGACTTTATTAAATAAATGAAATTTATTTAGTTGGTCAAAATTGATGAAACATTAATTAAATAATTTTGTATTATTCAATTAATAGTAGAAATAGGGTTTTAGGACTTTATTAAATAAATAAAATTTATTTAATTAGTCGAAAACAATGAAAAAGTGAATTAATTAAATATGTCATATTATTCAATTAATAGGGGAAATTAGTGTTTTTGATGCAATTGATGTGAAATGTAGTGATATTCGATGATACTGATGCCGATGATGCAAAAATGTCATTTAGTATGTGTGATAAGTGTTAAGTCAATTTTACATGTCTACACTTATTATTTAATTTATCCTTTTCCTAGCTAATCCCTAAACCTCAACTACTTTCTTGAGTTTTGGTTCATTCATCCCTATCCTTGTCTCAATTAACCTCGTCCATTGATCACCATACCTCATCATCTAATCCTAGCCCTTCATTTGAATTGGTATTTCTATAAAAGCAAGTCATTGTCTTCACTTCAACCTTACAACCACAATCTTTGATGTTTTGCTATCAATTTTCAACATCAAGCTCATTGAGTATACTACATTTCTGAGAAAAAATAAAGAAAAATGGAGAAGAGCAATGGAGGTGATTCAATTATGACATAGAGATTTGAGGTTTATTACATTATTATTGTGACTTTTATGTTCATTTCTACTGCATTGGTGAATTAGGGTCTTTATTGATTGGATTAGATAGTTATGGTTACTATTATTGATTCATGCATATTCCTCAAACTCAAAACCCTATCTACAACAATAGCAACATCTCTAATCACCAACACATATATGTTGCATATTAGTGCACACTGCTCCTGAAAACACAAACTACACAGACTTCCAACAATCTCCCCCTTTGTCATTGATGGTAACACATGATATGAAAAACCATCAATAACAATAGCTACAACTTTGATCACCAACCTATAAATTGTATATTAGTTCACACTACTCCCCCTTACACAAGCATTTATTCTTTCCAACTTTTCTCTTCTCTCCCCCTTACATCATAAGGTTTTTCAATGAAATCTTTCCCCCTTTGACATCAAATTCAAAGGGTAACACATATTTTCTTTGCTTCCCCTTTTCCATTGATCACACTTGTATCTTCTCTGTAATTTCCTTTTCTTCAACTACATTATGTTTTCTTCACACCTTCTTTTTGCACTCCCCCTTAGGAGTACACAACATACTACACCAACTAGCAACTACTGCGCATATCCTTTGACACAACTGACAAAGGAAAGAACTTGTATGCCACACAATGACAACACTTACTCCCCCTAACTACAATAACCAACAATGCCACTACCTACTCCCCCTGAGAGGTAGCCACCAACATCAATCGATAAAAAGGAATGAATCTTGAGATCCTCTAGACTAATGCATATCCTTATGCATCTAGTTGAATGAATTGTTGAGAAAATGTATCTCAACCTTGCAATTACATAAGGTACTATTGATATATAAGGTATTGTTCATCTAACGATGACGGGGGGGTGTGGGGGATCCCCCCCCCCATGAGGGGTTTGAGGGGATCATCTCCCCGGCTAGGGGTCCAGGGGATAGCACGCCCTATCAGGGGCTCAACTGAAAGCCAAATTTAATATACACTTTATTATTGTAAATCTAGACCATTCATCATTATGTCTCATATCTAATGACCGATATTTTATTAGCTTGACTTTCCCTAAAGGCAACCCTATTTTATGAGGGTGTTGTATTACAATTATGTATTGTGATGAATTGTGAGATTCTGATAGCGGATGTGTTGCCTCTAGATCTCTAAGTGGTGATACTCCTGTGAGAAGCTTGCTCTGCAAGTATATTGTAATCTTTGTGATTTTTGAATAATATATTGGGTGGCTTTTGGAGTGTGAGATTTTTCTCCCAAATGGGTTTTCCCTACATAAATCACTGTGTTGTGGTATGCATGATATTTGTGTTTATTTCTATTTAATTTTTTGTAATTGTTAAATATCTATAAAAAATTTGCATTATTCTCCTCTCAAGATTAGTGTAGGAAGTTTTTCTGCTACCTTAGCTTCCTTACAAGAAGGATGGCTAATAACCCCTAACTTGTCTCAGAGATGCTCAAAAGTATCCTTAGGAAGAGCCTTTGTGAAGATATCTACAACTTGATCCTTTGTAGGCACATACTCTAGCTTCACCTCATTCTCTACAACCTTCTCTCTCAAAAAGTGATACTGGATTGAGATACGATTTGTCTCTGAATGCATTACTAGATTCTTTGAAACTTTTATAGCACTTTTATTATCACAGAAGATAGAAATAGGTTCATCATATACTATCCTGATATCCTTCAAGGTTTGTTTCATCCACAACACCTATGTGAAACAAGGTGCTATTGCAATGTATTCTGCTTCTACAGTAAAAAATGACACTAAATCTTACTTTTTTCTTAGCCAAGACAGCAACCTACTTCCAAGAAAAAAAGCACCACCACTTGTACTTTTTCTATCATCAACACAACCTACCTAATCTACATCTATATAAGCATTCAGAGAGAAATCAATATCCTTTGGATACCACAAGCCATATTATGGAGTGCCCTTCAAGTATCTACATATTCTCTTTATTGTTGACACATGTGACTCTCTGGGATCTTCTTGAAATCTATCCACAAGACAAACTGCATGCATGATATCTGGTCTGGTAGCAATTAGATATAGCATTCCTCCTATCATTGATCTATACTTGCTCTAATAAGCCTTGGGAGATTCATCATTAGATTGCTCAACTTGCAACCAGTAACCATAGGAGTGCATACTAGTTTAGAGTCTTCCATTCCAAACTTCTTCAACATTTTCTTGACATATTTTGATTATGAAATGAATATACCTTTTTCTATCTAATTTATTTGTAGTCCAAGGAAGAAATTCATCTCCCCAAAAATTAACATTTTAAACTCATTATGCATCTACTCTGCAAATCTCTTACACATTGCTTCTTTACCTCCAAAGATTATATCAGCAGCATACACATCCACAATCAAGATTTGATCTTTTTCAACTTTAAAATAAAGATTACTATTTATGGTACCTTTATTAAATCCTTGTTGCAATAAATGCATATCCAATCTTTCATACCAAGCTCTAGGTGCTTGCTTAATTCCATATAATTCCTTCTTCAATATGCACACCATATTAGGGTTATCTGACAACTGAAAGCCTTTCAATTGTTCAATATAAACTTCTTCCAACTCACCATTCAAAAATGCAAACTTCTCATCCATCTAATATACTTTGAAATCCTTATGTGATACAAAAGCCAAAAACATCCTAATAGCTTCCATTCTTGCCACCAAAGAAAATGTCTCCTTAAAATCTATTCCTTCCACTTGTGAGTAACCTTTACATACAAGGAGATTGCCTTATTCGTGACAACTTCTCCATTCTCATTCAACTTATTCTGAAACACCCATTTAGTTTTAATCGCATTCTTCTTTGTTGGTCTTGGGACAAGTTCCCAAGTTTGGTTCTTCTCAATCTGCATTAGTTCGTCTTCCATAGCCTTGATCCAATACTCATCTTTTCATGATTCAATCATTGTTTTAGGTTTTTTGGGAACCTTCAAAATTTTCAAATTTTGAGTGTCCATGATGAAAAAAGTTAATTTGCACACTCAGAAATGCCCCTGAAAAAACTGCCCAAGTGACCCACTTTGGAGGGTCATAATTTGGAGCCCGTTTACTTTCATACAAAATCCCTTTGTTGGAATTCTCATGTGACATATGTGAATATGTATGTCAGTTTTCAGCCCCTTGTGATAATTTTTTATAAGGTTTTGAAGCACAAAGCTAGAAGGTTTTGCGACTGTTTTGTTGTTTGACGACTCTCAATTCTGCGAAGTGGCCTTCTGTTAGAGTTGATATTTTGCAATTGGATGATTGTCAAGACAAAAGGATTGTTTCTCTCCATTCTCCATACATTCATATCCTCCCTGGTCTAGTTTCAGAGTCTCATGATCAGATATGATATTTTTACTAGGTCAAAAGTAAATGCAGTTTGTTCACTTTTACACCTGCATTTTTCATAATGCTTCAAAGTGGTCATCTTTGACCCTTAATATCTTTTGATGAATGTGGATTAATTGGAAGCCCTCTTGCACACATGCTCAATGTACCTAAGTGATTTAGTGTGTCCAGTGGCAGTTTCCCAAAAGATGATTTGACAATATTTCAAGGAGGTGACTTGGTGTGCTCGAGTTGATCTTTAATAGGTGCAATTGCAGAAATGTCTGACTGAGCCACTTTGGGTGTTAATATCTTGCACCTCATGATGAATTTCACCAAGTCATTTGTTGCACTAAATTATTGGTTCAAATTTCTACATACCTGCTCAGTGTCAAGTTTCCAGGATAAGTTCTAATGGGTTAACTAATCCTTTTTCTGACTGTAACATGGCCGAAATTGGTGTCCCGAAAAGTTTCAAATTTTCAAATTCTAAGGATAACCCATTTTCTTTTTTGGTTTGAAACGTCTATAGCTCCATTTTCGTCAAAAAAAAGGTCATATGATGCATTATTCTAATGCATTTCTAGTGTGGTGAACACGTCCCGGGGGCCAATTTACAAAGGAGGTACCTAATTTTTTATGGTTGGGAAAAGTTTGAGGAAATGGGTTTTCTCTAAATAATTAATTATAGCCACACAAAAAATATCAGCTCCAGGTGTCCCGATTTTCCCACAATGAATTTCCTCCAAATGGGTCACAGGCGTAATTAAAATTTTTCCATTTTCTAATGTTTTCAAATGTTCATATTTGAAATATTGTGAATATTTTTAATATTGTGTATTTGTAAAAGAGGAATTTAGGGAAAATGTAAAATGCATTTCAAATGTTTTTAATCATAAGAAAGTTTAATTCTTGCTTTTGATTGGTTGATACACGACTTTCACTATGCATGGAAAAACTCATGGCCATCAGTTCTAAATGAGATTGGAGGAGGAAATCAGCGATGCCTTGGTTTGAGCGATGAATCTTCATTTGGGTAGATTGAATTAAAGCTTTGAGGTAGAGGATGGGTTTTAATAATTTTTCAAAAGTGCTCCAATAGTGAGTTCTCCATTCACGGGAGTTTATCCCTCATCTCCATTAGGAATGGGGGAATCAAAAAAAAATAGCAATGGCCTTTTCCAACGATGAGATTTTAAAATTAGATATATTTTCAAATGTTTCTCGATGCACGTGAAACTTCTCAAAATTCTATTTGTGAGAGGTTTTTCATAATCAAATATGTTATGATTGATGGATTTGGGGAAGTATGTATCAGTTTAAAATATTGGCAAAGTAAGTGCATGGGAAATAATTTGGAGCAACTTTATTAAAGTTTACATTGATAAATGGAACTTTACCAATTTTATAAAATTTGCTCATCGCTCATCGCAGTTTCATGGTAGAATATTGGGAATGAAGTAGCGATGGTGCGATGGCTCAAAGTTCCATCACCTATCTCTATTGTGAGATTTATTGTTCTCTTGCAATCAACGATGGCTTGTGCTTGGATGCTGAAATTCAAATGTGCCATTTGGAGGAGGATTCAGGGATAGTTTCATGTTTTTAATGGCTGCAAATGAAGAATGCAATCACGTTTTTGGACTTGAAGGAGATTTTTGAACGCATGTACAAGGTGAAAAATGTCCTCTCAACCTCCAGAAGGATGTCTCAACCTTTTCTCATGCCTGAGAAGGAGTTTTAACCTTATTCTATGCATTTTTGGTTGCCTGTGAGCCAGAAAATTGCTTGTAGATGCATTTCACAATTTTCTATTTTGAATTTCCATTTTTGGGGCATTAATAAAACATTGACAAATGTTGTATTGATGGAAATTTAAATTCTTAAATTCTATCAATTGTGGCAAGCCAGTAGTCCCATGGCATCGAGAGAAGGATAGAATTTCCTGTTGATCATTGTCAACATTTGCTTCATGGCCATCAAAGTCTCTAAAGAGGTTGCAGAATTTGAAGAACTAGGGTATCAGATAGGAGGAATGGATATCTCCCATCGCTATTTTATTTCATCTTTTCCTAAATTCATTAGTGATGAGTGATGGTTTTCTCTTATATCACCAATTGCTAATGGGATTTTTCACTTCTTCAGACTATTAGCGATGAGCACTGCCATACAATGAATATCTCCCATTGTTAATTAATTTTAGCTTTTTTAAATGAATTTGCGATGTGCGATGGTGTTTGTAAAATTTGTAAAGTGGTGGCGGGCCCATACATATGTTTTAAATTTATCTTTTGATGAATTTAAGTGGTAAAGATGGTTGGAGAATAAATTAAGGTGTGAGGGTGAAAAATAAAGCCCTAAGTAAATTATTTTATTGAATGATAAAATAAAACATGCTCATCGTTGATAAGCTTTGCACTTCTTACACCAAATGGGTGATGTACGATGGTGGTTGTAAGGTTTGTGTGAGGCAATGGTGGGCCCAGTTGAAATATTTAAAGTTTTTAAATGTGAAGTGAGAAAATTAAAAGGCACGGGTGTAAAGTATGTTTTTTGCCCGATGAAGTAAATATATTCACTTTATAAAGTAAAGACTTTGGTAAAATAAGCATTTTACTCTGTTGGTGAAACTATTATGTAGCACCGTGGATTTTAGAAATTAAAGGGCATCATTATAAAGAACACAAAAATTCTTTGCTGGAAAAAGAATTTTCACGAAGAGATAAAACAAATTCACCTGCAGAGTAAAAGGATGTTCATAAAAGAATAGAATATTCTCTACAACAAGGCATTTTTTCAACGTGGGTAAACAGTAAATGGATGAAGTAAATTTTCTCACAGAGAAGGGAATATTTTGTTACAGAGCAAATGCAAAGAGCGTGAATCAATGGGAAGATTGGAGAGTTTTTATGAGTTGGAGGTAGTTACTCATCTATGGACCTAAATGTGCCAGATGTCTTTGGGAGATCTCCACTTAGGGTTTTTGTTTTTCCTTAAGTGTTGTTTTCTGCTCTAGTTTGAGGGGGCTATTTTGTAATTAATCACATAGAACATTTTGATGAGAGTATAGAGCATTTTAGATTCAAGTCTTAGGGTCAGAGTATGTTATTATCTGTGTAATTTTGATTACAATACTAGTGTTGTTTGGTCAAAATGAGCATGGCGACAGTTAACAGGATATGACTATCCTACTCTCCTGAAAGAGAAAGAATAACGCATGGATATCTAACTCCCAAGGTCTTGGTAATCGGTTCTCAACTATGCTAATTTCACTCAATGGTTGATGTGAACTGTAATGTTCAAGGGGCCTGCTGGTGTTGAGCTTCTGGATTGTTATAAGATCAAGCATAAATTTAAACCTACTCTAACCAGGGTTTTTTAAGAAACAGAAAAAGATAGATCAAATATTTGGAACTTAAGAGAATGGTAATTCATCCAACTTAACCAGACTTGTTACCTTTCAAGGAATTCCTAACTAAAACTGCAGAACAAAATTAACTTGTGATTAAGACACAGTTTCATTCATTCACAGTGCTAATTTCAATAGTAGATTGTAAATCATTATTTAAACAAAACATACAATAAAATTTCATTCCTTGAAAGCTTTTCAAATCAAATGATTAACCCAAGATAAATACCATTCAGGAACACAATATGAAGTAGATTTAAATCTGGTTGCTTCTACTGTTGGTGAAACAGATAAGCAACATTTACAAATCTAGCACAATCACCAGTGTACAGAAAACCTGTCTTCAGATTATCTCCATCTACACTAAGAAAAATTGAAAGATACATCACTGCCTTCTACTCTCAAGTTTCTCTACCTTCTAATCCAACTAAGAAGACAAAAAGAAGATCTCATTACAAAGAAACAAGATGCAATTCTGTCTCGTCTATCTTTCAGAAAATACCTACTATTCTCCTCTTGAAAATCCATATATCTCCCCTATCTCAGAACTGTTCTACTCTACTCTACTCTATTCTCCTCCATTTTTTTTACAAAAAGGTCCCATAAGGGTTATATACAAAACGTGCCAAAAGGAATGTGTTGGCCCCTGTTTTAGGGTTTACAAAAATATCTCGCTTAAGAAGGGTCGGCCCTCAGATCTTTTGGAAAAAAGTTAATGATGCATTCAACGTGCATCCCCCTGTCTATGTCGGTGAAGGATCGCCCTCAGGAGTAGCCCTTAGATCTTTTGCAACCATCACATTAACTTCTGGCCTCCGTGTCCACCCTCGAACTTCCTTGCAGAGCTTCCTTGAATGCCCTGGAGTATAGCCATTAATATTGATCTACCTTTTGCCAGTAGAGATCCTAGCTATCACTGAGACTCATGGCCTCTTCTTCCTTTCAGCTTTCTTGTTGCTCTAGATCTTCCTGCATGTTGACCTCCCCTTTGAAAGATAGCATTATATTTCTACTGTTAGATCCCTTAATAGATGACACCATTGGGTACCGAACCGATCCATCATCCTATTCACAGAGCATATCCATACTGCTCACATTCTATTGATCCTCTTCACAGGGGTAGTCAATCAGTCAAACTGCCAATGGTTTGCCTTTAGTTCCCTCTGATTGGGTGAACACACTCCACATAAGACTCTTGGGTGGTCAAAAGTCATTCAGACTGAATCGCATGTCGGTGAGACACTAGCCGTGTGTCCCCGTTGCAATTATACTCTACAATAGTTATCGGCATAGCTCATAACTATCAGTGAGACCTCATATCGATATCGCAAAAACCATCGGCAAGACCATCGCTTTCGGCCAGACATCATAGCAAGCTATGAAAGTTATATCGATATCACCCGATAGTAGATGTCATTCCATTTAGACCATCAGCAAGAGTATCGCCATCGGCCAGACATCACAGCGAGCCCTTAGGAGTCATACCGTTGTGCATCCTCTGTTGGAAAAACCTTCGTATTCAGCAAGACATCATTCAGTTGGTAGGACATCATACCAAGCACAAATCATTCGCTCGGAGTCTCCCCAAGCGCAACCTTGTGAACCACCGTCGGCAAGAGTCCACCAGTCGGCAAGACTTCATACCAATGACACCCCCTTTCGGTGAGACATCCCTTGGTCGGATAGAGATTACACCGAAGGCATAACCTTCGGCGAGACATTCAGTAGTCAGTGCGACTTCTTCCTAAGCCCTTCATCTTTCAGCGAGACCATTGCTTGGTTGGCGAGAGGTTACACCAAGACCATTCCACTTCGGTGAGACCTCACCCCGTCGGTGAGACACTACACTGAAGGCATAACCTTTGGCCGAGACTTCCATCCGTCGGCAGGACCTCTCCCCGAGCATAGAACATTACACCGAAGGGACAACCCTTCGGCGAGACTAACAACCATCGGCGAGACATCTCGCTGAGCCCAAACATTTCAGTGAGACTTTACCCTATCAGGGAGACATCACCCCAAAGCAAACCTCTTTCACCGAGACTTCCACCATTCGACTAGACCTCATAGCGAATGTAAATCTTTCTCCCCGCTGACGGCCTTGTGAACAACCGTCGGTAGGACCTCCTTCCAAGTGGAGAGATACATAAAAACTCATAGCAACTGAAATGTCTAGGCAACCGGTGTATTTCAAATGTATAGAACCATACCGCCAGTCGGCAAGACATCCAGCTGGTCTCAGCGACTTTATTCCTCAGGAGTTTTATTGAAAATCTAACTGAGGTATGCTTTCTAACATACTTCATTGAGAGATATCATTAGGGGTATGATTTAATCTTGCAAAACCATGTCTCCATTAGTCCTCAAAAGCATATAAAATACATCATTTTTCATCATTTCATTCAATTTTTAGCAAAGAGAAACCCAACTCCGGCTAAGGCAGAACCAAATCAGACAGAACAAAAGACAGACTTAGGAGGAAAACAAAAGAACTCCTAAGACCAAACCAAACAACCAAAGGCAAAGAAAACAAAAGAAAAGGGGGACCCGTTTTGTTCCGAAATAAAATGGGGTGGTTATGCAAGGCATAACAAATGGCGACTCAGCTGGAAAAATGGTTTAACCATTTTCAAGAAACTGAAGGATTCAGCTACCCAAAACTCCTGGTTTATGAACATCACAACTCTAGTTGGGTCAGTTTTAACAACCAAGGTTGAGCTAGAAACTCAATGTAAATCAACATTGGCTAGCCCTGAATCTATGTGTGTGCTTGATGGTGTATCACCCTTTTATAAAGTTTTCATCATCTTTTGAACAACAATGTGCAAGATTTGAACTACATGAGTTGATTCCCTTTAGCTGTTGTGCAATAATATCCTGGGCATTGCTCCACTACCAATCAGGCTTCCATAGCCCTGACAAAGATACCTCTAGTTTTCTCACAACATTGCTCTACTGCCAGTCAAGCATCCATAGCCCCAGTAGAGATACTGGAATCACCCATTCATATTGAGTCTTCTTTTTCCCTTAGATAGTTCTCTTCTTTTTTTTCTTTTCTCTTGGAGTTTCAGATATTTCATTTAATTTTTTCTCAATATGTCAGATGTCAAACATCTGTTCTTGGTTGAAAACTACCATGGACCTCATAACAGCTTCTGGGGGATCAGATTTTTCACTCAAATCTTACAACACTATAGTCCTAGGATAAATATATCATTACAAAAGGTGATGATCTTGATGATTTGTGACAGATTCAAAGGTAGTTAATGAAGATTGTTTACTTTGCACCTTGTTTTCAAGACTTTCCACAACTCTTATTGATAATGGGCTTAAAACAACGAATTTAGGACAAAATCATCAAATCAGTAAACCTGAAAATATTTAAACCAACTTCTCTCCTAATAACCAAAGTATACTTCAGATAACAACCCATCATTTGAAGATGGAAAGAACAGATAAACCCTAAAGAACTAAACAAGACAGACACCAAACAACAAAAGAAACGAAAGGAAAGAAAGAAAGAACAAACAGACAAACAACAAAACTATTTATAAGCAAAAATGCATAAACTATTTACAAGCAGAAATGCATAAACTATCTACAAGCAGAACAACAAATTATTTACATATGCACAGCCCAGCAAAATACCAAACTTTATAACTCAAAATAATGTTTAAGAAACTATCCATTGACAGGAAATGGAATAGGTTCTCCCGTTAAACTACTCAGCCGGAAAGCATTCTCTCCTAGGATTTCAGCAATTTGATAGGGACCTAACAAGATCTTATCAAATTTCTGGTGACTACCCTTCTTTTCGTTAGCTTTATCCCATAGTAGCACAAGGTCTGATATTTTGAAAGCCTTGATTTTGGCTCTTCTATCAAACCAACATTTGACAATAGCCTGGTGTCTAAATAATTGTTGCAAGGCAGCATCTTTCTGCTCCTCTAATTTCAACAAGCCAGCTAATCTTACCTCAATCCTATCATCATTAGAGTGAAAATTCTGCATGAACTTAAGGATAGGTATTTGCAAGTGAATAGGAAACACAGGCTCTTCGCCATACACTAGCTTAAATGGTGAAGTCTTTAAAGCAACCTTGATCCTATTCCTATCTGCCCATAACCCAAATCTTCGCTGGGTATGCTAGTCCCTAGGATTGTTCTCTAGTAGTTTCTTAATTACCCCTAAGAGATTCTTATTAGTTGATTCTACAACTCCATTTCCTTGTGGGTAATAGTTTGAAGAATACTTTAAAACAATTTTTTGATCATAAGCCCATGAAATGAACTCAGCAGAAGAAAAGGAAGAGCCATTGTCACATACTAATGTGAAGGGTACTCCAAACCTAGTTGTGATGCATTCGGTGAGGAACTTGATTACTACCTTCGTTGTTCTATTCTTACAAGGTATAGCCTCTGTCCATATTGTGCAGTAATCCGTGGCAGTCAAAATAAATTTTTGTCCTGCAGAAGAATTTGGGTTAATTACCCCAATAAAATCCAACGCCCATTGGGAAAATGGCCTTACCTTGTAAACAGGCTGCAATGGCATGGCTGAATGGCATTCTTTTGATGCAGAAATCTAACATATGTGACAAGTCCTTACATGTTGATGGGAATCTTTGAACACACACATCCAATAATAACCAGATCTAAGGATCTGATGTGCTAGTGAATTTTCATAACCATGACCTGTGCCATGTTTCCCATGAAATTCAACAATCACATGTTTAGCCTCTTGCTGATCAAGACATCGTAGGTAAACTCCCTCAAAATTCTTCCTTTATAGCAATCCTCCTTTGAGCATATAATGGGAGCTTTTCATTCTCAGTGCTCTCCTCTGAGTTGTATTCATTCCCTCTGGGCACTGATTGTTGAGCATGAAATAGATGATATCGGCATACCAAGGGTCATTGGAAAAAGACTGTGGTGTATATTGCTGGAAAATAATGTTCTCACCAGCATCTGCTATGGATTTAGATAGGCCTATACCTCAGAAAAGTTTCATAGGGCGAATCTCCAGATCAAACTCCTGCAAAATGGCCATCCATTTCCCCCTTCATTCTCCCAACTCACTCTGCATGAGTAAAGACTTCACAGCAGCATCAGGAACTACAACAATAATTTGACTTCAGAGAATGTAATGTCTGAACTTCTTGACAGCTCTAACCAACGCAAAAATTTGTTTTTCAAGAGGTGGGTACTTGACTTCGGCATTCTTAAACAGAGAACTCATGAAGGCAATTGGCCTCTCATCTCCCTCCTCTCTATGTTGAGTTAGGACAGCTGCACAGGAATGTTTAGAAGAAAAAGAATAAATATAAAATGGCTTCAAATAGTTAGGGCTGGTGAGGATTGGCGCTTTTGAAATGGATTGTTTGACTTGAGAAAACGCATCCTTTTCCTCTTTAGTCCATTCTATTTTGGCCTCTTTTTTCATCATTTCATTCAATGGCTTTACAATTTCTGCAAAACCTATGATTAACTTTCTCACAAAGTTGATATTTCCAAAGAAAGATCTCATCTCCTTCTTACTTCATGGCCTAGCTATCTTTAGAATGGATTCAACTCGGTCTGGATCAATCGATATTCCTCTTTCCGAGATTATGTGTCCCAAAAGTTTCCCTTCAGAAACCCCAAACACACATTTTTTAGGATTCAGGGAAATGCCATACTGGATACATCTTTCAAGAACTTTAGCCAAGTCTGTAGCATGGTTTAGTCTATCTTTAGAGAATACTATCAGGTCATCCATATAAATGATGATGCATTTACCAATCAAATCTTTGAATGCTACATCCATGGCACGCTAAAAGGTTCCTCCAACATTTATCAAACCAAATGGCATCCTTCTGTAAGCAAACGTTCCCCACTTAGTAGTGAAGGTCGTCTTCATTCTGTCTTCATAATTAACAATCACCTGATTGTATCCAGAATAACCATCTAGGAATGATATCATATGAGACCCATTGACAGTTTGCAAGACTTCGTCTAGAGAAGGGAGTGGGTAGTTGTCTTTTTCTGAAGCTCTATTAAAATTCTGGAAATCTACACATAGCCTAATCTCTCCATTTTTCTTACGAACTGGAACCAAGTTAGCCACCCATGTTGAATGTCGTACAAGGAATATTATTCTTGGAGAAAGCAATTTCTAAACTTCCTTGAAGATCAGTGGTTCAATCAAGGCGTTGACAGGATGTTGTTTCTACCGAAATGGTTTAGCTTCAGGCCTCAAAGGAATAGTATGAGTCATTAGAGAAGCATCAAATGTTTTTAGATCTTCATACCCCTAGGCTATCACGGCAATATCCTTCTTCAGTTCCCTCAGTATATCTTTTCTAATTGCTTTAGGGCAGGCTTTCCCTATGTAGACATTTCTTTCCGGGCTAGAATCAACTAGGTTAACAGTTTCATATTCACCTCCTTTATCTTCGACTGATACCTTTTCCCAAGCCTTTGGGTCTGAATCAAAAATTCTTTCTAAGGCCACCATTCCCTTGGGAATTCTATTACTTTTTAAATTGAGGACCCCCTCTGTATTGCAGTCTTCGGGGCTCCAGTCTCCTTAATCCATGTTGGACTCATCAATGATATGTCCTTCAAAAACATCTGAGCTTGCTAGAAAAGAAAGAATATGTCGATCATCATCAAAGACTTGAAATTTTTTGACATTATAAGGAACAGCTAGGGTGGATATCAATTCTACTAAGAATCTCTTAAGCTTAGAGCTTTGCATGGGTTCCAGGGTACTTGCGGCAACAACTAATGAATCAGCTATTTTATTTTCTTCTCTAGGGATTAAACTGGTCCCAAAAGCATCGAAGTCTTCAATCAGGTTCCTTACCCAATTTCTATAAGCTGCCAGCCTTTTATTGTGACATGTGTATTGGTTACGCACTTGCTTAATAACTACTTCTTAATCTCCTTTAACTATCAAAGCAGTAACTTTCTTCTTATGTGCGAACATCAGCCCCCGAGCTAATGCTTCATATTATGTTATGTTGTTAGTGCATCCAAACTGCAATCTGTAAGAAGCAAAAAAAGTTTTCCCTTTCAGGCTGGTTAATTCAATCCCAACACCACAGCCTATTTTAGATTTGGATCCATCAAACGTGAGGGTCCATAGCTGGCCATGAGTTGGGGTTGATCCCTTTGAGGTTATTATGGGCATTTGGATAAGGTGAGTCATAGGTGGGGCCACTTGATCTTTTCCATCAAATATTGGGAACGGGTGTTCAATAGGTTCCTTAAGTGTAATTTCCAATTCCTACTCAGATGTATCATGTAATCCATGGTTATCTTTCTGATAGTCACTTGTATCTTCGATTGATCCCTTGGGTTGTGGTATACTTGTGAGTGTAGGGGTATCAAACAAACCTTGGGGTTGTTCTTCATAACTATGTTGGTCTAGTATTGTGACCGGGGTAACTTCAATCTAAGAAGGGACTTCTTTTGCAGGTATATTATCCCTGGTTAACATTATTGCATTTTTGATTTCAAATGACAAGTGATCTGCAATGGTCTCAAGGTGACTTAGGCTTGTTTCCTCAGTTTGGGAAACATAGTTTAAAATGTTGATGCAGGGTTGGCAGGTCAATTCTAAATGATTTTGGTAATATACCCTGCACCAATTAGGGAGTAGAAGACTATGCAAATCGATATCTTCGCCTAAGACCAGCTAATCTTGTTGCAGCTTCCTGATGAATACCTATTGGTTTTCATTAATCATGGGGTCAGGAAAATTTTGTATTGACAAATCTTTAGAATCAAGAACCGAAAAGGTCAAAATTTCCTCTCTTTTATAAACCCCTATCTCAATTTCAAAATAGGCTACCTTTTTGGGACAATCATATTCAGTAATGATATGCTTGAGGTGAGGTTCACTTTCAATCCTAATCTACATAGGCACTCCCCTCCATGGTAGCCACATATGTGAAAAGTCGAGGGAGAGATATCCCCCTATACTTTTCATCAAATCTCTGCTCAACAGCATACCATAAGTCTCGAGAATGTCTGCTACTTGAATATCTATATTGGTTAAAATCCTAGGGTCAAACCCTACTTGCACATGTATATTTCTCAATTCTCCAACTACATTGACCTTTGTTTTATCAAGTTGGATGACCTTCTTGTTTGTTTGGATAGGCTTCAACCCCAATTTCTTACATATAGAAAATGGCATAACATTGCCAGAAGCCCCTGAATCTAACAAATAATTATGTAGATTATTCCCACAGATTCTCAAACTCAAAAGAAATGGTGGGGTATCTACCTTGCTTCTGTACAAAGTTGCATTCATGTCTGTGGCTAGTGCCACCTTGGTTTTCCCTTTTGATTTATCAGCTTCTTCCAAAGCTTTCAGCACTATCTCTCGTTGAGCAGGGGCACCACTTTAGGATGTCAAAGTATGATAAAGAGGTTTTCTGTTTCTGCATCTTAGAAACAATATCAAATTTTGTGTTATAGCTTGCATTACTTTTGACAACACCAAGTGGACCGTTTGGTGGAGGAGGGTTATTGTCAGCACTTTGATTCAGAGGCACCATGTGATTAGGTGGTGCTGATGTAGTGAACGAACCCTTATTCTGACTTCTTAGGAAGTGTCCTCCTTTTGTCTAAAAGGCTTGGGAATCATACATATCTTCCTTTGGTTCATTCTCATTTTGCATTGGGAATGAAGGTCCTTCCTGAAAGAGGTTATAAGTCATGGTTGTATCTACTGAACCAGGTGCTTTATTTGAATCCCCTTGGAAATTTTTGGCATCTGCCTGTGCCATCTTCACGACTTTCTCCATTCCAGGGTAGTTTACCTTGGAATGGGTTGTGGTATCATGCAGCCTACACCAATTAGTCAGAAAATTAAGGTCAGCCATATTTGCAGTATGTGTCCTGTCCTCATTAGCTTGATAATTGTGAGAAACTCCTCTGTTATTTGGCCCTGTGTTCCATTGTCGGTTGTTATTTGGCCTCTGGTTATATCCTCTATTTTGATTTTGATAGCCTTGGTTAGGGGAGTTTTGGCCTTGATAACCCCTCTGGCCTTGATTGTAGTTGTTTTGATAATTACCCTAATTATTATTGCCCTGATTAGGATAATTACCTTGGTTTTGAGAAGGATTCAATCTAAGTTGAGCCATGTCATTTGTGACTTGAGATAGAGTTTTCTTTAAGGTCTCCACCTCGTTTGTGAGTTGGATTGTCTTTTCACTTTCAACACTCTTAGCAACAGGTGGTTGACCGACATGATTTGGTATTCCACCTTGATTAGGATGACCATGCAGACTATGATGAACCTGTGATTGTTGAAAGAAGTCAAGAGCTCCATTGGCAAAGAATGGAATAGGAGGTTGAGTCTGCAACTTGGACATAGGTCTATAATGGGAAGGAGACATTCCTAGGACAGTATTGAATAAAGGGGTTGGGCTAGGCATCTGATACCCCATTGAAGGAAAACCTCCTCCCAAACTTCCTTATTGAGAACTGATTTGTTGTTACAGCTTAATGGCTAGATGATAGACTTTAGACAAGGAATCAATATCTGTCGGCTGATAAGTCCTTTGTAGGAATAAGCCAAGCAAAGGGTCTATAACTCTAAAGTATGCTTGAATGGCACTATTCTCAACAACTAGATAGGGGTCTTGTAGTCTCTTGTACATTCGTTGAAACCTGGTATTAAACAAGGGAAAGGATTCACACGGCTCCTTCCTAATGGTAGAAAATTGGTGGTACAACATGGTTGGATCCACATAAAATTTGAACTGATTGATGAAAGCATTCTCCAGGTCTATCCAGGTCAGAATAGAACCTTGTGGAAGATTTAGGTACCAGTTGTACGACATATCCCCTAAGGAATAAGGGAACAACCTGGAAACTACATCATGGTGAGTTATTTGAGCTCTGGTACAAGCGTCCTTAAAAGCTTGTATGTGCTCTTCAGCACTCCTTGATTAACCATGAATGTATTTGGGACAATATTTTTCAGGATTCTTAGGAATATCATGAAAGCCTCCAGGAAAAATCCCCAATGGAGAGGGATTATTCTGAAAAAATGCCATTGGTGGTGGTGGTGGTGGTGGTTGAGCCAGCTGTTGGATGGGTTGAACCAGCTGTAATGGAAATTGAGATAGATTCGGTGGTGGATTAACAGGTATCCACTAGGGTATTGGTGAAAAGCCTAGTGGAGTGAGTGGAGCTGACAAGGGTGGTATGATGGATGCCCCAGTCTTTCGAATCTTGTGTCTTATTGGGGTCTTGAGTTCTATCAAAGGTGGTGGATTTTCAACTGATTGAAGAACTCTATGGGACCTTTCTGGTGAGAAAAACCCAATATTATCCAGTTTTCTCTTCTTGCCCTCCCTCTAGTGCCAGTTTCTGTTGTTCAGTCAAAATGAGCATAGCAACAGTTAACAAGATATGACTATCCTGCTATCCTGAAAGAGAAAGAATAACGCATGGATATCTAACTCCCAAGGTCTTGGTAATCGGTTCTCGACTGTGCTGATTTCACTCAATGGTTGATGTGAACTGTAATGTTCAAGGGGCCTGCTGGTATTGAGCTTCTGGATTGTTATAAGATCAAGCATAAATTTAAACCTACTCTAACCAGGGTTTTTAAAGAAATAGAAAAAGATAGATCAAAGCTTTGGAACTAAAGAGAATGGTAATTCATCCAACTTAACCAGAATTGTTACCTTTCAAGGAATTCCTAACTAAAACTACAGAACAAAATTAACTTGTGATTAACACACAGTTTCATTCATTCACAGTGCTAATTTCAACGGCAGATTGTAAATCATCATTTAAACAAAACATACAATAAAATTTCATTCCTTGAAAGCTTTTCAAATCAAATGATTAACCCAAGATAAATACCATTCAGGAACACAATATGAAGTAGATTTAAATCTGGTTGCTTCTACTGTTGGTGAAACAGATAAGCAAAATTTACAAATCTGGCACAATCACCAGTGTATAGAAAACCTATGTCTTCAGATTATCTCCATCTACACTAAGAAAACTTGAAAGATACATCACTGCCTTCTACTCTCAAGTTTCTCTACCTTCTAATCCTAACTAAGAAGACAAAAAGAAGATCTCATTACAAAGAAACGGGATGCAATTCTATCTCCTCTATCTTTCAGAAAATTCCTACTGTTCTCCTCTTGAAAAGGAATATGTTGGCCCCTATTTTAGGGTTTACAAAAATATCCCACTTCAGAAGGGTCGACCCTCAGATCTTTTGGAAAAAATTTAATGTTGCATTCAACGTGCATCCCCCTATCTATGTCGGTGAAGGATCGCCCTTAGGAGTAGCCCTTAGATCTTTTGCAACCATCGCATTAACTTCTGGCCTCCGTGTCCACCCTCAAAATTCCTTGCAAAGCTGCCTTGAATGCCTTGGAGTATAGCCATTAATATCGATCTACCTTTTTCCAGTAGAGATCCCAGCTATCACTAAGACTCACGGCCCCTTCTTCCTTTTGGCTTGTTTCTCTAGATCCCTTAATAGATGACACCACTAGGTACCAAACCAATCCATCATCCTATTCACAAAGAAGATCCATACCACTCACATTCTGTTGATCCTCTTCACAGGGGTAGTCAATCAGTCAAACTGCCAATGGTTTTCCTTTAGTTCCCTCTAATTGGGTGAACACACTCCACATAAGACTCCTGAGCGGTCAAAAGTCGTTCAGACTGAATCGCATGTCAGTGAGACACTAGCCGTGTGTCCCCAATGTGATTATACTCTAGAGCAGTTATTGGCATAGCTTATAACTGTCGATGAGACCTCATATCGAATGCAAAAAGTTATATCGATATCGCAAAAACCATCGACAAGACCATCGCTTTCAGCCAAACATCATAGCGAGCTACAAAAGTTATATTGATATCACCCGATAGTAGATGTCATTCCATTTAGACCATCGACAAGAGTATCGCCATCGACAGACATCACAACAAGCCCTTAGGAGTCATACCACTGTGCATCCTCTGTTGGAAAAACCTTTTCGTTTGGCAAGACATCATTCAGTCGGTAGGACATCATACCGAGCCCAAATCATTCGCTTGGAGTCTCCCTAAGTGCAACCTTGTGAAGCACCATCGGCAAGAGTCCATCGGTCGGCAAGACTTCATACTGATGACACCCCCTTTTGGCGAGACATCCCTTGGTTGGTGAGAGATTACACCGAAGGCATAATCTTTGGTGATACATTCAGCAGTCGGCGGGACTTCTCCCTGAGCCCTTCATCTTTCAGCGAGACCATCACTTGGTCAACGAGAGGTTACACCGAGACCATTCCACTTTGACGAGACCTCACCCCGTCAGTGAGACACTACACCAAAGGCATAACCTTTCATCGAGACTTCCATCCATCGGAAGGACCTCTCCCTGAGCATAGAACATTACACCAAAGGGACAACCCTTCGGCGAGACTAACAACCATCAACGAGACATCTCGCCGAGCCCAAACATTTTGGCAAGACTTTACCCTGTCAAGGAGACATCACCTTGAAGCAAACCCCTTTCGCCAAGACTTCCACCATTCGGCCAGACCTCATAGCGAATGTAAATCTTTCTCCCCACTGACGGCCTTGTGAACAATTGCCGACGAGACTTTCATCTATTGGTAGGACCTCCTTCCAAGCGGAGAGATACATAAAAACTCATAGCGACTAAAATTTCAGGGCGACCGGTGTATTTCAAATGTATAGAACCATACCGCCAGTTGGCAAGACATCCAGCTAGTCTCAGCAACTTTATTCCTTAGGAGTTTTATGCCAAATCTGACATAAGTATGCTTTCTAACAGACTTCATTGAGAGATATCATTGGGGGTATGATTTAATCCTGTAAAACCATGTCTCCATTAGTCCTCAAAAGCATATAAAATATATCATTTTTCATCATTTCATTCAATTTTTAGCAAAAAGAAACCCAACTCCGGCTGAGGCAGAACCAAATCAGACAGAACAAAAGACAAAATTAGGAGGAAAAAAAAAGAACTCCTAAGACCAAACCAAACAACCAAAGGCAAAGAAAACAAAAGAAAAGGGGCAACCCATTTTGTTCTGAAATAAAATGGGGTGGTTATGCAAGGCATAACAACTAGCAAAATAATGTTGAATATTTCAAGTTTGATACTATTTTACTCTCCTATGCATTGACAAGGATTTCACTCGTAGAAAACAAGTCGAATAAAATCTTCACTGACAAGACCGCGAAGAGCCTATCCTTCTTGAAAGATATGGAACAAAGACAACCTAAGAGGAAATTTTGCATTACAGGACATAGATTGGCTTTCGTTCAATCCCAAGTCTCTGATAACTAGGTTATGGTTGCACTCGGGTCACTCTCGGGGAATGATGTGATATTGTTGTTAATATCAAAAGGACTCTGATTATTTCTAGCTTTGCTAAGAATTATAAACATTTCACATAAAATTTCACTTCATTCATTGAATAGCATCATGAAATCAAAAGATCTGACATAATATTTCATGAATATCACAAATTATTTGCTATCACTTAAGTAGATTTAGCATTAAGCATTCAACAAATTTATGGAAAACAAAAGATTTTCAACAAAATTCCTTCCATTCATTTAAATTTTGGAACATTTTCAAATATTTAAACATCTATTCTAAAACAAAGTATAAAAAATACTAAAAAATAAAAGTTTCTCTCGGTTATTCTCCATGGATGCCCCAAAGAGTTAATTAAAACAGAGCAAACTGCTTTATACTTAACCAGATTGCTTCATAGCTACATATAAAGTGGTACAAGCTTTTAAAGAGAGGGTTTTGTTTATGGACACCGAGTAGGTTTTGTATGCACTCTTAAATGGCGCAACATACAGTCTTGTTTAGCCGAACTAACAAAATCAGCTACAAAAGATACTGAGATAGGTAGCTATCTAACAAGCTTTCATATCAATTAATGTCTACGTGCATACAAAGTTTTACGCCAGAATGGTTCAGAAAATAGAAAAAAAGAACAAAACTTTAAAAAAATTATGCTCCTCCAACATCCACAAATTACGAACTTAAAATAAAAATGTGGTAGGAGATGGCCTTTTATAAAAACAAGGCCCCAAAAGTTCAACTTAAAAGTCTATCTAGAGAATTAGAAACAAAAAAATAAAATGTGGCATGTGGCATCTGCCAACTATCATCAAGAACATTCTAGAATAAGTCAAGGCTTTGACTTCTTCCACAACACAATTTTCTTCATACTTCAACACAAACACTTTGCATTAATCGAGGCTACCAGCTTCCTTCCAAAGCACCAGAATGAAGAACGCCTACTAGGACCGAGATCAACCTACAAATTCAAAATTGAAACAAAATAAACTTCATCATATTTCCGGTATCTGATTGTTTCTCTTTTCACATATGACTCGGGCTTATGGATTCCTTCTTTCTTCAACTGATACTCTCGGAAAGCACTTAATACTTGATGCATGCATTCTTTTGAAATTCTCCATATTGCTCTCCAAGTGAGCTTGAGCCTAATATATTCTTCACTTACTCGAAGCATGATATCATTTTGTTGTGCTTTGTTTGTTTCATACTTGGCTATAACATTTATGCACTGTATTATCTCGTCAATGACCTCTCACGTCAGCAATTGAACATGATCTCTATTTATTCTTTATATCCATTCCTTGAAGGCTTTAGCTTCTTTTCCTTCATGTCCTAGTGTTTGGGGATCAAAACCTTGATGTGCTAGTATTTCAATAGATTCTTGATTTTCACTAATCAATCTTCTGCACTCGATGGTGACTTTTTCAAATCCTTTAATACATTGTATTAACATGTCACCTTCCCATTTCAACTATTTCCTCCATTTTCTTGGTAATGAAAGTTCATGTCCGGATATTACATTACTCTATATTAACTCTTGGATATTTGACTATATGAGAATTTCAATGTTTCACCTTTCTTCGATGACCTGCTCCTAGCGAAATATACATTCATCTTCAAATATTTTCAATTTCTCTTAACAGTGGTATGCTTCATTGTACTTTCTTAAATTGCATCTGTAATAAATTCTTCTCCCTTCTTTACCCAGTATTCAATCCATTCTTCAAACATGTTCATTTTATGACGAACTACAACAATTGCATCTACTTATTCTTGTGACATCAGCATTGGATGTTGGGGAAATTCAGCTTATTCTCGACCAGATAAAGTTAATGACTTAATGAAATGTTCCAAGGCAGCAACCCATTCTTTTAATTCTCTTTTCTTCTGTTTATATTTCTATACTTTGGCAACAGTAGCATTTAAATTCACTTTTATTTCCTCTAACTGTTGCTACCACAATGAGTGTCCAAGGTTAATATTTGTTATCTCATTCTCCTTAGGCATTATTTCATATCTATCCTTATCAGTTATTGGAGTGGCTATCTGAATATTTCTATTGCCATCTGCATTTCTTTGTATGACATGCTTTGTCTTTGCTCTGCTCCTAGGTTTAGGAGTATCTATTTCTTGTATGAAATTATTAAGATTCAGAGGTAGTACTTCAACTTCCATTGGAGAAGCTAATTAAGATTCAGAGGTAACATTTCTTTGTTCCTGTTTACCACTTGTTTCAAGAACTTCTTCTCTTTGACTTGCCACATTTTTTGAAATGGGGATTTCTTTAGTGATATCTAGCATAGATTTAGGATTGGTAGGGCTTGAAACTACCTCCTTTGTTTGGAGACTTATATTTTCCTCTCTATCTAGATTTTCTATTTCATCTCTCTAAACATTATCTTCTTTATTTACTGCTACACGAGGATTCTCTTTATTTTCAATTCCATCTCTTGCAAATTGTGTAGCTTCTTCTCCTACAATTTCAGTTTCAATTTTAGTTTCAGCATGGCCTTTCTCTAATTCTTCAAAGACCTGTGAGTGTTCATCAACATTTTTCACATTCCCAAATGAAGGCTGGGAATCAAGAGTATCTTCAACAATTCTTTCATCAATAGGATCTTGCTCTATAGTCTCCCTTGTTTTCATTTCAAGTACGCTAGGGTTTCCTACCTCTGAGGTGAACATTCCTTGAATAAACTCTTTTTCTTCAATATTTATGGGATTAGAACCTGTATCCTAAATTTCTTCTATCACTGCGTGTACCATGGGTTTGTCTTTAGACTTATTTTATTTCACCTTTTCCCACATAGCACCCCATTTTTCCACCTGTTCTTTAATTCTAGCTTCATCTTCTTCAAAAATTTCCTCTAAAGCTACAGGAGTCCCTCCCACTGCTTGTTTCATACTAGCCATATTAACGGAAGGGGGAGAGGTAAATAGTGTTGCAGCCCTTTGAGATGCAAACCTGGTTTGTGCACCAAAATTTTTTGTTGCTCCTGTTCCTTCATCAATAATTACTCTTGTTCTTGGTTTAGCTATGGAGGAAGATGCACCTTTAGGTCTCACTTCTGATTTATCTTTGCATGTCTCTGCATCTTTTTGTCTATCAGATGGTTTTATGGGAACTTCTTGTCTTGTCGTTTCATGGGTTCTTTCTTCAATTCTAATACCTGGAGTCGCCTTACTAGCCTTTCTTTTCTTCTTGGTAGGCTCTCCACTTTCAAATGTTGTCTCATCTCTTTGTTTCCTCATTTTATCTTCTAAGAAGACAGGTTCAATTCCTCTTTCTCTCAAAAATTTTCAAAAATCATCAATCTAGTGTTGAGTATACCTTAATACTGGTCTGTTGAATTTATCAATTGATGTCATATCTTCATCATCAACACCTGGGTCTGGAATGGGTTCATCATATACCCTATCATCATTGTAGAATTGGTTCAAAACTTGGCCATCATCTTGTTCCAACTGATCTGGGATGTCATAAAGCTTGAGCATCCAAGCAAATCTTAGAGTCATTCTTTCATATTTTCTTCTTACCATGTGTTCGTCTTCACAGTTAAGCCAATAATCTTCTAAATGTGGCACATGAGCATGAAAACTAGCTATATTTTTAGCAATATTTCCTTCAATATCATAATACACTCTCTGGAGTGGGAACTCTTCAAAATGGTAGGTCCTCAGTTCTTCTTCACATAAATTAGTTACTTTAATTGCACTACACTTATAATTTCCTATTGTAATGGGAAATTTAAAAGAGGCCTTTTTGCAAGCATGGCTATAAAGAGCCTGACATGATTTTAACTGTCTCATTAATTCCAATAAAACAATTTTATCTATAGGATACCTGGGCAACATGAATGGGTGTTCATCAAATCCCTCCACTCTAATGTAGGAGTAAGTTTGGAACTGTATGTATCAGCCTCCCATAGGCCAAATGGCACTTTGTGCTTCCAAGGATAATCTTTTAGCTTTATCACCTTTCATTGTTCTCACCAATTTCATGGAGAAAAAATCATTAACTTCCTATAATCATCTTTATACCCATGGAAGGTGATCTAGGGTAGATGTGCATATATCAAACTATTGCCAACCTTTGTGCCCAGAATATCAATCTATTTCAACCCTTGTTTATTGGCTCTCATAGCATAGGAGTAAATAACATATGATGACATGTAGAAGCATTTGATTTTGGGGAATGTAGTAATTTTTTCATGTAGTTTTTCACTTATCAATTTTCCCCAATGCAATTCCACAGGACCCTCTATCATGCAGGATATTATCATGAACATCCAGGGTTTGAATTTGTTTGCATCTCTTAAACTAGCTACTCTGCTCAACAAAGTTATAATATCTTGCATTTCTTGTTTAAACATAGACCTCTGAATTACCTTGGTCTATTGTGTAATTGGTTGTTGGCACCATTGAGTGCTCATAATTTCTTTATTACGCTCTTCAACGCTCTAATATGTCCTGGCTTTAGCCTTCATGTCAACATTGAACATCTGTTTGTAAATGGGGAGACCAAATGTGCATATGATTCCTCTATGTGATAGGTCTGCGTAAATTCTCCCTTCTTTCTCAACAATCCTCTTGGTTGGGTTGTAATGATTTATACATTGCATAACTAGTTCAAGAGATTCCATTGCTAGCGGAAACCCTCCTATAGGAAGTAACCCATTTGCCACAGCATTCTTGGTACATTGAGAAGCATTTTCTTGTAATAGTGATGAACGGATTTCAATGTCAGAAGACCATCCCATATGAGTGTTTGTAACTACTACATTGATGGGTATGGTTTGTGAATTGCAATACTTGAATCCATCTTCTGCCCTTGCGTCAAAAGTGCTCATTTTGTATATAATGTGCTCTGCAATTTTTAGAATATGTGTCTTGTGTGCAAGTTAGGGTTAAATTTAACCAAAACTTACATTTCATAAAACTTTCAATTCATTTTTTATTAAATTTAGCAACTCATAAAATAATCAACATTTCAATTTCTGAATGGGAAATACCATTATCAATATTTTTCAGCTTGAGAAACACTTAACAAAGTATCAGTTATTCAGAACATACCTGGTTCTAGTTAATAATGATGATTCTTCATAATGCAACTTTAAAACCCTTGGTAGTTGCGTCTTGGTTTCTCAAAATTTATCTCTCTTTGTGTGCCAATGTTGTTTCATTAATACAATGTCCTTAGCAAATTTGCAATATGACACGAAGTGGAGTGTTGTAAAAGAAATTGCATGCTTGAGGTGGTGCCAAGTACATAGGTAGTTCACCACCTTCATTAATTACCTGTTATTTTGCATTAATTCCTAGAATAAAGGTGCAATCATTATGGATTATGGTCCAAATCATGAACACCTAGATTTTTGTGTTGGCTTACTATTTGAGAAGAAAGACGGTGTGGTGATTATACATGGCAATTAGATGTCACGCTGATTCTTTGTAAGGTATATGTCATTAAATATATGTGATCGATTGGTGATCACCAAGGTTAAATCTTTCCGATATCACTTTTGAAAAGAACAAACAAATGATGGGATCCGAGAAATACCCTCTAAGGAAAGAGAAAATTGGAACGAAAGGAAAGACCAGAAACCAAGTCTAAAGGATAGATTTGACATATTTGATATCAGACTCTCTGGTTTCCAACTTTCAGGAAAAAGGAAACAATAAAATACCAGACTCTGGTGAAAAGAAAATTACTGGGATTGATAGAGCTTTGGTCAATAAAATACCGGGCGGAGCTAAAATCTTATGAAGATACGAATTCTCTTGGCCCAAAAGTAGGACTATGGGACTCTAGTTTCCAGTAACATATAAAACATTGTGAACATACTAAAACACCAAATCCGAGAAACAAAATGATATAACAACAAAGAGGCCAAGTGAAAATGAAAGAGGAAATCAACAACCAACTGAGCAGCAAAAACAATGCCAAAGCCAACAAAAGCAAAAAAAAAAAGCAAAGAAAGAAAAAAGGGGGTCCACATTTTTCCAAGGGGAAAAATGGGGCATGTTGTGAGACCACACAACTCTATGTACTAGTTTTACAGATTATGAATAATACAATCAAGGTTGTCTGATTTGTCTCTATCAATTTCAAATGGATGTGTGGCTCTATTCTTGTTTATTAATTCAAAGAATTAATGTAGGTGCTTGAATATGGTTGTAAATTTGTGTTAAACTGAGTGCTAGGATGCTAGTAAGAAGTAAAGGTTAAGACACGATACTAAAATATTGTAATGCAACATTTCAGAGCTTCATATAATGTTAGGTGTGAAGATTGTTATCAAATTATGTGGATGTTTAAGTTGACTTTGTTCCAAGGATGAAGGCACTGATCTAAGTGCATTATTCATGTTACATTTGTTGGTTAATTCAGTAGCTAATCATCCTTTAAATCAAATTTACTTATCAGTCTTGTTGTGGGTGTGTGTGGAATTCAAAGAATTATAGCTCTCATGTTTAATGTGTACACTGCAATGAAGATCAGCCATGCCTTTAGGGTGTTGTGTTTGTTAAGCATATAAAGGAGATTTATTTTTTCACTGTGTGTTTGATACTTTGGCACACAAGTATCTAAAATCACATTGTTGGGATCACCCTCCTAGGTTTAATAGAGCCTAAAGTGTAGGGGAAAAAAGGGTATTTTATTAAGTCTCTCATTCATTGGCCAAATCACTCCTTGAATCTGACTAGAAGGCTTGGCAGCCCTTTAGGATTCAAGTTGATAGCAGATTTGAGTACCAATAGGTTTAACTTTGGAAAGTAAACACAAATTTACCTATTCTTCTGTCATAGCAACCTTTCTTTTTGTCAATACACCCTACTTTTGTCACCAATGATCTGATCTTCGGAATGATTCTTCTACACATACTTAGGAGTCTTAGGAATCCTTTCTAGAGATTCTTCCTCTTCAACCTCCACTTCTTTTTCCTTTCCTTCATCTTTTTATTTTTCTCTACAAGAGGAAATCTGATTCATATCCATTTATCATCACTAAACTTTTATGTAAGTCTTCATCTACTTTGACACTTGCACTTTCAACAATCCTTTTTAGCCTCTTGTAGCATCAGTAGGCCTTTCTTTTCATAGAAAATCCAAGGAGTATTCCTTCATCAGATATTGCAACAAACTTTCCTAAGTTTTCTTCATCTCTCTTGATATAGCATTTTCTTCCAAACACTCTAAAATATTTGATAGTAGGAGTTCTTGCATACCATAACTCATAGGGAGTCTTTGAACTATTTTTCCTTGCTTGCACTCTATTAATTATGTAGACTGCAATATAAATTTCTTCTCTCCAGTAAAAATCCGATAGATTTGCTTCTCTCATCATTGTTCTTGTTACTTTTTGAACTGTTCTATTCTTTCTTTCCACCACTCCATTCTATTGAGGGGTCCTAGGAGCTAACAAATGCCACTTTATCCCACGATTTTCACAAAAAATGTTAAACTCATTGGAGGTGAACTCTCCACCTTTTTCAAAGCTTAAAAATTTGATGTTGACATCCATTTAATTCTCAACCATAGATTTAAATACCTTAAACTTATCTAGAGATTATAATTTTTCTTTGAGAATGTTACCCAAGTCATTCTAGAGTAATCATCAATTAGTAACATGAAATACCTATCACCTTGAAAACTAATTATTCTGGTAGGTCCACAAAGGTCTATATGCACCAACTCCAAAGGACTGGTAGTACATTGTTCTTTGAATTTGAAACTCTTTCTAGCTTGTTTCCCAATCTGGCATTCCTTGTAGACAACATTGATAGGCTTTATAATCTTTGGCAGATCTCTTACAACTTGAATTAAACTGATCCTCACTAGGCTATCAAAACTGATGTGACACATTTTTCTATTCCATAGCCAACTTTCATTAATTTGAGTCATAAAGCACTAAACATTTACACCCTTAAGCTAATAAACATTTCCATCTATCCTTCTTCCTATAGCAACCAGAGTTCCAAATCCTTTTCTAATCTCACAACCATCATCCTAAAACACAAGGTTATATCCTTTGCTACACATTTGACCTACACTTAATAGGTTATGTCGCAGACCCTTAACATAGAGAACATCATCTTTATTATGATTTCCATCAAAACTAATTGAACCTTTTCCACATATCTTAGTAGATGTATCATCACTAAGCTTAACAAGACCTCCTTCAAATTTCTCAAGTTTAGCAAACTTACTCTTATCACCAATCATATGATTTGTGAATCCACGATCAATGATCCAGTAGTTCTTCTCCTCTCTAGCATGAAAAGTAGTCATCATAGTCCCTTCAACATTATGACCTACTTTCAAAGCACTTTTCTTCATACTTCTCTTAGAGTTAGCAAAATTATTCCCAACATTTAGAGCCATGAATAAGCATTCATTATCCTCATCATTAAGGTAATTAGATTCATCATTAGATATACTAGAATCTTCTTTAACATAATAACTTCTCTTAACTAGCTTACCTTTGTTATTCTTATATTTATCTTTTAAAACTTTGACAAGACAACTTGAAGCATAATCACCAATCTTTCCATAATTGAAACATTTGAAAGGTAACTTACCTCTATATTTTCCAGTGCCCTTTTTCAATCTCCTCACAAAATTTGCTTCTACATCATCAACATCATCTAGATCTAATTCCTCATTCTTCTCTGCTTTGCCAACTTTAAAAGTAGTCTATTTTCTTGACTCACTTGGACCAAACTCTCTTAATTTAAAAGTAGGTAAAGCGCCAAATAACTAATCTCTAGAATAATTTTTCAAATCCTAAGCTTCCTCAATAGCAAAAACTTTAGAGCTATAAGATTTGGTAAGTTTTCTTAGTACCTTTTTTACCACCTCATCTTCTTCGAGTTTTCCACCAAGACCTTTGATGAAATTGACAACTTCATCCACTCTATTCATGTAGCTTGTAATATCTTCATCCTCTAACATCTGTATGGTTTCAAACTTGGTCTTCATATTATCCATCTTTGTTTGCTTAACCTTATCATATCCTTCATAGATACTTTCCATCTTTTTCCAAATCTCACTAGCAGATTTGAAACTCATAACTTTTACAAGTTCTGAATTAGAAAGACCACTCAAAAGAGCATACCTTGCTTTGCCATTTTTCTCATAGGTCTCAATCTCATCATTAGTACTCAGACCTATTGATGGTCAATGTAACACAACAATGTTAAAATAGAATATTTCTACTCTATTTCTCCTAAAAAAGATAAATAACCTAAAGCTACCTATCTTCCAAGGTCTCTGTAGTTGGTTCTCAATTATGTTGATGTTGTTTAGTGGCCTATGCAAATATAATGTTCAAGGGGCCTGTTGGTAAAGGGATACAAACTGCATCGTACAAATTAATCTATCATTTAGGGGGGGGTAAATAAACATCAAAAGATAGAACAAAGCTTAGGACAACAAAGCATAAACACAGATTTCCTTCAATTTAGACATATAAACTTCATAATAAGCATTTCTTTCAAACAACTAAAACCACAAAATGATACAATCCATAAAATACTCTATACTATTGTATTCATTCATAGTTTAAATTCAAGACATACAATTATTCATCATCACTAAACTTTCAAAATCAAACAAGAACATATCACCAGCTCATTACTAAAATTCATAGATTGATAAACACAAAGAGATCTCATTCATAGATAAATCAATGAAAATAGTCTCAGATTCAGAATCTTCTATTGATTTTCATCAAATAAGAGACATTTATGCATAACAAACTCACTGGCATACGAATGACTATTGTTCATCAACATCACCATTAAAACTAATTCTGGAAATAACATAAACTGTATTGAAAACTTGTAAAAATGTCTAAGTGTCTGTGTAAAATTGTAAAAGATTCTAAGAACTGTAAGAACTATCCTAGATCTCTCTTTAGGAAACTAATCTTTTCTTCAACTAGCCAACCTTTACAACATGGAGAAAAATTATACATTTAGACAAGTTCAACACTAATTTCTCTCATCAAAAATGAAGATCCACAAATCAAGGAGTAACTGGAGCTGAATGAGGCAACTGCCTATTATAATCTTCAGTTAGCAACTGATGAATCCTTATCAAAAATTTGTAGGCAAAGGGAGGAGGTCAAACTATTGGGGATCCTTAGTTGAGCTTGTGTTATGATCCTAAAAAGTAGGAGAGAGCTGCCCTGTTGGCCATGCCACTTGATGCTTCATCCAAAAATAATATTCTATAGCCACTTCATTCCCCTACCTTTTGTTCAAGTAGGTATTCATCATCACTATACAGTACTTGTTTAAGTATATCCACATCTGGCCCATCTACCCAACTGTCTTCCAATTTTATTCTTTTCAATTTAGTAGAGGTGAATTTTTGCATATCATCCAACTTAGCAAGCTCCTTTCGAGCAATCTTCACTACCTCTTTTATATCCATTAACCTATCAATTAACAAATCATCACCATCATCTCCCTTTTGTATTGTCTCTTGGAATCTATTATCCCGTTTGTTCCTTAGTTCATCAAGAGGGAAACCATCCTTTACAGGGACATTTTCATTCACAATCATGGCTATAATTGCCTCTAGTTCCACAATTTGATCTACCAAATCCTTCCCAGCCTATTGCACCTCATTCCTATGTGCAAAAATGAATGAAGACCAAAATTTGATAATGTTAATAGTTTTATCAATAAAATCTTCATTACCTTCTTCAAGGATGGATTGTTCTAGAAGCATTTGTTGAGGTAGCTTATTGATTTCTTCCAATCTCTTGACATGTTCTTTGTATTCTTCCTCTTGTTTCCAAAGGGTCTCAGCATATGCAGTCATGTCATTGACTAATTTCCATGCACCTTCATGAGCCTTATGAATTTCAACAAGCAGTTCCTCCAACTTTTGGTTCAACCGATCAATCCATCTATCTAATATCCCTACTTTGTTTCTCATTTCAACAAGGTCATCAACTTCTTTCTTACTTAACAAAATTGATGTCGTAGGAGCAGCAGATTGCAAAGAAATAGGAGAAGATAAGTCTTTCAAGAACTTATGCAATTGATCCAATTGAGCTTTGAGCTCATCCTTCCTTTGCTTATCTTTTATCATCCTTGACTTAGTGGAAGATGCTACAATATCAATCAATTCCATTTGTTGGTTCCTTGTAGGCCTCCCCAAGTTCACAGTTCCTAGTTGATAATCACTCAACTGCATTTCTTGTTTGTCCTTGTCCACCATGGGAATGGCACATTCAGCTACAATTTCTCTAGCATTGTCAATTCAGTGGAATGAAGGACTCGAGCCTTTTTATTGGGCCTCTCCTTCTCAATTTATTTCATCATATCATCCCAATTTAGGGGTTGGGGCTGGACTATCTGTTTCCTCTCCAAGTTGAGCTTTAACCATGTTGGGGCAGCAGGAGGAGTAACCACTTGTTGTGAAGAATAAGTGGCAAAAGAGAGGGGTTTCCAAAGTGTTACCTTAGGTTGAGAATCAACCTCTCGTTGTTGCTCCTTTTTTTCCATCTCTTTAGCTAGCTTATCAGCTTCATATTTCTCCTTTTCTTCTTCCAATCTCCTTTCTTCCAATATTCCATTCCTTCTTTTTTCCAATTCCTTAACCCTTTCCCACATTTTGGCCACTTCTTGTTAATGTTTGTCATGTTCCTCTACCTCTATTCTTTTCAGAAAGAGCTCTTCTTATTCTTTCTTTCTTTGGGCCTCCTCTATAGCCTTGGCTTTGGCCTCAAGGTATTCCTTTTCTCTCCTTTGTCAGGCCTTTTCCTCTTCAAGATCATGAATCTTTTATAGGAGAGCCAACTTTTCCCTCTTCGCATTAGCTTTCCATTCATTTTCCTTTTGTTGTTGTAGGAGGTCCTCCTTCTCCTTATGTTTCCTTGCTAGCTCTTCAGTTTTTGCTTTAGCTTCAGCCTCTTGTTGTTTTGCAAGTGCATCAACTTGTGCCTTGGCATCTGCCTCCTTCTTTGGTTCCTTAAATATTTTCCATTGGTCCTCTGGAGTTAGGACATGCTTGGTCTCAACATCTTCAATATCCTCAATAGATGCAGTCACAAGAGGCTCATTATCTGACTGTGTGGCCTCTGAATCAGTGTCTATATCATGAATCTCAACCTCCTTTTTCTTATCTTTTTCAGCTTGCTCATGGAGGCTTCCTGTAGGTACTTCTTTAGTAGATTCTTCCAGGAGAGAAGGTTGAGATGACTCTCCTTCTCTAGCTGTTGTAGTCTCCACACCTTGGGACTCATGGAATTCTTGAATAGGTACTCCTGGATCAACATCTTCTCCAAAGCTAGGAGGATAATACTCCAATTGTTCCTTAGGGGTTGTCCTCCTCTTGGTTCTCCTATAACCTTGGGTACCTCTTGCTTCCCTCTTCTTTGAGGATTGAGCTTTTGGCTCCTTTATCCTCATGACCACACATTGGATGATTCTATCCATTATTGTCCTCAAAATTTGTTTAATGTCAATAAAATCCTCCTCATCCCAATTTATTGGGTCCAAGTTCTTGGTACCTATATTCTTTGCTTCATACCCGGGGTCCAAAACTACACCATCATCTGATAGTGTATCAGGAATGTCTTCCTTTACCCCATATTCAATCATTTGTTGGATGGTAAGCCTTTCATAGTTCATTTTCCTTACATCATATTCATCCTGCAAATCCATCCAAAAATCCTCTAACAAGTTATAGTGTTTATCAAAAATGGTTGGAGCTAAGCCATTCATCTTATGCTCTGGGTCAAAGTGTTTCCTAGCTATATACAATCCCAACTTTAGGTAACTTAATTCTTCACATACTACATTTGCAGCCAAATTGTGAACACATCAATATTCTCCCAACTTCATGGGAAATTTGTGGCATCCCAGCTTATGTTTGTTGGAAAATTTTGTATTGACTCATATAGCCTGATATATAAACTCCATAAGAATAATCCTATCACTGCAACATCTTGGAAGTCGATGAGGATGTCCATTAAAACCTACCAACCTAAAGTAAGAGAACTTTGGGTACTGGATATAGCAATGTCCCCATTCAACAATGAAAGCCATAGCCTCCCTACTCATCCTATATCCAGCATCTCCTGTCAACCGGTTAATAATGACATAGAGTAATGAATCATTAACCCTTCTATAATGTAGCTCTGATGTTTGTAGGGTCAACTAATCATAGTGCTTTGATGCCTTCTTTTTCACAAGAGCTTCTCCTAATATGCCTACTATATTCAATCCAAGGAATATGCCCATCCTTGCAGCTGAATATATAACATAAGAGGTCATGAAGAAGTTCTTTGTTTTCCCCACCTTGATCATTTGATTATGCAAGTTATTTGACAAAATCATGCCCCAATCAAACTATTTCCTACCATCCAAAATGGTTTCAATGAATGGAAACATTCATTCCTTAAAATACGCAGAGTCTCTCTTTCCAAACACCTTGGAAAGCATCACGATTAGGTCATCAATTTCCTTCTTGAAGTCTCCCCTTTTGGGTTGTTCAAGAACCTTAGTCAGAGACTTATTTTCAATCTTCAACCTCTTCTTATTCATGTGGGACCAATTAGCTTCCTTGTCCCTATTAAATAACTACAATGCCTTTGCTTCATTCAATTTCTTGGGGTTCTTGGGGGTAGGTGCATTGAACAAGAACCTTGTCATTTGCAGAGATAGATCAATGATCACATTCCCCTGGAGGTCCATACACTGTCTTGATGAAGGATTGTAAGCCCCTGCTATTGTGAGTATAAGCTCTAGGCACTAAACTGATAGAGGGAAGAGTGTGAAATGTGTTAGTCTACATTGGGCTATTCTTCCAGCCCTCCCAATCACTTCCTCTAAGAAAGTGTCTATGAATAACTCCTCATAGTTGAATGGGCCCAGATTAGTATCTGTGATGTCAGACCATTCTGAATCCAACTTGCTAGCTGTAAGAGTGGCATCTTGGTGTTTATATCTCAAAGTGTAAGGCAATTGCTCCACCTTTGCCTTATTTTGCTTCACTACCTTTGAGCTTTCCACAACTTGCCCTTCCTTTTGTGAAACCTCTTCAGATGCTCCTAGCATTGTTTACTACTACAAGACAACCCTAAATTAGACCAATAGAAGGCATGAGAATCATCATTACAAGTGTTACCTTTCATACTTCTCTATTCTTCCCTAGGTAGCCCTCCATACTTAGTAAAATTTTAAACCTACCAAGAGCGAGACCAAGAGAAAATCAAGAACCAAAGAGTTGAAATAAGTAACACAATTGGAATCGGATCAGAAAGTGGAACTTTCAAAAGTTATGATATTTGTATCATTCAGTTATTTGGTCTCGCCAAGACTGGCAGGATCAAAATAAAAAATGGAAACCATCAGGGACAGAATCATTTCCTAGAACCAAACTCCTATGTGAATGTTCAATGGACGAATTCATTTCTGACTCTAGTTCTGCTATAGATTACCAAGGCTAAGCATATTTTCCCTGCACCTCAACATCAATTTGGACCTAGGTCGGAAAGAGGGCGTGAGGAGGAAAAATTCAAGCTCGACTCCGTCGGGGACAAACGGGACTGGGATCGAGCGAGCAAGGGCATTTACTATAAAAAGGGCGTGACATGCAAAACTCTAGTTCGTACGACCCGTTGACAACTTAAAACTAGGGCATCAAAACCATAAGACCAACAAGACAAAAGACTGGAAGGGTCCGACGAAATATTTAAAACAACTTTAAGCACCATAACCCCTCAAAAAAAATCCCTAATCGAAACTAGGGCATAGTGGAACAAAACTACCATCGAGAACAGAGAAAATGAAGGCATACAAATGAAAACAAATGGGGAAAGCAAAAGACAAATGGAAAACGGAAGACAAACCCAAACAAAACCAAAAAAACACAAGAAAACACAAGGAAAGCATGTGAAGATCCACAAGAAAATTCCTATGAATGTGCAAAGAATGAATGGAGCAACAAAATGAGAATGCACACAGAGAGAATGAAAGAAACCCACCTACCTCAAAACATAACCAAAAAGGGTTGAAAATTGACAGGGATCCGCTCACGAATGCTCACCCACAACCAGATCATGCTCCTCTTTGAGTTGTTTCAACTCTTGCTTGTTAAAATGATTTGGATAATTGTAATGATTCAAATAACCTTGATTAAGGTTTTAAAAACTATTTCACACATGTGAGGAGGCTACAATTAATGCAATTAATGTGGTCGATCGGGCATGGAATCATAGCGAAGGTGACTACACAACCACCGTGTACATTAGAGGTAAAGTAGGAGTAGAAGCGGAGTCAAGATAGAACCAGGAACCTTGTTAATGTTCCACATCCCATTATAGATCCGGCTTCGGTCCTGTGGTAGGGAAAAGACAACAAAGCAATGGGGGCAGAATCCGAACCAAACCCAGACTTGGGACTTTGCAAACGTCTAGGTTCGGGTCTGACTTTAGTTCTAATCTCGACAAAGGGAAAGAACGACAACACAAGAAAACAAAAGAACAAAGGGAAATGGGACCAGGATGAAGCTCATCCCAAAATAGGACACCAAATGAGAACAAAACACAAGGCAGACCAAACGGGAGAGGGATCGGAATGAAACCCATACTTGGAACTTTTGCAAAGTTTTGGGTTCAGTTTTCGTTCCGATTCCACTTCTGCCAAAAGGAAAAGAAACACAAAGAGGGAGAAAAGAAAAGAAAACCCAAGGGATAAAACAACCCAAGAGTCCAAGATAAAAAAAATAACAATGAAGCCAACAAGGCAAGAAATGGAGCTAGGACCAGAATGGAAACTGGACCTAGAACTTTGCAAAAGTTCTAAGTCCAATTTTGGCCTGCATCCTGAACCCACAAAAACAAAAGAAACGAAGACTTAGGAGGAAAAGAACAACTCCTAAGACCCAAACAAGAACACCAGGGACAAACAAACACAAGGGGGACCCATTTTGACCATAAACAAAATGGGGTGGTTATGCAAGGCATAACAAGACCATTTGTAGACACAATATATCCAAATTCAACAGACTTCCAAACTCCAAACCTTAGGGATATAAGGAAGCCTTCCATCATGGTCTTCCAGAATGCATAATATGCTCCATCAAACAAAGGAGCCTCCTTGTGTGCTATACCATATCTACCTCGAGTGGTTAAGCTTTCTTCTAAGGGACCTTTCTTTGATACCAATTATTGAATGCACAAGACAACTGAGAGTGGGGTGAATCAATTTTTCATTAAAACATCAAACCTTCATTAGTATCTAGATCCACATTAACCTTATTAGCCTTTAATCTGTTAGAGTGATTTAGCATGTAAGAAAATAGTAAAAACTGAAACACATCAACACCATACACAACAAAACACCATATTTACGTGGAAAACCCAAAAAGGGAAAAACCATGGTGAGGATTAGCTCACAATATAAAGTAATTACAACACCAAATACAATAGGATCACTATTAGAGGGCTCACTTCCCAAAAGAAAGAAGGGCTCACTAGTAATTGAAGAAAGAAGATTGTTACAATGATAAATCCATCTCAGAATAACATACAAGATCCACCATTACATCACCAGAATAATCGCAACCTTTCTGAAGAATGTAGCACCTTTTTCTCACTACTTCCAGTAGTCTAACACATTAAAGCTCGCACTATATTTTTCACTTTCACACTTCATGTCACATTTTGCATCACTCGAACTTCACCATACATCCTCCATCAACTCAACATACATATATACCCATAACAACCTTGAAAATAATTTACAAGGTTGGCTATACACCTCAAACATGTAAATTCAAATTAAGTTAGTACTAAACATTCCCATGGTGGAGAGGAATGAAAGTAGACCACATCACACCTTAACTCAAACCTAAATCCACACATACACATCACACCACACTTCCACAAACATCAAAGAAAATTAGTAATTAGTGTAAACACCCAAGGTTGGTCGAACCTGTGTAAATGCCATTAAACATTAAGTACACAATTCCTTTTATCCAAATATGAATCATGAACCACACACAACACTCAAACACAATCTAGAATATTCCATCAATGCCCTAAAATCCAACAAATTACTTCGCAACAACTTTCACTTGAAAAATATACTAATCATGTTCACCCAGTTAACCTTCCACAAACTGCAACACATGAATCCAACCTTGTGGAGCACCAAACTTCAAGCAACTCATGTTGAAGATATATATGAGCAATGTAAGCATTCCCTCATATTCGCAAGACTAGAAACCATACTACGGAGAAATGCGAAGCAAAATAATTTCTCCCAGATAACACTATTTTTGCACTTCACACACTGGTGAACACAATTTTCTTTGAACAACAATCCAAAACAAGAAACTCTAGATATAAAACCTCTGATCAACATATCCAAACTGCATAGGCATAACTTCAATACAGAAGAAATGTTGAGCAAAAACTAGAACACTACTCTACTACACTGAACACTCTTTACCACATTGTTTCCTCTTCTATTTAAATTTTCTCAAAAGCACTTGGAAACCAAGCACCATAGATACATTCTTATCATCTGCAACACTTCATCATCACAATCAAACCAACTACAACATAGCAACTCAATCGCACACATTCTTATCAAGCCAACACTAGAGGTTGACACCAATGAAACTACTAATGACAACATAATGCAACTAATCAAAGCATCTCTAAGGTTGGCATCAATGCAGCGACATAGATCTATTGACATCAATGACAACACAAAATACACATACTTCCAACATATACCCTAGAAAGAGGTCCGCATTTCAGTTTTTGTGTAGCTTTATCTACTTGTAGACATAGAAAATATACAGATTGATATCGCACACTCGATCCTGATCTACTAGCATCGCTTCATCCTGAATTATCCCTTAGTCTAGCCATTTAATCAAATTCCCTTATCTGATTAAATTCATCAATATTCCTCTCTTAATTAAATAAATCAGTTATCTAATTAAGTCACCTCTTCTCAATAATTAAATTAATCATCTTGATCTAATTATCCTATTTAATTAAATAATTTATTTTATTTTATTAAATCTCTAAAGTCTATCTATTAAATTAAACAAATCAAAACCTTATTTAATTTAAATCTAACATCACCTCTTTTAATTAAATAAATCAAAATCTTTATTTAATTAATCTCTTATCACATTCCTCTCATATTTGATTTAAATAAATCCATAAATCTAAGTCAAATAGGTCACATCATCTAACCCCCTTCATTAAATTAATTAACCTTGATTAATTTAATCTCTTATCATGTCCCATCCTCTAGCTTTTCCCACTTGCACATGAAAATAGATTTAACTGATTTATTAAATCTCTATTTTCCTCAACAAGGCATCTTTTAAGGAATATTCTCCAAGTTTGAATTCAAAATCCAAGTTGACATGTACATCCAACAAGGAATTTACTCTATCTTACATGTCCTTTGCCTTGAGCCAAGTGGCCTTCAATGCATTCTTCCTTCCCTCTTACATGTCATTTCAACAAATTCAAAATTCAAAAATATGCATTTATTGGCACAATCATCAAAACTTGCACATCTGCCATCCACTCATAGGTTGACAAGTGGCATCTTGTCATTGGCTCATTCTTAGTCCCACATTGCTCTATTTTGGGCATGCTTTCATCTTGGCATTCTATAAATAAAGAGTTCATCTCCTCATTTTATCATCCACAATTTGAGTAAAGTTACTATGCTCAAATATTTAGCCATTTTCATCCATTATCATTGAATCATAGCTAGGTTATGTAGATTTTTCCATTGGAGCACTCACCATCAAGCATCAACAAAGTGGATCTTTCATCAACATTCAACAATCTTGCATCATAGGAATTGGGAAAGGGCCAATTTTCACATCAAATTGGCAACAATTCCCCCATGGGATCATGAGTTTGCTAGTTTAATTAGGATTCAATCTCTATTTTGTTGTTTTCATGGTGTTCTTCATCTCTTTCCCTAATTTAAGCTTTGCTAATGGATTTCATGGGGAATCCTTGTTCTTGCTTGCATTCAATAATCTAATGTGTTTGTTCTTATTGTTTTGCAGGTATTAGGATTAGGGTTCACACATTTAGCACTAGAAGGACGACAATCTCAACATTCAATCACATTTTTTTATCAAATTCACACGTTTTTCTTTGCTTATAGGTTCAGCGTTGCTATTCAGCATCGTTGGTTCTCCAGCGTCACCATATAGCACCATTGGAAATTCAAACTGCAACACTGAAGTCTTCCCGCCCAAAATTTTGAATTTCAAACCGCGCCGCTTGACCAATCTAACCCGCGGGAATTTTCAAAAAAATCAAACTGCACTGCTGAGCAAAAGGGTGACACATTTGAGCCCACTGGTCCAGGTACAGAGGGTCGCTGACTGGTAAGCAGCACTATACATCACCGCTGGAGAAATCAAACTCCGACGCAGTCACGGGTTGCATCGCTGGCAGGGAGTAAAAAATTGAAATTTCATTTTAGCACGTGCCTTTTGATAAATGATAAGTTTATCTTCTATTTTTTGCTTTTTAACCTCTGTGTTTTGCAAAATTTGACTGATTTTCTTTCTTGTAGGTTGGATCAATTGAAAACAAAAGAAGGAGAAGCATGATGATGGTATTTCACAAAATCAAAGTGTTTTTAAACACTTTAGTGTTTGTTTAACACTCTTAGGAAACTGTTATTCCTTTTTTCTTAGGATACTAATTTCTTTTGGGCTTTTAAAAAGAATCTTTTCAATTTTTTGCAAAGACTTAAAACAAACATTAGGAATACAACTTACTAGAGTTTGTTTTTTTTTTTCTTTTTGGTTAACAATTGAACAAAACAACTCTCATTTGTCCTTTGGTGCTTAAAAATAACTTACAATTGCTTTGTGGCTCTAAAATGAACAAGTGCAACTTTGTCTTTGTGATGGCTTACTTAGACTAACTTCATCGAAAAATGACGTATGCACTTCTCTCGCACTTTATAGTGATCTTGAGAATCAAAAGGCATGTTTTGTGATTTTAGGTTGATATAAAGCCATCACCTCCACACTTCATTTTGGGTTTAAAATTGAACAAAACATTGTGCGAGTGTGAGTAGAGCATTATTGCATACATTCTCTCTCTTTGTGTTGCAAACAAAGATTGATCAAGTTACAGATATTGTCTTTACTCGCTTTTGTTTATCTTAGAGGGCCTGCCTTGGGGAAAAAATACTCACCCAAGGGAACGAATCAACCAGTAACACTCTAAAGCCAAGAGTATTTCCAAATGGGATATAAATGTGGGTATTGGAGTAAATGCCAATATCATGCAGTTGGCTCTGACGAGATGGATCTGAAAAGGGACTCTCACTGTATGGGTCAATCTCCACGAACAAAAAGTCTGAACTAAAACCCTTGCTTGTAGTAACCAACCAGTCCATCTAACGATTTTATCAAAGTGGTGCATTGGAACTTAGATTCCAAGAAGTTACTTGTCATGTCTAATCTTGGTTAAGGTATAGATGTTAAGACTTCATTCTTAACATACCTTTATACTCTTTCATTGGTTGCATGTAAAATCATCTCTTCTACTACGAAGGGCATGAGGCAAGCCCACCAAGAAAAACGTACCAATTGAGCTAGGATGTTATATTGCTTATGATTCAAAACACTTTGCTTGTTCGAAAAAATTTGGAAACAAACACTTATCATCATCAAAATTTCAAACCCTTTAGAAGGCAAATACAATTGACCAAATTTGTGTTATTGCTTGCCCTTGGGATTCACATCCTTAGAGGTTTCTAAACACTTGAACTTACATCTCAACTTTCCTACTAAAGATCAACAATAGGTGACCCTTGCCTTGGATTCATCAAATTTCCACATAACATACTTTGTGGGATTTGAAGAAATTAAGACATAGGACATCTAGTTTGGAAAACCTAATCAAAGAAGTGTTTGTGGTAAAATCAATTCACTAATCAAGATTAAATCAATTGAACCCCACACATGTGCTTGTGTATCTTTTGTCTTATGGTCTTTTGAGCAAACATTGATCTTTTGGTTTGAAGGGAAAAACATGTTCTTCAAAACCTTGGCCTTGTAAACAAGTCCCTCTTAGGTTCATTTAGGATCAAAATCAAACACTTCATCCATTTCAAACATTTATCATCCCATCCCACAAGCAACTTTATAGCTTTGGAAACATCATTCTAGACTTGGGTAAATCATCAAAATCAAAATCACCTTGTTTAGTTAGGAGTATGGGAATGCATCCTTTCTCATACCTCTAGTTAAAATAGCATCCCTTTGAACAAGTACATCCTAAGATAACATCTAACATCTTAGTGTTTACAAGTTCATTATCCAACTCAAACAATCAAAATCAAGCCCTAAGTCTAGCATTGATACAAGGTCCCTAAACGTTCAACACTCATATCATTCACCCCTTTTCATCCTTCATCTCATCATTGGTCCTAAACACCTTAGAGGTCACTTTTACAACAAAGTCAAAACACAAGAGGAACATGGAATATAAACTTGATCCATACATCATGAGTAATCCAAGTCAACCAAACTATCAAAGCCTTACAATTCCAATTGATTTTCAAAACTCACAATTATACAATCCATACATGGGATCATTATCTCCTACAAACCTCGATGGTACAACAAATTTGAGTCTACCCAATCTAAATCTTGGAACACCTTTTCCGATGGTAGATTTAAATCCAAGTCCAACATTACAAATCTATCAACCAAATACTCAATGCATGAGTCTTCAACAAAACAACATCATCCCACCAAACCCCTACATGCCAAATATGAATGTACTAGGTACAACTTTACCAAACATGAACATTTTGAATCCAGACTTGGAAAACTATGGGATAGATATGTTTGCGAATCACACAAATGTTTTTCAAAGTCCAAACAAGATGTTAATGACTCTGTGTATTAATCCAAGTCAAGGTAACACCAAGCAAAATCAAAGTTACCTAAATCAAGGCAATATAATTCCCAACACCAACAATGTTCAATTTCAACCTGTCATGCCAAATCTGAACATCATCCCAAATCATAACATTGTCCAAAATCAATTTGTCCATGATCCCATTCAAAAACCACAAGTATGCATCCCAAATCTGCTTGAACAAAAACCAAATCAACTATATCAAGGGAGTCAAGATCGAAATCAAGATCAAATTTGGCGAGATCAAATTGCTACACTTACCAAAATAGTTGAGTCATTGCGCGAAGAGACATCTCCACCACCATTACCCATATCAACATCATTCCTTGGTTTAGGGATTCCCCCTTTACCTAGCACTAATCACTCCATCCAAATCAATCCACCTAACACCAATCAATCCATCACATCAAATCCTTTGAATATACCACCGACATCGCACCAACGGATGGTATCTAATCAAATGACAACATCGATCCTGAAAAATCAAAATATGGTCTCCCAAGGATCTATCACCTCGGTCATTCTGACTATTCCTATCACCTCGATCACTACAACCACCCCTATCACACCCATCATATCTCAAACCCTCACGATCATTCCAAACGTATCTCAACGACTTGTCACTACATCCAGCACGATTCCAAAACCACCATTTCCATCATCACCCACACCACTCCTTGGCTTAGGGCTTCCCCCTTTACCAAGTATCAATCAAACCAACATCTCGAACATCAATCAAAACATCACACCAAACTTTCAGAACTTGTCATCGACATCGCAACAACAGACGACAAATGCACAGGAAATCACAATATCATCAACCACCCCCATAATATCTCAAAACATAGTCTCTCAAGGACCAATCACATCAATCACACCATCCACCACTCAAATCCCAATCATCAATACAACAACACCTCTTATCACCACAACAAGCACTATTCCAAAACCACCTCCACCACCACCTCCGCCCAAACCAAACACATCAAACCAATACAACATTGTGTTGCAAGCCGCTCAGTAGGCTGCTTATCAGAAGGCACACCAACAAAACCAAAACCAACAAGCTGCACAACTAGCTGCTCAGCAAGCTACACAAGCTGCTCAAGTTGGCCAAGCCACACTACAAGCCCAACAAGCACAAGCCCAGGCTCAAGTGCAAGCACAAGCTAAAGCCCAATACCAAGCCCAACAAGCATATGTTGTTCAAAATCCCAACAAAATGTTAACGACTCCATGTATCAATCCAAATCAACGATCACATGATCAAGAGCTATCCATCAACCAACACATGGAAGATGTTTCTACCTTATCCAAAGATCAAATCAACATACATCAAAAGTCACTTTTTGATCATGATAAGAATCCTTCAACAATATCTGACAATGATCCATTTCAAGGAGTGTTAACATTATTTGATCCTGTAATCAACAATCCATTGACCAATGATCATGTTGAAAATGTTTCTACATCACCTAATAAGTTAGAGGACATATCTCAAGAATTTATTCCAAAGCATGATCAGCATCTTTCACCAAGGTCTAGCAATGGTCCTTTCCAAGACATGTTTTCAGATATTGAAGGAATCTTCAACTCAACACTTGATCCAAATTCACTCAAAGATCAAGAGGATATTGAGTCGCATCCCATCCAAGAACCCTTTATAAGCAATCCATCTTTTGAAATTGACCCATGTCAAGAACTTGATCCAAAACATGTTGAAAGCAATTCTGAAATCATTCAAGATCAAGAATTTGTATCACCAAGATACTACAATGATCTAATTGACACTCTCCTATCTATACAATATGCACATACTCCTCCATCTACCCATGAGATGCTTTCTTTGGATGGACACATAGATGATCTTCATTCAGAACAGGATTCTTTTACTCCTAACATTATTACACAAAAAGAGTAGGTTATTGAGTTGTCAACATCAGGATCAGACATATCCCAAATTTAGACTGAGGACATCATGTATGAAGATATCCAACAGTATCCACTCAAGGAAATAGGTCAGACAGAACAGGACATTTCAGAGTCAGCAAAGCATCCAATCAAAATAGCATCATCTACAGTGGTCATTTATCAGAGAATGCACTCTAAACAAGAGCTCTTGGAATAGGTAGAATCAAAGCATGAAGGTACTACTTCCACAATATTGGGGGCAACTATGTCTCAAGCAAACGTCAACATAGGGAGCACGAAGAATCTTTATGGTGAAACCATGCCAATACTACAACCAGCCACACCATGAATCTTCATCCACCCATCACCCCATCCACGAATTGGGACCAATGTCAAAAGAAATATTTGAATCAAAGCACAAGGAACGTTATTAAAGTAGAAGAATCAAAGAGGAATAATGGACAAATCAAATACATATGGATACCAAAAAATACAAAGAAATATTATCCCTATCAAACTCCATTAATCAAAGAAACTATGGGGAAAAATAAAAAATGGAAAAGTATCCATCAAAAATGTCCACAAAAGAAAAAGTAGGCTTTTCAAGTGACGTACAAAGTGTATCAAGAAGTTGGTCCTAATTCCATGCACACTTTCGTATCCACCCATCATTGCTCATCTTCCCAAGTTTGGAAAGTCAAAGGTTCCAAACTGTCAACTAATCCATCTTTTATCCCTAAACACACTCCATCCACGCCTCCACACATGATATCCAATTCTCACATTGATCATGTATTGGCAGTAACCCTTCATCGTAAGGATTCAAAAGGAACTCTATCACGATGTGTGCACAAAGACAAAGTTAACCCCAATATCAATGAAGCAGATCAAGAATCCCAAAAGTTGCATTCAAGTGCATGTATCTTAGCAAAGCAGCTTCTTCAGGAAGGATACCGATGGCACATTATGACAGAAGCATCTACATCAACACCACCAGGTGGGTCAACATGAATCTTTCAGAAAAACCAAAAAAATCCAAAAAAATATGAAAATCCAAAAAAAAAAGAAAAAGGATTGAAAACAATAAAGAAAAAAAAATGTCCTCTAGTGAAAACCGCATGGGTGGCGCTTTGGGCAAGACCATGACGAAAACCTGGCAAATAGGCATCATGTGTAGAATCGAGCATCTATGTGCGCCACTTCAGGTGAAAGCATCTTATCACATCCATAATAAATCTAGCATTCCATCCATCTCATCCATAATAAATCCATTCATCCATGAACCATTTATCTAATCCATCTACATCCATCTACATCCATCTTCCAAATTATCTTGATCTTGATGAAGTTTGGTGTACACTTTACACTTGCTTATGATAGACATCTTGACATGGGTCATTTTCACTGATCCTATCCTACCCAGCATTATCTGAGCTATGCAACATTATCCAAATGAGCTTCCTTTATCTGAACACCTTATCTTATCACAAGATAATCCATATCCCTCCATCCATACACCTATCTAAGCATCCACCCGTGATATTCCATACATTGCTAGACATTGGGGGTAGATATTTACATCTTGCTTTGGGAATAAATCTTGATCTATACCCTCCAACTTATGTGGTGATCCAAACATTGGCAAGCATGAAATAAAATTGGTCCACCACTTGTGAGCAAAAATCTGAATCACTAGCCCATGGTATATTTTGGCAAGAAGACATTCCTTATCAATCTTCATCTTTCATCGAACATCAATCCAAACAGTCACTATCAGTCGCATCTAACGCACCCTTCAAACGTCATATCAAATCATTCAAACAACTTTTGTTCCAAATCAAGCTTCATCAATTGTGATCAATCAAATCCAATCAAAAAATCATCTCAAGAAATCCTCATGCTGCTTAACATTTTCCTTGCATTGTTGTGCATCCTCGACAATGTTATGATCATCAATCCATCGATCTGATCAATCAACCTTAGCTTGGTTTTCAACAAAATCCCCAATAGAGCACTGATATCATCACACACATCCATATCCAAATCATCAAAATCATGCGAAAAATCCAAAAACATTCAAAAAACCAAGAAAATCCAAAATAACATTCAAAAAACCAAGAAAATCCAAAAACATCCAAATCATGCGAAAAATTCAAAAACTCTCAAAAGTCAGAAAATGTCAAAAACATGGTATCCAAACTACATTGTCTCTGAGCTTAAACGTAGGCAAGGCTAATCTTTGATTAGCCCTCGAGACATCAAAATCCAAAAACATTCAAAAAACATAAAATCCAAAAACATTCATAAAATCTCAAAAAACCCCAAAACATTCAAAAAATCAAAAATCAAAACATTTGCAAAATCTCAAAAATACCAAAAATAGCCTCAAAATATTGCAAAACGTCAAAAACATCCAAATATTTGAAAAAATCCATCTGTCTCATCTCGCTTTCATTCAAAATAATCAATCATCCATAATAAACTGATCATCACCCTCATCCTTTGGCAAAACAAATAGAAACAACCACAACAATTGGAAAAATCAAACTTCAAACATAAAATCAAAATCAAAATAACAACTTTTAAATGCAAAAACAAACTCCTGGTCATTTTCAAACATGTCAGTCAACCTTATATCAAAAGCCTATCAATCAACTTATCAAACCATCATCATCCTATACAATGCATGTCCTAGGATATATCGTTCTGACAATGGGCATCATTTTGGATATCACCTTGGATTTTTATCCTATCAAAACACATCCCTTTGGCTGAAGGTATGAAGAACATTGGCTTGTTTGTGTACTTGATCTTTTCTTTTGATTTATCTTATTGTGCTCATTCCAAGGACCTCTCAATGATGTCCCCAACAAAGAGATTTAGAGAGATAGGAATGGGGCAATGATCATTATCTTTTTATCTGTTGTGCTTGTTGGATGTTCTTGTAATATAACTTGGTGAATACTTGCTTTGTTAGGTACGTCCTAGCAAGGTTTTTGTATTTCAAGTGTGAACAAGAATACTCCTATCTGTTTGTTGAGTCAAATTCCATCACACTAGGCGCAATGCCATCCTGGTTCTTTATACCTTGATGCATCGTGCTTATGTGTGTTATCAAACATAATGTAATTGGCCCTTTGAAAATCCCAACTCCTCGGCAAGTAATCATCATCATCATCATCTCATGTCTTGTTGGAATCTCTTGTTTTCTTCTATCTCTTGCTTTTCGCGCTAACATGGTACCATGACAATTAATCATAAATCATCACCATTTCATCTATCTTGCATCCACAAAACCGTCAGCATACTGCATAATGCATATCATATCATATAGAAAACAATAATCATACCACATGCATTCATCCCCATCATTGCATAATATATATTGGTTATTCTAAACATCTCATAAACCATAAATCTATCACCCATATGCATAATCATAAAAGCATCATCATATCATATCATGTGCATCCATATCATCCATGCATCATCATATCATCCATCATATATAAACATCATAATCATTTCATTTATATAATGTAACTGTCATGGTGTAAATCAGGATCAAGTGTGTGTAATATATCAAAATAGGCATGAAGCTACCCATGGCCGATGACTGTCTACATCATCAAAACTGTCTACATCAAACATACGAGCTGAACTAATCTTGAACCTCTTTTTCAAGAGATCGACCCTCAAATCAAACCTCTTCGCCCGATCTCTCGAGGGGGTAGTATACTAGCATAATTCTTCTCACTAGGGCAACAGTGGGGCATCCGAAAAATTAGAGAATTTTTGAACTTTGATCTCAGCAAGATTATTCTTTGAACCAACGCAACAAGTATGTTGCTTCAAAGACGGGAAAAATATGACAGAAAATATACAGATTGATATCGCACACTCGATCCTGATCTACTAGCATCACTTCATCCTGAATTATCCCTCAGTCTAGCCATTTCATCAAATTCCCTTATTTGATTAAATTCATCAATATTCTTTTCTTAATTAAATAAATCAGTTATATAATTAAGTCACCTCTTCTCAATAATTAAATTAATCATTTTGATCTAATTATCCTATTTAATTAAATAATTTATTTTATTTTATTAAATCTCTAAAGTCTATCTATTAAATTAAATAAATCAAAACCTTATTTAATTTAAATCTAACATCACCTCTTTTAATTAAATAAATCAAAATCTTTATTTAATTAATCTCTTATCACATTCCTCTCATATTTGATTTAAATAAATCCATAAATCTAAGTCAAATAGGTCACATCATCTAACCCCTTCATTAAATTAATTAACCTTGATTAATTTAATCTCTTATCATGTCCCATCCTCTAGCTTTTCCCACTTGCACATGAAAATAGATTTAATTGATTTATTAAATCTCTATTTTCCTTAGCAAGGCATCTTTTAAGGAATATTCTCCAAGTTTGAATTCAAAATCCAAATTGACATGTACATCCAACAAGGCATTTACTCTCTCTTACATGTCCTTTGCCTTGAGCCAAGTGGCCTTCAATGAATTCTTTCTTCCCTCTTGCATGTCATTTCAACAAATTCAAAATTCAAAAATATGCATTTATTGACACAATCATCAAAACTTGCACATCCTCCATCCACTCATAGGTTGACAAGTGGCATCTTGCCATTGGATGAATGTTAGTCCCACATTTCTCTATTTTGGACATTCATCCATCTTGGCATTCTATAAATAAAGAGCTCATCTCCTCATTTTATCATCCACAATTTGAGTAAAGTTATTATGCTCAAATATTTAGCCATTTTCATCCATCATCATTGAATCATAGCTAGGTTATGCAGATTTTTCCATTAGAGCACTCACCAACAAGCATCAACAAAGTGGATCATTCATCAACATTCAACAATCTTGCATCATAGGAATTGGGAAAGGGCCAATTTTCACATCAAATTGGCACCAATTCCCCCATGGGATCATGAGTTTGCTAGTTTAATTAGGATTCAATCTCTATTTTGTTGTTTTCATGGTGTTCTTCATCTTTTTCCCTAATTTAAGCTTTGCTAATGGATTTCATGGGGAATCCTTGTTCTTGCTTGCATTCGATAATCTAATGTGTTTGTTCTTATTTTTTTGCAGGTATTAGGATTGGGGTTCACACACTACTATTTCCTCAATTCTTACTATTATTTTCTTCACTTTTGTTTCCTATTTCTCAAGGGCCCTAGTGTGTTCAACTATCATGTCTACTTTTTCTTTCTCCCAATCATTTCCACAACTCATACCCTAAGGATATTATAGTGGAACTAATTAGAGTTCTAATTTGAGGAGGTCTTCCTGTAGATATAATTTCCTTATTATCTACCTTAACAATGGCAAGTTGTGCAAGGATGTCTAATTTAAACCCATGCCCAAATGTATGCAGTTTCTCCTCTAATTCCTTAATTTTTATGTCCCTTTCACTATCCTTTTTCTAATATGACTTGAAAAATTCTTCTAGCTACTCTATCCTCTCAAGTGCTTGTTGCAATTCCTTTTTAATATTTCTTTCCTTAATAAACAACTCTTCATCCTTTTTCAAAAATTGATCATCATCTCCCATGGTATATTCACAACCCTCATTATTAGGACTTTTTGGGGTTCTTTTTCTTGTTTTCTTTGCAACAAATGCATCCTCTTAATCACATTCAGAGGTCCTTGTGAAATACCATGCTTGTTTGACTAGTGTATGTACATTTCTAGGGACATCTCCCTTTATTTTTGAATCTGTCTCCATTGTCACAACATCTTCATTTTCCTATTTTTTAATTGACCCTCTCATGATACATTTCCTCTTCAAGTGGTGTGAGCACTTAGGCTGTGTGGATTTCTTCTTCCTTCTTGCAAGTACAGAAGAAGATTCACTTTTCCTTTTTCTAGTTCTTGGTGTTTTCTTAGAGGTAGGTGTTTCTTGTGGCTCCCTTATTGTGATTTCCTTACTAGAAGTTGTAGGCTTAGTGTTTTCAAAATCTTTCTCCTCTAGCTCCCCTATGTTGTGGATAGGTGTCCCAACATGGGAGCTGGAGGGAAATTCCCTCTCTACAACAATAGGGTCTTCCATATTTTGTTCTTGGCTCATATTCTCTTCATAAAGTGATATAAGTATGTCATTAATGTCGTGACATTCAAGAAATTTTTCCCACGAAATATGTGGAAACTGCATTCTCAAACTTCTTTTTACCAGTAATATAACCAAGCAAAAATGTGATATTGTTGTATCATACCTTTTTCTTTTGTACTTTCAACCCATTCTTTTCAATAGATTGTAAACAAATTTTGGAACATTTACTCTCCTATTATGTTGAAGATGACTAAGCAACTTAAATTGTATTGTATACAAGAAATACTACCTACCATCATAGGTTAAGTATTTGACTATATAAGTAACTACTCGTACCTTCGGATGATGACTCTAGATTCTCACCCAGTTGACAAAATTCATTCCTGGTAGTGATAGCATCTGCTCTCATTGGGAATTCTTCTCCTTCTCTTGGTAGACCTAATACCTTAGCTATGGAAGCCTTATAAGTATCCACTCTTACTCCTTACATAATGGCTTCATCATTTTGCAAAGTGGAAGAAAATTGGCGTGTCATGGGTTCATTGAACTTTGTTTATTTCAAGAAATATTCCAACTAACCAGACCGTTAGAAGATAGAAAAACATAACCTATCCTCCAATAGTTTGGTTGTGTGCTGAAGGCTCCCTCCAAATAATATCACCACCCATGGCAATGTTATGCTCTTCACAGTAATTCTTTGTTCTTCAATTTTTCTCCAATTCTCTTCAATTTTGCTTTGTCCTAGTTTTACACCAATTCCACTATACTATATTTTCTCAATTCAGTTGGTTCTTACCCTTTCCTTCCCATCTAAGCTTATAATGTTTGAAAATGAGGAAAATAGAATGGAAAAAGGTATAATTGAGAAAAAAAATTGAAAATCAAGGAAGCACCCATCCCCCCAACTAATGGTATTGTGTTTGCACCTAATTGGACATTTCCTAGAGGAGGGTGATTTGTAATGATTTGGAAATATTAAGATAGATATGAAGCATGCAATAAGTAATATGTAAACATGAAATAAAACAATAATCAACCATGTCAATTATGCTAAATGAATGTATGTACCTATAGAAATGTGTTGAACTAAAAATTAGCTTATGTGAAATTGTAGAGTACTACTTGCAGCGGGTTTGATATGACTTGACTTAATTACACTTTGAATTAACTATTATAAATGCATTGTGCATATTGTATGATGGTATGGAAAGGTTGTGGTATGTATAAATGATGGAAGGTGAAATGAGTTGTATGGTTCATGGAAATCAAAAAAGTGATAAGAATTCAACATGTGATCAGGTGTAATAGGTTGCATGTAGTGGAATGATAGATGAGAAGCTACATGTATGGAGAATTATAGTTGGTAATATTACATAGGAAATTAATTTGGCTAGTAATTTTAAAATTGAACTATTAGATAAGTGATACAGGTGCCTTCAACCATAGGTACCTTGTTGAATTTTATCACCTTTAGGTGTGATGCTACAAGTCCCCATTGCTTTGACTTTCTAGAAAGAAAAATGAATGTGTTATTGTTGTCACCTGTGCACTATGTGCATGTGAATTTTGTGTGTGAGATTATTCTTGTGAAATATTAGTGGTTGAGCAATGTAGCTCACCAACTAATTCAGCTATGAAACTTGTACTTTCTGATGCTAAAAATATGTGATCAAATCCTTTCTCCATGCTACATTCATTGTCATCTTGAGGTCCATAATTTTGAATTAATGAAAGAAGGAGATCTTCCTTTTGTAATGGATTCTTGTAAATCTTAAGCCTAGGTCCATTAACTGGTAATGAGAATTTGACTACATCAATTTTCTGCAATTGGACTACCTCGTTAGGAAATACCTTTTGTATCTCATATGGGCCAAGCCATCTTGTCTATAACTTCAACTTATATTCCTTGTACCTACACTCATAAATCAAAGCCCAATCTCCTGCACTAAATTCTTTTGTCTTGATAAATTGATTGTGTCATCTAGTTCTTTGATTTTAGACAACTTTAGTGTGGTGAATGGCTTCCATTTTGATTTCATCAAGTGCATTCAAGTTATGTAGTCTCTCCTTTTGTGTTGTTGTCATGTCCATGCCTAGTGTTATTGTTGTCCTCAATATTTTGTACTCATATTCTATAGGAAGAATTTCTTTCTTGCCATACACCAGCTCATATGGTGTAAACCATGTTGTAGATTTCCAAGTTGTTCTATAGGCCCAAAATTCTTCTAGCAATATGGCTACCCAATCTATCTTATGAATTTATACTGTATTGGTTAGAATATTCTCAATTTCCCTATTTATAACTTATACCTACCCATTGACTTGAGGGTGGTAAGGTGTGGAATTTTTGTGTCTAATCTCATACTCTTAAACCAATTTTATGATTAGCTCTGATATAAACTGGGGCCCTTGGTCTATGATAATTTCTCTTGGGACTCCATACCTTGTGAATATGTCTTCACATAGAAATTTTTCCACATTTCCATCTCTTACAAACTACAAATCCTTGACTTCTACCCACTTTGTAAGGTAATCTGTGTAAACCAATATGTACTCTTTATTGTTTGATGCTAGTGATACGGGGCCAATGAAGTCTAATCCCTATTTATCAAATGGTGTTATTGTTAACTGTGGTTGCAATGGAATTTCATATATTTTTGTTGGCCTTCCCATTTTTTGACACCTATCACAGCCCCTTGTATACTTCACTACATCCTTATGAAGAGTTAGAAAATAATAGCCAGTATTGAGAATCTTAAGTGTTGTACTCTTTGTTGCAAAGTGCCCCCCACAAGATTCATCATGCTCTAAGGATATCATATATCTCATCTTCTTTGATGCATCTCCTAATGATATTGTTTGGGCCCATGTAGAATAAATAACCAACTATCTAGGAGTATGGAAAACTCTTATGAACTAATTGTCTCTTTTCTCTAGGTGAGAAGTGCAGTGGTGTTTTTCCTACTACAAGATAATTGGTAATATCTGCATACCAAGGTGTGTGCAGAGATTAAGAAAACAAGTGTTCATCTAGGAATCATTCATCAACATCTTTTTATTTGATTAGTAGCCTAGATAGGAAGTCAACAACTACATTTGATTTCCCTGACTTGTCAATAATTGTGATATCAAATTTTTGTAGTAACAATAGTCATCTAACTAGTCTTCATCCAACCATTGGTTTGTTCATAAGATGCCTTATTGCTCTATGATCAGTGTGTATAAACACTGAATAGACTGTTATATAATGTAGAAACCTAAAAATGTCTCAATGGATCACATTGGCTAACTAACATCATTTCATCCTCAAACCCATCCTCTTTTAGATTGTTTAATTAAATAAGCCTAATTATTTAATTAAATGCCTCATTTTCACCTATTAATCTAATTGACCTAATTGGGTTAATTCACCCCCTCTCACACTGACATTTTATCCAATTTAATTAAATAATGCAAATTATTTAATTTTAACCCTAAGTCCTCTTGTTTAATTAAATATCATATTTGCATCTCTTTTTCATTAAATAAATCAATAATGTAATGAATATCCTCACATTCCTCATCTTGTACGTTCAAATTTAGTTTTAATTAACTAAATTTCTAATTTCCCTCTCATCCACTTGCATAGGGAATATTTCAAAGGAATATTCTCCTATTTTCCTCTAAAAAATGGTAATGATTACTCCAAACAAACTTTGGAACAAATTTTTAAAGTTGTTGCAAAGCATGTTTGTTTGCATGATTGTGAGCCCTTGATCTTTTCTTGAACCATGTGATCTTTGATTCTCATCCATTGATAAGAATCCTTGATCCATGTTTCATCCTTTTTTCGTTTGTGACCATTGATAGATCAAATCAATCTCATCCATTGTTTTTTCATTTAATCTCCATTAAATCAATTATTTAATGAATATCATATAATTCCCCTAATTTTCATAATTAAAACTTTGTTTTAATTATCAAATTACTAATTTTTCCACTTGCAAGGGAATATTCCTCCTTTACACATTCCTCCAAAAGGGGAATATTCCTTCCCCTTTTTGCAAAATTAATTTTTTTTTTTTAAATTGCAAAGTATTCTTTTTTCCTCACCCATGAGAATATTCTCTCCTCCAATCATTTGAAAAAGGGATATTCTCACTTGGCTTCTTGAGCAAGCTAAACTTGTGACTTCTTGAGCAAGTTACCTTGTGATCTGTGTGTTTAGGTCAAAAGTGTGTTTATTTGGAACAAATGAGAACCCTTGATTAAATCTCATCTTGAATTCTCACCCATTGATGAGAATCCATGATCCACGCCTCTTCTTCCTTTCATCCTTGACTATTGATTGATCTTTTTAATCTCAACCCTTTATTTCTCATTTGTTTTCCTATAAATAGAACACTATTTGGAGACAAATGGGTCCATCTTTCAATTGCAAACTTATGTTGTTGAATTCACTCACACTCAAACTCATAATACTCACATTTAGCATATTTTAGTTCATTTTTAGTTGCATATTAGCTTTAAGCTTCCATTAATGGTTTCCATGATAACGTAGATGCATATATTTAGCTTATTTGTTAATTAGGATTTTAATCATTTTAAGCTTGCATACATTTAGAGTAGATTTACATACACCCATATCAATCATCTTAGCATAAATCATGTTAAAATAGCTTGCATCATATTCATATAGCTTTAAATCATGTTTTCATACACATCTATCAATGGTTTCATCAATTTTCTTCAATAAAATTGATTGAAACAAGCTCATTATCCAAGGGATTGGGAAAGGGTCGCCATTCCACATCAATGCAACACCACTCCCCCAATAGGATAAGTTTCAATGTCTTAGATTAGAGGTTTTTCAAGCTTTCATGATTTAGAATGTTAGTTTTAATGGCTTCTTTGTCTTTGTTTACAGTGAATGATCTTATTGGGATTAATGCTTAGTGGGTTAAATATGCCTTGAATTCATACGAATCAGGTGTAGTTAACCTTCACTATGTAATTGGTCACATTTTGGCACTAGAAGGAGGGTGAACTTTAATGTTTTGGGTGTTTTTTGGAGAAATTTTGGGTTTAATCTCTTAAAGGCATGATTTTCCTTAATTTTTAATGAATTCCACATGACTAATCTTGCAGAAAGGTTGTTGGGTTTTGAAGATCTCATGTTTAGCTTTCCAAAGCATTTTATGATTTCAAAATTGATCAAGATTTGAGGAAGTTGTCATTATCTCAAGTTGTTGTCCATGATGATTTTGTTGTTTTTTTTTTTAAAAGAAAAAATGGGTTTAATCTCTTAAATGCATTATTTTCCTTAACTTTTAATGAATTCTACATGACTAATCTTGCAGAAAGGTTGTTGGGTTTTGAAGATCTCATGTCTAGCTTTCCAAAACATTGTATAATTTCAAAATTGATCAAGATTTGAGGAAGTTGTCATTTATCACAAGTTGTTGTCCATGATTAATTTTTCTATTTTTTTTTTTTAATCTAGGTTTAATCTCTTAAATGCATGGTTTTCCTTAATTTTTAATGAATTCTACATGACTAATCTTGCAAAATGGTTGTTGGGTTTTGAAGATCTCATGTTTAGCTTTCCAAAATATTTTAGGATTTAAAAATTGATCAAGATTTGAGAAATTTTGCATTATCTCAAGTTGTTATAATCTAATTTTCTAAAAAAAAATCTCAACACTTGAAAGGATAAAATGAATTAGCTTTCAAAGTTGGATAAAATTGAACCAAACAAGCTCACATTTACTTCAAATTTTGGCATGCTTTAAATTTTTGATTTCATCTAATTTCTAACATCTCTCTAATTTCTTGTTTTGGTTTTTTGGGTTTTGCAGGTTTGGACAATACAACTTGAAGAAAAGAAGAATATTATTATCATTTGAACTATAATTGTAGCAAGTGTTTTGACACTTTTGGGGCAATTATAACCCATTTCTAATGCTTTTTTATTTCACACTTTAAGACCGCACTAGTTTTCAATTGGGTCTTAAAAAGAATGCTCAAACGGGACTAAAATTGAACCCTCATTTCATCATTGTATTTTGGGTCTAAAATTGAACAAGGCAACTTAACATTTCATTTGGTGCATAAAATGAATTCATCTTAGCTTTAGGGGTTAAAATTTATGAGTGTTTTTTGTGTTTTGATTTACAAATGAGTTATTGAATGTGTATGAAATTCTCTCTCACCACTCAATGATCTTGAGAAACAAAAACATTCTTTAACACTTTGTAAAATCACCTACATCTTTCAATTTGGATTAAAAATGAACCCCTTGCTAGTGTAGGGAAAAGGTGTGGTGTGTGTTCTCTCCTTGTTTCATGAAAATTGGTATGATCAAACTACAAATGTACTTCCTTGCTATTGTTTATATTTAGAGGGCCTGCCTCCCTGCTTTGAAAGGAGGGAACGACCCAAGTGGTAACGAGCTAAAGCCAAGCTCTTCGAAACCGCTATATAAATGTGTGGTTGCGATAAAAATTGTGATCAACAGGAAGTGATATGTGATAGCTCTCCCCGGGTATCTTTATGATGCAAAAAGAACTTGTTCTAAGGGTTGGGAGATCTCTTGATGGAGTTTATCATAGTATCCCCTAAACCGAAAGCTCTTATTATGAACCATTGTTTAGAATAAAAAATCCTTAATACTTATTGGTGCAAGAATGGTCGTTTTGAAGCTGCTCCACATTTGTACTAGTCATTGTTGAAATAGAAAAATCCTTAGGATCTTAGGATCTTCAGGATTTTGAGATTTGGTGGTCCCAAGAAGTGTGTACCATGGAGGGGAGCTAGTGTCATCGAATCTCTAACTATTCGCAATGTCTTAGTGTTTGGAGAAATCTAAGTGGGGACTCAACAAGTATGCCCATTTCATCCTAGGATTGTAAATCATTGTGAGTCAGTTTAATACATTGCTTGGTTCCAAAACGTTACAAAACAAACATTCACTATCTTCCTCAAAATTTCAAACACTTTTTCTTAAATATGGATACCTCTTGAATTAGCCTTGATATTACTGTTTTTCCTAAGGATTTCTATCCTTAGATATTTCTAAATATCTTGACTTATATCTCAATCCATATTTTCCAAAGACAACATAGGCAATTATGACTTCAACCTCATGATTCTCACAAAATGGACATTGTGAAAGTTATGATGTTTTTGACATAAATATTTAGTTTGGAAACATAATCAAGACAAGTCTTTATGGTAAAATAAATTCACTTAAGCAAGATAAATTGACAAAATTGAACCCCACATGACCATTTGCAGATTGATCGCTCCCATTGAACAACCAAACCTTATGCTCGCTATCATACAAGGAAAACATTGCAAACATTGAGTCCAAAACCATTGAGTTCTATTGTCCAAATCATTGAGTTCCATTATCCAAAATCATTGAGTTTCACTTTACCAAAATCATTGGTCCTATTTCCAAAATCATTTGAGTGCTACTTTACCAAAATCATTGAGTTCTTGGAGTGTTATCACTTTAGAGGTATATCATGTTTCTCACTACCTTGGTCTTGGAAAAAAAAGGTTCACTCTAGGTCAACATTGGTTCAAACATTTCATCCACCCCTTCATCAAATTTCATCATTCACTTCACCAAAATTTGCAAAAAAAATTGAATACACCAACACTTTGGACTCAGACATTTATCAAACCAACTCCTAACTTAGCTACTTTGTATGTGAAATGAATCATTTTCTATGCATTTGGTTAAGTTAGTTATCATCTTTGAACTAGCTTATCTTGAAGGTCATCAGTCTACCCTAAATATTTCCAAGCTCATAAACATCCTTTATCCAAACATCAAAACATCAAACCTAAGTCAAAATTTTTGTCCCAAAATTTTTGCAAAGATCAGTCCCCATATCATTCATCTTTTCATCTCCCATTATCACCATTGCTCCAAAAAGACTTAGAGAATCCTTTTTACCTAGATTTGAGTCAACTAGAGAGTTCAAACATTACAAATCTCAACACAACTCTCCCATAAGTGACCCACAATTTATGGTAACCACAAGATCACAACACAAGAGAAACATGGAGAAAACCAAAGTTGCATTTACCTCAAGTGATCCCAATCCTCAAGAATTTGATCTGAGAAGCCAAGTTATCCCATCACAACAACCCTCATCTCCATCAGGGCCATATAAGATAGAAGATGTCACAGACAATCCATTTGGACTTATTAGGGAAGAAATCACGGAACATCAAGCCTTAGAAAACATGGCTCCAATTTCCCTATATTTTGTTGCACAATCATTGACACAGCTTGAATTCATCTACGATTCAACCAACTTCATCCCTTGTACCAAGTTATCCCTTAACATCTAGCCTTGCAACTTGGCTAGGAACCAACCTTGGTCTCACTTCATGTCTAGGAACAAACACAACTATGGGTATTCACAACATGGCCATTCCATTAACCACCAACCTTCCCCAAGACACAACTTGGACACCAACATTTGGAAAACCACTTACATTCCATGACACCACAACAACCTTTACATTTCAAGTGCAAACATCTCCATCCATCACCCTAAATACCCCAAGTGTGCCTAGCGTAACACAAGGTAATGTGAACCAAGTACCTCAAGTAGGAAAACAAGGGTAAGTTAACACTCTCACGCAAATTCAACCCTTGACAAGTGGTTCCAACAACCCCATTGACACATCAAAACAAGTGGTTACCCAAGCTACTCAAGTCAATCCACCATCCACATCTATCCCATCAGTTATCAACCCATATCAAAATAATCCCTTGGTAACTAATCCCATCAACCTAGGTAATACCTTGTCTACATCCCTAGCACAAGGAAATCCTCAATACATGGGACAAGGAAACCTTTTTAATCAATGGACTCAGGGTCCTAGGGTGTCATTCCCATCACACAATCTAATGGCACCATCCTCATATTTCCCCATAGTCCCCTTCACCATGCAAAATCAAATGGGACCTCAAACTTACATTCCTCCATCTCAATCCACCATCACACAAGGGATGTTGAACCAAGGGAACTCCCAACCTCTCATCACTAATCTGCTATCCACACAAAATATAAGCACCCAAAACCCATTGCAGGTGTCTCAACAATCAAACAATCCTACATTGCAAGCACATACCTTAGCTTTACAACAAGCACAACAGGCTTATCAGCAAGTCGTCCAACAACAACAAATATAGCAAGCAACCTTAGTAGCACAGCAATAACATCAAGCAGCCTTAGCAGCACAACAACAATAGCAAGCATCCTTAGCAACACAACAACAACAGCAAGCTCAACAAGCCACCTTAGTAGCATAACAATAGCAACAACAACAACAACAAGCAGCCCTAGTGGCCCAACACACCCAGTAGTATGCCCAACAACAGCAATTGATCGCACAACAACAAGGTTCATACTATAACCCTCAACATAACATCATCAATCCAAACACGTTAGGAATATATACACCCACATAATCATCACCTTATCCTACACCACCATATACACCATACAACACCTTATCATATTAAAATCCCACATACAACTCATCTGTCATCCCACAATATGCTACATATGTTCCTCCACCAAACCCGCAATATGATCTAGCATCACAACTTAAGGTGTTGTCACAATAAATGTAGGACCTTTGAATAGGCAAGACAAAGAAGCCCCATACATAGAACTTATGTCCCTATCCATTCAATCGAAACATTACAATGGTACCAATTCCCTCTTGGCTTTGAAATCCCCAAATTCGATAAATACAAAGGGATGGGAAATCCAGTAGACCACATCAAAGAATTCAATTTCATGTGTATGGAGGTTTCCTACAATGATTCCTACTTAATGTGCCTCTTTCCATGAAGTTTGACAGGCCCAACCATGGACTAGTTTTCTCAATTGCCTCTAGATATTAAAAATTTCCAAGAAATCACTGAAAAATTCATCAATCGCTTCTCCTTTAATCTTGACATGGATGTAAGCCTAGAAAATTTTTACACTCTTAGACAGAACAAAGGAGAATATTTTTCCCATTTCTTGCAATGATGGAGGCAAAGATCAAGTGGCCAATTCTTGATGAACAACAAGTGGGCATTGTCATAGCAAATATAGACCCTGGTCTATCTTTCCACTTGAAGATGCAATTTATCACATCTTATGATGAGCTTGTCCCTAGAGAACTTAACATTGAGAGAGCCCTAATCTCACAGGGAAACACACAAGTGTATAAATACAATCACCCATCCACTAGTTTTAACAACAAGCCCTACTATTGGGCCAAGAACAAGAATTTTACTAGTGATGGTGTTGTTGATGCAAAGGTGGTCTTAACTGCTCCTAGACAAGAAAACACAAAACAACTATACACGCAACCACCAAACAATCAACCAATGATCAATGCTACAAACACTCAATGTGGACAACAAAGAACAAACAGTGCTCTTAAATGACAATTCACTTCCTTAGGGGAGCCTATGGAGGATGTGCTAAAGTAGTTGATACAGTCTAATCTTATCACACTCCCAGATTTTTCAAACTATCAAGAGCCACAAGTCAAACATCATAGCTATAGAGATGATCATTTTTGTGAATTTCACCAATATAAAGTTCATAACACACAAAAAAAATTTAGACTCAAACATCTAATAGAAGATCTTATTGAACAAGGAGACATTCATGTCGATCAAAAATTTGGGAATGAAAATCTGAAAATTTACACAAACCCTATGCCTGACCATACAAAAGAAAAAGATTCAGGAAGGCATCAACCTCAAAAAACGTAAACAATACCCATGATACCATGGTGGGACATATTTATTTATCACAACATGAGGAATCAAACATGTATCAAGATACTATTTTAAAACAAAGTCCAAACCCATCAACATTGTTTAGCACTATTTTATACCATAATGACATCAAGTGGATATTATATTGTGATATCTCTCCCACATATGACTCAATGATTGGGCATGTTGAAGAAGTTCCAAACAAGTCAGAAATATCCCTTGTTGCACCCATACAAACAAACTATTGTGAAGAGTCTTTTACCGATGATGTATCATCCACCCACGGATCATGTCAAGAGGAGGCTCTTGAGGATAATGAAAGTTATTTTGAATCGAGTCACGATCAAGAACCCCTACCCCCAGAGTTTCACCAAGAGATAAGGGATATCTTCCAAACCATTTTAAACTCCAAATATGTCCCCGATACCACTCCTGAGATGTTGCTTTCTGATGGACACGAACATTTTTCATCCAAAACATGAGTCTCCCACTCTTGATAATCCTGCACAAGAGCAAGCAACGGTTGAGATTCTTGATTCTTATAGTGATTGTGCATCAGTGACATATTTTGAGTCTACATCAACATCTTTTGAAGTAGTATCAATAGAGAATGATTTCATAGAACCAAAGCAAATAGTTCATATTCCTGAACAGTAGGAACCCATAGCAATATCATGTGTTCACGACAAGTCATATTTAGTGGATATGGATCAAAGGATACATTATTAGGGAAAAGGATTAGGTATTGATAATACCTTCACAACACCAGGGGAAATCTTGTCTACAACAAACATCAGCATATGGGGCATGAAGAATCCTTATGATGAAAATGTTGTCAATGCTACAACTAGCTATATCATGAGTTGGCATTCACCCATCATTTCATACACAAATTGGGACCAACATAAAAAGAAGAATTCCTATCAAAGCAAGGAAAAGATCATCAAAGAAAATGAAGCAGTAAAAATAAAAGGACAAATGAAATACAAATGGATACCAAAGGAAAATAAAGAAAATCATCCCTCAAAAACTCCATTAGTCAAAGAAACTATGGGGAAAAATCAAAAAGGGAAATATATCCATCAAAAGAGTCCTCAAATACAAAAATTGGCTTCTCAAGCACAAAACAAAGTATATCTACTAGTTGGTCCTAATTCCATGAAAACCTCCATCCCCACCCATCATCACTCATCTTTTTAACTTTGGATAGTCAAAGGTTCCAAACTATCAAGCAATCCATCTCATATTCCTTCATACATGTCACTATCCACTCCATTCATGATATCTAATTCTCACATTGACCGTATGTTGGTAGATACTCTTCATCATAAGCATTCTGAAGGTACCATATCATGATGTGCGCACATAGACAAGGTTAATTATTTTATCCACAAGGCGGATCATAGTTCTTCAAGGTTGCATTCAAGTGCTTGTATCTTAGTAAAGTAGCTTCTTCAAGCAGGATATCACTAGCACGTTATGACAATGGCCTCTACATCAATGCCACCAGGTGGTTCAGCATGAGGGTAAAATTTCCAAAAAATCAAAAAATCAAGAAAATAGTAAAAATAAAAATCGTCCTCCAATGAAAACCACTACGGTGATGCTTTGGGAAATTACTATGATGAAAACCTAGAAAATAGGCGTCATGAGTAGAATCGAGTGTCTATATGATTCTTCTTAGATAGAAGCATCAAATCCTTGTCATGATAAATCCAATGTTCCCTCCATCCATCCAATCCAGATTCATCCAGATATTCCATTTTATCTTGATCTTGACAAAGATTTGGCGTATACTTCAACTCTACTCATGGAAAAATTTTGATAGGATCTTTACCATTTTATCTTGTGAAGTCCCATAGCCCATATCTAGTATGATCAAACTTTGTCAAAATCTTTGCATATACATTACCTCTCTTGGTTATCATTGCATTATGAACAATTGCTAGACACTGGGGGCAGGTTATTGCACTCTTGTTTTCAAAAAACTCTTGATCCATGTCTTATATCTCATAGTGTGACATTGAAATCATGATCTAGGTATCATTTGCCTCAAAATCGCATCAAAAATCCCAAAAAACATTCGCAAAATGTTCATCAAAATATCAAAAAACATCAAAATCCTATATAGCTAAAATCCAAAAACATTCACAAAATTGTAAAGTCAAAATCCAAAACATCCAAAACACATCAAAATCCCTAAAAAGGTCAAAACATCAAAAATCCAAAAAGCAGTACCCTTGTCGAACTACATCATCTCTAAGCTTGAACGTAGGCAAGGCCATCATTGATGTGCCCTTGAGACACCCTAGGTCAGTCCTTTAGGAGTCTGTCATAATAATCTAGCATTCCATCACCTCTGCATTTCTCATGTTGTAAATAGGTTAAGTTAGTCGAACTACATGGTCTCTACATGTATAATGTAGGCAAGGCTTATCTTTGATCAACCCCTGAGGCCCCTAGGATAGGTCTTTTAGGTTAGGTTCTTGGTTGAATATTCTCTCAAAAATCCCTAAAACTTCAAATATTCGAAAAACCCTAAAACATTCAAATATCTCAAAAGTCTTAAACATTCAAATATCAGAAAACACAAAAACATTCAAAATCTCATAAAATCCCAAAAATATTAGAAAACATTCAAAAGACCTAAACAGCCTCAAAAATAAAAAACCAAAAACCAAAACATTCACATAAACTTTCAAAAAGACCAAAAATAGCCTCAAAACATTTCAAAATACCAAAAACATTGAAATATTCTAGAAAATCCAAAACCCATCCATCCCATCTCGCTTTCACCCAAAATAAACCTTCATCCATAATAAATCAATTGTCATCTTCAACCTTTGGTAAAACAAGTAGAAATCAAGTGTCGCAAGTCGTAAAGTGAGAACCTAAGTGTCAAAATCTAAAGTCTAGATCATAGGTAAATGTGTTAATGAAGTTTGTATCAGTGGATCATCATAGCATAATCATCCTAAATCAAACCATCTAATCAACATGTCCTAGGATGTATCCTTCTTGCGATGGAAATTACTATCACAAATCACCCTAGCTAAATTAAACTAGGCAAGAGATATAGATAGCACTGACTATTTGTCTTTGATCTTTTCTTTTGATTTATCTTAATGGCCCATTCCAAGAACTTCTCGATGATGTCTATCAAAATTATTTAGAGAGAAAGGAATAGGGAATTGATCATTATCTTTTGTTTGTTATGCTTGTGGGTATTCTTGTAAAATAATCTTGGCGTGTACTTGCTTAGTTGTGTGTAGGGAAGTTGTTTGGAGTAGATTGTTGACTATTGTGTATGCTTTGGTCTAATATATTCTAAGCTTCTAAACTACATTCCGGTGAGGTTTCCGTATGTCAAGGTGTGAACAAGAACTATCCTATCTGTTTACAGAGTCAAATTCCATTACACTAGATACAACGCCATCCTGTTTATCAATACCTTGATGCATCATGTCTATGTGTTATATCAAAAATAAGGAATGATGGAAAATCCCAATCACAAGATATGAGAAAATAATCATCATCATCATTATTTCTCACCACCATAATCTAATAAAGTCTTAATGCATCATGGACTTGTTGGACTTTTTGAATCAATCTCAAAATCAATGGTCAATCCATTCATCTTATTCTTCTATCTTTACTAAAAATTCTATCTAAGCATCAAATCTATGTGATATACATCAAAATGTACATGAGGCTACCCATAGCTGATGATTGTCTATACATCATAAAATCTATCTACATCAATATCTGAGCTATCATGATAGAAATCCCTCTTCTGCTAGGGCACAGTGAGGCATCTATATCATCTTCAGCTCAACAATCTAAAAAGTTCCAACTCTTTGATTCAAAAGCAACTTGAAATCTCAAGCATCTCAAGCATAAGTCTAATTTTCACCTATCATGAGCCCGATCAAAACACTTTATTCCCCAATCGATCTCTCAAGGGGGAAACCAACCATCTTTCAATCATATTAATATCAAATCATCTAATGAATTTTGTTCCTAGCCTTGCTAGCAAATCTTGATCAATCTATTAAATCAATCATCATTGGGATATATCGTTCCCTATCAATCCTCATGTTATTTAACACAATCCTTGCATTGTTGTGAATCCTCAACAATTCCATCAATCAATCAATCAAATCAATCAATCAAAAAAATCAACTTTATCTTGTCTATCAACATCTCAAATAGATCATCGATATTTGTTTCAGATCATCATCAGCATCGAAATCAGCATCAATCTTTGAACCAATGCAACGAGTACATTGCCTCAAGGAGGGGAAAAATGTAAACACCTAAAAATGTCTCAATGGATCACATTGGCTAACTAACATCATTCATCCTCAAACCCATCCTCATTTCGCTTCTTTAATTAAATAAGCCTAATTATTTAATTAAATGCCTCATTTTCACCTATTAATCTAATTGACCTAATTGGGTTAATTCACCCCCTCTCACATTGACATTTCATCTGATTTAATTTAATAATTCAAATTATTTAATTTTAACCCTAAGTCCTCTTATTTAATTAAATAACCTAAACTATTTAATTAAATATCATATTTGCATCTCCTTTTCATTAAATAAATCAATAATTTAATGAATATTAGCACATTCCCCATCTTGCACATTCAAATTTAGTTTTAATTAACTAAATTGCTAAATTCCCTCTCATCCACTTACATAATGGCTTAATCATTTTTCAAAGTGGAAGAAAATTTTTGTGTCATGAGTTCATTGAACTTTTTTTATTTCAAGAAGTATTCCAACCAACCAGACCATTAGAAGATAGAAAAACATAACCTATCCTCCAATAGTTTGGTTGTGTGCTAAAGTCTCCCTCCAAATAATATCACCACCCATGGCAGTGTTATGCTCTTCACAGTAATGCTTTGTTCTTCATTTTTGCTCCAATTCTCCTCAATTATGCTTTGTCCTAGTTTTACACCACTTCCATACACCAATTCCACTATACTATATTTTCTCAATTAAATTGGATCTTACCCTTTCCTTCCCCTCTCGGTTTATAATGTTTGAAAATGGGGGAAAAAGATTGGAAAAAGGTTTATTTGAGAAAAAAAATTGAAACTCAAGGAAGTACCCCTCCCCCCAATTAATGGTATTGTGTCTACACTTAATTGGATGGTTCCTAACAGAGGGTGATTTGTAATGATTCAGAAATATTAAGATAGATATGAAGCATGCAATAATTAATATGTAAACATGAAAGAAAACAATAATAAACCATGTCAATTATGGTAAATGAATGTATGTACCTGTAGAAATGTGTTAAACTGAAAATTAGCTTGTGTGAAATTGTAGAGTACTACTCGCATAGGGTTTGATATGACTTGACTTAATTACACTTTGAATTAACTATTATAAATGCATGGTGTGCAGTGTATGATGGTGTGGAAAGGTTGTGGTATGTACGAATGATGGAAGGTGAAATGAGTTGTATGGTTCATGGAAATCCAAAAAGTGATAAGAATTCAACATGTGATCAGGTATAATAGGCTTCATGTAGTGGAATGATAGATGTGAAGCTGCATGTATGGAGAATTAGAGTTGGTAATATTACATAGGAAATTAATTTGGCTAGTAATTTTAAAATTTCTATTAGATAAGTGATACAGGTGCCTTCAACCATAGGTCCCTTGTTGAATTTTATCACATTTAGGCGTGATGCTACAGGTCCCTACTGCTTTGACTTTATAGAAGGAAAAATAAATGTGTTATTGTTGTCACCTGTGCACTATGTGCATGTAAATTTTGTGTGTGAGATTATTCTTATGAAATATCAATGGGTGAGCTATGTAGCTCACCAAATGATTTTGTTGTGGAACTTGTACTGTCTGATGCTAAAAATATGTGATCAAATCCTTTCTCCATGTTAGATTCATTATCATCTTAAGGTCCATACATCTGAATTAATGAAAGATATTCTTTGTAATGGATTCTTTTAAAGCTTAAGCCTATGTCCATTAATCGGTAATGAAAATTTGACTACATCAATTGTCTGCAATTGGACTGTCCCATTAGCAAATACCTTTTGTATCCCATATGGTCCAAGCCATCTTGTTTGTAACTTCAACTTGTAGTCCTTGTACATAGATTCATAAAGAAAATCCCAATCTCCTACATTGAATTATTGTGTCTTGATACATTGATCATGTCATCTAGATCTTTGATTTTAGACAACTTTAGTGTGGTGAATGGCTTCCATTTTGATTTCATCAAGTGTATTCAAGTTATGTAGTCTCTCCTTTTGTGTTGTTGTCAAGTCCATGCCTAGTGTTACTATTGTCCTCAATGTTTTGTACTCAAATTCTATAAGAAGAACTGATTTATTTCCATACACCATCTCATATGGTGTAAACCACATTGTAGATTTCCAAGTTGTTCTATAGGCCCAAACTACATCTGACAATCTGGCTGCCCAATATTTCTTATGAATTTCTACTGTTATGGTCAGGATATTCTCAATTTCCCTATTTATAACTTCTACCTACCCATTGGCTTGAGGGTGGTAAGGTGTGGAATTTTTGTGTCTAATCTCATACTTTTAAACCAATTTTATGATCAGCTATCATATAAACTGGGGCCCTTTGTCTCTGATAATTTCTCTTGGGACTCCATACCTTGTGAATATGTCTTCATATAGAAATTTTGCCACATTTCCATCTCTTGCAAACTACAAATCCTTAACTTCTACTCACTTTGTAAGGTAATCTATATAACCAATATGTACTCTTTATTGTTTGATGGTGATATGAGGCCAATGAAATCTAATCCCTATTTATCAAATGGTGTTATTGCTAACTGTTGGAATTTTATCTATTTTTGTTGGCCTTCCCATTCTTTGACACCTATCACAGCCCCTTGTATACTTCACTACATCCTTATAAAGAGCTAGCAATAATAGCTAGTATTGAGAATCTTAAGTGTTGTCCTCTTTGTTGCAAAATCCCCCACACACAGTCCATCATAGCATGCTCTAAGGATATCATATACCTCATCTTCTCTAATGAATCTCCTCATGATACTGTTTGGGCCGATGTAGAATAGATAACCAGTTATCCAGGAGTATGAAAAACTCTTATGAACTAATTGCCTCTTTTCTCTAGGTGAGAAGTGTGGTGGTGTTTTTCCTGCTACAAGATGATTGGCAATATCTGCATACCAAGGTGTGTGTAGAGATTGAGAAAACAATTGTTCATCTAGGAATGAGTCATCAACAACATCTTCTTCTGATTTGGTTGGTATCCTAGATAGGAAGTCAACAACAACATTTGTTTTCCCTAGCTTGTCAATAATTGTGATATCAAATTCTTGTAGTAACAGTAGTCATCTAACTAGTCTTCCTCCAACCACTGGTTTGTTCATAAGATACCTTATTGCTCTATGATCAGTGTTTATAAACACTGAATAGCCTATTATATAATGTAGAAACCTAAAAAATTCTCAATGGATCACTTTGGCTAACTAACATCATTTCATCCTCAAACCCATCCTCTTTTCACTTGTTTAATTAAATAAGCCTAATTATTTAACTAAATGCCTCATTTTCACCTATTAATCTAATTGACCTAATTGGGTTAATTCACCCCCTCTCACGCTGACATTTCATCTGATTTAATTAAATAATGCAAATTATTTAATTTTAACCCTAAGTCCTCTTATTTAATTAAATAACATAAAATATTTAATTAAATATCATATTTGCATCTCCTTTTCATTAAATAAATCAATAATTTAATGAATATCCTCACATTCCTCATCTTGCACATTGAAATTTAGTTTTAATTAACTAAATTACTTATTTCCCTCTCATCCACTTGCATAGGGAATATTCTCCTATTTTCCTCCAAAAAAAGGTAATGATTACTCCAAACAAACTTTGAAACAATTTTTGTAAGTTGTTGCAAAGTGTGTTTGTGTGCATGAGTGTGAGCCCTTGATCTTTTCTTGATCCATGTGAACTTTGATTCTCATCCATTGATGAGAATCCTTGATCCATGTTTCATCCTCCTTTCATTTGTGACCATTAATAGATCAAATCAATCTCATCCATTTCTTTTTCATTTGATCTTCATTAAATTAATTATTTAATGAATATCATATAATTCCCCTAATTTGCATAATTAAAAATTTGTTTTAATTATCAAATTACTAATTCTTTGACTTGCAAGGGAATATTCCTCCTTTGCACATTCCCCCAAAAGGGGAATATTCCTTCCCCTTTTTGCACAATCAAAACTTTATTTTAAATTGCAAAGTATCCTTTTTTCCTCACCCATGAGAATATTCCAAAGAATATTCTCTCTCCTCCAATCATTTGAAAAAGGGATATTCTCACTTGGCTTCTTGAGCAAGCTAAACTTGTGACTTGAGCAAGTTACCTTATGACCTATGTGTGCAAGTCAAAAGTGTGTTTGTTTGGAAAAAATGAGAACCCTTGATTAAATCTCATCTTGCATTCTCACCCATTGATGAGAATCCATGATCCATGCCTCTTCTTCCTTTCATCCTGACTGTTGATTGATCTTTTTGATCTCAACCCTTTATTTCTCATTTGCTTTCCTATAAATAGAACACTATTTGGAGACAAATGGATCCATCTTTCAATTGCAAACTTATGTTGTTGAATTCACTCACACTCACACTCATACTTTACTCACATTTAGCATATTTTAGTTCATTTTTAGTTGCGTATTAGTTTTAAGCTTCCATTAATGGCTTGATGCATACATTTAGCTTATTTGTTAATTAGGATTTTAATCGTTTTAAGCTTGCATACATTTAGACTAGATTTGCATACACCCATATCAATCATATTAGCATAAATCATGTTAAAATAGCTTGCATCATATTCATTTAGCTTTAAATTATGTTTTCATACACATCTATCAATGGTTTCATTAGTTTTCTTCAATAAAATTGATTGAAACAAGCTCATTATCCAAGGGATTGGGAAAGGGTTGCCATTCCACATCAATGCGACACCACTCCCCCAATAGGATAAGTTTCAATGTCTTAGATTAGAGGTTTTTCAAGCTTTCATGATTTAGAATGTTAGTTTTAATGGCTTCTTTTTCTTTGTTTACAGTGAATGATCTTATTGGGATTAATACTTAGTGTGTTAAATATGCCTTGAATTCATATAGATCAGGTGTATTTAACCTTCACTATGTCATTGGTCACATATAATGTTTGAACTTATTGATTGCATAAAATACTACCAACATCGCCTTCTTTGTCACTGTATACTTGAGTTCTACCCCTTGCAAATTCTTGCTTATGTAATATATGGCATACTCTTTGTTACATTTTGTCCAAGCATTGCCCTATAGAAAAATTAGAAGCATTTGTATGGATGTATAAAGGTAAGGTTCAATTTGGTCCTCTCAAAGATAGGTTTTTTGGTCAAGGCTTCCTTCAGTGCTTCAAAGGAGATTTGACAAGTATCTATCCATTCAATTTCTACATCCTTGGACAGTAATAAATATAGTGGAGTTGCACATTTACTAAAGTCTTGGATAAATCTCCTACAGTACCTAGCATATCCTAGAAAACTTCTAACACCTTTTTGTCTTTTAGGCATAGGGAGTGTTGATATCATTGCAATTTTGTTTGGGTCCACTTGAATTCCTTAATTTGAGACAAAATGTCCCAACACAATCCCTTGTGTCGTCATCATGAAGCATTTCTCATGACTCGGGGATAAGTTATGTTCTTCACATCATTTTAGGACTTTTTCTAAGTTTTCAAGTGCTTCCTCATATGTTTTCCCATAGATTGTGAAATTATCCATGTAAACTTCCATGGAATCATGTACAAAATTTTAGAATATACTCAGCACTACTCTTTGGAAGGTCTCTAGTGCATTACATAATCCAAATGGCAGGATAGAATAGGCATATGTGCCCCAAGGGCATGTAAATGTTGTCTTGTCTTGGTATTGTATAGAAATCTTAATTTTGTTATAGCCTCTAAACCCATCCAAAAAGGAAAAATATTTCTTACCAACTAGTGAATCAAGTACTTGGTCAATGAATGGTAGTGGAAAGTGGTCTTTCCTAGTGGAAGCATTCAATTATCTATAGTCTACACACACCCTCCATTTTCCTCCTTTCTTTGGAAAAATCACTAGAGGTGACACCCATTCAATATCAGAAATAGGGTAGATGAAGCTTGCATCTAACAATTTTTATAACTCTAATTTAACTATGTCTTTGACTGTAGGGTCCATTATCCTTTAGGGTTGTCTTATGGGTTTAAACCATCATTGATATAGACCCTATGCATGCACAAGTTTGGTTCTATCCCCTTCATGTCATGATAATCCCATGTAAAGGTTGTTGCATGTGCTTGCAACACATTCATCAGTGAAGTTTGTTGTGTCTCAATCAATTGATAGTTAACATTCAATGGTTTACCTGATATTATGTCTAAGGTTGTGGATGTTTAAACTAATGAAAGGTCAAGTCCTGTTATATTTGGGACACATTGTTGTGGTAGTAAAGTATGAAAAAGTTGAGATTGACTCAAATGAATTGGTAGGGATGACATTTTTTAGGGGATCTTGTAAGCATGTTAGATAGTCAGGTGATGTTGCGGGTGCCTACCATAATTATTTTGCATAATGTTTACCATCAAATCATCTTTATCTTGGTTTCTTAACAAAGGATTATGTTCAATAGTCATTAGGGTTTGCAAGGAATACTAATCTTTCTCATCTATGGTAGGCCAAATGGTTTGTTCTAGGTTTGCATGTGGTTGGACTAGTGGATAAAGGACCAATTTCTTAGTCACATTCCCATTAGAACAATCATATTCCTAGACCTACAACCTATAAATGCATCTATTGTTGCTAACCATGGTCTTCTAAGGATGAGGGAATAACCTATAAGATTAGCTTTAGGTTGTAACACCATGAAAATTTTAGGGTGCTCCCATGAATCTAGTGTTATCACCAAGTCTTCAATTATACCCTCGGGTTTAACTGTTGACCTATCTGCCAACTATATCCAATAGTGGATGTAGGTCTAAGCTCTATTAACTATAATAGTTCAATTGTCTCTTTAGTCATCACATTAATAGTTTCTCCCAAGTCAATCAAGGTGTTCTTTACAAGAGTGTCATTTATCTTGACATCTACTACAGGACTCCAAGGGTTTGCATACTTTGGGACAATTACGTTTCCCAACATAATGACTACAAGTTGTTCTAAGACATGTACAATTTGAGGGTCTTTTCATTTATTTTTCTAGCTTCTTTAGGAACAGTTCTCTCAATATTTTTGTGTAAATTGGTACCTCCTTAATTGCTTGAATGAGGGGAATTTTGATGTAAACATCTTTAATCTAACCTAACATATCAACTTCAGCTTGTTTTTGATGCCTTTGAATAGCTAATATTTCAAGGAATGGAGGCTCTAGACTTGTATTAGTTGGGTTAACCTGTTTGACTCGGTCTCCTTAGGTTGATTGTCCAAGGTCTCTGTTGGGGGTTCCTCATCAACCAACTCATTGATTTGAGGGGATGAAGGGCCATACAATGTTTTCCCTAATTTTATGTGGATATCACTCACCTCTACCCCATAAGTAGGGTATTGAATAGCCTTGTTAGTATAGGCTTGCTAAATAGGCTTATAATTTGGGTTAGGTGCAGTTTGTGCTAGTAGCTGAGGTGCTTTAGTTGGTTGTGGTGATGCATGTGTTGGATTAGGCATAATGGCTTGTTGTTGTGGTTGCAAGGGCTATTGTGGCTACTGGTAATTCAATTTTTGGTTTTTCCACTACTGACCTCTTTGCCATTGAGGTTTCCATTGGATTTTTTGAGATGGTAATTAGGGATTGTATTTAGGTCCTTGAAGGTTTTGTTGTGTCCACATTTTTTTTTTTTGTTGGTTCCAATTTTTTTGAGGATTTTTCCATTAGTTTTGCGGATTTTCACAAGACTGAGGGTTCCAACTAGAGAAATTTGAATTACTAAATGGAAATTTCATATTATATTTCAAAGGGTCTTGAGGCATACCTTGTCTTGGCTACCATGGTTTCCTCTAAGAAATTTAGAACACTTGTCCATCTTCATCTTCTAGTGCATGAAATTTTGGTTTGCCTTGTTTGTCCTCAGAAATACTTGCTACTCTTTTGCATTTGTAGTTAGCTTTTCTTTGTCTACAATGTGGGAAATATTCTATAAGAGTTGCCTCTACCTCTTCTTGCTTGTTATTTATATACAGAGTGTAGCCAAATGGTTGATGATATCTTCTTTCATGTTGGACAAAATATTACTCAATTCAACTCTAGACACTTCATTGGATGGTTTGCTGATGGAAGATGTCCTATCTCCTCTAACCTTCTTTGTGAAAGACCTTGAATAGTTCTTGCATGCCTTGAAAATATCCTCAAATGGTTCTTGAGAAATATCTCCTACCCCAATGAGGTTAAGTGCATTCATACAATCCTCATTAATCCCCCTTAAGAATATTAGCTTTAAAGACTCATCAAAGAGTCTATTTTGGTGGGATTTCTTGAGGAAAAACTAGAACCTTTCCATGCAGTCTTCCAAAGATTCATCCTCCTTTTGTGACATCTTAAATATGTCATATCTCTTTCTGTCAATTCCTCTATAGTAGTCTCGGTACTTCTCCAGGAACTTTGTCTTCATGCAATTCCAATTAGGAACAACATCTCTTCCTAAACCCATGAACCATCTCAAAGCAACGTCCTTCAGGGTTGCTAGAAATAGTTTGAGCCTATGTGCATCTATTTTGTAATCGTAACTTCTACAAAGCACATCAAAATCAAACAAGAAGGTATTTGGATTCTTAGTGACCAACCCATAAAAGATAGGTAAAGTTGAAGGAGGTATGTTCTTCAGTGTAGTTTCTCTCTCCTAAGAAGCAATAAGGAACTCAAAGGTGACATGCTCTAGTGGGTCTTCCACTCTAGCATCACCCATGGTGATGATTTATGTGTGGGAAGTCTCATTTGTGTCTGAAGTGGATGTTTGTGTTAGGGATGATTCTTCTTCAAGAATACCCTCACTCTATTCGCTTTGATCACCAGTATCCTCTAAAGCTTGATGTGTTGAGGGGAGAAATCTTCCAAAAGTATCTTGTTGCCTTTGTATACAATAGGTGTGACTCTTTTAGATCAACGGGCCCTACACATTGTTAGTGAAGGGTTGTTTTTAGTGAACTAGAACTTAATTACCCTACTAATTGAAAAAAAGGACTAATTATGAAAGCTTGAAATAACATAGGAGAATCCTAAGTGTAGCACCATCCCCGGTAACAACACCAAAAATGTAAGGCCTTTCTAATGTTTAGTCAACTTGGTGTTTCACAAATAGACACTCAATTTAGAGGGAAGATTCCTAACTAAAAATTTCACTAAACCCTCGCAAATACTTCATTTAATTATCAACTAGGGCTTTGTAATCTTGTGATGATGTTGGAACTATATGTGCACCTAGGGATTCTATATGGCCTATATTGTTGAATATAGGTGGTTTACACATGTGCATAAAATAGGAAATATTGAACAAGAAAAGCAAAGCATAAACTTGCAAAATAGAGTAAATAACTTAATATGTCACCTATGCTACGGGTACTCTCAGCTTAGTGTTGTAACTAGTTAACTACTAAAACCTAAACTCTATAAAAAATTGTACCACTAACTATTGACTCTTCATAACTCAAATAATTAACTACTCTAGAGCTTGACTCAAAGTAATGTTACAAAACACGTATAATCATGAATCTATTTGAATGAATACAACATGAAACATCTCCTCTAATAGCGGAAATTGAAGTGGTCAATAGTACCTTGAGTGGCCCTTGCTCAAGCTATTGTACCCATAGAATAAACCAAATGGAAGCTACTGGATCAACTAATCATGGAAGTAGAGTGAAAATATATTTATTGCATTAAAAACTAAACGCTCATGTAATATGACAGGAATCTCCAATAGATTTACCATTCAAAAATCCATATTCATTACAACAATAAACTAACAATTGTCTTGCTAAAGCATGAAAACTAAAAATATAATCTATATGTAACTCTAACTAGATTCACTCCTTTACCATAAATCCCCAGATATAGGTATGGGAGGAGATTTATTTGTATAAGGACTCAAAATTGAAATTAAAACAAAAAACTAAATGCTAGTGTCGACTCTCCTGAAGAATAGGAGGTGAACAAGCCTTTTGCAACTAAACTATAATTAAAAGAACAGAAAGGAATTTGAAGCAAGACTCTTTCTCAAATGGTTTTGACATATACATAGTCAAATTATCACATGAGCATAATGGTATTGACCCCTTATTCCTCTGTCATATTTATCCATTACCTCGGTGACTCACAACCTAACCTTGTCAATGATCACCTTCATTTATTTTGAAACTATTGCACTTTCATCAATCTAGACTCTCCCCTGCTACTCATGATCCTTTGGCTACGAGCTGAGTGCTCCAATTTTTATGGGTTATTGGCTACAAATAGTTAGTTTCATCTAGCATATACACACCATTAGTAACCATGAATCAAACACACTTTCATATCAAATTTCATGCACATTCACACATTTATCCATGCAAATACTAACATATTATAATCATATTTCTATACACCAAGATCTAGTTTAGGTTGCATAAAGAATATAAAAAGGTATATAAGTTCAAGAATGTATATGAAATAAACAACTACAAATGTTTGAAAGGTATAAAATAAGCAAGAGAAAACTAGCTATTAATTAGTCTCATCAACATTATTCATAGGGATCCAATAACACATACCCAGCTATTGGAAGATAGGTTGTTATTACCTATTTTTTGACAAGTCAGTTGGTTAGAGTACTTCCAGAAACTCATAGAGTTTAATGAAGTCATAACACAATAGTTTTCTACCACATTATAAAACAATGAAGTAGTTGTGAGAGGATTAAGGGTAGATGCCTCAAAAGCCACCATTGTTGAGGTATCTGGATTGCCACAGGAAGAAGAAGAGCTTCCAGTAAAGGGAAGATTCTATTGCTGCCAAGAATGATTTTAGGATGCCAGGAGAAAACCTAGACTCCTCCTCTCAAGGTATTAAATGATTATCTTTACCCTAGGTCTGGGCTTTAGTTGCTTCTTACATAGTCAAATATTTAGCATGTGATGGTAGGCAATCCTTGTTGTATACAATCCATTTTAAATTGTTGAGTCATCTTCACCATGATATGCTTGTGAATGTCCCAAATTTATTATATAATTTGTTGAAAACAATGGCATATGAGTATAAAAGGAAAAGGAATAATAGAGCACTATCTCATTTCTACTTGGTCACATTACTAATAAAAAGAATTTTGAGGACTCAATTTCCACATGTTTCTTGAGAAAGTTTCCTTAATTGTAATAATATTAACAGTATCCTTGAAGAACTTATTGTCCTAGAAATAGTAAAGGAACTTGTATCGAAAAGGGAAGTTCCCTCTAACTCCCTTGTTGTGCACCTACCCACAGCACGAGAGAGCCAGAGGAGCAAGGCTTGCATAATACTTCCCTATTTCTGGAAAAACATAAAGAGCCAAGAAAAGGAATGGTGGATCTTCTTTTGCACTTACAAGAGGGTAGAAGATACCCACATAGCCTAAGAGGTGATCACACCACCTAAAGAGAAAGGGGGCCATGAGAAGGTCAGTTAAAAAGGAAAAAGAAGAGGATGTTGTGATGGTTGAGACATAATCATAATTGAAGGGTAATTCCCCTACAAATGTAAATACACCAATTAAAAAAATGGTACTATACAATTACCTTTGAATCTGATTTAGAGTATGTTTTTGTAGCAAAGAAAATGAGGAGATCTCCAAAGAGCCTTGATTCAAAGAGTTGTAAATATACAAGCACAATGGGGGATGATGAACAGCTCTTAGAAAAGGATGAAAAAATACTTATAGAAGAAAGAAATATTGGTAAAGAATTGTAGGAGGCTATGGAGAGGATAAAGCAGTTAGAGGAACTTGTAAGATCACATCAATAGAGGGACAGTGAAAGGGATGCAAAGATCAAAGAATTAGAGGAAAATTTGTATAAAGTTGAGCATGGATCCAAATTGGAAATCCTTATACAACTTGCTATGGTGGATGTAGGAAACAAAGAACATATATATCTCAAGGACCAATTCCTCATGCCTAAACCCCACTAGTCATACCATAGTGTCTTTGGGTGTGGAATTATGGAAGAAACCCAAGATTTCTCTCAACAAAGAAATATTGGGAGAGAAAAATTTGAGCTAATATCTACCCACCAAGGAACTTGAACAACAAGAGACAAAAGTCAAAAGATTGAAAGTAAGAATTGGAGAGGTAGCAGATAAAGCTGCTTAGTTGCTAAAATGCAAACCACCTACCAGGGTCTATGCATTATTTTTACAGGAAAAATATGTGTTTTCAATTTAGTCAATTATTAGTGATTTACCAATTTCCATGAATAAGAAATTTGTATTTTTAGATACTTTCTTTGCTTCTACACCAATATGCAAGACTAGTTATGTGAGTTTTACTTGCATAAATTTGTTCTCTTAAATGAAACGAATGGAATCCACTAATGTTTGTGGGAGACCTACAAATTAGAGCATTGGCCTCTTACATCAAGAATGAATAACAAAGGGGTGAGATCTTACAAGAATACAATGAAAGGGAAAAATCTATTGCTTTGGCTCTAAAGAATCAAAGGATCCCAATGAAAGTTATAGAACAATGGTCAGAACTCCTAGATTATAAGGTGTAGGAAGAAAAATAATGAGTATTAGAGAAAATGATTATATTAGAATGAATCAACTAGCTACAAGACCCATCATCAATCCTTTAAGTTTGTAAAAAGATGGGAAGAGTTAGCCCCTAAGTTGAAGAAAAAGAAACCACACTCCTTGTATAACTTTATAGCCATTATTGGAAGGTCTCACATATATAGAGATTGCTAGGGATAATGGACTCAAATGTTTTCCACTTACCTTTCATCCACCCATTCTTCTTTATCCAATGCCACATTGGACAAGGAAGAAGCATGGGGAAGAGGAAGAGATAGAAAATATCATATTGGCAAGGCTTTCATGTTGCAGGGGCTACTATTTGAGGTAGGAAAAGGGAGTTGATGTTGTAGTAGATTTCAGGGAAATTACTTTGTAATATAACCTCTATCCTTAAAATTTTATTGAGGACAAGCAAATACTCTAGTTGGGGGGAATGGTGAACCTAGATAATAGCTAGTTTTCTTCCATTTAGTTTATGACTTTTATCATTTCAAGCTGATTATTTCACAGACATTCCTGAAACTTACATATCTTTTATATATTTTATGCATCCTAAACCAGACTTTGATATGTGGAAATTTAATTATAATATGATGATGTTTACATGGATAAATGTGTGAATATGTATGAAATTTAGTATGATTCTATGTTTAATTCATGATTGTTGAATGATGTGTATGCTTTACATAAAACTAACTTCTTCCATCTAGAGGAACTGTAGCCCGCAGCAAATGGATTGACCAGGCAGATTATAGGGGAGAGTCTAGAATGCTAAAAAATATGATAGTTACAGGAAATAATGGAAGTGATCATTGAAGTGGTCAATCGTGAGTCATAAAATCATCCAATAAGATGACAAGAGGAAGAAGAAGTATGTATTGATAAGGAAGCCAATGTGAAAGTTTTCACAGAGCACATCTCTATCAAACCATTAGGGAAGAGTTTCAATTCTATTTGTATTCTTCTATATTTTTCAATTATGGTTTCAGTTGCAAAGATTAGTTCCCTCTCTATTTTGAAGGAGAGTGGACATCTACATTTAATTTCTATTTTTAGTCCTTATGCAAATAAAACTCCTCCTAAACCTATATATTTGGATCGGTGGTTGAGGAGTAGATCTAGTTAGAAGATATTTTTTTTTTATAGTTCCAGTTTTGTTTCACAGATAATACTTCATTGTTAGCTTTATGTTATTTAGTTGTAATGGATATGTACTCATAAGTGAGAGATCTATGAAGATTCTTGTCATGCTATGAGAGTTCAGTTATATACAATAAAGATGTTCCAGTTTACTGTTATGATTAGTTGATTCAAGTAGCAAATATTTGATTTCTCCTATGGGTATTTCTCCTATGGGTATAACAACTCAAGCAAGGGCCACTTGAGGTACTATTTACTCACCTTGTTTTTTGTTATTCTATTAGATGATTATACTGTTGTATTCATTTCAAGTAGATTCTCAGTTACATGCACATGAATGATATCATGTATCATGAATTATGTGTTGTTATATGTCTTTGAATTGTTCTCTAGAGAGTTCAATAAGCTTGAAGTAAGAGTCAGTAGTGTTAGTAGATTGCAAAGTTCAGGTTTAGTAGTTAATAGTTACAGTTTTAAGACAAAGCTACCCATAGCATCAATAACAGATTAATTCATTTCCCCTATTTTGCAAGTTAATTCTTTATTTACTTTTCTAACCTTTACCATTTTCTTGTACATGTGTAAACCACCTATACTCACTAATATAGGCTGCGTAGAGTCCATGAATTCACATACGGTTCCAACATCATCAAAATCATATGAAGCCTTGGTTGATAATTAAATGAAGTCTTTGTGAGGGTTTAGTGAACTGTTCAGCTAGGAACTCCTCCTCTGGATTGTGTATCTAACACCAAGTTGACTAAGCATTAGAAAGGCCTTACAAGGACCAGCATAGCAAGGGGTAGCTTTGCATAGCTATTTTATATATTTATTTGATGTAGACTGACTTTATGTATATTCATTCATTGACTTTTTTGACAACCTCATGTATATTTTTGATATATATCACACACTTGGCATGTATCATGATAGTTATCCTTTTGATATATATATGAGGAGTGATTTATGATGCAACCATTACATAATGTTTATGTATGCTTTGATCTTTTAGTATGCTATGATGTATGGATATAATTATGATTATGGATGAATTATGTATGTATGGATGGATGCAGATATTTAATGTATGTGATAATATGAGATGGATATTGATTTATTATGATGTTCATAATTTTATATGCATGTGGCTAACGATTTTTGGATGAAGGATGGATGCCTATATGTATGATTTCTTTTTTGTATTTTTACGATATATGATGACTATGCAAGATGTATGGTATGAGATGCATTGTTGATGATTGATGGATGTAGGATGGATGCATATTCTTTTTGTTATGTCATAATACTTGGATGTTAGTAAGAATAAAATAGAATGAAATGATTAAAATAGAATGGATGAATGAATGATATTGATCAATATACCAGCAAATCTATAATTATTAGAATAGATTTCCATATTTTATTAGATATGAGATGAGATAGAATAGATAATTTTTATTTTTCTTTTAGATTAGGCTTAATTTCATCATGGAAATCCTTATTTTTGATATAAAAAATATACATGATGCACCAAGGTATGAAGAACCAGGGTCACTTTGTATCTAATGCATGTTCTTGGACTCTATAAATAGATAGGAGTATCCTTATTCATAATTCCAACACATAATAGAAACCTGGTTTGATCATTTGGAGAATAAAGCCCCGGCAAGTGAGAGACTAATACACAAAATGGTATTGATGAACTTGATATGTAATAGCTGCCACGGATGACGGAGACCATCCGCATACTGCCATGTGGCAAGCAGCATTTCCTTCAAGTTCGACATTACAAGAACATCCAATACACAAATGAAAGTAATGATAAATGTCCTAATTTCTTCTCTAAATCATTTTAAATATCATCAGCATCACGAATAGAATACATGCAACTTCAAAGAAAAGATCAAAACGACAAACTGTCAATGTTATTCATACATTTCTCCAAAGAAAATTATTTTTGGGTTGAAATCCAATGTGATGCCTACTGTAGGAAAGATTTAACTGTAAAACATGTTTGGATGTTGATTGGTTTTTTAACTATTTGATAGGTCATTGATATGAATGTTAACCAACATGTTTGAGTAATAATCTAGACTTATGATTTTTCTTTTAAAGTTTGTATTTTGGTAAGTGTTTTACTTGTTTCTATTTGTGCTACCAAAGGTGAAGGCGATGATAGGTTTATTATGGATGAAAGTTTATTGTACATGAATGTGAGATGGGATGGGTAATTTTTTTTATTTTTTTAATGTTTGACTTTTTGAAATGTTTTGAGGCTATTTTTGTTATTTTGAAGTTATTTAAATGTTTTGAGTTTTCAAATGTTATGAGGTTGTTTTTGGTTTTGATTTTTTGTAAATATCTTTGAGTTTTCTAAATTTTCTAAATGTTTTTAAATTTTCAAAGTTTTGACCAAGAGAACAGGACCTAAGGGGGGAAATACATATGCCTCGAGGGCCCATCAAAGATGGCCTTGCCTATGTAACCACATAGAGGCTTCATAGTTCAATTGTTGGACTTAGATGTTGGCCCATGATAGCTAATAATTTTTTTATTTTATTGTTTTTGGACTTTGAGGAAGTTTTGTATTTTTTTGGATTTGAGATGTTTTGGATGTTCGAGGATTTTGAGATGTTTTGGATTTTTTTTATATTTTGAGATGTTTTGGATGTTTTTGGAATTTTTGAAGATATTAATGACTCAAGTGCTATACAAGAATCCAATATGACGACCATGTGTAGGAATATTCCCCTAGTGAAGTTTAGGTTACCTTAATATGAGTTGAATAGGGTGACCTGGGGATAGGACCAAATAGCATAGATTGATACTCATCAAACATCAAGCCATGGTAGGGATTGGAATGGACGGATGAAAGATGGGTGGTTGAATGTCAATTTATTATGAGTGGATGAAGGATAAGAGTATTTGGTAGATTATAAGTGGTACTTATTTACACAAGGTGCCTATTTGTCAGGATTTCACCAAGGTACTTGCCCAAATTATCATTGAAGTGGTTTTCACTAGAGGACATTTTTTCTCTTTACTATTGATAATCTTTTTTCTATTTTTCTACTTTTTGGATTTTTTGAAATATCATACCTCTCATGGGCTAGGCATAAAACCTTTTGAGATGCATGCTACTAATTGGTTCCTGCAAGGGATCTCCTTTAGGCATTGCTAATTGATAGGCTCCTTGTCTATAACTACATGTGATGATGAATGGTCCTAACCAATTTGGCTCAAACTTTCCTTTAGTATCATGATCCATAGGATTCTTCTAGTTTTTCTTCAAGACAAGATCTCCCACTTGGAAGTGTCAACCCTTGATTTTCTTGTTATAACTTCTTCTAAGTTGATTCTGGTACACTTGTAAGTGATTAAGGGTTTCTAGATGGTATTTATCTTGGCAGTTCCGCCTGTCTCTGCACCTCGGATGTCTCGTGCCTCCTCTCACCTGGCGACTGCATGCCAGAACCCTGCACCTGGCTTCTCCCACCCTCACAAAAGGTGATCATTCCTGGGCACCCCATGAATGCAAGAAAGTACCGCTGGTGTTCCAATTGCTCGGTAAGCACCTGTAGTTTAACTGGTGGTAACCTGAATACCATATTGGAATTTCATCCCTTTCTTCGGGCAAGATTCGATACTGGTTGAAGCCCAAATTTCTTTGCCCTTTCCTGAAATAATAATGTTAAAAATGGTGTCGATGGTTTTCAAACGGTTTGCAGATTCATTATCTGAATTCTGCGTTCCATTTCTTCATGATAATTTCATAATACCTATAAGTATAAAATGAGCACCGTGATAAAATCTGAGATTCTTTTCGTAGTTATGTTTAGGTATTCCCAACCTCTCAAAATACTCGGCGGACCATAACTTGTTCCATCGACGATGTGTTCGCATCCTCTATGATTCAACCTTCATTTCTGTGGTGCAAGGCTATGGATAGATGGTCAGTTCCTGGCATAGCTATTGATAAGGTCCTCATTTTGTTGGTATTGTAAATGTTTCTTCACAAATAGGTTAGATTCTTGCTCCATAGTCGACCAATAGTATCCTATCCTAAGCAACTTCTTATTCACAGTGATGCTACTCGAATGTGACCCACAAATTCCTTCATGTACCTCTTTTAAGATGATGTAAGCTTCTTCTTGGTTAAGACATCTTAGTAATGTCCCATCAAGACTTATTCGATATAAGGTATCACCAATAATGACGAAGCATAAGGATCTTCGAATGAAGGTTTTACATAGGTTATGGGTAAGGTCAGTTGGAAAGTTTCCATTATGGAGGTAGGTAAACATGTCATGGTACCAAGGTGAACTGAGACCAACAATTTTTCACACAAATTATGATTTGGGAATATCTAATGCTGGTATGAGAAGTTGTTCAATGTGAATTCATATTTCAAGCTATTTTGTGACATATCTAACAAAAATCCAATGGTAGTGATCACATTTGATGCCCTATTATTGATCCTTGGGACTTGTTCAAAGGTAATATCAATAAAATACTCCTTGAAGCTATCCACCATTTTCTTATATGGTGTTAGTTTATTATATTTGGTATGATAATCATTGTTAACTTGTCTCACTCTCAGCTGGGAATCCCCAAAAACTTGTAGTTCTTGAATCTACCATTAGATAGCCATTCTTAACCCTATGATGAGGGTTTCATATTCATCTATATTTTTCATGCAGGGAAACACCAATCTATAGGATTTGGGTATACAATCACCTTGTAGGGTTATGAATAGTATACCTGCTCTAGATCCATGTTGTGTGTGACCCATCAAAGTACAATTTCCACTGATTTATTGATACAACAGTAAAAAATTGCTTCATCTGGAAACTCAGATACCAAGGGATTGTCTACATATAGTTGATTGGTGATGAACTATCCTTTGATTTCCTTGTAATCTACATACTCAATGTCAAACTAGTTAAGTATAATGAACCATTTCATCATGTGGCTTGTGAGAATAGATTTTGATAGAAAATGCTTTCGCGGATCAACCTTAGAAATGAGCTTGATTTCATGACTAAGCATGTAGTGTCTTATCTTTTGAGATGTGAATACTACTACTAAACATGCTCTTTCAATTGGTGTGTAGTTAAGCTCAAACCTAAGGAACTACTAATATAGTAAATTTCCCTTTCCTTTCCTATTTCATCTTGTTGTGCTAAGAGAGCTCCCAATGCTACAGAAGTTGCTGAGATGTACAATATTAGGGGTTTTCCTAGAATGGGTGGCATTAGGATGTATGGCATTTCCAGATAGTCTTTTAGTTGTTGAAATTCTTATTCATAATGATCATCCCATTTGAAAGCCACACCCTTATGGAGTAGGTGCATAAATGGGTGACACATATTTGCAACTATGAGATGAACCTTCTAATGGATTGTAGCTTTCCTTGAAGGATTCTAAGTTGTTTTAATGTTCTTGGTCATAACATTTCCATGATAGCCTTAACTTTGGCAGGGTCCACCTCGATTCCCCTTCGTGATACAATGTATCCCAAAAGTTTATCGGTATTGACTCCAAAGATATATTTTTTTAGATTCAGTCTCACCTGATATTTTTCAAGCCTATTAAATATTTGAGCTATCACTTCTATATGTCATTTTCCTGTTACTGATTTTTCCAAGATATCATCCACATAGTCTTCTAGGATTTTGTGGAACATGTCATGAAAGACAAGGTCATCGCCCTTTGATATGTCGTGCTTGCATTCTTTAAACTAAAAGGAATAGTATTTCAATAGTATGTTCCTCATGGACAGGTAGATTTCATTTGTGTTGCTCTTCTTTGGCTATCATGATCTAATTGTACCCTAAGAATCTATCCATGAGAAAGAATTTTGTGCCCAGCTATCAGATCCATGATGATGTCCATGTTAGGAAGCAAAAATTCATCTTTAGGACAAGCTTTGTTTAGATATCTAAAATTCATACATATGTGTATGCCCCCATTGGGTTTTGAGACTTGTACAAGGTTTGAAACCCACTCTAGATAGTTAATGGGTCTTATGAGACCCACATCCAACAACTTTTGTAGCTCTACTTTGACCAATAATGCAATCTGGGGATGCACTTTCCTTAGCTTTTGCTTGATTGGATTTACATTAGGATGCACTACCAATGATGTGTCAAGACCGAGCATATCTATGTATGACTGATGCAGAGCAGGGTGGAGGTTGTCAACACAATCACAACTAAACAAGCTTTGCAACTTTGAAACCCTAACTTGGTGCCTTTCACCCAAAACCTTCAATTCTTCTTGTAGTACTTGGAACATGAGTTTTTCATCTTATCTTTCAAATAATACTTCAAACCCAAACTTGAATCACCATTGCAGATACCCTTTATGTCCTTTTGAAAAATATCAAATTTTTGGATATGTTTGTTTTGTAACAACACCCTCTAATCTTGATTGCTACACTGGAAAGAGGCCTAATTAGGCTTGTTTTCCAAAGAAACTTTGTGATAAAATTTCTCCAAACTACCAAGCTTTACTCCAGGGCTTTCCTCAAGTCACATGGGGTCTAAAACTACAACTTTTATCAATTGGAACATTCACCAAAACATTTATCATCAAAACCCTACATCTACCTACTGACCTAAGCCTAATACATAGAGATATTAGGCTAGGGTTGCATCAAACATAGCCCTAACTCCATCCCCTGCCTCTGAAAACCCTAAAAACACTAAAATCACCCTAACTACTTCCATTCCACTAATTTTTAGAATTTTCCACCGGCGGAATGGGCTCTAATTCATATTTCTACTATCAAACCCTCAAACTAGGGTTTTTTGGCTACTTTCAATAATTTGGCTCTAACTCAATCCAATCTCAATGAAAAATGATGAAGTCAAAACCAAATGGTATTATATTCAACCTCACATCAATTCCCAAGAAATTTAAATCATTTGCAGGCTGTACAGGGCCATACTAACTTTTGTAGCAGCAAAAATGCACTATAAAACATAGAAAACAAAGCTTTCCTTTATTGTCGGATCACCAAAACTTCATCAAGAGTTTTCTTCAACCATTACATAGCATATTTAAACCTTTTCAACCAAAAACCAATGGTTCCAAACTACTTTTCAAATATCTGACCGTTCAACTTCCCATACAACCAAAAATGCAAAGTTGCATTGCAACTTTTGCAACATTTAGCAAAACATGACAAATTGACTCAAAATTGACTCCACATGACTTAAAACATCACACATGTTCTAAATAGACCTTATTACAAACAATATTGACTCAAACACAAAAATGCTAACATCTAACACCCTTTTGCATCATGAAGGCTAGGTGCCCCTACACAATGACCAAGCAAAGAAAACCTTTATTTCTCTAAGAAATTTTTCTAGATTGTTTTGTTCATCATCATCTAATGAAGAGGCATAGTACATGACTTGAGGTTCTTCATCTGATCCAACATTGACCAACTTTGATGCTTCTACAAGGATTGTTTATTTTTCTTTCTCTATGTTGGGGAGATTGAATCCTTCATCTGTAGGTGCCTCAAAAAGGTTTTGACTATTGGATATGTCCTTTCTTTTTACTATTTTGTGATCAGAAAGTGCCACTTTGTGGTTTTCACTTGGAGATTTTGTTGTGATTTTCAAATTTGCTATTTTGTGACTAAAAGATACAATTGTGTCCCCAAAATAGGCTTGTATGTTCAACTCTATGTCAAAACCTACTTTATGGTCACCAAAAGGTATGTGATCCTAGACTCCCATGAACTTTGAGATTGCCTCATCATTTTTGAACGAATCCAGAACTAATGCTTGTTAATGGTCTCAGTCGATAAGTTGAGGATATACAAGTTTGATTTCTTGGCCTTGCGTAGGAGATGAAAAGGATGTGGTAGTGATCATGTATATCAAGGTATGTTCAAATAGGTCAATGATCCACATGGGGGAGTCATCAATGTTCTAGTATTTGGATGTGTTTAACCAAGAAGAAGCTTCATCTTCCTCAATAGAGACATCCTCAATGAGAGGGACCATATTTTTTCTCGAGGTATAACCAAGACCAAGGTTCTTTACTCGCTTTTCCAAGATTATTGGTTCACTCATTCCTTGTTGCTTTAGACCAAGGATACCTATACTTGTGTAGCCCATGCTTTTCATTATTAGGAACCTTTTGCTATTGGTATCCACTGGAAGTGGAGGTTCTTCTTTTTCATCTTAATATATCCATTTGAATATGTTTCCTTCATCTATGATTTCTTTGTTTAGGTCTCCCCATTTTCCAAACATGGTATGTTTGAATTTATTGGATACCTTTTTAAAGTGTTGTGGTTGACCATATGTTTTAGGATTTAATGGTATTTGTCCTGCAAATAAAGAAAATTTTAGGTTATATTCCCCACAACCATTGTCTTTAATTTGTGCCTTGATTTATGGGATTTCCTGCTTTGAACTTGATGTGGATTCCAATGTTGATGGATCAACATAAGAGGAAGGTAGTGGAACTTCATCATTTTTAGGAACTTGAAGCACTTTATAGTACTTCTCCTCCATCCTCTTACAATAGTAGAAGGATTTTGGATCTCCATGAATAGTAATTTCCTTGTCATTATAAGGAAATCTTATGTATTGGTGATAAGTTGAAGCTACGACCTACATGGCATGGATCCATGGGTGACTAAGAAGAATGTTGTAGGGTAAATCAAGATCCAAGACTTGACATGTTGTTTCTGCAATTGTTGGCCCAACCTGGATGGGGCGTTTGATTGTTCCCTCAAAATCCCATTCATTGTCATCATATGCCCATATTGTGATTCCTTTTGTTCTTTCTATCACATCCTCTGAATAGCCCAAATGTTTTACCAACTGGAGGGTACAAATGTTTAAGCCCACACTTCCATCCATCAATACTCTTTTGACCTTGTTTTTATGAATGTAGACTTCCAGATGAAGTGCATGATTATGAAATATTCTAGATGGAAGGTCATCTTGCATGAATAATAATCAATGGGTAGATGAAATGTGTCCTACCATGGCTTGAAACTATTTGATATCAATATCAATAGGCACTGGTGATGATAAAAGGGCTTTATTTAAGACCTCTTTATGTGCAGGTGAAATCCTCAAGAGATCCAAAAGGGAGATTTATGCAAGAGTCTTCTTGAGTTGGTCAAGTAAGCTATAATATGTAGGATTATCTTTTGCTGGTCCTTTTTTTTGTAAAGGGGGTCCTTGAATAGTGACAATCCCTCTTTGTGTGGTGACTCCACACTCATTATTTAGGCCCTGTATGGTGATAATCAAGACATGATGGTCATAGTGCAATGTGTGTTACCTACGACATTATCATAGGTATGATTGATCTGACTATAGACTTTTCCCTTTTTGGAATCATTTCCTTTCCCATGGTTGGGCATTGGATTCTTGTAAATTCCTAAATCCTTATTTCTAGAGTTTCTAGGGCATTGATCCACATCTACCTCACCATGATCTATGAGGTCTTGGATGACATTTTTTAGTTTAATACAATTAGATGTTTTATGCCCCTTTGTACAATGATAGTCACAATAATCATCATCTTTATACCACTAGGGTTTGATTTGTGGCTCCCCATACTATCTAATGCCTGGAAGTTTTATGGTATTTGTTTGTATCAACTTATTCAAGACTATTTTAATGGGATCCCCTAAGGGAGTATATTTTCATCTTGGGGGATAGTTGTTTTTTCTTGGTGGTTTCCCTTGTTGGGTGTTAACATTTTGGACATGTTATTTATTTCCCTATTGGGTGTTTGGTTTGGAAAGTGAATTTATAACAACCTTTGCATCTACTACAACATCATTAGTAACGTTCTTGTTTTTAGCCCATATATGGGATTTTTCATTGGAACTAGATGATGGGTGATTGTATTTGTATATTTGTATGGATCCTTTAGCAATGAGGGCTCTTTCAATGTTAATCCATTTAAAAATAAGCTCTTCAAAACTTGATATGCATTGCATTCTTAGTTGGAAAGCTAGATTTGTGTTTAGGTTTCCAACAAGAATTTTGACTTGTTTTTTCTCAGGTATAGGCCACTTGCATTTACTTTCCTTATGTATTCATCATTGTAAGAAAGGAGAAAAAGCATCTCCCTTTTTTTTTTTTAAGGTATAGAGTTATTCCAAGGTGATCTTCGCATAAATACAAGTAAGAAATATGTGCTACAAATTTATCTATTATTTCTTGGAGTGTTCTAATCCTTGGAGGTAGATGAGAAAACCATTCTATTGCTTGTCCACCTAAACTTCGTGGAAAAAGTTTCATGAGGTATGTGTCATTGTATGATACTTCCATGCAAGCTACATAGAATTCTCTTATATGTTCCTCTATATTTCTACATCCCTTATACTTGTCAAACTTTAGCATTTCAAAGTTTGGAGGGAATGGTACCATCATGATACTTTTATCAAATGGGTAGGGACATAGATCTTGAATGACATATGATTTTTTTGTCTTCCCCGCTTGTATGTCTTAGATCTTTTGTCTTAATGCTTGTATTTGAGATTATATGTCCAAGGGAGAAATAATTGGTGATAGGTTGTATGTATTGTATTAAGGCATGGCCGATGAGTTAAATAATGGATCTTGATAAGATGGGATGTTTGTGTTGTATTGACTATGGAGTGGTGTTTGGATTGGTAGGTGGTGGGGTGAAAGAAAAGTATTGATCATATTGGTTTTGATTTACAACATTCTATTGAGGTTTTGGTTGCAAGTTTTGTTGTTGTGTAAAAAAAAAAATTGTGCTTATAATTGTCTTTGTGCTTGCAACTGTTGTAATTGTTGTTGTGTTTGTTGATATGTGATATGTTGTGGTGATGACATGTGTTGTTGTTGTGAAGCCATATTTTGTTGGGTATTTTGTGAGATGAATTGATGTTGTTGTTGATGTTGTGGAGGGAGAATTTTTTTATGTTGCATGACATTTTGTTGGGGAGATGGTTGATATTGATGTTGTAGACGTTGTTGATGTTATTGAGATTGTTGTTGATTTTGTTGATTTGGTTGATTTTGACGATGTTGGGATTGTTGATGTTGTTGATGTTGGGTTTGTTTCTGATTTTGTTGTTGATTTTTTGTTCAGGTTGTTGGCGATGTTGTTTTTGAGTATTGAGACCATTCAAGCTCAAGTTTTGTGAAGGTGGATTCACCCCATGATTTGTCATGTTTAAACTTTGAGCATTGAATGTTGGAGGGATGTTTTTTTTTTGAGCACCTAAATTTTTGTAACTCCCTAGATTTTGGTGATGACCCAATTGATTTCCATGTTAATGTGCAAGATTTGTTGAATATATTCCTATCATATTATTGTTTTGGAAGCCTAGATTTGTGTTGGTGTTTTCTAGACTTTGAGCATTATACAAGGGATTAACATATTAATTTGATAAATTTGTTTGACTCATCCCTTGTACAGTAATTTTTGGTTGACTTGACACATTAAATGAGGAAGGCTTTGGCATTTTTTGTGTAATACGTTGTGCCAAAGATTCATTTTCATGAAGACGATTTCTTGACGCTATGTGTGTAAAGGATTGTTCTTCTAAGGCCATTTTTTCCAAAGATTGTTCTTTGAGTGTGTTGACATCAAATTTTGAGGGTAGTTTAGCACCATTTTATGTAAGTTTCAACATGTACAAATTTTGGTCAAGAGTTAACATGGTTTCTATGATATGACCATGAGTTGGATCTTGTGACATCTCGAGAAGTTCATCAGGGGTGAATTCCCTAGGTTTATTTGTAGGACTTTCTACATAAACCATTTCAATTTGGGACTTTTGAGGTTTTAATTGAACTTCATTATTGATAGTGGGCATTCCATATGGTTGATCTTCACTATTTGTAGTAATAGGAATATTTGATCCACTTGGGTTAGACTCCATGTTCTTTTTGTATTGTGACCTAGTTGTGACCATACAAGTTGTGACAACCATAGGAGATATTGATTGTGATGTTCTAATCAAATGATTTTGTTCAAATGTTTCTTTGAATTGGGCTAACAATGACACCTTAATCAATTTTGGACTATTTTTTTTTTAATGAAGTTTAGTTGGATGAATGATATGGAACCTTCAATATAGATAAACTTTGAACTAGATCTTTTATTTAGGATTGTTTTGATGATGTTGATAATGAATTTGTAAACTTCAAGAGTAGACTTATGACTCTAAAGTAGGCTAGCTCACCATGATTTGATAATAATTTGTCCAAATACTTGTAAAAGAGATTTTTTTTCAAGTAAGATGAAAAACTAAGAAGTGAGATTAAGATCTAGGTTCAAATGATCAATGTATAATCTTAATTTATTTATTTTGGGTGGATTGAATTGATGTTTTGTTGTTTTATTTTGAAAAGTTGATCCAAATGGAGACTAATGATGTTTTGTCAATTCCAACTAGAATTCACTATTTTGTTGTTGTTTTGAATGATTCAAATATTCTTAAGTTTATTTTTCATGAAATTCAGGTCTATTACAATCTATTGATCAAAAATCAAAATTTGAAAATTTGTTAAGTTGTATTATTTTGCCAAACAATAGCATTGCACTGTCATTACAAAAGCACAAAACTGTTCACTATAAAATCTTGGAGATGTCTACAAAGGCACGTTGATTCCCATAGAAGCATCGTACTGTGCAAAAAAAAGGTGTTGAGATGTAGTTTCCTAAGTTTACTCTGGAATAGAAGTGTTGAGATGTAGACAAAGGCATTGTTTTGATAAAAATAGAAGTGTTGAATTGCATACAAAGGCACTGCATTATCAAACAAATGCACTATACTTTGTTTAGAGGTTAAAATTTTGCAAATTTGTCAACATGTTTGATATTTGTTTTGTGTTTGATTATTTTTCATATGATAAAGACACAATAAGAAATGAATTCAACTGACTCAATTGGTGTTAGATTCTTTACATGTGTTCTTCCACAAGACTACACTAATTGGTATCACAATGGTATTCACGATAAAACATGGCATAGAAAACAATCCTAGTTGTAGTGGTAGATCAAGTTTGTCTTCTTATTTTAGGTCAGCGTAATAAAATACCTTATCTTGAATGGATAGCTAGAGTATGCTCATGTACATGAAAACCTCTTACCTTGGAAGGAAAAGTTCCTTGCAAGGAGTTAATGTCGCCTCAACAAGCATTGATACATAGCGAGTAACTTCATGGGACGGTGCTATCCCATTGCACCTCCATAAATCAACAATCTACAAATGAATTTTAGGCTTCTAGATTACAAGGCTCGTGGTGGGTATAAATCTATGAACACCACCTCCTACATAAGTGTGATATTGAAATATCATCTCCTTGCATTCAGAACCACCCGGGACCACATAGGAACACCAAACAGGTACATGCATGGATAGAACTACAACTTTCGCTCTCATCCCTTTTATATAGCTCGCCAAAAAAAATGCGTTTGAGGTCGAACCCTAAGGTGATGAAATCTTTAGGCAAGCCTCGTAACAATAAAGAAAGGATTAGTGTTTCTATTTATCATCACCCAAGATCACACTTAACTCAAGGGGAGTGGATACGTAAACAACTCCTTCAGTATTTGAACAAGAACAAGTGCAAACTATAAATATTTCTCTTCACCCTAGATTGCATGAAGTGCAAGGGGAGAGGATGTGTAGTTTCTAGCTTACCGAGCATGCAAAACACTACAAACAATTAATTTTAGTTGCACCAAGGATTTAAATGTGTGGTTCAATTTTAGAGCACCAATTGAAATATGCAAGTTGTTTTGTTCAATTTTAAGCACCAATAGAAAATGAAGTTTGTGTTGTTCAATTTTAAACACAAAATTAAAGTGTGAAGATTGTGTTGTTCAATTTTAGAGCACTAAAGTAAATGGGAATTCATTTTAATGCACCAAATATAAAATATGGGTCTTATATTAGCTATTCAAAGCAAATATTAATAAACACTTTTTTCCAAATGCTACATGTAGTAACAGTTAGTTCTATCAAACGCAATCAGAAAAATAGCAGATGATTAGGGTTAATCCAAATCTAAATGTCAAATGCAATTAAAAAACCAAATCACACAAAAGCATGGGACTATTTTGATAGAAGTGTGATATTTCTAATATAAGTGTGATGTTGGGACAAAGGCGCAACCCTTTAATAAAGGCACAGACCTTTAATGAAAGCACTCCACTTTTTTGAGAGACAGAAGTGTTGTGATTTAGATAAAAGTGAAAAACTTTTGACAAAAGTACAGATCTTTGAATTTACAAAGGTGCAGGCCTATCAAAACAAAAGTGTTGTGTTGTTCCTACAACCTACAAATCCAACAAAGCTCAAGAAAAATTGATTAGATAGTGTAGAACCCTAATCCAAATACCTGCAAAACAACATGAACAAACACATTAGAAGATGGAATGCAAGTAAGAACAAGGATTCCTCAATAAATTCATTTGAATAACAAAAGAGATAGAATATGAAATGAAGAACACAATGAAATCTAAAAGAATATCAAATCATATCCTAAAGAAAACAAACTCCTATTCTCTTGAGGAATTGGTGCCAATTTGATGTAAAAATTGGCCCTTTCCCAACTCCAATGATGCAATGGTGATTTGATGAATAAATTTGATCCACTTTGTTGATGCTTAATGAGTGCTGCAAAACCAAAATCTGCATAACCTAGTTACAAATTTGAAAATGTGGATGGATATTGCTAAATATTTGAGCATAGTAAGTTTACTCAAATTGTGGATGGATAAAATGAAGGATGAGCTCTTCATTTATAGAATTCCAAGATGGATGAATGCCAAAAATGAAGCAATGTGGGACTAACATTCAACCAATGGCAAGGTGCCACTTGTCAACATTTGATAGGATGAAGGTTGAGCACATTTTGATCCATGTGCAAGTTTGAAATTTGAATTTGATGAGATGACATGTTTAGGGGGGATGAAAGATGAGTTAAATTCCAAGTGGGAGACATGTAAGAGACAATGTAAGAGCTTTAAATACTTTGTTGGATGGACAAGTCAATTTGGGGGGAGATTTCAAATTTGAGGAACATTCCCACTTGGATGCCTTTTTTGAATGAAAATAGAGAATTATTAAATCAAATAAATGGTTTAATTGTGCAAGTTGCAAAGTCTAGAGGATTGGAGTGATTAGGATTAAATTAATCAAGATTTGATTAATTTAAGAGGAGATTAGGTGATTTTGACTATTTGATTTAGATTTGTGGGTTGAAATAAATCAAAAAGAGATGAAAATGATTAAGACCTAGTTAAATAAATATTTTGATTTATTTAACCAAATGGGGTGATGTTAGATTAAATTAGATAAATGTTTGATTTATTTAATTTAATTAGATGAACTTTAGAAATTTAATCAAATAATATGGATTATTTAATTAAATATAGGAGGTTGAAATGACCTAGCTAATTACACAGAGGCAATGATTTAATTAAATTGAGGGATTTATTTAATTAAAAGGGAATTATGATGATTTAATCAAATAAGGCTATTTGATTAAATGGTTAGAACAGAGGATATTCAGGATGAGGCAATGTTAGTGGATCGAGGATCAGCGATATCAATATGCTTTATTATCTACAATTTCCCCCTCTTTGACGATGCACTTGTTGCTTGGTTCAAAGAATAACCTTGCCATGATCAAAAGTCAAAATTTCTCTGATTTTTTCGGATGCCCCACTATTGCCCCAGCAATGAATAATTATGCTGGTATATTGCCCCCTCGAGAGATCGGGCGAAGAGGTTTGATTTGAGGGTCGATCTCTCGAAAAAGAGGTTTAAGATCAGTTCAACTCAAATATTTGATGTAGACAGATTTGATGATGTAGACAGTCATCAGCCATGGCTAGCCTCATGCCTATTTTGATATATTACACACACTTGATCCTGATTTGTACCATGATAGTGACATTATTGATGATGAGATGATTATGATGTTTATATGTAATGGATGATATGATGATGAATGGATGATATGGATGCACATGATATGATATGATGATGCTTTTATGATTATGTGTATGGTGATAGATGTATGGTTTATGAGATGTTTAGAATAACCAATCTATATTATGCAATGATGGGGATGAATGCATGTGGTATGATTAATGCTTTCTATATGATATGATATGCAGATGGTTTTTGGATGCAAGATGGGTGCATTAATGATGATTTATGATTAACTATCATGGTACCATGTTAGCATGAAAAGAAAGAGATGAAGAAAATAAGAGATTTAACAAGACATGAGATGATGATGATGATGATGATGATTTTCCAGGAGTTAGGATTTTCGGGGCCGAATTATATGTTTGATAAGACACATAGGCCGCGATGCATCCCGGTGCAAGGCAAAGATGGTGTTGCACCTAGTGTGATGGACTTTGACTCAACAAATAGATAGGAGTATTCTTGTTCACACCTGACATACGAAAACCTTGCTAGGACGTACCTAACAAAGCAAGTATTCGCCAAGTTATATTATAAGAACGTCCAACAAGCACAACAGATAAAAAGATAATGATCATTGCCCCATTCCTATTTCTCTAAATCCCTTCGTTGGGGACATCATTGAGAGGTCATTGGAATGAGCGCAATAAGATAAATCAAAATAAAAGATCAAGTACACAAACAAGCCAATGTTCTTCATACCTTCAGCCAAAGGGATGTGTTTTGATAGGATAAAAATATAAGGTGATATCCAAAATGATGCCCATTGTCAAAACGATATATCCTAGGACATGCATTGTATAGGATGATGATGGTTTGATAAGTTGTTTGATAGGCTTTTGATATAAAGTTGATTGACATGTTTGAAAATGATCAAGACTTTGATTTTGTTTTAAAGATTTGTTGTTTTCTTTTGATTTTACGATTGAAGCTTGCTTTTTCTGATTGTTGTGATTGTTTTTGTTTGCGTTGCCAAAGGATGAAGGTGACGATCAGTTTATTATGGATGATTGATTATCGCGGGTGAAAGCGAAACAGGACGGATGGATTTTTTCAAATATTTGGATGTTTTTGACATTTTTTGAAATGTTTTGAGGCTGTTTTTGGATTTTTTGGATTTTCCAATGTTTTTTGGGGTTTTCTGAGATTTTATGATTGTTTTTGGATTTTGTTTTTTTTGAATGTTTTTTTTTTGGATTTTGATGTCTCGAGGGCTGATCAAAGATTAGCCTTGCCTATGTTTAAGCTCAGAGATGACGTAGTTCGGATATCATGTTTTTGATGTTTTCTGTTTTATAGATGTTTTTTGGATTTTGATATGTTTTGGATGTTTTTGGATTTTCGCATGGTTTTGACGATTTGGATATGGACATGTGTGATGATATCAGTGCTCTATTTGGGGATTTTGCTAAAAACCAAGATAAGGTTGATTGATCATATCGATGGATTGATGATGATAACATTGTTGAGGATACACAACAATGCAAGGATTTGATTGATCAAGATTGATGACGATAACATTGTTGAGGATGCACAACAATGCAAGGATTGATTGATCAGGATTGATGATGATAACATTGTTGAGGATGCACAACAATGCAAGGATAGTGTTAAGCAACACAATGATTGGGAAAGATATCCCAAGGTAATGATAGATTGATTGGATTCGATTGATCAGGATTCTTGAAGCTTGGTTTGGAACAAATTTTGTTTGAATGATTTGATGTGACATTTGAAGTGTAAATTAGATGCGACTGATAGTGATTGTGTGGATTGATGTTCGATGAAAGATGAAGACTTGATAAGGAACATCTTTTTGTCAAAATATATCATGGGCTAGTGATTTGGATTTTTTGCTCACAAGTGCTTTGACCAATTTGATTTCACGTTTTCCAATGTTTGGATCACCACATAAGTTGGAAGATATTTATCAAGATTTATTTCTGAAGCAAGATGTAAATATCTACCCCCAATGTCTAGCAATGTATGGAATGCCATGGATAGATGCTCGGATAAGTGTGTGGATGGATGGATATGGATTGTCTTGCCATAAGATGTTCGAATAAAGAATACTCATTGGATAATGTTGCACGGCTCAAATAACGTTGGATAGGATAGGATTAGTGAAAATGACCCATGTCAAAATGTTTACCATAAGCAAGTGTAAAGTGTGCCCCAAACTTTCATCAAGATCAAGATGACTCAGACTATGGATCCAGATATATGTGAATGGATTGGATAAATGGTTCAAGGATGCATGGATTTTTTATGGATGGATGGAATGCTCGATTTATTACGGATGGGATGAGATGCTTTCATCTAAACTGGCGCACATAGATGCTCGATTCTACACATGACACCTGTTTGCCAGGTTTTCATCATGGTATCTGCCCAAAGCGTCACCGTAGTGGTTTTCACTAGAGGATGATTTTTTTCTCTTTATTGTTTTCAATTCTTTTTTTGATTTTCTTTGGATTTTCATATTTTTTGATTTTTTTTATTTTTCTAAAATATTTTAAGCTCATACTGAATCACAAGGTGTTGTTGACGTAGATGCCCTGTCATAATGTGCCATCGATATCCCACGAAGGAGTTGCTTTGCTAAGATACGTGCACTTGAATGCAACTTTTGGGATTTTTGATCTACTTTATTGATACCGGTTAACTTTCTCTGTCTTTGTGCACATCGCAATAGAGTGCCTTACAATCCTTATGATGAAGGGTCGTTGCCAATACATGGTCAATGTGAGAATTGGATATCATGCATGGAGGTGGATGGAGTGTGTTTAGGGATAAAAGATGGATTGGTCGACAACTTGGAATCTTTGACTCTCAAAACTTGGGAAGATGAGCAATGATGGGTGGATATGGAAGTGTGCATGGAATTAGGACCAACTGCTTGATACACTTTGTACGTCACTTGAAAAGCTTGTTTTTTCTTTTGCAGACATCTTTGATGGATACTTTTCCCTTTTTTATTTTTCCCCATAGTTTCTTTGACTGATGGAGTTTGATAGGGATGATCTTTCTTTGTATTCTTTGGTATCCATTTGTATTTGATTTGTCCATTATGCTTTCCAGCTTCTTTTTCTTTGATAACATTCTTCATACTTTGATTCAATTCTTTCTTTTGACATTGGTCCCAATTCATGGATGGGGTGATGGGTGGATGAAGATTTGTGACGTGGCTGGTTGTAGTAGTGACACTAGTTTCATCATAAGGACTCTTCATGCTCCCTATGTTGATATTTGCACTAGGTAAAGTTTCCCCCAGTATGGCAGTAATGACACCTTTGTTCCTTGATTCCGCTTGTTCTGAGATGTCTTGTTCAGTCAACATGCTCTGACAAATGACCACTGCAGATGATATTATTTCGATTGGATGCTCTGCTGACTTCGAAATATACTGTTCTGTCTGACTTGTTTCCTTGAGTGGATAATATTGAATATCTTTATTCATGATGTCCTCAGTCTGAATTTGGGATATATCTAATATTGTTTTTGACAACTCTGTTTGACTGTTGGAATTAATAATTTGCTCTTTTTGTGTAATAAAATCTTGTTCTAGTTGAAGATCATCTACGTGTCCATCCATAGAAAGCATCCCATGGGTAGATGGAGGGGTTAGTGCTATGTGGATATGATCATCTTGTGTGGATAAGAGAATATCCATTAGATCATTGTAGTATCTTGGAGATACAAATTTTTGATCTGGATTTATTTTGGGATTGCTTTCGACATGCTTTGGATCAAGTTCCTGACATGGGTCAATTTCAAAGGATGGATTGCTTACAAAGGTTTCTTGGATGTCATCATTAGGCATGGTAAGTGGTTCAATATCCTCAAGTGTCGAATTCAGGGTTCCTTCAGTATCTATAACCATGAGGTCAAAGGGGGTCAACATTTCTTGGAAAGGACCACTGCTAGACTTTGGTGAAAGATGTTGATCATGCTTTGGAATGAATTCTTGAGATATGTCCTCTAACTCATAAGGTGATGTAGAGACATTTTCACCATGATCATAGGTCAATGGATCGTGCATTATGTCAATAGGATCAAATAATCCTAACACTCCTTGAAATAGATCACTAAAAAGTGGCTCTTGATGTATGGTGAGTTGATCATCAGATGGGGTGGAAACATCTTCAAGGTGCTCATCGATGGAGAGATCTTGATCACTTTTTTCAACAATTGTGGTGGAGGAATTTTTAATGTCTTCAACCAAAGGGTCAAATGATGTTGACATTTCTTGAATTAGATCATTGTTGGTTGGTGGATTTTGATCATGATTGAAAAGTGACTCTTGACATATGTTGATTTGATCTTCGGATGAGATAGAAACATCTCCAATGTGCTCTTTGATGGATAGATCTTGACCATTGCTCTCAACAGTTGTCATTTTTTGTGTTTTTTGGGTAGCTTGAGAGGCTTGGGCAGCTTGAGAGGCTTGTTGCACTTGTTGAGCTTGTCTTGCTTGTTGTGTAGCTAGATATTGTTGGATGGATTTTTGGTAGGCCTGGTGAGATTTTAGCGCAATATTATATTGCCTTGCTGCATTTGGTTTTGGTGGTAGTGGTGGTGGATTTGGAATCGTGTTGGATGTAGTGATGAGTGGTTGAGATATGCTTGGAGCGATCATGGGGGTTTGAGATATGATGGGTGTGATAGCGGTGATTGGAGTGATCGAGGTGATAGGAATGGTTGGAATGACTGAGGTGATAGGTCTTTGGGAGACCATATTTTTATTTGTCAGGATTGATGTTGTCATTTGATTAGATACCATCTGTTGGTGCGATGTCGATGGTATATTCGAAGGATTTGATGTGATGGCTTGCTTGATTGGTGTTAGGTGGATTGATTTGGATGGAGTGATTGGTTAGGTAAAGGGGGAATCCCTAAACCAAGGAATGATGTTGAAATGGGTAATGGTGGTGGGGATGTCTCTTGGCACAATGACTCAACTATTTTGGTAAGTGTAGCAATTTGGTCTCGCCAAATTTGATCTTGATTTCGATCTTGAGTCCCTTGATTTGGCTTTTGTTCAAGCGGATTTGGGATGTACACTTGTATTTTTTGAATGGGATCATGGAAAATGTTCTAATTTGGGATGACGTTCAGATTTGGCATGATAGGTTGAAATTGAACATTGTTGATGTTGGGAATCACATTTCCTTGTTTTAGGTAGCTTGGATTTTGCATGATGTTACCTTGGCTTGGAGTTGTTAACATCTTGTTTGGATTTTGAACAATATTCATATGATTTGCAATCATATTTATCCCAAAGTTTGTCAGATTCATGTTTGGTAAAGTTGTACTTTGTACATTCTCATTTGGCATGTAGGGATTTGGTGGGATGACGTTGTTAGTTTGAAGGCTCATGCATTGATTATTCGTTTGGTGGATTTGTAGGTTTGGACTTAGATCTACCATCAGGGAATGTGTTCCAATCTTTGATTTTGGCATACTCACACTTGTTGTGCCATTGACATTTGTAGAAGGTAATGATCCCATGTACAGTTTGTATAGATGTGAGTGTTGATAATCAATCGGCGTTGTAAGGCTTTGATGGCTTAGTTGACTTGGATTACTCATGATGTATGGATCAATTTTATATTCCATGTTCCCCTTGTGTTTTGACCTTGTTGCAAAAGTGACCTCTAAGGTTCTTAGGACCAATGACGAGATGAAGGGGAAATGATATGAGTGTTGAACGTTTAGGGACTTTGGACCAATGCTAGACTTAGGGTTTGATTTTGATTGGTTTGATTGGATAATGAACTTGTAAACCCTAAGATGTTAGATGTTATCTTAGGATCAATTTTTTCAAAGGATTGCTAATTCAATTAAATGTATGAGAAAGGATGCATTCCCACACACCTAACTAAACAAGGTGATTTTTTTTTATTTTGATGATTTACCCAAGTCTAGAATGACGTTTCCAAAGCTCTAAAGTTGTTTGTGGGATGAAGATTTTGGATGGATGAAGTGTTTGATTTTGATCCTGAATGAATCTAGGAATGATTTGTTTACTAGGCCAAGATAGTGAAGAACATGCCTTTCTCAAAGAGTAATTCAAAATAAAAAGACCAATGTTTGAATGAAAACCATATGACCAAAAAATGACAAGCACATGTGTGGGGTCTAATTGATTCAATCTTTTCTTAATGGACTCTTTTTACCACAAATACTTCTTGATTAGCTTTCAAACTGAATGTCCAATGTCCTAATTTTCTTTCATCCCACAAAGTGCATTATGTGGAAATCAAGGAAATCAAGACAAAGGTTACCTAAAGTTGACTTTAGTAGAAGCAAATTGAGATGAAATCCAAATGCTTAGAAGCCTCTAAGGATAAAATTCCAAGGGCAAGCAATAGCATGTGAATTCGTTCAAGGATATTTGCTTCTCCTAAAGGGTTTAAGATTTGGATGCTCATGTTTAAAATGTTTGTTTTCCATTATTTTCGATCAAGCAAAGTGTTTATGACTCACAAGCAATATAACATCCTAGCTCAATTGGTACGTTTTTCTTGGTGGGCTTGTCTCATGCCCTTCGTAGAAGAAGAGATGATTTTACATGCAACCAAGGAAAGAGTATAAAGGTATGTTAAGAATGAAGTCTTAACCTCTATACTTTAACCAAGATCGGGCATGGCAAGTAACTTCTTGGAATCTAAGTTCCAATGCACCACTTTAATAAACTCATTGAATGGATCAGTTGGTCACTACAAACAAAGTTTTTAGTTCAGACTTTCCGTTCATGGAGATTGACAAATACAGCAAGAGTCCCCTTTCGGATCCATCTTGTCAGAATCAACCACATGATATTGGCGTTTACTCCAATACCCACATTTATATCCCAGTTGGAAATACTCTTGGCTTTAGAGTGTTACCGGTTGAGTCGTTCCCTTGGGTGAGTACTTTTTCCCCAAGGCAGGCCCTCTAAGATAGACAAAAGCGAATAAACTTATTCATAGTTCGATCGAACCTTGTTTAGAAACAAAAGGGAGAACACATGCAATAAGTTCACTCACACTCGCACAAGATTTTGTTCAATTTTAAGCCCAAATTGAAGTGTGGAGGTGATTGCTTTGTCTCAACCTAAGATCATGAAAAAGGCCTTTTGATTCTCAAAATCACTATAAAGCGCGAGAGAAGCGCATACGTCCTTTTTCGATGATGTTAGTTCAAATAAGCTCTCACAAAACAATGTAGCACATGTTCATTTTAGATCCCAGAAAGCAATAATGAGTTCGTTTTAGAGCACCAAAAGACAAATGATAGACATTTTGTTCAATTTGTTAACCAAATAAACAAACTCTAGTAAGTTGTATTCACAATGTTCATTTTAGCCCTTTTGTAGCAAAAAATTGAAATGTTCATTTTAGAGCCCAAAAGAAATTTAGTAGGTCCTAAAATCCTGAAGGGGTAAAATCCTTAGAAGTGGGATTATAATTGCTCCCCAAAGTGTTCAAAAACACTTGATACAATGATGTGATAATGATTTTTTCTTTGAATTCCATGCTCCATGATCCTTTAAAACCTACAATACAAGATTCAAATGTTATATGATATCAAGGAACAAAAAGATAGGAAGGTTAGATAGATGATTAAGCATAAAAACCCTAAAATTTAGACCAAGTTTCATTGTGATTTGACATTAAGTGAAAATTTGAAAATTTTAACTCTATCAAAGTTAATAATTACCTACACCATTGGATAGCTTATGAAGTTATACCCCATTTCAAAAAAAAAAGCTTCGAAAAAAACCAAAAAATGACCAAGATATGGCCATTTTAAATTTGCATGAAAAGGAAAGAAATCCAAGCGGTTCTATTTGTGATGGCGGCTCTGTTTGATTTTGTAGCGGCGCTATATGGCAACACTGGAGACTCCAGCGGCGTAGTTTTATTTTTGAGCGGTGCAGTTTGATTCCAGCGGTGCAGTTTGATTCTGGAGCGGTTTTGTATAGCCCCGTTGGACTGTGAGCGGCGCTATATGGCCCCGTTGGACTATCAGTGGCGCTATATGGCCCCACTGGACTGTGAGCGGCATTTTTTGAAGTTTTTAGTGGTGTAGTTTGTTTCCAGCAGTGCTATATAGCCCTACTGAACTATGAGCGGCGCTGTTTCCTGTAAACAAACAAAAACGCATAATTTTGACAAAAAACGTGATTGGAATGTGAGATTGCCCTCCTTCTAGCGCCAAATGTTGAACCCTAATCCCAATACCTGCAAAACAACATGAAAAAACACATTAGAAGATGGAATGCAAGTAAGAACAAGGATTCCTCAATAAATTCATTTGAATAACAAAAGAGATAGAATATGAAATGAAGAACACAATGAAATCTAAAAGCATATCAAATCCTATCCTAAAGCAAACAAACTCCTAATCTCTTCAGGGAATTGGTGCCAATTTGATGTGAAAATTGGCCCTTTCCCAACTCCAATGATGCAATGGTGATTTGATGAATAAATTTGATCCACTTTGTTGATGCTTGATGAGTGTTGCAAAACCAAAATCTACATAACCTAGTTACAAATTTGAAAATGTGGATGGATATTGCTAAATATTTGAGCATAGTAAGTTTACTCAAATTGTGGATGGATAAAATGAAGGATGAGCTCTTCATTTATAGAATGCCAAGATGGATGAATGCCAAAAATGAAGCAATGTGGGACTAACATTCAACCAATGGCAAGGTGCCACTTGTCAACATTTGATAGGATGAAGGTTGAGCACATTTTGATCCATGTGCAAGTTTGAAATTTGAATTTGATGAGATGACATGTTTAGGGGGGATGAAAGATGAGTTAAATTCCAAGTGGGAGACATGTAAGAGACAATGTAAGAGCTTTAAATGCTTTGTTGGATGGACAAGTCAATTTGGGGAGAGATTTCAAATTTGAGGAACATTCCCACTTGGATGCCTTTTTTGAATGAAAATAGAGAATTATTAAATCAAATAAATGGTTTAATTGTGCAAGTTGCAAAGTCTAGAGGATTGGAGTGATTAGGATTAAATTAATCAAGATTTGATTAATTTAAGAGGAGATTAGGTGATTTTGACTATTTGATTTAGATTTGTGGGTTGAAATAAATCAAAAAGAGATGAAAATGATTAAGACCTAGTTAAATAAATATTTTGATTTATTTAACCAAATGGGGTGATGTTAGATTAAATTAGATAAATGTTTGATTTATTTAATTTAATTAGATGAACTTTAGAAATTTAATCAAATAATATGGATTATTTAATTAAATAAAGATAGGAGGATGAAATGACCTAGCTAATTACACAGAGACAATGATTTAATTAAATTGAGGGATTTATTTAATTAAAAGTGGAATTATGATGACTTTAATCAAATAAGGCTATTCGATTAAATGGTTAGACAGAGGGATAATTCAGGATGAGGTGATGTTAGTAGATCAGGATCGAGTGTGTGATATCAATCTGTATATTTTTTATGTCTACAGATAGGGATGTGGGTCCCACCAAGTGTGCCAAAATATTGTATGGTTAACTCAATTGATCAAATAATATCAAAGTAAAAGCAATTAGGATCGTAAAACAATAAGAAACTAGAAGATTATGATAAAATGAAAGCCATACTCAATGAAATTCAATTTAACAATACTAGAAAGACTCAATTCAAAATCATTAAACACAATTCAAAGCAATTGAACCTAAACTAGTATGCAAACCTCCCAATCACATTGTGGATTTGAAGCAAACTTGTGGTGTAGTGATGTGGAGTGCTCAAATTTCCCTAATCCATTGTGAAAAAGCTCAATTCCAAGTGATTGATTCACAAATGTTATCAAATTTCTCAAAGGTGAGTAGTCAATTCAAGAGAGTAAGGGTGTTATGAAGATTATGAATGAAATTCATGTTGAAAGGGCTGGTATTTATAGATTTTAGGAATTATGATCAATGGTGAGGGTTGAAAATGGTAATCAAGGGATGAAATTGAATTGAGGGGGTGAGTGTGGATCAAGGATGAATCAAGTGGTTGATAATCCATGAGGCATGGATCAAGGATTAGATTAAGGGTTCATAATCCATGAGAGACTCAACAATATCTCTTAATTTTAGGAATTATGTTGGAGATATTTTGAGTTGGAGGGAAGAATTCAAATTTTAAAAAGGGATATTCTATGGGGAATATTCTTTATGCAAGTTTGAGGATTGGAGGAAAATTAGTTAATTAAATCATTTAATTGTGCAAATTGGAAGGATTAATATTTTTAATTAAATAATTAGGAATTATTTAATGAAGTAAGATTATTAGCATTTAATTAAATAATTTGACATTATTTAATCAAAAAGGGAGAAAATGATGAATTATGATGAATTAATCAAATAACCTTAATTATTTGATTAATAGGAGAATAAGGGGAATTTAACTAAATAATTGAACATTATTTAATTAAATAGAGGAATTAGGTGAATATGTGAGGACATTTTTGGGTGTCTACAATATAAGATGTTTTCTTATTATTTAAATATCTTGGTTAATTCTTATCTATTTAGTGTTTGTATTATATACAACACATTCCAATTGTATAAAAATGGATAGGGATAACCAATAAATATTAAACCTTCTAATGTGTTCAATAAGTGATGATACATCTAGTAATGTATATAACATAAAAAATAAACAAGTTTATTGTTTCTTTTAATTTTTAAGAATAATACATTTTAATGTTGCTTATCATTAATGTAAGATATATGTCTTAAAAAATTATAAATTATTTTTTCTTATGATTAATACTTATTGTGTTACTCTTGAATACTTTTGGATAAACAAGAAAATTATAAATTAAATCTTCTAATGATTAATAATCATATTTTTATTGTAGAGAATAAAATATATTCCTTATACACTAATGCATACCACATTTCCATAGTGATCCAAAATTTTAGACCGTTCATGAACTTGATTGAATTGTTTTTGATTGATTAAGCAGGAAAAGGCCTTGACCCGAGCAACTAGTACAACAAGATAAGAACAGCAAGTGGTAAGAAACAACAAAACAAGAAGCCCACCAAACTTCCTCCCTCCCACAAACAAAATGCTTAACCAATACCCATATGATCAAACATCATAGTTCTATCATTCAAATAAAAAAACCTTAGTCTAGCATCAGTAGCATCCTTCCCTATCCATCTACAGTACTTATAAACATCTATCATAATGTTCCTACTTAAAATATCAACAATATTATAAAAATTTAAGTTCTGGCACCCACAGCCATAACCAGTAACCACAGTCCTATAAAACATAGTAGAAATTATCATCATAAACAAAAAGAAAATCCACACAGTGAAGCATCCAAGCTAAGCATCCTTGATCAGCCTCCATGCCCTCATCAGATCTTCAACAGTTTTGTTCAATGTTTCCTTCAACTCCATCTTGCTAGCCAAATCTTCACCATCTCCCGCTATTTTTTCTTTTTATTCTTTTTTATTTTTCCCATGCTAGAAACAGTCGCCATAACCACCTTCTTCATAACATCATCAACCACCATACACACATTTTGAACTGCTTCTTCCAGGATTTGAATTTTGTTTTCATCTCCTTTTTCTTGCATCCTTTTCTCTAGGACTTTCAGTCTTTCCTCAATAATTCCATTCACCAAATTTTCAAGGGCATGAAGTTTTCTATCCCCCGCCTTCTCATTTATCCTCTTTTCCAGAATCTACATCCTCTCCTCAAGTCTTTTAATCCTTCCATTCCCATCATCCTCAGCCTTATTTTCCTCTTTGTTGGAATTATTCTCCCTCTCTTTATTATCCACAACATTTACTTCCTCCTCCTCCCAAGCCATCTCATGTTGCGACTCATCTTCTTTCTCTTCATCACCATTACCATCCTCGCTTTCCTCATCTGAATCCTCCTCTTCAACTAAGTCTCCTCCCAAATTGTCAGGAATTTCTTTAGTTGAGGAATCATTTTCCTCTTCTTTATTTTCAACACTCTCTAGTGGGCTTTGGGTACTTTTTTCTTACTCTCTTGTCCTTTTGACATCATCATATCCAATATTTTTTACGTTCTCCCACCAAGGTTTAAACCTTCCATCTCACTATCATCAGGAATAGTAATTGTGTCCACCTCTTCCCTAAGTTCACATAGAATTAATCTCTTCCTTTTTTTAATCCCCATCTCCATTGACTTATCCTTTCTTTTCTCTGGCGTAACCATAAGTAAATCCTTCCACAAAGTAGTGTCTGGGCTTTGGGATTTCTTGCTAAGTTTTTTAGGCATAGAGAGGGGATGGTCTTCAAGAAGCTCAATTTTCACAAAGCTCTAAGGTTTAGGGTCTTCAATCATCTTAATACCAAGATTTTTCTAAGGGGTTCTAGACAGCACAAATTTGCAAATGGCTCTTATAAGGCCTTGATGTAAAGGTGGATTGGCTCCATGAGTGAGACTCTGGCTAAGAGAGGAAAACGAGAAAAAAGGAAAATTAAGTTTTTCCTGATGCCTAATGTGGTTGAGGATGGGAAAGTGGTATCCATGGATGGACTGGTAGCAACCTTCAAGAGTAAAATATTTCATTACAATAAAACAAACATTATGATACGAAGGTGGCAGCTTAACCCTAGAGTACCCATTTTGAAATCTTTCTAGTTTATCTTTTCCTTCAAAAAACTTCTTGAAGTAATCCTGATACTTACCATTACTGACCTTTGCAACCTTTGTCCCTTCATAAGCCAGACTCGTCGCTTCCGCAATCAGCTTTGCATCCACCTTAAACTATAGCCCACCCAGGTTTACTTTGCCATCCCTCCATGCATTTGCAAATTTTTAGTTGAGTCTTTCATTATAGCCCTCCATTGCAGCAAAATACGGGGTGAAACCTGCCTACTCAAAAATACCCCATAACTCCTCATTGTTGTTAAGCAAGTCAAATTTGTGGGGTTCAGTACACTTCCTAGGACCTCCCATATTGCTATCAGAGCTATGGAAAATTTTGGGAACAAGAAGGAAATCGCTTTTGTTACCTTCGGCATCCTCAACACTCGCAACCAGAAGCTCCACACTCTTAGTTCTAATGGTAATTCTTTGAAAATTCATTTGAAATGTAGTCAGCTTAGGGTTTTTTCTATACTTCATAAATAAATTCACACCTCGATTACCACCTTTTCGCCCATAATCATTATTGCTTACAGCAGCTTCGCCTCCCTTTCTAGCAATGATAGCCTTTGTTTTATTCCATCTATTATTTCTAATGTCGACGCGACTCCATCTGTCACATCGAAGATCAATCCTTAGATTACACCACATACTATTTATTTCCAAATTTAAATTTTTCCTATCACAGTACAAAAACTTCTCATCTGGTTTTCCTTTCCCTTGATTGTGATGTCCTATATCAGGATTTAGCAATCCCTTTAAAACATGCCTCCGATGTCGACCAATCAACTTACCAGTTTGCATCCATGGGTTCCACATCCACATAATCCTTCTTCTTCAACCACTCATATTAATAATTAAGAAACCCCTCCTCATAGTCCTTTATTTAAATATTTTTCACCAAGTTTGTATTTTTCTAGGACTTCCTTAATTTGAACAAGCAAATTAATAAAGTATCAGTTTAGTAACATTTCTTGATTAACACCAAGGTTGGCCATCGCATCCACCACCCTATTTCCTTCCCTTAATGAGTGGCATATTTTAACACATTAAGTTTCTTGCAGTATGCTTTACAGTCTTCCAACATATCACAAATTTCCCAAGGAATATTCCCCTTATTGTTGAGATAGTCTATTATCAGCTTTGAGTCTCCTTCAATAATACCTTGTTGTATCCCCTCTCTTTGAGAACTCTAGCACCTATCCAAATAGCAGACACCTCAACAAAGTTGTTCATAGTTTTTCCTAAGCCTTTGTTGTATCCAATCAGGAAGGCACCCTTCTCATCTCTTATTACTCCGCCCGCTACAGCCTGTCTAAGATTCCCCTTTGAGCAACCATCAAAGTTGCACTTCACCCATCCTAGATCCGAGGGGATCCAAATAGTGCTTCTTCTTATAAGTTGTTTTAGCCAATTAATATTTTTTAAATCGTGGGAGAGCTCCCATTGCTTTTTTATGCTTAGCTCATTCTGAGTTGATTGTTTCTTAGCCTGCTTGTACTTGCAGCTTTCCATATTTTCCTGAATTTTTCTTTTAATAATTAAACATAACTCCTTGCTATTTCTAGCAGTCTCCCTAAACAATCTATTATTCCTCTCTTTCCACAAACCCCAAGCCAAAAATGAGGGAATTTGTCCCCATAGATCACTAATTATATTGTGGGAATAAGGGAAAAAGCTCCATCCTTCCACAAACAATTGAACATTAACAGGGAAAACCCACTCCACCTTCAGAGAATTAAGAAAAAAACCCCAAACTTCTTGAGCATAAGAACATTGAAAAACAAATGCATTATGGTTTCCTCTTCTTCATTGCAAAGGCTTCGTCTATTTACAAGATACCAACCTCTTTCCTTTAGGTTGTCTATAGTGAGGATCTTACCATGTATTACCGTCCACCAAAAGCAATTAATTTTCAGGATTAGGTTCTTCTTCCAAACCTTAAGCCAGTCAAAAGAACCCAAGACCATAGTTTGTTGCATCATTGAGTCATAAGCTGATTTAACTGAGAGCCTACCATTAGTGTTTCTTGTCCAGATCCACTCATCCTTTCTGTTTCTTGAAAAGAGGTCAAGGTTCCCAATTTGTTTCATAAGCAAGTCAATAGCAGCATCCCAATTTTGTTGTCTGCTTCCCCTAAGAACAACATTGCTCAGATAGTCTTTAAAGCTTTTCCACCTGGGTCTCCAACCATCCCACACTAGATAATTAGAAACTTTTTTGCCAATTTCCCTTTTCAGTCTTATTCTGATTTGTTGGAGATCCTCAAAGGCTGATAGTGGGGTCAGTGTGGACCAGGGGTCATCCCAGAAATTGATGTTGATTCCATTACCAATGCTCTTTTTAGCACCTCTAAGCAACACTCCTTGAGTTTTAAGGAGATTATTCCAAAACACAGACCCATGCGGAAGCTCCTTCTTCCTTAGAAAGCAGCTAGCATCCTTATTTTTAAGATACTTAGCCCTTAGGATAGTAGTCCAATCTTTTTCATTTTCCAAGAGAAACCAACCCATTTTTGCCACCAAAGCCTTATTAAACAATTTTAATCTTCTGATGCCTAACCCACCTTCTTTCTTTGAGATACACACCTTCTCCCATTTGATGAGAGCCATTCTTTTCCTTTCCTCCACTCCTAACCATAAGAATCTTCTTTGAATTGTTTCAATTCTTTCAGCAATATAGGTTGGTATATTAAACATTGAAAGATAATAGACAGGAATATTCTAAAGGGAGGCCTTCAAAAGCTAATTTTTTCCAGCCAAGCTCAACAATTTACCTTTCCAAGCAGCCAAATTTTTTTGTACTTTCTCCACAATATAGTTCCAGTAGTTACTATTCATCTTTCTAGAGAAAAGAGGTAACCCAAGGTAAGTAGCAGGTAATTCCGCTTCCTAACACCCAAAAATATTTATCACTTTATCTTTCACAAGCTGGCTAGTATTGAAAAAATAACTTTTTCTTTTTTGGTAATTTATACAATGTCCTAACAAATCAGCATAATTATCCAGAATAGTTTTCCACTATTTAGTTTCAACCACTAAAGCCTCCCCCATTAGAATGGTATCATCAACAAATTTTTGATGTGAGACTGGGGATAAGGAAGAAGCAGCACAGAAACCCTTCAGGGACTTATTATTAAGTTGTTTATGAATGTTACGACTAAGAGCTTCTGCCACAATGACAAAAAGGTAAGGAGATAAGGGATCTCCCTATCTCAACCCTCTACTAGGTGAGAAAAAACCGTGGGAAATACCATTAACCAAGACTAAATACTTCAGGGTAGTAACACAGGCTTTTATCAAATTGAGAAATTTATCTTTAAAGCCATTTTTTTCCAAAACAACAAATAAAAAATTCCAAGTAACCCTATCATAAGCTTTGGAGATGTCAATTTTTAGCACCATACTTGGATTTTTACTATAATCCATAAAGTGCAGGATCTCATGAGTGTAAATTTTTGCATCCAAAATTTGTCTTCCCTAAACAAAACCTTTTTGATTGATATCAATCATTTTTCCTAAGACCAGCTTCAGCCTGTTGACAATAATTTTGGAGAAAATCTTATAAGTAGTGTTACATAGACTTATAGCTCTATAATCATTCATTGAAGTAGCTTCATTAGATTTAGGGACAAGGGCTAGAAAATTGGTATTCATCTGATTCAAGATTCTACCCGATCTAAAAAAATATTTGACAGCAATTAAGAGGTCTGTAGATACTATCTCCTAGTATACTTGAAAGAAGGTGGGAGGAAATCCATTAGGTCCCAGAGCTTTGAAAGCTCCAAAGGAGAAGACAGCCTCCTTCACCTCTTCCAAAGTGACACACTTAGTTAATTCTTCCAGGTCCTCCTCCGTGATAACATTAGGTATAACCTGCAGGAATTCCCCCAAATCCCGATTATCAACCCTTGAAGGCTCCAAGTAGTTTGAAAAGAAGGAAATAGCCTCATTTGCTATTTCTTCTTCCCTTTCAAGTTTAGTAACATTACAAGTGGTGAGAGATTTGATCTTGTTTCCTCCTCTATGCTTCATAGTAGATTGGTGGAAAAACCTAGTATTCCTATCTCCTTCCTTAAGCCACTGAATCCTTGATTTATGTTTCCAGAAGATTTCCTCCTTCTTACTTATGTTGTGCCATTGGGCTCTAAGCTCTCTTTCTATTATCATATTTTCCTAGTACCATAATTCATAGAGACTAGTCTCTAAAAATTTCCCATACTAAGAAGAATGCAAAATTAACAAAAACAAAAAACATTCAAAACAATAACAAAAGTAAAAATATAGATACATATAAACCTTTTGCAAATACAAGGTCTGTTGAAGCTCCTATGACTCTCCCTCATGAAATTCCATAAGATGTACTTCACTAGGAGAACATGAAAGGCCTTCGTTAAACAAAGCATCTTCTTACTAGTTCAATTCTCAAAATACATGGAAAATAGAGAAAGGTTGGAATATAGAGACCACTTCTTTAAGATCGGCCACCAAATATTTCAACTCTAAGTTGTAAATCATTTGCTTCCCATTCATCCAATTGACAATGAGGGATAAGTCCCCAAAAACCTATAAGGATTTCAAACCAAATTTATATGCTTTTCTAAAGAAAAGATTCAACACAATTAATTTGATCATATTATTTGTTCCCTAGCCCCCACAAGCCTTCATGATAAAAGAAGGAGATGCTAAAATAAATAAAACTACCCCCAAGTCACACATATGGTATGGGCCTTGGCAAGACCCACTGAAAAAACCCCAACTAGAACCCTTATCAATCAACAGCCCCCAACCTAACATGGAAAATGAGGTGTTTTTCATCCTTTAATGTATTGAATAATTTCATTACCCAAAAAAAACTTGGAAAGTTGGAACTTCTTTTCCAACAAAGAGAAAATTGTTGTGACTTAAGCAAACTCCTCACAATACTAAGAAGGGTAAAGTTATAATAGGCTTTAGATCTACCAAATCGAGGCAATCTTTAAGACAATGGTCAAGCTCATTTTTAATCCATAGGTTGCTTTCACTAATCCATCTACCAATATCCCCCTAGATTTATTGAATAAGAGGACATTGAATAACCAAGTGAGTCATCATTTCCTCATTCTTCATACAGAGTAGAACACATGTAGGACCTTGAAAATTCCTCTTCTAACATACTTCCCAAGTTAGGACCTTGCTTTTTAGAACAAGCCACATAAATTTATACATATTCTTAGGATCCTTGATCATCCAAATGTGATTCCACCACCAAGTCAATGGATCTTGAGTAGCAACCAATAAGGATCAATATCTATCTTTAATTAAATATTCATCACCTACCTTATTCCTCAATTAGATAAGACTATTTGGTTCTTCCTTGATCTCAAATGGGCTCATTTCAACTTATTATTAAAGTTGACCCATTTCCTTTTATAGTATCCATGTAACCCCAACACACTATCTAATTTCTAGGCTTGAGCCCACATAGAAGAATTGAAAAGATCGCTGCAATCTTTGAGTGTTTAGATGCCTCGGGCCTAAAGTAACTCAACCAAATCTACTAATAACCTTACTTGATGACCACAACCCAAAATCATGTCAATTCCAACTCTTACCTTTGCCCCATTCTCAACCTTCCAACTAAGATAATTACCAACTAATAAGGAGTTAACTAGTGTCTTCTAGTATAACAATCCATATTTCCAACTTTTATCCTCTTTACAAATCCAATTTAAAATAGGCTTGAGTTCCAAGTACTTGGATTCTATCAATTATCTCTATTTTTTTTCTTGGAAATCAAGTTCCAAATTGATTTCCCTATTATTAGAATTCCAAATTTATGGATGTTTTTTATGCCCCAACCTCCCTTGTGTTTGGGTTGAGTGATTGACTTCTAGCTCATCTAGTGAATACCATTGTGACCATAATTTTAGCTCCATAGGAAGTTAAAACATATATTTTTTATCTTCTCTAACACCCCTTTTAGTATATGCGCTAGAAACTATAAATAAATTAGGATTGGTTTAAAGACCAATTTCACTATCAAATGACCTCCTTTTGAAAACTAGTGATTGCACCATAACAAAACATGTTTCTCAACCTTCACTATAAGCTATTTCTAGTCTTCTTATTTATAGGCGTTGGGTTTAATCATATAACCCAAATACTTAAAACCTTTTCCAAATTCAACCTCTTGAAACCAATTAAAAGGAGTCTAATAACTCACCCTCGATTCTATCATCCACCCTATTGAAACACATAATATATTTTTTCTCATTAATCACCATTCCCTCCACTTTCATGAACATGCTAATAAACTCCTTCAAATTTTGACCCTTTGTTTTCTCAACAACATATCATCCATGTTAGGAAATAATGCATCAATGCCCAGTTCATTTAATCCATTTCCTATGTAACCCCATGAGAGAAAAGCATGCATACAAACTTACAAAATAACCATAATGTATAGATCAAATAGACAAGCCACATGATAACATAATATATACCCTAGGAAAACCCTCAAGAGGGAAAAAACCTAGCCTCCAAAAGCATCCATCTCCATCTATTATTCAACAATAAAATAATGCATGCAATTTTACAGAGTTACCATGAATACTTCTAAAGCATCAAGCCTCTCCAATACATTCTTCATGTGTCCAAGCATGAATCCACACATTACATGCCATGCTTCACATATGCACTCCTCAAAAAGACTCAATAATGATAGCCCACTCACTCAGCCAACCTTAACCACTAATCATGTGTTTGCTTTTATAAATACAAGCTCACACAAATACAACCAAGTTGTAGGATAAAATTATGTGAACATAAAACCATTTCCCCCTCATTTAATATTGGGTACTAAGTTTTCACTTTATTAAATTCTTTCCCCAAATATTAAATTATTATCTGTCTCCCACACATAAAATAACAACCCAATGTTACAATACAACTTTATAAATGGCCCTAAATAATTATCTAATGTAGCTAAACAAACCTCCTGGGTACACCATAATTAAATAATTATTTAATTATAACATTATAATATAATAATTTATGCAATGATGTAAAACAACAAATCCTAACATTCTCCCACTTGTTGTATACATTGCATAAGGTTCAATCAATGAAATACATCATCATAGACATACATGAAACTACATGAATCTCCACCATGCTATCATGCTCCATCAAGATACCTATAATAAAACAAAAGTGACCACCATCTCAAGCAAGAACTCCTCTCATCCTCCAATGTGCCACCTATAGAAGAAAAGGAACATGCCAAGGTGAAGATACACCAATCCAAGAACACAAGCATTAAATCTAAGTGATAACAATGGCTCCAAGATGTTGTCAAAGGTAAAAACCCACATGATCAAAAATATAATCCATAACACATGCTAATACATCCAACCATCCATACCTCTTAGGCATCAACAACATCAGTAAAATCATGCCATCATATGCAACCCATAAACCACAATCAAGCTCCTTGTATTAGAACTATCAATGAACATAAATATCCAAGAACTCCCACTACATGGGTAATATCAAATATGAAAATGATCAAGGCATATAAATTCTACCAATCAACACTATATCAAGGTGTAATAAATGGTCAAAACATGAAGTAACAAAGGACAAACATAATTATCCACACATGCAACATCAAGTAGCTACATACAAGCTCTCACAATGTGCCACCACAATCCTCCCAAATCATATAAACATGAACCTCCATGAAGGAATCATATAATGAAGAGAGAAAACCTGTAAACCATAACATGTCTTTCTATTAGTGCCTCAAAGTGCTATGGTGTGTCAAGTATGATCTCCTTACAACCCCAAATAAAAATCCTCAACAACACCCATCCACTCAATCTCAAATATTAAATGCAACATATTAATCATGTTTAATAATGCCAACATGGACGTAAGCCTCTCTAACAAGGAAGATCAAACTCAAAGTATGTATTCCCAAATTAGGAAATCAACCCAATAAATATATCCTAAAGAGTCTTCATCAATGAATAATAACATAAATAAAATCATGTGCACGAGGAGATCATAATGCTAAACATCTGTCAAAATGAATCCTCTAGAACCACCTATCCATAGCTCAAGATCCATATTTATGAAAGATAAAGAAATTAAAAATCATGTTAAACTATCCTCAAATGAGTCTCCCAAAACAATCACCATGCCTCAAGACTCATTCTCATGAGAAAACAAAGCACAAAACATAACACATCTGAAACAAGAATGGGTAAATATCTTTCAAATGGTAAACACCAAGTAGACTAAGAGTGGGGAATGAGAATGCTCCTCTAAGGTAACTATGTCATCATGAATCACTCCAAGAACAATCTCCTCTATAGGTCCATCATTAACTCACACCCATATCCAAGTGAAAGCTCCTCGGTCTTCCTACTGAAACCTCCAAAGAGTGATCATCTCAAGCATCTCTAGACACAAGAGAACTCCAACCTCACCCAAGTTTCCAAGTATACATGAGCACCTGAAACTGATCAATCCATGGTAAGCTCCAAGTGTAACACAACACCCTCATGAAACTCCCAAGCAAATGAGTAATGTACTCAATATGAAGAGAACCAAAAAGATCAAAGTCAAAATTATCAGGAACCCAATATTACATCATGATCTAACCATCTCCTCCTAGGAGATCACATGAAACAATGCAAACATCTTGGTTTCAAGAGAACCTATATCATGCCAAGACTTTAATCTAGAATTAAGAGAACATCATGACATAATACCAATCACACTCTAAACCAAGAATCAACATCTCAAATTGTATAAAGATAACCATCTCTTAATAGTGAACCTATAAATGTGAAAGAACTCTTCTGCAACAACAGGATCTAAGAGCTCCTCCAAGACATCCGCAAACACTAAAGAAGATTATCCATCACTAATGATGAATTACATCACTTCCAACAACTCCCACTTAACTATGATACCGAGCTACATATGGCATCATGAAAACCATATCCTAAATGAATATCATTTAGGTCCACACACACAATTGAAATTCCAATAACACCGAGTATAACCAAGATCTCTAAGCCAAGAAGATACAACCACCATCAAAACATCATGAATTAATCCTACACCACCAAGTAATCACTATTAAAATATTCCACTAAAATGTGTAACCAATAAAATGTAACCTTCGCTATCATGACATCGTGATAAAACCACATGCTATAAGTCCCAACAACTGACTAATCAAGTACTCTAATCATCCCTATTTTCATCATAAAGCAACATACCAATGCACAAATGACCACAAACAAGGTTAACTAACAAATTCTACATCAACACTAAACCAATCTTTTGGATATAGGCAATCCACTCTGAGCCATCCCACTATAATAAAATGGGTAGCTAATCCACAACTTCCATAACTCGAAGATATCAAACACTGAAACATGTAAACTCATCATCACATTAGTAACCTACAAACCAAGATATCAAAGAAGATAATCCTCAACACCAAATCAACCACATATTTGATTCACCAAACATGTCCAAAAATGAGTAACCATAGTCAAGGAACTAATCAAGCATTAAGGAGATGAAAACAATCTCCTAACATCAAACCATATCACCACCAAGAAACCACATACATGATCATCTCATATCTGTTGGATCTCAGTTGTGTTCAATGGTTTGTCCTTGATGACAAAATCTCTTTCAGTTGGTTCTCTTTGTTGACAGTCTCAGATTGGATTTTTATGCTTTATCATGGTACAGATTTAATGACAAATTTGATTATATGGCTTATTGGTCTTGGAATTCAGTGGATAGTTCTATAGCTTTGAGTTACATTCAGATTTGTCATTTCTTTATGGTACTGATCAGTTTGAGCTTCATGCAGATCTCATTCGTACATGTATTTGGATTATGGTATTGGTTTTCAGATTCAGGGCTCTTTTCAGTTTTTCAAAATTACATGATCTTGGTACTTCACGTTCAGGTATAATGATTCATGGTTTACTAAGTTTGAGTTGGCATATCATTGATGTCCATGGCACTTTTGGTTCAGTGTTTCAATTCATTGCTCCATTTATGACAGTTTGTTCATTGCTTCATTTGAAACATCAATGCTTTCATATTCAGTTTAATCTTGGCATAAGTTTCAAGTTACTCTTCATGGAGGAATCACCATTCGCAGCTTTCACTTGGTCTCGGTAATTGACTTGGGTGAGCTTATCTTGATAAATGACTTTGTTTAAAGTCATATCTTGACTCAAGCTTAATGACTATTTGCATTACTTTAAAGGTCATTTAAAAATACATGGCTTTGTCTTGGTGCGAATTATTTAGAAAGCTCCACTTGATGGTTACATAGTGGTTAAATTTTTTTGAAATGTCTTCAAATCTGCAAAGTTTTGGTCTACATCTTCATAACCCTCACGGGTTTCTCTTAGCAAATATCAAAGGCATTTTATTTGGGCCAGCTTGAATAATATTCATTATTTTGATTCTAGTTGACTTTATGAAAATCTGACTCAGTTCAAAGGATACTAAGTGCGAATTATGAGTCAAATTTTTAGCATGCTTTAAATGATGATTTCAAAGAGGTTGACATTTCCCTTGGACAGTGAATTTCATCATCTTTGAATTGTTCATTATTATGTTTTTTGACTTTGTGTGGACTTCAAGTCACTCTTCATTTCAACAAAGTGATTCGAATGCATTGACATTTGGAATGATTAGGGCAAAGTGCATTTTTCTTTGAGCTATCTTTATGGCTGGGTATGGAACCCTAGTCATGTCATCGCCATGAATGGAGTTGAACTATTGTTTATTCATTAGATTCTTTGTAACTGTTGCTGCTCATTAATCTTGTTGGTTGTAACGGCATTGTCAGGGAGAAATTCGTATCATTTTCTGGTGTATTTTTTTTTTCATGCTGCACGAACATGTATCATTTTCATCATTTGGTGTCTATATTTAGCAAATGGTTGTCACTGTTTCTCTTGCTCGAATCTGAAAAGGATAAGCATTTTTTTTTTGGTTCAGAAGTTAATATATTTTAGTTATTGAGGAAATAATTGATGCCCAAATGGTATACCATTTCTATTTGTTCTTGCATTGAGGGTTTATGACTTTTGGTTGTTGGGTAGTCTTGCATTTTTGAAAAATCTGTCAGGACTCATTTCATTTGTTACAAAATGATGATTTTATGCATAAGGTCTTTGGAAATAGATTCTTTTGGTCTATTCTCAAAAATGGAAATGACATTTTACTTGTTCATATGTCTACACTTTCAGATCTTGTTTTTGTCAAATACATGCAGCTTGAAAAAGGGAACATTACTTGAAATTATTGTTTCAGCTTATGGGTATTCAGAAATAAATGTTTGAGCATATGGGTTATCTAAAAATACCTTCAAAATGGTGTCTATTTTGAGATTAAATGCATTTGATCTGGGTTTTTGTAAAAGCAATTGCAGATTTGAAAAGTTCCTTGATTTATTCTTGTCAGATTATTTTTCAGCCTATTGCACAGGCCTTACTCTTGTTAGTCAATCTTTTGCAGACATTTATTCCCTGGCATCTTTTTTCCTAAAAATAGCAAATGGGGTTTCAGATTCTCCTTTGACCTCAAATTCTTTGAAGACTCTTTTGATAGAGATACTTGAAAATGTATGTGAAAATAGTGTTGTGAACACTGTGATCCTTCTGGTTATTATTCTAAGACATAGATATTTGGCTATATCAAGAAATGTATTGAAAAAAAAACTCTGTAATACAAAATCTAAAAAATATGATGCAGAATAGTATTGTAATTCTTCTCTATGTAATATTTTAAGGATTCAATATTTGGATTCTTAGGGTATTAGGTAGACGATAAAACTAAGTTATATGAGCTTAACTGAAAACAGGGAGATCCTCTGAGATATTATTATTGTTCAGAAATATAATTTGAGGGGTTGGCACTCCTTGAGATTGATATCTCTAAACGAGGGGTTGGTGCTCCTTGAGTGGGTGCTCAATAATTAGCCTATAAGGCATTGTGAACAGTGAATTAAATTGATTAAGCCTGCAAGGAATTTCAGGAGTGGTTTTTATACCCCAGGAGGGTTTTCCACTCGGCAAAATCTTGTGTCTCTGTGTTTGTTTATGGTCTTACTGCTTTATTGAGTTGTTACTGCTTTGTTCACCATTTGGGTATTACATTTCTCAATTCTGTTTATGAATGATTACATTCAACTTATGAATGCATTAATCATGTTAATGTTGAGATCAAATCTAAGCTATGGTTTAATTTTATGAAAATTGTTTAAATCTATTTAGACACTGATTCACCCCCCCCCCTCTCAGTGTCATTTTCACTCCAACAATTGGTATCAGAGCGTAGGATCCTCTGATAGGTCTAAACCTCCTAGGATTGATCCTGGTCTTGGAGTCTGTTTTAATGGCACAATCTCAAGAAGGAGCTTCTGTAATTAGAGCTCCATTATTTGATGGAACGGATTATGTGTTATGGAAAATCAGAATGGAAGCATTTCTTGTTTCTTATGATGTTGATGTTTGGAGCATTGTGTTAAATGGGTACAATGTTCCAGCCACAATACCCACAGATCCTGCTGAGAAAATGAGGTATGAAACTAATGCCAGAGCTAAGCATGCCATCTTGTGTGGTTTAACTAAAGATGTGTTTATTAAAGCCATGCATTGCAAGGCAGCTAAAGAAATCTGGGATAAACTTGAAACCATATACCAAAGGAATGAAAAAGTCAAACTGTCAAAAATCATTACTCTCAAACATCAGTTTGAGGAAATGAGAATGAAGGATGATGAAAAAGTGGCTAAATGTTTTCTAAGAATTGACGATGTTTTCAATGCTATAAAAGGATTAGGACCAGAGGTTAAAGAGTTTGATGTGGTTACAAAGGTTATTAGAACCTTACCAACTAAATTTGAATCTAAGGTTTCAGCTCTTGAAGTAAAGAAACATTTTTATCAGCCCACCCTAGATAGTCTGCAAGGAATATTTACTGCCTATGAAATGAGAACTAGCAAAAATAACTCAATAGGAAAAGAAACTGCCTTTAACACTGAAAAGAAAGAAAAAGATGAAGTTAGTGAGTCAGAGTTTTCTAATTCTAAAGAATCCCATTTTGTTAGAAAACTTAAAAAGGGATCAAGAAAATATAAGGGAAAACTTCCCTTTAAATGCTTTAACTACGATAAAATAGGTCACTTTGCTGCAAAGTGCCCCTATGATGATCAAATCAATGACAATGAGAAATTTGGAAAACAGCCTAAGAAGAAGGCCTTTAAACCTAAATGAAATTTCAATTTCAAAAAGAAGAAGAGTTTGTTTAGTAAAGATGAAATTGACATTAAGTCTAAAGATTCATCAGTAGAAGAAGATGAAACGTTGTTCATGGCTGAAATTACTCAGCAAGAAGATTCAAATTCCATTGATATTGAAGAAGGTGAAGTAGATCTTGAAAGTGAACTGAAATGTGCTTTAAAAGAGGTCAGAAAACTCAAAAAACAAGTTCTTGCTCAAGAACATAAACCTAATCAAGAAATAGTCTCTCTGAAAACTCAGCTTGAAGAAGCTAAAAGAGTTGAGGACTGTCTTCGAGTGACAGTAAGCTGCAAAGATCAAGAAATTCAAAAATTGGAACAAGAAGTTGTTTGTCTTAGAAAGGAAATTGAGAAATATGAAAGCACTTAAAAACTTAATGAGATGCTCAGCAAGTAGAAGTTGTATAAAGATAAAACCGGTGTTGGGTTTGAAAAGGGTGAATGCTCAATTGATAATGCAAAACAAAACCCCTCTTTTGAAATCAAGGGTTCAGGTCCAAATCATTCTAAATCTAGTAAGAATCATGTTCAGTCCTTAAAAGGTAATATAACATCATATAGATTCAATCCCTTCTTCTATGGTTATTGCTTTTTCCGTAACAAATTTCGCCATAAAGTGAGTTCTTGCAGGCTTATGAATCCTAGAATACCTAGGTTTGGTCTTAGGCAATACTATGGTTTTGTTAAATAGATCAGATGTTTTAAATGCAATGCTTTGGGGCACTCTATGAAACAGTGCAAAGTTGATTTGCAATCTAAACAGTAGAAATCAACAAGGTCTGGAAGCCTAAGAATGTCAACAACATCGAGCAAACTATGTTAGTCCAAAATTCCTTTCATTCCAAGAAAAAGGACTTATGGGTCCTGGACAGTGGATGTTCTAACCACATGACTAGCAACAAGGATAAGTTCATAAATCTTGAAGATTATGTAGGTGGATATGTTAAGTTTGGTGATAATTCTGGTATGCAAATTAAAGGTAGAGGTTCACTTCTTCTAAATGAGGACACCCCTATCTATAATGTGTACTATGTGGAAGGTCTTAAGCACAATCTTCTAAGTGTTAGTCAAATCTATGACAGTGGTTATCATGTTTTGTTCACTTCGTAGGGATGTGAGATTAAAAACAAGCTTGGAAAGGTTGTTGCAGCTAGAAGAAGAACTAAAGGAAATGTTTACAATCTTCTTGACACATCAAGCAATGACAATAATCAAGGTATGTATCTAATGGGCCAAATTGAAGAAAACTGGTTATGGCATAAAAGACTAGGACACATAAATTTTGAAAATCTAGTTAGAATCAGTAAAAATCAGAAGGTTAGAGGTTTACCAGTCCTTAACAAGCCAGAAAATTTTGTGTGCAAAGAATGTTTAAGCAGTAAACAAACTAAAATCAGATTCAAAACAAAAGAACATTCTTCATCAAAACCTTTACAGCTCGTGCATACAAATTTGTGTGGACCAACTAGAACAAGGTCTATTAATGGTGAAAAATATTTTATGCTATTTGTGGATGATTATACTAGAATGGTTTGGGTCACATTTCTTAAGCACAAATCAGAAGCCTTTGAAAGGTTCAAAATCTTTCGTAAAATGGTTAAAAAGGAATCAGATTTGAAACTCAAATGTCTACGATTTGACAAAGGAGGTGAGTTCACCTCTCAAGAGTTTATTGATTACTATGAACAACATGGTATTAAAAGGCAGTATGCTGCAACTAAAACACCTCAACAAAATGGGGTAGTTGAACATAAAAATAGAACCGTAAAAGAAATGGCTAGAACAATGCTAGATGAAGCTAAGTTGCCTGATATGTACTGGAAAGAAGTTGTTCATACAGCTGTATACATTTTGAATAGAGTGCAGATTAGGGTGAAATCTAGACACACTCCTTATGAACTATGGTATGGAAAAACAACTTTTGTGAAGTATTTTAAAAATTTTGGAAGCAAGTGTTTTATCAAGAAAGATGATGATAACCTTGGCAGCTTTCAATCAAAGAGTGATGAGGGTATCTTTTTGGGATACTCAACTCATAGTAAAGCTTATAAATGTCTTAACCAAAGGCTTAACAAGATTGTTGAAGTTGTTAATGTAAAATTTGATGAAAAACCACACTTAGATGTTGAATCTTTACATCATAATGAGGAAGAAGAACTTGAACTTGAAATAAATTTAGAAGGAGCTGAAACAGCAAAGCCTAATGCTGAATCAACAAGCCCTAAAATTGAAGAAGCAAGTCCTGAAAAAGGTGTATCAAAAACTCCTTTGAAAACTCTAGCTAAATATCACCCCAAAGATCATGTTATTGGGGATAAAAATGCAGGAGTTCAAACTAGAAGAAAGGTTGCAGAATATGATGAAAAGGCTCAAATAGCTTTCTGTTTAGTTACTTAGTTTGAGCCTAAAAATTTTAATGAAGCTCTCACAGATTTATGTTGGCTTAATGCTATGTAGGAAGAAATTGAGAAAAATTGAGAAAAATCAGACTTGGGAGTTAGTCCCAAGACCAGATGACAAGAATGTCATTGGAGGAAAATGGATATACAAAAATAAGCTTGATGAAAATGGCAATGTTGTTCGCAACAAAGCAAGGTTTGTCTACAAAGGCTATGCTCAACAAGAAGGTATTGATTTTGGTAAAACCTTTGCACCTATTGCTAGACTAGAATCTATTAGAATATTCTTGGCTTATTTTGTTTATAAAAACTTTACTGTTTATCAAATGGATGTAAAAGTTGCCTTTTTAAATGGCTACTTAGATGAAGAGGTCTATGTAGAACAGCCTAAAGGATTTATTTGCAAAGATAAGCCTAATCATGTTTACAAGTTAAAAAAGGCCCTCTATGGCTTAAAACAAGCTCCTAGAGCTTGGTACTCTAGGCTAGATAGTCATTTGATTTCTAATGGCTTTGCTAGAGGAGGTGTTGACAGCAATCTTTATGTTAAAACTAAAGGTACTGATATTCTGGTTGTTGAAATTTATGTTGATGACACTATCTTTGGCTGCAATAATGTTGCTTTGAGTAGAAAATTCTCTCAGATTATGGAATATAAGTTTGAAATGTCAATGTTGGGAGAATTAAATTTCTTCTTGGGTCTTCAAATCTCTCAACTTGAAAATGGCATATTTCTCTCTCAAACCAAGTATGCTAGAGAGATGCTTAAGAAATTTCAAATGGATGAATGCCATCCAGTTAGCACTCCAATGGTTACTGGATGCAAACTTACTACGGTTGATGATTCTCCTGATACAAATCAAACTAAATATAGATCAATGATTGGTAGTCTATTATATTTAACTGCCTCTAGACCTGACTTAATGCATGTAGTTTGCACAGTTGCACGATTTCAGGCACCACCTAAAGAATCTCATGTTACTGTTGTTAAACGGATCTTTAAATATATTCAGGGCACTCTTGATTATGGTCTTTTGTATCCTAGAAGCAATGATTTTTCATTAATTGCATATAGTGATGTTGACTGGGCTGGTTGCTTGGATGATAGGAAAATCACCAGTGGTGTTGCATTCTTTCTTGGTGACCGTTTAGTGGCATGGCACAGCAAGAAACAAGGATTTTTTTCTCTTTCCACTGCTAAAGCAGAATACATTGTTGCCACTTCGTGTTGTACTCAAGTACTGTGGATGAGTCAAACTCTTTTAGATATGGGTATTGAAGTTCCTACACCTGCTTCTATTCTATGTGATAACACTAGTGCAATTAATATCTCCAAAAATCCTATTATGCACTCTCACACGAAACACATTGCTATCAAGTTTCATTTTCTTCATGAAAAGGTATTGGCTAATGAAGTCTGTTTAAAATTTGTTGGTTCACAAGATCAAGTGGCTAACATTTTTACTAAGCCCTTAGCTAAAGAGTTATTTGAAAGGCTGAGACTTCGATTCGGATTTATCTCTCAATCTTTACTTCTCTAATTCATCAAGCATCGGCTTAGGGGGAGCATGCTATAAATTTTATTCACTTACAGCTCTCTTACAAATATGGTTGTCGCACTATTACTCTTTTTGCAGCTAATTCTCATGGTATTTTGGTTGGCTTCTCAGTTGTGTTTCATGGCAATGCACATTCGTCTCTTCTATTCTTTGTCATTGAGGCAAAAAGGGGGAGAGTCATTTGTGTTTTTCCATCAAGGACAAAGGGGGAGTTCATTGGATCTCAGTTGTACTCAAATGGTTTGTCCTTGATGAAAAAATCTCTTTCAGTTGGTTCTCTTTGTTGACAGTCTCAGATTGGATTTTTATGCTTTATCATGGTACAGATTTAATGACAAATTTGATTATATGGCTTATTGGTCTTGGCATTCAGTGGACAGTTCTATGGCTTTGAGTTACATTCAGATTTGTCATTTCTTTATGGTACTGATTAGTTTGAGCTTCATGCAGATCTCATTCGTACATGTATTTGGATTATGGTATTGGTTTTCAGATTCAGGGCTCTTTTCAGTTTTTCAAAATTACATGATCTTGGTACTTCACGTTTAGGTATAATGATTCATGGTTTACTAAGTTTGAGTTGGCATATCATTGATGTCCATGGCACTTTTGGTTCAGTGTTTCAATTCATTGCTCCATTTCAGACAATTTGTTCATTGCTTCATTTGAAACATCAATGCTTTCATATTCAGTTTAATCTTGGCATAAGTTTCAAGTTACTCTTCATGGAGGAATCACCATTCGTGGATTTCACTTGGTCTCAGTAATTGACTTGGGTGAGCTTATCTTGATAAATAACTTTGTTTAAAGTCATATCTTGACTCAAGCTTAATGACTATTTGCATTACTTTAAAGGTCATTTAAAAAGACATGGCTTTGTCTTGATGCAAATTATTTAGAAAGCTCCACTTGATGGTTACATAGTGTTAACTTTTTTTGAAATGTCTTCAAGTCTGCAAACATTTGGTCGACATCTTCATAACCCTCACAGGTTTCTCTTAGCAAATATCAAAGGCATTTTATTTGGGCCAACTTGAATAATATTCATCATTTTGATTCTAGTCGACTTTATGAAAATCTGACTCAGTTCAAAGGATACTAAGTGTGAATTATGAGTCAAATTTTTAGCATGCTTTACATGATGATTTTAAAGAGGTCGACATTTCCCTTGGACAGCGAATTTAATCATCTTTGAATTGTTCATTATTATGTTTTTTGACTTTGTGTGGACTTCAAGTCACTCTTCATTTCAACAAAGTGATTCGAATGCATTGAGATTTGGAATGATTAGGGCAAAGTGCATTTTTCTTTGAGCTATCTTTATGGTTGGGTATGGAACCCTAGTCATGCCGCCGCCATGAATGGAGTTGAACTGTTGTTTATTCATTAGATTCTTTGTAACTATTGCTGCTCATTAATCTTTTTGGTTGTAATGGCATTGTCAGGGAGAAATTCGTTGTGTTTTAGCAATGAATGCTATGGCTGCTAAAGTTTTATGCGCCCCACTGGTTGCAATCTCAACACTGGTGAAAGGAGGTTGTGGGTCTTACAAATCTATCTGGTATTTATTTGTTTTTCATGCTGCACGAACAGGTATCATTTTCATCATTTGGTGTCTATATTTAGCAAATGGTTGTCACTGTTTCTCTTGCTCGAATCTAAAAAGGATAAGCATTTTTTTTTTGGGTCAGAAGTTAATATATTTCAGTTATTGAGGAAATAATTGATGCCTAAATGGTATACCATTTCTATTTGTTCTTGCATTGAGGGTTTATGACTTCTGGCTGCTGGGTAGTCGTGCATTTTTGAAAAATCTGTCAGGATTCATTTCATTTGTTACAAAATGATGATTTTCTGCATAAGGTCTTTGGAAATAGATTCTTTTGGTCTATTCTCAAAAATGGAAATGACATTTTACTTGTTCATATTTCTACACTTTCAGATATGGTTTTTGTCAAATACATGCAGCTTGAAAAAGGGAACATTACTTGAAATTATTGTTTCAACTTATGGGTATTCAGAAATAAATGTTTGAGCATATGGGTTATCTAAAAATACCTTCAAAATGGTGTCTATTTTGAGATTAAATGCATTTGATCTAGGTTTTTGTAAAAGCAATTGCAGATTTGAAAAGTTCCTTGATTTATTCTTGTCAAAGTATTTTCAGCCTATTGCATAGGCATTACTCTTGTTAATCAATTTTCTGCAGACATTTATTCGCTGGCATCTTTTTCCTAAAAACAGCAAATGGGGTTTCAGATTCTCCTTTGACCTCTAATTCTTTGAAGACTCTTTTGATAGACATACTTGAAAATGTATATAAAAATAGTGTTGTGAACACTGTGATCCTTCTGGTTATTATTCTAAGACAGATATTTGGCTGTATCAAGAAATGTATTGAAAAAAAAACTTTGTAATACAAAATCTAAAAAATATGATGCAGAACAATATTGTAATTCTTCTCTATGTAATATTTTAAGGATTCAATATTTGGATTCTTAGGGTATTAGCTAGACGAGAAAACTAAGTTATATGAGCTTAACTGAAAACAGAGAGATCCTTTGAGATATTATTATTGTTCAGAAATATAATTTGAGGGGTTGGCACTCCTTGAGATTGATATCTCTAAACGAGGGGTTGGTGCTCCTTGAGTGGGTGCTCAAAAATTAGCCTATAAGGCATTATGAACAATGGATTAAATTTATTAAGCCTACAAGGCATTGCAGGAGTGGTTTTTATACCCCAGGAGGGTTTTCCACTCGGCAAAATCTTGTGTCTCTTTGTTCTTTTATGGTCTTACTACTTTACTGAGTTGTTACTAAGCTTTGTTCACCGTTTGGGTATTACATTTCTCAATTTTGTTTATGAATGATTGCATTCAACTTATGAATGCATTAATCATGTTAATATTGAGATCAAATCTAAGCTATAGTTTAATTTTATGAAAATTGTTTAAATATGTTTAGACATTGATTCACCCCCCCTCTCAGTGTCATTTTCACTCCAACAATATCAATGCTCAAATGTATAGGTGCATATCCATGACACCATAATCATCACCAACATTGTACATGCACTCAACTATCACCTACACGAGACTCCAAATCTCTACATGTGTCAACCTATGTACCTATCACCATCAAAGTCTCTCTGAAAAACACCTATAAACCTATACCAGGAAGCACCAAATTGATAATTAGTTATACCATCATAAATATCATATAAAACATGTACTCCCTCAAGGTTCTGCCTCTTGAATCGTCTAGATTCTCATGCAATCACACCTTGAATCTCAGGAACATACAAGTGATCAAACAAGTACAAGATCCTCTTCTTGCACCACAAACTGAAAATCTACCTGATCTACTATATATCACACTGCATATGCTCTCCAACACCTATTTTAAAATAAAAAATCTAATTTCATATACAAAATTTATGCTCAAAATTTTGTATAAGAGAACATTTGTCTTTCGAGCCCCAAAAATTGATGAAAATAATAAAATCATGGAACCAAACCTATACCACTACGTAGTGCTCAAAGGGAGCTTTTCATTGACTATTGAAAGTTGAAAATTTGATATCCTAGATGAAAGGTATGCCCCTTAAAAAAAGTTGCACAATTAGGCTAGTAGAGGGTGTTTAGTAGCCTCCTTAGGTGGCCCACCAGTGGTGGCGCTACTACCTAGAGAGTTTTTGGACTCGATTAAAAAATTAAATATGATTAATTTTTTAATTTTAAAAAAAATCAGGCAGGTTTTTAAAAAATTTAAAGCGATTTACAATTTAAAAAAACCCCCATGTGGGGTTGGGTTGGCTTGCTCAATGGGGCCTACCAACCGAAGTCAACAACTCATCAGTGGTCATCTGACTAGACATATAGCAAATTCATCACCAGCAATTCATTGAAGGAAAATTCACCGCTAGCAATTACCGCCACGAAAAATTCACTGACAAAAAATTCACTACCAAGTAAAATTCACCGCCAGCAATTCATCGCGGCGAAAAATTAACCATATTAATATTTTTTAATATATATTTCAAAAAAATTGATTTTATTTGTTTTTATTAAAAAATATTAATGCTTTTAATTTTCTGCCACAGCGAATTGCTAGCGATGAATTTTCCGTCGGTGAATTTTCTGTGGCAGTGAATTGTTGGAGGTGAATTTTTCTAGAGCCATCTGGCTGGTAGGGCACAAACTACCAGTCTATGCAACCTGCTAGCCGCAATGAGTTGCAAGAGGAGAGGTCTATGGACCCCCCCAATTTTTTTTTAATTTTAAAAACTTTAATATTTTTAATTAAACCTTTTATTTGTAGGAATTTTAATTTTAGATTTTATTTTTTGCACACTACCAATTTGAATGGTTGTACGGTTGGATAAACTAATTTTTTTGCATTTTCTCACAATAGTCAAAATAGGGAAAATTTTATATAAATTTTCATTTCTCGGCAATCCTCGATCCAATGGCAAGGTTTATTTTGTCTCAAGAGGTCATCTATGAAAATTCCTCTATAAAACCCTTATATGAAAGCACAATCTAAGAAACCCTTTTGACCTAAATTCTTCAAACCCCAAATTTGCAATAAACCCAGCGAATCTAAAAACCTCAAAATCTAAAATCTATAAAACAACACCTGTACATGTGTTCCATACCTTGTAATGCCTTATATCTTTCCTGCATATCCATGGATTCAACTTTGCACCAAATCTACTCAAACAAGGGTTATAACAAAACTTGGGAGCTCACACCTCCCACAACCATGAAAGCTCTAATACCACTTGTTAGGAAATAATATATCAATGTTCAATTTATTTAATCTATTTCCTATGTAACCCCATAATATAAAAACATTCATGAAATCTTACAAAATAACCATAATATATAGATAAAATAGAAAAGCCACAACATAAGATATACCTTGGGAAAACCCTCAAGAGGGAAAAACCTAATCTCCAAAAGCATCCATACTCCAACTATTATTCAAAAATAAAACAATGCATACACTTATAGAGTTACCATGAACACTTTTGAATAATCAAGCCTCTCAATGCATTCTCCATGTGTCCAAGCATGAATCCACAATATCCCAAGCCATGCTTCACATATGCACTCAAAAGATTCCCACTAAACATGTGTTCACTTTTATAGATACAAGCTCACACAAATACAACTAAGTGGTCAAATAAAACCATATGCCACAAAACCATTGCCCCCTCATTTAATATTGGGTACTAAGTTTTCACTTTATTAAATACTTCCCCAAATATTAAATTATTATCCTATGTCCCCTACACATAAAATAATAACTCAATGTTACAATACAACTTTACAAGTGGCCCCAAATAATTATCTAATGTGGCTAAACACACCTCCTGGGTACACCATAATTAAATAATTATTTAATTACAATATTATAATATAAAAATTTATGCAATGGTGTACAACACCAAATCCTAACAATCCACAAATAATAGATGTGTTAAGAAATATTATGTCCCAACCTTAATGCCTTTGAGATTGTTTACATGTCTCAAGCATTTTCTATTGCTTAATTGAGTCTTTGTGCCATAAGGAGGAATAAATAGGGAGACAATAAGAGACCTTGTCGTAAACCCTTACTTGACATAAAGAAGGGAAAGGTAGTCCCATTCACTAGGATTGTAAAGGAAACTAACATAACACAACTCATAATTCAATTGAACATATCTAAAGGAAAACCAATGTGAATTAGTAGCATCTACAAATACAACCAATTTACACAATCGTAAGCCTTAAAAATATCCAACTTCATAACCATTGCACTTTGTTTCTTTGTTTTGCTACTATGTAACCATTCTTGTGCAACTCTCACTACATCATGTATTTGTCTCCCCTTTAAAAAACCAAATTTCTTTGAGTAGATGACCAAGGATAACCACCCCTTCAACCTAATAGCTAAAATATTTGTAATAATATTATATAAATAGATGTATAAAGAAACTGGTTTGAAATCCCCAAAGTCCATAGGCTTATAAACTTTTGGAATCAAAGTGATGAAAGTAGAGTTAAAATTGGGAAGAACTTTCCCAATTGAGAAAATTTTCTCAATAACCCTTATCAAGTCTTGCACTAGAATGTTAAAAAAGGTAGTCAACAATTCTACTATCCACCCATATAGCCCCAAACTTTTACCTTTCACATGACTAATAATAAACCCCCTACAATTTTGTAAAACAACTTCTATAAACAACTCCACATTAGCTTCATTTGACACTAGTTGAGGGAAAATTTGGCATACATTCACTATCTTCACTAAGTTACATCCTACAAGTTCCTTTTAGATATTATCAAAGTGTTATACCCAAACACATACAAGATCTTTAAAACCTCACACCCAGGATCTATCATCATCACATAACTCCCAAATGGAGTTCAAATTCCTTTGATTATTGATTTTTTTGAAAAACTTTGTTTTCTCATCTCCTAAATCCAACCACAACAACTTGCTTTTCATTCTCCACTCTACCTCCTTCTCACACAATAACTTTGAATTTTTTGTCTCCAACTTTGATAGCTTCACCAAATCCACATTAGAAAATACATCCTTGACATTGCTATTAAACAGGGAGTTGAATTCCCCCTTGATTTCCTTTAAAACATGGTGTTGATTCTTCCTTTTATTGGCTACCCATCTCACTTGTGGATGTTGAAATGAAAATGTGAATAATGTAAAATAGTAACAATATAATGAAAGTAGAAAATTCACACTCAAGAATCACTCAATAAAACTCAAGGTCTAGGAAAAAATCAAATGCTAAATAATAATTTCATAGCAAAGACTTTGATTTGCTCCATTATTTCTTTGATAGTAGCTTGAATGCTAGATATGTGGGTTGCTCTTCAAAATAGCATAACCATGATAGCATAATGATAGTATGATAGCCAAGATAATGATATTTTCTCAAGCATAATAGATAGGAGATAGATATGAGATCTTGATAAATGTTTTCTTCATAATGATCACTAGATCTAGATAAGGCTCATGCTAGGGATAATATGAAAGTAAATTGGATAATTATATGCTTCACTTCATATTTGATCAATGGTGGAGATTAATTATAAGAATCAATGGATAAGAAAAGGGTAGGAGCTAAATATAGTAAATAGATAAGATTAAATTAAATACATGAATTTATTTAATTTACAAGAGTATAGTTGGGGAATAAATAAAATATTATTTTTATATATTTTGGAGGGAAAGATAATTTAAATTTATTTAATTATTGAGAGGAGTGTTAGCTAGTATCATTTAATTATAGAGGTCCAAAATTAAAGTTGGAGGAAAAATGATAAATTAATTAAATATAAAGAAATAATAAGATAACTAAATAATTAAAAAAAATTATAGGTGAAAAGAGGAATTAATATAGATAGAAGAATTGATGAGAAAATGATAAAATGGAAAGATGGAAATATATTAGTCATTTTTAGGTGTCTACACCACCACTTTTCTTTTTGCTAGATGCAACGAGTCAACAAGTTTCCTAGCCACCAAAACCCCTTGCTTTGAGTTGAATATCACCCATTCACTCTTAACCAGCTCTAGGAACCCCTTCTCCTTCAACCCTATCGAGTTAAATTTGAGCAAGGTTGAAGGCTTATCCTTAGGATTTAAAAATTTCATATATATTGGGTTATGATAGGAACCCCCACATGTTCCAACCCAACTCTAAAAATTATCCATTCTGCCTAATAATCGTTCAACCACTAGAAAATGATCCTATCACTTTGAGGCCCTTGTTGCCATAGGTCTCTTATTGAACCAGGTTGGTTTTAATTTTAGAAGTTCCACATCCACTAAGTTGGTATTCCTAATATGATGCATAAAATATTCCATTTAAGGGTCTGCATAAGCCCCTTCACCCCAAATTTCCTTATGAATTACCATGAAATTCATATCATCGCCAATCACTAAAGAGTCTTGTTTCAAAATACCTGACGAGAATATTTAGTCCCAAAATGCATTATTCTTTTCATAAGGTCCATACATGTTTAAAACAATAATGTATGATTTCAAGTCCTCAAACTTGAAAAATCATACATAAACTTGATAAAATAGAGTAAAAGTTGGCTAGAATAAGGTTCAAACTCTACCTATTCATAAGACCCCCCCACAAACCACTAGTATCCACCCACAAAAAAATCCAATTTGAGAACATTTCTTAGAATACTTATAAAAATATCCCCCTTGCACACGGTTTCCTAAACAAGTATATTATCAAGCCTCTCTTTTTCTACCAATCTATGTAGGGCTAGTCTTTTTATGAGGCTACATATACCCCTCATTTTCAAGGAAAGTAGCTTCATTTGGTAACCTTGACAAAGAGTTGACTCTAAGGGACCAAGATGGTGTTTTTTATTTTCCTTGAAGTACTTGTGTGACAACCTTATTTTGAGCATGAACAATATGGAATTTCCAACCCACTCCCCTTCTAGGGTCCAACCCTAAACCCCCAACTAGAGTCGATCTACCTACCTCAACTAGACCTTTCATCTGAAGTTGATATGAGTTTCTAGAGAAACCCTCCTCAACAGATGATGGTTAGGACCTTGAGAGAGCCCCACCTCCTCTATCCAATCTCTAGGTGGTGGGGTCTATCACATTTCTAATAAAGGATAAAATCCAAGAGGGATTGTTAGGGGAAATCCCACCTTGGAACACTCTTGCCTTCAAGAAAGCAATGGGAGAAAGTGCATTTTCCAACCCTTCCATGAACCTTCAATCCCTATTTTTTACGTCACAACAATAGTTGTGACTACACTAGCTTCATTGGGAATGCCAAGCTTCTTTCCATCACCTTGAATTTGACATTCTTCCCCCACTTGTGATGGAATATAATTATCAGCTAGAAAAGTCTCCCTTCATACCTCAACCACCATAAAATAGGACCTGAGCCAACCCCAATCTCCTTAATAGATAGTATGATCAAGCCCAAAAAAAATTCACTCAGATTTGAAGCCTACTTACCACCATCTTGGTAGTAGGAAGTAGGGACCCTCAACTGAAATAAAGAGGTGGATCTAGAAGGATGTTAACCATCCATGTTTCTAGATAAAACTATAGGGTTTTCTAAAGCTAAGTTTTGTGCTTTCAAAATCATTATCAAATATTTCTCTTTCCTCTTCCAGACCTTTTGCACAAAATATTTAACACAATCTTCTACCACATGGTCGATCACATGGCATCACACACATATGAAGGGAAAATTCATGTAATCAAGCACCTATGATTACTTCCAACTCCCAGTTTCAATACTGATGCTCTCTCTAGTCCCTTTGAAAGTTTAATGTTCACAAGGACCTTCACAAATAAATGAAGTTGATCTGATGGTCACAGATGCAAAATCTCATATTTTGGTTGGTCTAGATCAAAGTGGACCAGTGATCTTGAATGGGGTTGATGCCTTGAAGGATCATGTTTCTTCCCAACCTAAGGATGCTTTGGATTCTAGGAAGAGTAGTGGGGTTGTGCATATCCTAGGTTTGTAGCAAAAGCCCTTGAAAAAGGTGCCTCTGGAGAAACCTTCCAAGGTGGGTCACAAGAATGATCTAGAGAAGGTCAAGTTGCTTAGTGAGAATTTGGTGGATTCAGGGTTTGTGAAAACCATTGACTCCCACTCCTCCCAATCTCAAAAATTATTGTTATTTCATGGAATGTGAGTGGTATGAATAGCATCCCTCGACAAAAGGCTATTTGAGAGATGATTGGTACTCATGGTCCTGATATGGTTTTCCTTTAACTAAGTTATCTATGGATGGTATGTTGAATAGAGCTCCTGGCATTTGGCCTCATAGCTTGTGTCAGTGTGTCAGGGCTCATGGTAACTCTAGGGGGTGTCTTTTTTTGGGATCCAAGAAAGATTGCTCCTCTTTGGTGGTGTTTGAGTCGCTCTGCTATGTGTATGGTTGATTCTAGTTTGGATTCGGGTGAACCTGCCTCTTCACCAATAGTTACACTCCTACTGATCTTTCTGGTAAAGCTCAATTGTGGGCCTATGTTAGGTATAACAGATCTTTGGCTCCCTTGTTTTCATCGATTGTGGTGGGGAATTTAATGTTGTTTCTTGTCTTGAGAAGAAATATGGTGGGAATACTAGACTTGACCAATCTACTAGCCTCCTCAAGGATAATATTGATTTTATGAACTTAGTTGATGTGAAGCTAAATAATGGTACTTTCACTTGGAATAATAGGAGATGTGGGGAGAATGTTATATATGAGAGACTGGATCATTTCCTAGTTTCCTACTTTTGGGTGGGGGATAGGTGGTCTACCTTCGCAAAGATTTTGAACTAGAAAGGGTTGAACCATTAGTTAATTAAGCTTTCTACTATTGCATTCAGAGTCCCTAAGAACCCATCTTTAAAGATTCAACTTATGTGGTTGCGGGATACTTATCTTCATGGCCTTATGGTTGATTGGTGGCAACAAGGGAAGCCTTCTCATGGCAGGGCTATGTATTCCTTTGCCAAAATATTACAACAAGTGAATTATAAGCTCAAGAAGTGGAATAAACATTGTTTTGGCAACCTTCACCTCAATAAAATGTCAGCTCAAGATGGTTTAGTTGTCATCACTTGCCATATCTGGGACTATGGTCTTACTAAGGATCTGATTAGGAAAGAGTCAATAGTTGTTAAGGAGCTAGAGGAATGGAAGCTACATGAGGAGATCTTCTGGAAGAAAAAGTCTCAAGTGGATTGGCTTCAGGAAGGGGATTGAAATGCAACCTTTTTTCATAATTCTATCAAATCTAGAAGGATGGGAAATATTATTTTCTCTGGTGTCGTCGGAAGGGTTGCAATTGTCTTTTATGGTGATATTTCTAAGGAGGCTACTTAGTTCTTCTCAACCCTATTCACTGAGGACTCTCTCCCTTTTGGTAGTGAGGAGAATATTATTTTGGATTGCATTCCTTCTTTAGCTTCTAATGAGATGAATGTGGCTCTCATGCGCCCTATTCTACTACTTGAGTTGGAAGAGGTTGTGTTTCAAATGAAAAAGGTAAGGCCCCAAGACTAGATGGATTTCCTATTGAATTATTCCATGAGTTTTGGGAAATTATCAAATTGGATCTCCTTGAGGTGGTTCAGGAGTTGTATCATAAGAAAAAGATGCTATGTGCTATGAACTCTACTTTTTTAGCTTTATTCCTAAGAGGGAGGGAGCTAATTATTTGGATAAATTTAGACCCATTTCTCTCTGCAATGTGGTTTATAAAATTATCACTAAATTGATTGTTGAAACACTTAAGCCTTGGCTCAACTCTTTGATCTCTGTTGAGCAAGGTGGTTTCATTGCTAGCAAGAAAATTCTTGATGGCATTGTGATTGCTTCTGAAGCCATTCATTCTATGGCAACTTCAAAGGATAAATCCATGCTCATCAAAATTGACATGGTGAAGGCTTATGATAGGGTTAGATGGGCACTCTTATAAAAGGTTCTTCAAGCTTTTGGTTTGGATGGGGATTGGATTGATTGGTTTATGAGTTGTGTAACTTCCTCTTCCTTTTTTGTTCTTATTAATGGTGAGCCTTCGGAGTTGTTCGGTGCTTCCAGGGGCCTTTTTCAAGGGGATCCTCTTTCTCCTTACCTATTCATCATTATAGCTAATGGGTTGGGAGGATTTATCAAGTCTCGCATTAGTCAAGGTTTGATTCAAGGTTGGAGTTGGGGTGGTAGGGTGCATCTTTATTCTCACTTGCAATTTGTGGATGATACTGCTTTGATGGGTATCGCCAGAATTTAGGAGGCTATGAACTTAAGGAAAACTTTGGATATTTATTTAGGTGTTTCTAGAAAAAAGATCAATGACTTATTTAGAACAATATTTTTCTTTAACAGTCCTTGACTTATTCAGAATAGGATTGCTAAAATTCTTTGATTTCATTTTGGTTCTCTCCCTTTTTCTTATCTTGGGATTCTCATCTTAGTGGACTCTCAGCTTAGAGATTTATGGCAGGATGTGTTGGATAAATTCCATAGGAGGGCAAGTCATTAGACTTGTCGACAACTCTCGTCAGTTGGGCGCATGACTCTTTCAAAATATGTGGTGTAGGCTCTTCCTATTTATAGATGTTTTGTGTAGGTCATCCCCCAGTGCTTTGTTAAGGAGTTTGATGCCCTTTCCAATCAATTTCTATGGGCTAGCAATTTGTCTTCTTCAAAATGAAGCCTTGTTAGTGTGATTCTATTTGCAGGCCGAAGCAGGAGGGTGGTCTTGGGCTCAAGCTTGCAGGCTTGATTGGCCAAGTCTTAGCTGCTAAGTTATATTGGCATTGGTGTACTAGCCAAGATCAGTATTGTGCTAGGATTCTTACTATTAAGTATTGTAAACACTAAAAAATGCCCTAATCAATGCCATACATTTGAATCAAATTTATTAACATCATTTCCTCTTTACCCACCCTCTTTTCACTTAATTAATTCAATTAGCCTAGCTAATTAATTAAATGCATCACTTTCATCTATTTGGCCTAATTAATTAAATTGGTCTAATTCATCTCTTTTTGCACTAACACTTCATCTAATTAAATTAAATAAATCAAAATATTTAATTTAATCTCCTAAATCATCTTATTTAATTAAATAACCCTAAGTTATTTAATTAAATATCATTTCCTCACCCCTCCCCTATTTATTAAATCATATAATTCCTCTAATCCCCTAATTGCATAAATTAAACCTTGTTTAAATAGCAATTAAACTAATTTTCCTCAATCAAAGGGAATATTCCCATGGAATATTCTTTATCCTTTTGCATAATTAAAACTTTGTTTTAATTTGTAAATTAACCTTTTTCCTCACCCTAAAGGAATATTCTAAGTAATATTCTATGTCCTCCAATCAACTCACTTGGCTTCTTCAACAAGCTAAACCTTCAACCTCTTTAGCAAGTTACCTTTGACCTGTGTGAGCAGGTCAAAAGTGTGTTTGTTTAAGGCAAGTGTGGGCCCTTGATTAACTTTCATCATGCATTCTCATCCATTGATGAGAATCTATGATCCATGCCTCTCATCCCCTTCATCTTGAACCATTGATTAAGCTTTTTGATCTCAACCACCCATTCCTCATTTGCTCTCCTATAAATAGATCACTATTTGGAGACAAATGGATCCACCTTTTTTTAAGCAAACTTATGTTGTTAAATTTACTCACATACTCACTCATCTTTTACTCACTTTTTAGCTTGTTTTAGTTCATTTTCATTGCATAATAGCTTAGAGCATCCATTAATGGCTTACATGCATCCATCTTAGTTTGTAAATAAATTAGGGTTTTCATCTTTTAGCATCATTTTAGCTTAGATTAGCTTAGAAATTGCATAATTAGATCATTTATAGCATAAAATCATGGTAACTTAGCTTACATCATGTTCATTTTAGCATAATTTAGGTTTTCACACATCAAACATCATGCTTTCATCGATTCTCTTCCATAGAATCAACTAAAACAAGCTCACTGTCATGAGATTAGGAAAGGGTCATTGGTCCACATCAACACGACACCAATTCCACAACAAGATAAATTTTGAATGGATTAGAATAGATGTTTTAAAATATTTCATAATTTAGTATGTTAGTTTTTGATGAAATGTTTAGTTTTAATTTTGTTTGATTGATCTTGTTGAGATTCAACTATTGGTAGCTCCATTATGCTTTGACTTTTCATGGATCAAGCGTAATTCATCCCATACCAGTATCCTTGTATCGGCATTTTGGCACTAGAAGGAGGGAAAACCAATCATTTAGTTGTTTTTTAGCTTGAAATCCATGTTCATGTTGTTTGGCAGGTTGCAGTGATGCTCAAACCACAAACAGTGACACTATTTCAATTGTGTTGCCATATAGCGACACTCAAGTAATTTGAAACAGCGACATGTATTTAATTGGCCAATGTCAATTTACATATAGCAGCATGTATTTAATTTAAATATATCATGGAACGCAAGCGGCAATGCTCAAACTCACCAGACCGATGCTTTCAAATTTCAAACAACAATGCCATCGTCAGAAGTGACACCCATTAAAATAGCAACGCAATTGTGCTCATTGGTTTTGTTGCAGAGTGATGCCCATTTTCACTAGAGTGACGCCCAAATCTAAATTGTGATGCCATCGTGTGTAGAGACGCTCAACCAAGGTAAGAAACTTTACGGTTGTCTTTTGACGTGTGACTTAATTTCTTTGGATTATATGATCATTGATGGATGTTTGACTGTGTTTTCATTGTTAGACTAACAGGGTTTTGCAGGGTTTAAAGGCATGGAGAAAAATTGAAGAACTTCTCTTCTATCTTAACATTCTATAATTGTAACAAGTGTTTAACACTTTGGGGCAATTATAACCCACATTCATGTTTTTTTACTTTCAGTTTTAGGTAATGCACTAGTTTTCAATTTGGGTTTAAAATGAATGTTCAAAGTTGGGCTTAAAATTGAACCCTCACATCACATCTTTCAATTGGTGCTTAAAATTAACTCATTATTGCTTTGAAGGATAAAATTGACAACTATTTGATTTGTTTTGTGGTTTTCAACTTTGCTAGTGAATGTGTATGCAATTCTCTCACGCTGTTTGGAAATCTTGAGAAATAGAAACATTCTCTAACATGTTGCAAAATCATCTCCATCTTTCAATTTGGGTTTAAAATTTAACAACCATGCTAGTGTGAGAAAAGGTGTAGTGTGTGTTCTCTCTTTGTGCATGCAAGCAAAGATGATCGAACTACGGATGTACTTACTCGCTATTTTCACCTTTAGAGGGCCTGCCTTGGTGGGAAAAAATACTCACCCCAAGGGAATGACCCAAGCGGTAATGAGCATAAGCCAAGCTTTTCCAAACCACTATATAAATTTGTGGTTTTGATGAAAATCATAATCAATGCGAAGCGATACATGATAGCTCTCCCCCAATATCTTTATGATGAATAAAGCCCTTGTTCTAAGGGTTGGGAGACCTCTCACAAGGAGTTTATCATTGCACCCGCTAAACTGGATGCCCTTATTATGAACCTTTGTGTAGTATCCAAAAATACCTAATATTTGTTGATGGCAGGAGGTCGGACCACCGAAGTCGTCCCACATATTTGTAGTTCTTAGTAGAGATGAAAAGTTTTTCATGGGAGATCCATGAGAACTTGAAGCTTGGCTAACCCGTAGAAGTGAGTGCCATGGAGGGGAGCCAGTGTGGTCAAGCTTCTAATCATCTGCTCTGAATAAGCACAGTTGGAGAAATCCAAGTGGGAATACAACAAATATAGCCATTTCTAGCCTAGGGTTGTAATGCTTGTGAGTTAGTTTAATACTTTGCTTTGTTTCAAAATGATCCCAAAAAAAACATTCACTATCCAAAATTTCAAACACTTTGGCTTAAATATGGACTTCTTGAGTTAGCCTTGATATTACTACTTGTCCTAAGGATTTATCCTTAGCAATTTCTAAATATCTTGACATTAATCTCAAACCCATATTTACCAAAGACAACATAGGAAATTGTGGCTTTAACCTCATGATTTTCATGAAATGGACATTGTGAAAGTTATGATGTTTTTGACATGAACATCTAGTTTGGAAACATAATCAAAGACAAGTGCTTGTGGTAAAATCCATTCACCTAAGCAAAGATAAATTGACAAATGAACCCAACATGACTATTTGGAGACCAATTGCTCTCGTTGAACAACTTGATCTTCCAGGAGCTATAATTCATTCAAAATTTGATCTCATAAACGGTGAACAAACAGATCTCATTAGTAGTTTGAGGAGCTTCACTTTTGAAAACAAGGAAACAAACTCACAATGGAGAAATGCAGCAACCATTTTAGACGAAGAAGAGGAACACGTTGATATTAAGGCTGGAAGGCCCCTATTACCACCACCTGCGTGGCAATAAATATATTCCTTTCTTCCATAAACTCAAATTGTTTCCACATGATCTCACAGAAAATTAGGATCCCTAAGCCAAAGTCTACAAGTCCTCATTTTAGACTTAGGAATCTAACTCCAAAAGCTCTTAAGAAACACCTTTGAGTAGTTCACAAAAATAGAAAAAAATTGGTAGCAAATTTTTATAGACACACTTCAAGGCATAGTCGGGAATTTTTTGCATTCTTTTAGAGTCAAAATTCTAGTCTTTTTCATGATACTCAACTCCTCTAAATTATTCATAAAATAGTTAAACTCTATAAGGGAAAGTCTCCAACACTCCATTTCAGGTGTAGGAATCATCAAACAAAGTATAGTCAAAATTGGGCATCCATATTTTACTGCAATTGCTACACTTTGTTGAGAAACTTTTATGCTTGAGCTAGGAGAGCCCAAACAAGTTTGAACATTCCCATCCGTCCTCTCATTTTCTAGGGTTTGAACATTTTAGAGGTCTAGCATCATTCTCACTACCTTGGTCTTGTCAAAACAAAAGGTTCACTTTAGGTCAACATTGGGTCCAAAATTTCACTCACCCCTTCATCAAATTTCAACCCTCACCTCATCTATCTTTGCAAAATTTCAAAAACACCAACACTTCAAGACTTAAACATCAAACCAACTTGCTACCTTAGCTACTTTGTATGTGAAATGTATCCTTTTCCATGCACATAGTTGAGATAGTTATCATCTCTGAACTAGTTTATCTTGAAGGTCACAAGTCTACCCTAAAGATTTCTAAGTTCATTAGTATCCCTTATTCCAACATCAAACATAATTCAAAAGTGTTATCCCAAAACGCTTGCAAAGATCCCTTCCCATATCACCCATCTTTTCATCCCACATTATCATCATTGCTCCCAAAAGACTTAGAGCATCCCTTTTACCTAGGTTTGAGTCAACTAGAGAGTTCAAACATTACAAAACTCAACACAACTCTCTCATAGTTCACACCAAATTTATGGTAAAGACAAGATCACAACACAAGAGAACCATGGAAAAAGAAAAAGTTACATTTACCTCAAGTGATTCAAATCCTTTAGAATTTGATCCTATAAGTTATGTTACACCATCACAACAACCATCATCTCCTTCTGGACCATATGAAATTGAAGACGTCACAAACAACCCATTTGATCTCACTAGAGAAGAACTTTTAGAACATCAACATTTTGAAAGTGTAGCTCCTATCTCCTTAACATTTGTAGCACATATTTTAACATAGGATTTCACAACTCCATCACAAGGGCTAAGTCAAACTTACATACCTAATCTTGCAACCAACCTTGCTAAATATTTTGGTCACACCTTACCATTCGAAAGTAATACACTTGTGGGTACTGTTGAAACTAATCCTCCACCTCCCACCACCATTTGGACACCTACCTTTGGTGTTCCTCCCATTCCCGAAGATCCAAAATAGCTACACACTCTAATTGAACTTCACTATTCCACCACCACTTCAACATTTCAGGGACACCCTTCTTCATTAGCACCTATGAGTACCACAAGTATGCCTACCATCGCGTAGAGTGGTACAAATCAAAAATCTCAAAACAAAACACAAGGGCATGTCGATACTGTATCACAGAATCAACCCTCAATACAAATAGGGACATCTTTATCCAACCCTCCAATAGGTTCATCCATTCCATCTACCATTACAACATCATCTCCTATCAATCCACCTCAAAGCAATCCCTTGGTTACAAGTTCTATCAATCCTAGGAGTACCTTGATCACGAACCCTTTTTTACATCTTTTACACAAGGAAATCCTCAAAACATAGGACAAGGGAATCTTTTCAATCAGTGGACTCAAGGTCCTAGTGTGTCGTTTCCCTTGCAAAACTTACTAACATCATATTTTCCAATAGCTCCCTTTTCTATGCCAAATCAATCAGGGCCTCAAACATACATTCCTCCATCTCACTCTACCATATTGCAAGGAATGTTAAACCAAGGGAACCCTCCACCTTTCACCAGCAATCCGCTAACCACTCAAAACATCAACATCCCTAATCTTTCATAGATATCTCAACAACCACTTGGTCCCACATTGCAAGCACATTCCCTAGCTCTACAGCATCAACAAGTCGTACAACAATAGAAACAATAACAAACAAATTTAGCATAACAACAATAGCAAGCACAACAAGCATCCTTAGCAGCTCAACAAGCAACCCTAGCACAACAACAGCATCAAGCTCAGCAAGCAGCCTTAGCACAATAACAACAACAACAAGTGGCCATTGCCCAACAAGCTCGGCAAGCAGCCTTAGCAACACAACAAGCCGCACAATAGAAACAAGCACAACAAATAACATTATTAGCACAGCAATAACAACAAGCTCAATAGCAGGCCTTACTAGCTCAACAGTACACCCAACAATAGCAACAAGGTTCATATTTTCCTTGTATGAACATCATCAATCCAAACACATCAGGAACATATTCATCAATTTCACAAAATCTCACACCTTCATAAACCCCATATAACTCATCTCTCATCCCATCATATGTTCCTCCACCCAATCTGCAAAATGACCTAGCATCACAATTGAAAGCACTCTCACAAGAAATGCAGGACCTTCGCATGGGCAAGACAAAGAAACCTCATACACAGAACTTGTGTCCTTACCCATTTTATCGAAACATAGCAATGATACCATTTCCTCCTGGTTTTGAAATCCCCAAGTTTGACAAATATAGAGGGAGAGGAAGTCCTGTTGACCATATCAAAGAATTCAATGTCATGTGCATGGAAGTGGCTTACAATGATTCATATCTAATGTGCCTCTTCCCTCGTAGTTTAATAGGTACTGTTATGGATTGGTTCTCTCATTTGCCTCCTAGTATCAAAACTTTTCAAGAAATCACTAACAAATTCATCGATCACTTCTCCTTCAATCTTGACATGGGCGTTAGTCTAGAAGAGTTGTACACTCTCAAACAAAATCTAGGAGAAACTTTTGCTAATTTCTTACAACGATGGAGACAAAGAGCTAGTAAAAGCAAGTGGCCTCTTCCTAATGAACAACAAGTGGGAATCATTATAGCCAACCTTGATCCAAATCTATCATTCCACTTGAAAATGCAATGCATCACATCCTATGACGAGCTTGTTCCAAGAGCCCTTAACATTGAAAGAGCCCTAATCTCACAAGGAAACACTCAAGCTTACAAAGACAACCATCCTTCAACCAGTTCCAATGAGAAACCTCGTGTATGGGCTAAGAACAAAAACATAACAAATGATGTTGTGGTAGACACTAAGGTCATACTAAGTGCTCCTAGACCCAATAACAATCAAGTTGCTAACATCAAACCAACTGTGCAACAAATGGTACCACCTCAGAACAATCAGATCAATAACACCAACATGCAACCAAGGAAAACTGATAATAGGAACTATCCCAAACACAAGTACACACAGTTATCGGAACCCATCGAGACAATCATGAAGAAACTAGTAGAGTCAAATTTGATAACACTTCCTAACTTTGAAAACTACCAAGAACCACAACATAAGCCATCCTAGTACAATGAGCATGATCTCTATGACTTTCATAAATTCAAAGGACATAAAACAACAAACTACGTGAAACTCAAGAATATCATCCAAGATCTCATAGAGAACGATACCATATCTTTTGAAATACCAGCTAGAAACCAGGACCTCAAGATATACAAGACCCCTATTCCTGATCATAAAAAAGCAAACAACAATGGAAAATATAAGGATTACACTAATGTATAGCATACCTATTCCAATGTATTTGCCTCCTATGATAGCATTATCACTGTAGTCACCATCAAAGGAGCTAGTATGGAATGTGGAGTCACCACACAATGTGGAAAAATAACCGTTCAAGGAGTTGTCACAGCTCAATCTAGGACACAACCTACTTTTCCCACCTCTAATCCTACCAAGTGCAATCTTGTAGATTAGCTCAAACAGACCCCTACTCAAATATCAATCTTGGAACTCTTGAAATTATCTCATGCACATAGGGAAATACTAGAAAAACCCTTTTCTGAGTCATCTATTCCCAAGAACATTGATACCAATCAGTTTCAAGCTATGGTAGGGCATATCACTAGCCGTCTTCTCACCTTCTCTGAACAAGATTTACCATCACAACCATCTCATAACCATGCTTTACACCTTGAGGTGATCATTCATAAAAATGAGGTCATTCATAAAAATGAGGTCAAAAGAGTTTTGGTAGATGGAGGTGTTGGTCTAAAAATTTGTACCCTACAGTTGATCAAGCATTTAGGCTATTCAGAAGATACTATTGAGAAGACAAAGAGTACCACCATCAGAGCATATGACGATCAAGAATAGGTATCACAAGGAATCATAGCACTTCCAATCCAAGTGGGATCTCTTATTGAAAAAACTACATGCCAAGTACTTGATCTTGATCTTCCCTATAACATTCTACTTGGTCAACCTTGGATCCATGCTTTGAAAGTTGTAGCCTCAACCTATCATTAGTGTGTCAAGTTTCCTTTTGAAGGTAGAGAAATCACTATCCATGGAGATCCTAAGCCTTTCTATTACTACAAAATCCTTGAGGTCAAGTTTTATAAAATCCCACAAATACCCAAAAGTGATGAAGGACCTACACCATCAAGCTCATTTATTGACCCATCATCAAATATACCTATTGTAAAAATCATACCTGATGTCAAAGTAGTAATCCAATATGATGGTTATGGAAGCTATAAACTATTGAAAGACACCTTTGTCTTAGGAGAGTTACCTATTTCTCCTCAATCTCACGAAAATCCAACATCTAGCACAAAGAACCAGAAACAATCAAGATGGAAACTACTACCTTCACCAAGTGGGGAGATCTAAATCAAGATGTCAATGAGCAAGAAATCTCTAAACTCCTATATCAAGATGAATGACTTGTTCCTATTCTTCCCATGGAAGATGACAACAAAGGTCTGCAGCTAATGCAAAATTGGGGATATAACAAGAATGAGAAGCTGGGACAAAATGACAATGGTTTACTAGAACCCATCATTCTGGAGAAATGAATAAAAAATCTTGGCTTAGGTTGTACTACTAGTAAGGTCACACTTATTGGCAAAGTTATTGTTGCTAAATGAGTTGAGGCTTCGTCTTGGTCACCTATATCACATGATATAACCTTAGATGACTTTCCCCTTGATGTTGTTGACCTATTTGAGAACAACACCATCTTCATGATATCCATAACATCCTTTGTCGCAAACAACTAACCAACTAAAATATGCCTAGTATACCCACAACTCATTGACATGGACCAACAAGGACCACCGGTTCTAGATTTATTTGAAAATGATGAAGCGGTCTCAGAATTCATGGGACTCTGAGACAAATTATCATGGGCAGATCACAAAGTAGACTTTGACATAGAGCTCGATACAGGGCCATACTACAGGAAGATGATTTAATCCTTTAGTCGCGAAATAAATGAAATGCAATTAACCTACAGATCCTTGAGTGAAAACCACCTAGTGGCACTCTCTGGTCCCAAAATAGTAAAAACAAAGGACACATTTGATGGTGAAAACCTCTCTGAGGTGCCCAAGGATGAAGGATTCAATCTCCCCCTTAGTGCAATGTATCCAGAGAAGTTAGCAGTACAAGCAGAAAAGGCTACTCCAGTCAATGTGGGAATAGAAGAAGCACCTAAGATCACCTTTTATGATGAATCCTTGTTGGACAAAGAATAGAAGAACCTTGTAGCATTCCTTAAAGAGAGAAGAGCTAACTTTGCATGGTCATACATAGATATGCCAGGTCTTGATCTAGAAGTGGTTGTACATCACTTAGCAGTATATCCCAATGCCAAACTATTCAAGAAAAAATTAAGAAAGATGCACCCTCAGATAGCACTCTTGGTTAAACTAGAACTACAAAAGCTTCTTGACATTGGATTCATCCAACCGATAGATTATCCTAAGTGGGTTTCAAACTTGGTACCAGTCTCAAAACCCATTGGGGGCATCAAAATATGTACTAATTTTAGAGATTTAAACAAGGCATGTCTGAAGAATGATTTCCCTCTTCCCAACATTGATCTCATTGTGGATTTAACAGCTGGGCATGAAATGTTGTCACTCATGGATGGCTTTTCAGGCTATAATCAAATCATAATCACCAAAGAGGATCAACATAAAATAGCCTTTACTTGTCCATGGGGAACCTACTGTTGGAATGTGATGTCATTTGTGCACTACAAAAAAATAGGCAATTAGCGCCTAAAACAACACCCAATTTTAGTGCATTTGAGTTCATGAATTGGGCACTTTTGCTAGCGCAAAACTCAATGCAAAGTGGTATGTTCACTTCAGCGCCAGATTTAGCACCGGATTCAACGCTGGATTTAGCGTTGAGCTTAACGCCGACTTTTGTTGCTTCGATTTTGGCTTCCGATTTTGCTTCTAATTTTGCTTCCATGTTTGCTTCCAGTTTTGCTTCCAGTTTTGCTTCTAGGTTTGCTTCTAGGTTTGCTTCCGGTTTTTCTTCCAATTTTACTTTCAATTTTTCTTCTAGTTTTGCTTCCAATATAGCGTCGCTTGTTGCATCTAGCTTTGCTTCCATTTTTGCATCTTTTGTTGCTTCTAATTTGGCTTCTATTATTGCATCTTTTGTTGCTTCTAAAATTGCTTCCATTATTACTTTTTTTTTGCTACCTGAATTGCTTATATTTTTGCTTCCTAGATAACACCAAGTTTTGCTTCCAAGATTGCTTCTAGTTTTCTTCTAGTTTGGCTTCCATTGTTGCTTCCTTTTTTTCTTCTAAAAATTCTTCTTGTTTTGCTTCCATTTATTAATTTAATATGTTTTATTTCAATTTAATTAGTTAAATATATCATGACTCTTAAATAACTCATACGATTATAAAGTAATTTAATTATTTAACTCATATAGTTAAATAACAAGATAATTATTATAACATAATCATCATCTATAATTAAAACAAGTGAGTCAAATATCTATAATTTAATTGAATTTCACAACATCCATCCTGAGCAATAAATTAAAATCATCATACGTAATAAATATCCATCTAAAAATCATCGACCACTTTTAATATATATAAATTGGCAAGTCAATACTGATAAGATCATCATCATATATAACTAAAAAAAGTGAAAGTCAAATATTTCAATAGATCAATAACATGTCAAAATGATATATGTCCAACAGTCGACATAAGTCAAAATGATACATGTACAAATGATATAAGTAAAAATGATAAATTATATAACTCAAAATGATACAAGTCAAGATAATACATGTCCAAATGATATAAGTCAAAATGATACATGTAAAAATGATACAACTCAATAATATGGTACTGCAAGTCGTGAAAATGATACATATGATAGTAACCATGAAGAGGCATCATAACAATATATCAACAATGATCCATGATGTAGTCTATATGATCATGAATGCCACTGGCTACTACCAACAACTACCTCATCATCATCACCATTGTGATCATCATCATCATGATAATCATTGTTGTCATCATCATCATCATCAGCCTCAATGTCTTCTGTATCTACATCATCATCATCCTCTACCATGTGATCTGTACCAGAACCAAAATATTTTGGATCTATATCATGAGGATCATCTTGATCTTCTGGAAGACCCGTGTTCTGCAAAAAAAAAACATTTAAAATGAAAAGTTATTATTTATTTCATGCAATAATTTATTTTTCTATTATATATCTAATATTACAACATATGAAACAAAACCATAATCATATTACATCATATCAAAGTGCACATACCATAATAAAATTTCAACAAAAGTTACAGATAATATGTCATTCCAATGATGTAAAACATGCAACAATTCTAATAAACATTAGTAAAATATGCCAGCATTTGGTGGAAGAGGAAGAAAGATGACTGGAACTCTGGAGGCCCACCATAATGGATTTCAGTATTCAACCATGAGAGCAGAAGAGAGAGCTGATATCATGTATCAAAATATTAAGCAAGCATTCTTCCAGCCAGCAAAGAAGGAGATGATTACTTTGCTTCATTTTCATTTGCATAACCATATCATGGTGTGAACCAAGAAGACCAAGGATGTCTAGTTTTATGTGGAGGTAATGGATGTGGTCCAAACTTTAGGAGGGGCAAGAAGGTCAATGTATGATCCTGATGAAATTGAGGAAGAACAACAAGAGAGGAGCAAGAAAAATAAAATCAATGCAGAGTTTCAAAGATTTTTCAAGCACGTAACAGAGCTATGGGAGCAGCCTCATCTAAAAGATTTTGAACTAGAGTTTGATATACCATTTAGGATAAAACATCAATAATGAGAAAATTAACAAAAAATCAAAAGTGAATAATACATAATCTATGTTGTAAAGTTAAAAAGTCTTACAAAAATACATATAAAACTCCAAAACATTTCCATTTGTTCTCTAAAGTTTAGTCCAATCAACCAAAGCAAGAAACATATATCTTATTACTATTTAAATCAAAAGAAGATATCTGATATACAATTCAAAACATCAACATATGAGCTAATTTGTTAAAGTACCTGTTCTCCTTCAAGTATTGATTCCTTCATAAACTCAATTTGGTCCTCAAATACATACCTATCACAAGTTTCAAAGGAATCTATCATGAGAATCTAACCATGACTATATGTAACAATCTAAAACATTCATAATCAGAGACAAGTGCTTTACAAATTCTACTACACATTGATGCATTCTTCATGCTGAAATGAGTGTTTAGAGCTATGATAACCACATTCATGTCTTGAGGGAATCTCATTGTCTAAGGAAGAAGTCAAAGTTCCTTGGAACAGCAATAGCATTCAACATCAACCATATCTGAGACAAAATCACATTCATTTTTGTGGCATGACATGTCTGAAGTCATTAACGATGTTTTGAGGGCTTTTCTAATTTTATGCAATGACGTCTTCTCTTTGAGAATCTTTGAAATGGTTTCAAATTTCTATCTTTGGCATGGATGTTTGAATTTGGAGCGCACTTTTTGGAGTTATGTGGCCTTTGAAGAATCGAGCATGTGTAAAGGCATGGAGTGTTGAGTGAGTCGTGATGCTACAGGTGCTAATTACTTAAAAGGAAAAATGAAAAAAACAAACATTTGTTTTACATACCAGGCTATTTACTTATAAAATATGGGAATGGAAGATGTGCTAATTGTTATTTCTCCAACCATATTGATTACAAACCATGATCAAATTCTAGGTAATCTATTTTTACCATAAGTATAGAAAAGGAAAAATGAAAAAACAAACATTTTTTTTACATACCAGCTACCCCTTGCTTGATTTTCCACATAATGTGAAAACAAATGTGAAAATGAATTTCTTTGTAGATATAAAAGGAATGCCATAGTAACTATTTGGCTCCACAACATAAGAAAGTTGTTTGAAAAGCTTTCTTAGCCACATAATGTTCACAAGTTCCAAAATCAGAAATCTAATACAAAATTGTTCACTTGACCTTGAAGTTTCAATTAGTATGCTTATAGGATTTTATGTTGTAAAAGTATATTCTAGTGGCTTAAATAAAATAGTGAAGAGCTGAAAGCATTTCTGTTGATCCATTTTTCCAACACAAACCTGTACAAAACATATTAATATCATGTTAGGATCGTTCCACCCAACACAGGAAAGGTTGGATTCCTCTTTTCACCAAGAGAAAGCCAAAGCCTTCACCTCCTCATGTAAACATAAGAAAAATTTATTGTCAACCAGTCAATTACTTAATAATAACTCACTTTCTAGCATCACGTAAACATAAGAAATGTATAACTTCATAAAAAGATTATTTATGGGGCAATTTCAAATTAAAAAGAGGTGTACTTTTTGTTGTTGCAAGGATCTTGATGGAATTATATGGTTAAGATTTTAAAAATATTTGATCGAGGAGGATGTAGCACTATGTTTGTTTTATAATACAGGGGCAATGCACTGTGCCATATTACCACCTTTACTACAAGCTTCAAGAAATTGTTTACCACAAAGCTCTATACTGCATAGCTCCAACAGTGTTAGCCCTATTCCATACAGATATTCTACAAAATTTCTAAAAAATGACATAAGGAATATGAACTCAGCAGTAGGAAAGCAATTGCATTTCTTGTAACTAACATGACATCCTTTTCTCTACCGCATTGGTATATTTTTGTATTCTACCAAAGAGCAGACAGACATGAATAAGCATTACGTCCAACCTATCAAAGATTGCATAGAACTTTGCATAATACAACTTTGAGATTACATTTCAAGCTTCTAGCATGGAATCAAATTATTCTTGTAATTTCTTTGTTTAAACACTCTAATTTGATATTCACATTAATCATTCTACATCTACTTCTATCTATAACAGATTTGATTCCATTTGAAAATCTTGTCCCTTGGATATGAAGGGCCCCAAATCAGTGGTATAAAAGCTCACATCAGCTTCTATCTATAATACATTTTATTCCATTTGAATATCATGTCGCTCGGATATGAAAGGCCCCAAATCAATGGTATCAAAGCTCACATCAGTTCACAATGATATCAAGCATTCACTATATATCATAACCTAGTGGTAGCGGAGTTTTTCATTCAAAACCTTTGCTGCATTTTGTATGCCCACTGAAACAAGGAATAACGACAAGAAGCTTGGTCTCTAAATTCATCACCCTTCACCCTACATTCCTTCATGATCTCAACAAATTGAAAACAAATCCATATCAGATATGTTGACTTCAAAGATGTTTCAGATGATGAAATCAAGTGCTTTACAACAACAGAGTGGTGATTTGGAGAAACATTACACACAGGAAATTGTCAAGATAATTGATCACTTCAGTCAACTTCTAAAGCATATTCAATCCCATTCATTCCTATTGACTTACCAATGCATATATATTTTGGAGCCCAAACACCATACATGGTACAAGTAAATGTAGATATCCCTATTCTTTAAGGTAAAAAATATGTTGATACTCTAGATAACTATCTAAAACCTCATTTTCTCATAAAAGGTGGTCATTAAGGTTTTCATAAGAAATATCACCTTTGCAATTTAAAGGAGTTTCCTTTTCTATAAAGAAATGGAAGAATAAATATTATGCTACCCATGAGGTTGACCTTTCACCTATATATACCAATAATGGTTTTGTTCAAGCCTCAAAAGAAACCTATTATCCTGTGGCAACATATGATGGACCAATATATCAAGCATTCTTGGCTTCATTGAGGTAATGACCAATCTATTCAAGAATATTTTGATATATTCCATACTTTGACTTGTTAAACAGTCAAGAGTAGGAACAAAATATCATCAGAGGTTTTGAATTCTTTTGTGATCCTTGAATTCAACAATACAATGCAAAAAAGAACAAAGAATAGATTGATGTTGAACATAGAAGATATGTCTAGTTTCAATCCTTGCTCACATATGTTCCTAACAAACTAATTCATAAATGTATCCCTCTCCTCCATGAACATGCCACATGTTCCTTTTGACTTGTCAACTTAGTGAAAAGATGATTTTTCTTATAAGACTTATCAAGAAGGTGCTATTTCATCTTAATTGTATAAGGTTCAGAGTTGCAATTTTGTATTTTTCCTAAAATACAAAAGCAAAATTGTGTTTGTAACAACCCAACCACAAACATTAAATATTGTTAAATTCAAGCCTTTGGTGATGGATTAATCCTCACCCTTTATTGTAAACTCAATGTACTTGCCTCTCTATATAAATGCAATCACTTTCTCTTGTAAAAGATAAGGAAGGACTAAAAAGAAAAAGAATTGTTGAAACAGTGCCATTTTTTCTGAATCAATACAAATAGAAGTTCATTTGCTGCTATTGTATGAATTTTTTTTATTGGTTGGATGTGGTTTTCATGGTTCATTTTACCCTTCTGATTATTTAAGTTTCATTTATGATTAATTATTTAGACTGAGAATGCAGATCAGCAAGAAGACTCTTTCCACATGTTGAGTTTTAGGTTTCATTTTGCTAACACAAAAGTGGATTTTTTTTTGTTTCATTCTACTATTGATTCTGAGCTTGAAATCAAGGGTCAACAGTAGCTAGATCAGTCTAATTTGATGGAAAAACAAGAAAATATTAACCCAACAAGTAACCAAAAATCATGGATAGTGAAGAAGGAAGTTATTCGAATTGATATGAAAGAGTTACAATCTAATTTTCTGAAGGTAAATGATCAAACTCTTGATTGCACCATTCCAATACATCACCACGATCAATCATATCAGGCTTGTATGATTGTTTTAAAGGAGTCCCAAGATTATCTAAATAGTGAAAATCAAGGTGATACAATGTTATGAGGTGATATTGACAACATAGGTCTAGTAATACAAGTGGAAGAAGACCAACCCAGAAGATGAAGAAGGTATTGTGAATGGCCACAGCCATGAAAGGTTTTCAAAACCCCAAAAATAGTAAACAAAATGTAGGAAAGTTCTCCATTCCATAAGTATTATAATTTATTATCATGGGTTGAGCCTAAAACTAGGTTATCTTCTGTAGAAAGTGAGGAAATAAAATGGTATGGCCGCAGCCTAGGTAGAGGAGCACACTTTTTCTTTTGTTTCCACAGAGAGGACAATCTTTTTCTTTCAAATCATGCTCAAATCGAGCTCATTTAAGAAGAGAATACACAGGATGAAAGCATAGAAACTCACCCAGTTTTTGTGTGAAGAGAGGAACCATCAAAAACCGCGTGCCTCTAGCCTTCAAAACTCAAGCCAAGCACATCCATGGAGGCCCAAGGTAATGAGATATCAACAGAGGAAAAAAAAATAGAAAAATGCATCAGAAATTCACTCATGGTCGCGGCCTAGAGGCCCTAAATCCTTCAAAAATGGAGTCGAAATGACCCAAAACAAAGAAGAAACAACTTACCATTAAGTTCCTAAAGGAAATCGACACCAAATCAACATATTAATGAATAAAATGTTTGATTTTCAGGCTCGAACCCTAAGTTTCCATGGTGGTTGTGTGCCAAGTTCTCCAGAAATGGCAAAGTGCAAAATGAGGTGAGAAATGTGGAAGTTTGATATTTTATGGTTAGGGTTTCATGTTGCCTAGCTCGCCCTTATCTTTTTATCACATTGATTTACAATTAAAGTGCCTTGACTAATACTTTAGCTCATCATTCCTAGGTTGTTTTATGCCTTAGGTTTTCCTATGGTTTTGAATAAAAACCATATAATTTCATGCCTTAGTTTCTTTATGATTTTTATAGAAAATCAAGATAGCTATTACACTTGGAAAAATTCAAGAAAATAAATCATATTTTTACCTTTTATTTTTAAAAGATCAAATCAAAATTAGAGTGGGATCATTTTGTAAAAATCAAAGCTACAAGATATTGTAAAGCAATATTGAAATAATGTTTCTATAAATTATCTCAATATTTGTTATTTCTAAAAGCAATTTTGATAAAAATAGTGTGGATAGAGTTTTGGGCGAGTTGGAGGAAAAATCAGTCAAACTGAGGTTGCCTTTTTCAGTTTTGAGGCAGTTAGGCCTTATTTTATAATAAAAAAATACTATTATCTATTAAATTTATTAATTTGTATATTCAATTAATAATTAAAAACTATTGATGTTATTTTATATAAAATAAAATTATGAAAAATATCTTTAACAATTATTAATTTTAATTTTAAAATATATAAAATTATATTTATTTAAATCATAGTAACGAGACTCGCCAGGACTCGGTGAGTCGCGAGTTGAGTCACCTTGGTTGAGTCTTAGGGGCTCAAACTCAAACTTGGTTGAGTCCTACCAAGTCCTGGCTAGACTCACCGAGTCTAGCGGACTCGCCGGACTCACCGAGTTCAAGCGAGTCTCGTCAGCAAGACTCGGCAAGCAGGGTTTGAAAAGTGCAAAAAATTACATGAAATTTAAAGTTAAAACTTGTTTCTTTTTACTTATTGTGAATGAAAAATTATGTACGCCGTGAAGGTTTGTATGGTTTTGGAGGTCTTAATTTGGGCATGGTGGCAGGGGCTCCACCCCTCGACCCCGCCCTGTATCGCGACAGGGAGTGTGCCCAAGGCATTGCCCTGGGACCCCACGAGGGGTGCTGCCCCCAAACCCCTGCAAGGGGCGTTGCCCCCAGACCCCCGTAAGGGGCATTGCCCCCAGAACCCCACAAGGGGCACTACCCCTCGACCTCACTAGGGGCACTGCCCCCGACCCCCGCAAGGTGCGTTGCCCCTTAACCCCATTGGGGGCACTACCCCTTGACCCCACTAGGGAAATTGCCCCTTGACCCCACTAGGGGCACTACCCCCAACCCCCTCAAGGGGTGCTACCCCCAAACCCCTGTGAGGGGTGCTACCCCTTGACCCCACTAGAGGCATTGTGCCTAGACCCCCACAAAGGGCACTACCCCTCAACCCCATTAGGGAAATCGCTCTAATACTTGAGATTATGGCTACTGCATCATCTAGGACCTATCTTAGACACATTCGTAGGAAGGATGTAGGATCCTTTGAGCCATATAATTCTAGTTATTATTTTGAATCTTTTGATATTTCATATTTTTTTGGAACATTTGATGTCATGGATTTCATATTCGATGATTTTTGTATACACTCAAGTCTTTGACTATATATCTAAGTGTGCTATTTCTTTGAGCAGCTTAGCTACAATTTGTGTTTATAACTTTATACTTATATGATCAATATATCATTGTCTTCTTAGTGATGAGGACCTTGATTGGGTTGACCAAGCAGATAGAGAGCTTGAGGCTATAGCCATGGTAGAGGAGGAGGCTAAAGCACAAGCAAACACATCCACAACTAATGTTGGTGAGGGTGGCATGGAGTCACAAGCAGAGACTATGGTTGCAGTTGCTACATCATCTAGGACCCACCTTAGATGCCTTCATAGGAAGGATGTAGACTCCTTTATGCCCTTGCAGTCACACCAAGGGTATAGGGTTGAGGGTCCAATGTATAGGGTAGAGGATATAGGGGTTGAGGGATTAGGGTTTAAGGGTTGAGGGTTGAGGGTTGAGGGTAGAGGGTAGAGGATTTAAGGGTTGGGGGATTAACAGTTGAGGGCTGAGGGATTAGGGTAGAGAGTTTACTTTGGTTTAAGAGTTGAGGGTTGAGGGTTGAGGGTTGAGGGTTGACAGTAGAGGGTAGAGGCCGATTTAAGGGTTTAGGGTTTAAGGGCTGAGGGACGTTGAGGATTTAGGGTTTAGGGTTGAGTGTTTAAGGGTTTAAGGGTTGATGGTTTAGGGTTGAGGGATTAGGGTAGAGAGGGAGGGTTGATGGATGGAGTGAGGGATGGAGGGAGAAGTGAGATAGAGACAAGGAGAGAAGAGGAGGGAGGGGTAGAGATATATGAGAGTTGAGGATCCAATATATAGGGTAGAGGGTTGAGAATTGAGGGTATAGAGTTGAGGACCTATAGGGTTGATGATTTAGGGTATTGGGTTGAGGGTATAGGGTTGAGGGATTAGGGTTGAGTGCAGAGGGTAGAAGGTTTAAGGGTTTAGGGTTTAAGGGTTTAGGGTTGATTGTTAAGGGTTGAGGATAGATCGTTTAGGGTATAGGTTTGAGGGTACATAGTTGAAGGATTAGAGTTGAGGTTCCAATGTATAGGATAGAGGGTATAGGGGTTTAGGGTTTAGGGTTTAAGGTTGAGGGTTGAGGGTTGAAGGATTAGGGTTGAGGGTTGAGGGTTGAGGGATCTTTTGATGCAAGTGAAATGTAGGCAAGCAATTGAAGGCCAGTGAATATTGGGGAAGGAGTTTTTGCTCTAACACCCGTAATCCATTAACCCTTGATCCCTGCTAGATCAAAACAATTAGGCACTGCATTTGGTGCTAATTCTAGTGCTAAACTCGATGCTAAACCCAGTGCTAAACCCGACGCTAAACCTAACGTAAAATCCAATGCTAAACTGGGTGCTAATTAGCGCCTACTTGGTGCTAAACCTAGTGCTAAACCTGGCGCTAATCTGATGCTAAACTGGGTGCTAATTAGCACCTAATTTAGAGCCTACTTGTTTTGATCAGCGCAAAAATACCAAAAATAGCACCATCCCGATAAATAGCACTGAATTTTTCAAAAAATTAGAGAAAAATACATTAAATTAGTGAGTGGAAGCAAAAAAGGGAGCTAATCACAAGGATTTGTTGTAGTCGTGTTAAAGAATGTAGGAGCTACCTATCAAAGAGCAATGACCCTCATCTTTCATGACATGATCCACAAAATAGTTGAAGATTATGTGGATGATATTTTTAAAAAATCAAAGAAGAGAAGTGAGCACATACAAGTCTTTGGACTTATCTTTGATAGACTTGAAGAATACAAGGTACAATTGAATCCAAAAAAGTGTGTGTTCGGGGTCACATCAAGAAAACTCCTTGGCTTCATCGTTTCACAAAGACGTATAGAAATTGATCTAGCAAAGGTAAAAGCCATCCTAGACATGGAACCACCATAGACATTGCAACAGACGAGAGGATTACAAGGAAGGTTTCAGTCCATCAAAAGGTTCATAGCTCAACTATCGGATAAGACTCATCCCTTTTCACATCTTCTTCATAAAGGGATAACCTACAAATGGGATGAAAAATGTGATAAAGCTTTCTAGTAGATCAAGGATTATCTATTAACACCTCCATTGCTCATGTTGTTGATACCAAACAAGCCACTGATCTTGTACATCTATACAACACTAGCAGCACTAGGAGCTCTTTTAGCACAACATGATGAAAATGGAAAGGAAAGAGCCTTATACTACATCAGCAGAACCTTGGTAGGCTATGAGATGAACTATTCACCCATGGAGAAAGCATGCCTAGCGGTAGTTTTCGCTTCACAAAATTTTGGGCATTACATGTTGGCACACCAAATCAAGCTCATTGCGAAGATTGATCCATTAAAATATTTGTTATCCAAAGCAACCCTCATGGGACAAACGGCTAAATGGTTAATGATCTTGATAGAGTTTGACATAGATTATGTGGAGTGCAAGGAAATCAAAGGACAAGTGATCATAGACCAGTCAGTAGAAGCACTCATCTATGATGAGAACCCTTTAATATCTAAGTTTCCTAATTAATAAGTGTTCCTTATTAATCTCACAGCTCAATGGAAGATATACTTTGATGGATCGTTCACCCAACATGGATCAGGAGTCGACATTCTTTTCAACACTCCCCAAGGTAATTGCATCCCAAAGTCTTACAAGCAATCATTCCCATGTACCAATAACATTGTTGAGTACAAAGCCTTGATCACAGGTCTTAGGATAGTAGTTCAGTGGCAAATACAAGATATGAAAGTCTACGGAGACTCATAGTTGGTTATCAACCAAGTGAATGACGACTATCAAACCAAAGATGAAAAGCTCACCCCTTACAAGAAGATGGTGGAGAATCTCAAAGATCTTTTTATAGACATAAATTTTGAACAAATTCCTCACATGAACAATAGAGCAGCAAATGCAATGGCAACAATCAAATCACTACTAGACATGTCAAACAACATTCTTCAATGTGAATTTTTTGTAGAACAGCTTCTCATACCAACTTTCAAAATCCTTTAATTTGAATTCCCGTGTCATTGTTGGTCCTGGATCCCCATGGTACCATGACATCTTTACTTACCTTAATAGAGGAACCCTTCCATTAGACATCACCCTGAACCTTAAAAAAACCTTTGTTAAAAAGGCATCCTGATTCGTGATCCTAGGTGATACCCTTTACCGTTGAAGCATCGAAGGGACATTACTACAATGTCTTAACCAAGAGGAAGCTTTAACTGCCTTAAAAAAAGTACATGATGGCATATGTGGGTCCCATTCTAGCGGTATGACAATAGCTAAGAAACTATTGAGGACGGGGTACTATTGGCCAACCATGGAAAAAGAAGCTCATCAGTATGTGTAGAAATGCATCTAGTGTCAACAGCATGGGGATCTGATTCATGCTCTAGCTCAAGAATTGCACCCAATGATCACACCATGGCCTTTTTTGTAGTGGGGACCTGACCTCATAGGAAAAATCACTCCAACCTCATCCAATGGCCATAAGTTTATCATAACCACCACTGAGTTATTTACTAAGTGGGTTGAAGCCATTCCTATGACCTACATAACAAGGAATAAAATAGCCAAGTTTATCCTAAATTACCTAATTTTTCATTATGGTGTACCACAAGCCCTCATCTCGAACAATGGAACCCCATTCAAGAATTAGGATGTGAAAGAGTTGTGTCAAATATTCAATATCCAACACCAATTCTCTATCCTGTACTATCCCCAAGGCAATAGCCAAGCAGAAGAAATGAACAAAACTATCCTAAAAGTCCTAAAGAAAATAGTTAATGAAGTTGGTCATGACTAGCATCTGTAGCTAAATCTTGCTCTTTGGGCTTATCAAACTAATAACTGCATAGCTACGAGTGCAACCCCTTTCTCCCTGGTCTATGGATCAAAAACCATCTTGCCTATTGAGGTTGAGCTCCCATCATTGCAAGTTTCATTAAAGAATTTGATAATTGGGGAAGAGTGCAGAGTGTCTTAACTGAATGAGCTAGAATTCTTGGATGAATGTCATCTTGATGCCCTTAATCACTTGCAAGTATATCAAAATTGAATGAAACAGAGCTATAACAAGAGAATCAAATGTAAGTTATTCTAGGTAGGCGATCTCGTTTTAAAGCAAAATCAAAAGAACCTTCCAAATCAAGACAAAAAAGGAAAGTTTGAGCCTAACTGGTTGGGTCCATTTTTCATCACAACAAGCTATGAATCAAGAGCATGCCAACTTTCAACCCCTGAAGGTGAACCCTTGCAGGATCCAATCAACAACTTGCATCTCAAAAAAATTTATGCCTAAAACATGAAGGGTATAAATTGAAAAATACAAAAAAATAAAAAAATGATCAAAATCCAAAAAAAAGGAGAAAAAAGATTGAAAAAAGTAAAGAAAAAAATCATCCTCTAGTAAAAACCACTTCGAAGGCGCTTTGGGCAAGTACCTTGGTAAAAACCTGACAAACAGGCGTCTTGTGTAAATAAAGCATCTCCATCTATTCTTTGGCTCATTTAGCCTATCACCATTCATCCCTCATCCACATCTTTATCATGGCTTGTCACTGTAAGGTATCATAAACTCTTTAGTACTACTTGGCATATTCCCAAGGTCAGTCTGTCCTGCCTTTATCGAAGTAGGCTAACATATCATACTAGGGGAATTTTGTTATGCATCACAATCAGGTTCTTGTATATCTTGAGGTCATGGGACATCTTATCATAAAACACCAAAAAAATTCATAAAATAATTATCCAGAGAATCCAAAAACATTTGCAAAATCATGTACAGCAAAAATCCAAAAACATTTGCAAAATCCTGTACAGCAAAAATCCAAAATCATTTACAAAATTGTAAATGAAAAATCCAAAACATTCAGAAAACATCAAAAACCCTAAAAAGGTCAAACATCAAAAATACAAAAAATAATGTCTCTTGTCGAACTACGTTGTCTCTAAGCTTGAACGTAGGCAAGGCCATCATTGATGTGCCCCCGAGACACCCTAGGCCAGTCCTTTAAGCATTCCATTGCAATTAGTTGTTGTCTCTCGTCTGTTAATATCTTTGTCTTGTAAATGGGTCAAGTCAGTCGAACTACGTGGTCTTTGTATGTATAATGTAGGCAAGGCTAATCTTTGATCAACCCCCGAGGCCCCTAGGATAGGTCTTTAGGTTAGGTTCTTGGTCGAAACTCAAAAACTCAAAAAAAACCAAAAACATCCAAATAACTCTCACAAAACCCCTAAACATTTGAAATATCTCAACAAACCAAAAACATCCAAATATTTAGAAAACACAAAAACATTTGAAAAATGAAAATCCAAAAAAAATATATAGAAAACGTTCAAAAGACCTAAAAAGCCTCAAATATTTAGAAAACCCTAAACAACCTTAGAAAATTGAAAAAACATAAACATCCATATAAACTTTCAAAAACACCAAAAACAGCCTCAAAACATTTTAAAATACCAAAAACATCCAAATATTTTTGAAAAACCAAAACCCATCCATCTCATCTCGCTTTCACCCGCAATAAACTTCCACCCATAATAAAATGATCGTCACCTTCACCCTTTAGGCGAAACAAGTAGAAAACAAGTATAGCATTTCATAAAGTGCGAACTTAAAAGTCAAAATCTAGAGTCTAAATCATAGGTAAATGCGTCAATGAAATTTGTAGCAATGGCTCATCTTAACATCAAAGTCCTAATATCAAACAACCCTTTGATCAACTTGTCCTAGGATGTATCCTTCCTACAATGGACATCAGTATTAGATATCACATTAGCTAAACTTAAACAAGGCAAGAGCTATAGATAACATTGACTATTTATCTTTGATCTTTTCTTATAATTTATCTTAATGACCCATTCTGAGGACCTCTCGATGATGTCTATCTAAACCAATTTAGAGAGAAAGGAATGGGGCATCAATCATTATCTTTTGTTTGTTGTGCTTGTGGATACTCTTGTAAAATAATCTTGGCGCATACTTGCTTAGTTGTGTGTAAGAAGGTCATTTCAAGTATGTTGTTGACTATTGTGTATGCTATGCTTTAGTCCAATATGTTCTAAGCCTCTAATTTGCATTCCAAAAACATTTTTGTATGTCAAGGTGTGAACAAGAACTATCCTATCTGCTTGTCGAGTCAAATTCCATTACACTAGATACAACGCCATCCTAGTTATCAATACCTTGATGCATTGTATTTATGTGTTATATCAAACAATAAGGAATGACGGAAAATCCCAATGCGAAGTGTGAACATCCCATCCTACATTTCATCCTGCATTTTGCATTGTCTCGTCACCATCTCTAATAAAGTCTCGATGGATCAAGGACTTATTGGATCTTTTGAAGCAATCATCATCATCAACGGTTATTCATTCTTTATTCTTTGATTTTATCTCTATGCTAACCTGGTATCATGACACTCAAAAACATCATCAATGCATCCATCAGCATAATCACACATCTCATAATCATAGCATAATCATTTACATATCACATCATACATTATGCATTATCATTTAAGCTGTGATGAATAATATAGATTTTTTATTCTAAGCATCTTAAATCATTGCATATCATAAACATTTTCATGCATACATCATCATCATAACATGCATAGAAAATATACAAAAATAAATACATCCACATCATTTGCATCCATAACATCTACATATCATAATCATCCATCCATATCATATTGTGAAAAGGTAATGAAAAAGAATATAACATTGCATCCATCCATAGCATAATCATTGCATATCACATAGGAATAAATAAAATTCATCCATACATCATCCATACATGAAATAAAGTCAACACATCATAGCATGAATCATCCATATTTGTATCATATATATATCAAAAAAAAGGTGTCATGGTACAAAATCTGGACCAGCGTATGTACATCAATGATAAGTACAATATCCACGAGGCTATCAAAAAGGAGCCCATGAATGTATATCAGTATAAAGAATGGGGAAAAATCAAAAAGCGTTTATACATGAAAAAGCTAGCCCCGATGGCTGCTACCCTCTCCAGCCTACCGCTCAGGCTGATCCTCGACACGGGGATGTGTATCACTACGCTATGAAAAATTAGGCTAACAAAGAGCCGTTGGAACATCTTTGTGATAATGCTTCCTGTAGTATGCAACCTTTGTGACATCTTCTCTATACAACCTCACTAAAATGGTCTGACCATGAGCGGTTGCTACCATGACCTCAATCTGTTGTCACCTCGCTACCTCCTGGTCTCTCTCCCCGGTGATAGCCTGAACTCTCTGAAGTGTCACATCTCTCTCGGCTGTCACCACAACCACCTACTATCGAGCCTAGTCTGGCTCAGTAGTCACAACCAAAACCTGCTAGTGGGACTGGTCCTGCTCACCTATCAAAGCCTGCACCTGCTGCTACAGCTATTGTATCTATGCATCTCTAGCATCTAGTGGTGGTGGTGGTACTAGTTGTTGCTGCACTACTAGAGGTTGTTGAGGAGGTTGTTGTCCCACTGGACGAGCCCCTAGAACCTGTCCATCATGGCCATTCTGGCCTCCCTATCCCCTGCCCCTGACACCTTTGCCTCACAGCCTCCCTCTCGGAGAAGCACCTATTGGATCTGTAAGTCATCGTGGTGGGATGAACCATGCATCATAAGCTAGAGTGTTCTATGCTATGGGCTGACCCTGATCATATGCCCAAGGCTGGGAAACCAACTGGTGAAAACTCTCAATGGCCTTTGGTGTCAGAATCGTCGATCCCCATGTTGGAACCTCTCTAGTTGATCTCGTAAAAATTGCCCTGTAGGCATCATTAGGTTTGTCCTGTATGCCAAACTGTCTGGCCATTCTATCAAGAAGGTACCACTTGATCATGGTGTGCTCTCGACCCTGCATGTAATGGGTCTGTCTCGTGAAGTTGAGCTACTGAATATCATCAAACCATAGCAACATCTAATGCCATGGTCACTAGCAAAAAATGCTCATATCATCTATCACCCATCGCCAGTATGGGAGCCCAATCTATCTAGTGTGTCTGAGTGTGATGGCACCTCAATATCTACATACGATGAATCATCTAGATCCACGTCTTCCATTTGTACAATGGTTTGAAGAACAACAATGTGCTCCTATGCCCAGATATGAAGCAGAGTAACACCTGCATCGAGGGCTCTCCCATTGCAATACACAAGGTCATATAAATCATGGTATAGGGAGGCCATCATCACGAGCCCCCATGCAAAAAGATTCCTCCTATACAGCATCCACTACCATGCCAAACCCCAACTTGGACTGAAAAATCGACCGCATCTATCTAGAGCCACCAAACCCGAAATGATGGTTGCAACAATCAATCTGAAGGTCAGCACATGACCTCTATATGTCTCTAAATCAATCTATGAGGTGACCAAAGCGATCTGGTCCATCTCCATCACCTCTAAACAGGCATCAAATCTAACATTGGGATCATAGATCACGTGATCACCGTGGATAGGCAACCGCAATATCTGCCACACGTCCTCCAATGTAACTATAGCCTCTCCCATCAGAAGGTGAAAGGATGAGGTCTCATTGTGCCATCTCTCACACAAAGCTATCATCATATCCAAATGTGTCTTCACAATAGGTGCATATGTGATTTACCATAATCCGATCTCTCCCACGTGCTCCTAGCACAACTTTGACAGATCACCCAATCTCTCAAGTACTGTTGAACTGTGATCCCTCGACATCAATGGCTGGAAGACCTCCTGCACCCACGAAGTGCACGGCGTCAATAAATCATCAAAATTTAAAGTTATTTGGAATTTTTGGCTCAAAAATCACAATAGCATCACTATTTACAAGTGTTGCTATATTCAAAACTTAAATAGTGACGCTCGATGCATTTCAAATTTCAAATTTACAAATGTGTCGCTAGACAAGCTGGCATTGCAATTTAGAATTTGGCCTAACCTAACCCTAACTTTCAAATCGGCAAGTGTGTCATCGGATATAACTGCGTTGCCATTTAAAATTTGAAACACTAATTTCAAATTGACAAAAGCGTCATCATATACATGTGTGTCGCCATATATCATTTGGGTGTCACCTATTGACGTTTGGGTGTTGATATATAGCAACGCCGCCAAATTCTAAATTCTAATGCCTAATAAATGCATCAAAATTTCAAATTTCAAATCAGGTTTTGAATCACATAATGGTGGTCCTACGCCTAGAAGCCACTAGAACTCAAGAACTCGATCAAAGATGTGTTGGGGAAGCTCATGGCGCGCTATTTCGTCGAAGGGTCAGAGCTCAAATCATAAGAATTTCTTAAGTGTGAATGCACAAATGAATTGAAAATGACCCCTCTTGGCCTATTTAAGCTAGAAAATTAGGGTTTTTTGTCCTAATTTAACCTTTTTAATGGGGTTTATTATCATCTTCACCAATTTTTCCAATTTGGACCTAATTTTGCATCTTTTTTTGCATTTTTGGCATTATTCTTGCATCCCGGAGCCTTTCTAGACCCTTGGGGAAGCTTTTGAACCTTTATCGAGAAATCAACCCAAAATTAGAAATTTCTACCCGATTTCTTGAGGGGGTAGGGAGTCTGTTTTATCCTTCTATTGGGGCATCCAAAAAATTAGAAAAAAATTATTTTTTGATTTGAGCAGCATTTTTCATCTGAAAGGCATTGTTCTTTGAACCAAAGTAGTAGGTACCTCGCTTCAAAGAGGGGAAAAATGTAGACACTAAAAAATGTCCTAATCAATGTCATACATTCGAATCAGATTTATTAACATCATTTCCTCTTTACCCACCCTCTTTTCACTTAATTAATTCAATTAGCCTAGCTAATTAATTAAATGCATCATTTTCATCTATTTGGCCTAATTAATTAAATTGGGTTAATTCATCTCTTTTCTCACTAACACTTCATCTAATTAAATTAAATAAATCAAAATATTTAATTTAATCTCCTAAGTCATCTTATTTAATTAAATAACCCTAAGTTATTTAATTAAAAATCATTTCCTCACCCCTCCTCTATTTAGTAAATCATATAATTCCTCTAATCCCCTAATTGCATAAATTAAACCTTGTTTAAATAGCAATTAAACTAATTTTCCTCTAATCAAAGGGAATATTCCCATGGAATATTCTTTATCCTTTTGCACAATTAAAACTTTTTTTTAATTTGTAAATTAACCTTTTTCCTCACCCTAAAGGAATATTCTCTCTCCTCCAATCAACTCACTTGGCTTCTTCAACAAGCTAAACCTTCAACCTCTTTAGCAAGTTACCTTTGACCTGTGTGAGCAGGTCAAAAGTGTGTTTGTTTGAGGTAAGTGTGGGCCCTTGATTAACTTTCATCATTCATTCTCATCCATTGATGAGAATCCATGATCCATGCCTCTCATCCCCTTCATCTTGAACCATTGATTAAGCTTTTTGATCTCAACCACCCATTCTTCATTTGCTCTCCTATAAATAGATCAATATTTGGAGACAAATGGATCCATCTTTTTCAGAGCAAACTTATGTTGTTGAAACTCATACATCCATCTTTTATTGCAAACTTACGTTGTTAAATTTACTCACATACTCACTCATCTTTTACTCACTTTTTAGCTTGTTTTAGTTCATTTTCATTGCGTAATAGCTTAGAGCATCCATTAATGGCTTCCATGCATCCATCTCAGTTTGTAAATAAATTAGGGTTTTCATCTTTTAGCATCATTTTAGCTTAGATTAGCTTATAAATTGCATAATTAGATCATTTATAGCATAAAATCATGGTAACTTAGCTTACATCATGTTCATTTTAGCATAATTTAGGTTTTCAAACATCAAACATCATGGTTTCATCGATCCTCTTCCATAGAATCGACTAAAACAAGCTCACTATCACGAGATTGGGAAAGGGTCATCGGTCCACATCAACATGACACCAATTCCACAACAAGATAAATTTTGAATGGATTAGAATAGATGTTTTAAAAGCTTTCATAACTTAGTATGTTAGGTTTTGATGAAATGTTTAGTTTTAATTTTGTTTGATCGATCTTGTTGAGATTCGAGTATTGGTAGCTCCATTATGCTTCGATTCTTCATGGATCAAATGTAATTCATCCCATACCGGTATCCTCGCATCGACAAGTATCTTCAGGGGGTGATTGTTGTGGATGTGCCTTAGTGTAGCCTTCTGGAGAGGGGGTCCATGATTTGGGATACTCTCAAAAGTGGGTCAAAGCTCATTAAGCAAGGTCTCTTTTGGATTTGCAATAGTGGCTTTGATGCCCTCTTTTGGCATGATTCGTGGGATGGGCATTCCCCCATCTTGACTAGGTATCCTTATCTTTTTCCCCTTTGTACAACAGTTTTCTTGATACTAGTTGGAGCCGGGTGAAATATTTCAAATTGGTGCAGGCTCTGGGTCAGGTGGAGATGGTGCGTTGGAAGGCTTCGTAGGAGTGGTCATCAAGGGAACTAAAGAGGCTCGTTTGGAGCTCGCTAGGATTTTGGCTAATAGAATGTGCAGTTCCCTTTCTCAAAGGGATACTCTAGCTTGGGGTCCTTCTCCAAAGGATAAATTTTTAGTGGCCTCGAGTTACCTAGAGTTGGACAGATAAGTGTTTGGGAGGATGGAGGTGCCTTGGTGGAAGTAGGTTTGGAACAAATTTTCCTAGCCTAAATGCAATTTTTTCTTATGGTTGGTAGTGCAGAATAGATGTCTTACCTGGGATAATTTATGGAAGAGAGGTTTTCATGGTCCTTCTATTTGTGTTCTTTATAATAATAGCGAGGAAAGTCTCATATCTTTTTCATGTGCCTTTTTGCGCGGACGATTTGGCACTTCTAGTGGGGGGCTTCAAATCCTGCCTATGTTCATGCCACTTCTTTGGTTCAGTTTTGGATCTAGTATGGGTAGACCTCCTACACACACCTCTTTTCTTAATTTTTCTTGGATCATTGGCCCCTCCTTAATTATCTGGCAATTTTGGTTGGAAAGGAACAAGAGGATATTTCAAGGTGTGCAAATGGTGGTGGCTTAGCTATGGCATAAGATCCTTAGTAAGGTTCAAGAAACTATATCTATGAAACATGACATGTATGATATTGTGGATCCTCGTGATGTGGCTATCATAAGGAACTTGAATCTAGTGGTTGGTGGCCTGGTTACTCTGGTGGTAGAGGACCTCGGCATACCAAGCAGAAAATTCAGCGGAAGTGTAAGTGGACCCCTCCTCCTCAAGGTGTTCTAAAGGTGAATATTGATGGTTCTTCTTGAGGGAATCCCGAGCATGCTGGGATTGGTGGCTTTGGCAGAAACAATGTTAGTGATAGTGTGTTCTTTTATCTATTTATAAAGGGAAATAGACTAACAATCTCATGGATGCCCTTACTATTCTTTGTGCAATGGAAAGAGGTTACTCCCTTGGTTGGAGGAAGATTATTTGTGAATTTGATTCAGAGATTGTTGTTGATATGTTGAATGATCAAAGGCTGGAGGGAGCTAGTTGGCAACTAGCTTTACTCATTAAATAAATTTTGAGGACGTGCAGTTCTTTGTAGTATATCTCCTTTTGTCATATTCCTAGGGAGTGGAATAGAGTGATTGATTGTTTGGCCAAGTGAGCTTTAGAGCATGAGGATAGGTGGGATGTGGATGATTGGAGCCTTTTGCCTCCTGAGTATGTGATGGCTTTAGAAAAGGTTATTTTGGAGGACGGGAATATGTAATTATGCCTTTTTGGGGTTCCTTTGGGCAATCCTTTCCTTCTTTTGGTTGTTTTTTTTTTCACTTTCTAATAAAAATTTTACCCCTCTTTAAAATATATATATACTAATAACCTACAAACATAAATATTTATAACTTAAAAATATAAAACATCTATCAATTATTTAATGATACCTTTAACTATATTACTAACTAGCATATATATTTTAAAAATCTATATTAAATGCGTTGAAAAATATCTTTCTTGAAAAGACTATATTTTTATCAATTTTGAAATATAAAAGTGCAATAGACATCTCAAGAAAAATACCTATCAACATATTTTATATAAAATTTAAAAAATATATACTATAAAGTAACCTACAACCACAAATATTTAGAACTTAAAACATGAAACAATTATCAACTATTTAATGATACCTTTAATTATATTAGAAATTATTTAGTTGATAGGTTGTTTTATAAGTGGACTTGGCAGTCCACATTTTAATTAGAACTTAAAATATGAAACAACTATCAAATATTTAATTATACCTTTAACTATATTAGAAATTAATTAGCCGATAGGTTGTTTTAGAAGTGGACTTGGTAGTCCATATTTTAACGCCAAACCTGTCTCATGTCCATAAATCATTTTACAATTGTGTGAAACTACTTACCAAAGGTTTTTTACAATCACCAAAAAATTTCTATAAGAGACAACTTGTAGTGCTTCAAAACGTGAGGTGTTTTGTTGCAAGGATCGTGATTAACTTCCAACGATGGGATTAGTGCAAAATAAATCTGCCTACAACCACTACTTCAATCTACTCACAATAAATGAAAAGTAGATATAAATGAAAAGCAAGACAACTTGCACCAATTTTTTCACTAGCCTTTACTCTCCCTCTTAATGACAGAAAATATCCTTACTTTTAATGCTTTCAATTTTACTAATTTCATATATCTTCACTTTGAATGAGTTCAGAATATGTTCAATCCTGTTGCCTTTCATCACCACCTGAAGTGTTCATAAATATGTTGGAGGTGAGTTGATCAATCCATCAACTCTCATTTCTTAAGCCTTTACTACATGTGCCTACATCTTAGCCTCTTTTACCTCATTTCTTAGATCATTCTATTTCATTTCCACATCTTTTGGGGGTAGCTCTTTTATTTGAGTCTTGCTCACTCATTTTACATTGTTAGTGAAAATTATGCGTGACCTTGTTGGACGAGGGATAGTTTTCTTTGTAGTGCACCATTTCTATTTCCCAACAACCACGAGATTCTACAATTTCATTATTTAATCTTTGAACATTTTGTTATCCTCCAATTTTTTCTTGACCTTCAAATTTCTAGCTTGCGATCTTCCACTTTCTACATTGCTTCTATGTTATCCAGTCTCTTTTTAATGCATGCTAGATCTTGTACATTCAAATTTGGTGATGATATAAATAGAGTTGTGTGGATGCTAAAATATGCAAAATGTTTAAAATTTAACACACATTAGCATGTTAGTCATTTAAAACACAATAAATTAAACATCCCTATGAAATATTCAATCATGTTAAAATATGCAAACTAGATAAATAGAACAAAAACAACTAAATGAAAGCACATGAAAAAATGATCAAACCCTATCCCATAGTGGATTGGTGCTTCTTTGATGTGGAAAGAATCCCTTTCCCAATCCTTCATAAGCTCATAGATGATGGATGTGGATTCAAATGACTAAGATTGTGGAGAAGATTGTGTAGTTGTGGAGGATTAATACAATAGACGAGGCCTCTATTTATAACCAAGAAGGATGGAAGAATGCAAAACATGGAGGATGTGGGACAAAACATGAGTCAATGACAAGATGTCACTTGTCAAGATGTGAGAGGATGAAGGTTGTGCACATTTTGATCAATGTGCCAAAGAGGGGGGGATTTGAAATTCAAAATATGGCTTGTTGGGGGGAGAAGAAAGGGTCTTAAATTCCAAGTGGGAGACATGTAAGAGAGGAGTTAAATGCTTTGTTGGAAGGACAAATCCCATTTGGAGGAATTTTCAAATTTGGAAGAATATTCTCTTTTTATGCCATGATGAGAGAAAATAAGGATTTAATAAATCAATTAAATGTATTTTCATGTGCAAGTGGCAAAAGCTAGAGGAATTGGATGATTAGGATTAAATTAATCAGGATTTGATTAATTTAATGAGGGATTAGTTGATGTGACAATTTGATTTAGATTTTTGGGTTGATTTAAATCAAAGTTGAGAAGAATGTGATTTTAAATTTAATTAAATAAAGATTTGATTTATTTAATTAAAGAGGATGATGTTAGTGTTAAATCAAATAAAGGTGAATTTATTTAATTTAAATGGATGACTTTAGAGATTAATTAAATAAAGTGAATTATTTAATTAACAGAGGGACGTTAGAATTTGATTAAATAAAAATGATTTATTTAATCAAAGAGGTATGTGAGGATAAAGTTGATTTATTTAATTAAAGGAGGAATTTAATTGAATAAATTGCTTTACTTGATTAATAGAAGAATTTGATGTTAATTAGTAAGATTTAGATGCATGATGTCAATTTTGCATGTCTACATTTTTTCCCTCTTTGAAGCAATGTACCTGTTGCGTTGGTTCAAAGAATAAAACTGCCAAGATCAAAATTCAAAAAAAAATTGATTTTTTTGGATGCCCCAATAGAAAGAAGAATACTGGTACATTGCCCCCTCGAGAGATCAAGTGAAAAAATTGATTTAAGGGTCGATCTCACAAAGAGGTTCAAGATGGGCGTATGGATGGTTATGATGATGATGCAAATGAGATGGTTTCAAGATGCTTAGAATAACCAATCTATATTATCCTAAACAACTTAAAATGATAATGTAATGCATGTGAGATGGATGAGATGGATGATGTGATATGCTATGATTATGATATTTATGTATGGTAATGATTTGTGGATGCTAGATGGATGCATTGGTGATGATGATCAACTATTCTAGTATGATTTTAGCGTGGGGGTGGGTGTATGAAGTTGGTCGCACTTTTGTGGCTAAATGGGAAAAAAAATGGAAAGAGATAGCGTGCTCACGTTATAACGCGCTCGCGTTATTTGATTTTAAAAGAAAAAAAAAGTGAAATCTGTATCATTTGCTTTTTACTGTTTCTCAGCTCTGCGCATGGCCAAAAACCCTCACTTTTGCGCTTGCATTCTAGGAGGAAGGATTTCTACAAGTTTCATCAAGAACAGTTGGATTTTGTTTGCAAATATGGCACCACGACGACGAAGAGATGC
>VDFB02256132.1:88199526-88240216 GCA_007258455.2 Sequoia sempervirens | reverse complement strand
CTCTACCACCCTCTCCCACTCTCCCACCCTCTCTCACCCTCTCTCACACTCTCCCACCCTCTCTCACTCTCCCACCCTCCCACACTCTCTCCCACTCCCACCCTCTCTCGCCATCTCTCCCATAAGCATAAATAAATACATATAGACATACATACATACATGACACACCAGCATACATATACATACAAACATATGAACAAACATTCAAAAAATTGGCATTTAACTAAAGGAATAAATAACATGAGCTCGTTATTTGTTGCTAGAAATGTTCCACAGAGAAGAAAAAGTGAAAACTAGTAAATAACGCGAGCGCGTTATAACGTGCTCATGTTATATTTTGCTTTGGGAATCCCCAAGCCTTGGCTTTGGTATTTGACTTGGAATACCAACCCAAAGGTTTGGAGGGCATTCCCAACCACCAGAGACATGTTTTTTGCAAATTCTACAATTTTTCACATAATCGGGTTCGTGCTCACCGTCAGGATTGCATTTGGTTCAATATCGATGAAATTGAACACATGGGTAATGTTAAGTTCTCTCTTAGCTTTCCAACGATATAATTTTTTTCACTTTCTGACAATGTGAGGGATTTCATCCATAATTTCTTTTGTTTGTATGTCTATTTTTTTTCAAAAAGCAGTGTTTGGTTTTTTTTTCATTATAAATTAACCATTCGTCAAAATTTCAAATAAATTACAATTTTAGAAACTAGACTCCATTCTACAAATTTTAAAAAATAAAAATTTAGAGAAATCTATTACTTTCCAAAATTTGTAGGGGGAGCACGGCCAAAATTCTGCTTTTTAGGAAGTGCCTACTTAGAAAATTAGTAAAAAATCAAATATTCATTAAAAAATTATCAGAAAAATTGTGCACCAACTAGATGTTGTTAGCTAACTTTTGACTATAGCGATTTTAAAAATACTAAAAAAAAGGTCACCGTGCTCAAGTCGTACAAGAGTTGCTATGTTATGTTTTTCTAACAAAAACAGCACCAATTTGTGTACATCGCTTTGTTGAACCCCTTAATCTCAACCATTTTCAAAATAAATTAGTATTTTAGAAAGTAGACTCAGAGCACTTCGATCCTTGTTTTTGTTCCATCTCAAAATTTTGAGTGTAACTATCCTCAATTTCATCCAAGGTCAGGATTTCCTGATTTCAGAAAGTGGCCACTTAAGCCCCCTTTTTGGGAACCATCTTGGTGCACTTACCCGTGGAGAGAAGAAAAGAAGAAATGAGATGATGACAAGAGGATTCAACAAGCCAACTTTATTAAATATGATGATGAGAGGTGGATGATTTGCTTATCAAGAATTGGGACTTTAAAAGGGCTACTTACCTTACGTTTGATAACATACATAGATACAATGCATCAAGGTATAAAGGACCAGGATGGCATTGTACCTAGAGCGATGGACTTTGACTTGACAAACAGATAGGAGTATTCTTGTTCACACTTGACATACATAAACCTTGCTAGGATGCACCTAACAAAGCAAGTATTCACCAAGTTATATTACAAGAACGTCCAACAAGCACAGCAGACAAAAAGATAATGATCGATGCCCCATTCCTTTCTCTCTAAATCGTGTTGATTAGACATTATAGAGAGGTCATTGGAATGAGCACAATAAGATAAATCAAAAAGAAAAGATCAAGTACACAAACAAGTCAATGTTCTTCATACCTCTAGCCAAAGGTATTTGTTTTGTTTAGGATAAGAACCGAAATGATTGCCAATAGATAATGCCCATTGTAGGAAGGACACATCCTAGGACATGTTAGTGATGGTGGCACGTCATTTTTTTTATCCAAAGTGTTTTACCAATAGATAATGCCCATTGTAGGAAGGATACATCCTAGGGCATGTTAGTGGATGGTGGAAAGTTGATAGGTTGTTCAAAAAGGCTATTGATATAAGGTTGATTGACATGTTTGTGAATGATCAAGAGTTTGATTTTGTATTTAAAAGTTTGTTGTTTCGATTTTGATTTTGCATTTGAAGTTTGCTTTTACTGATTGTTGTGCTTGTTTCCGTTTGTCTTGCCAAAGAATGAAGGTGATGATTGTTTTATTATGGATGATTGATTATTGTGGATGAAAGCAAGATGGGGACAGATGGATTTTTCAAATATTTGGATGTTTTTGATGTTTTTAAATGTTTTGAGGTTGTTTTTGGTATTTTTGGGTTATTTGAATGTTTTTGGATTTTATGAGATTTTATAAATGTTTTTGGATTTTGATGTCTTAGGGGCTGATTAAAGATTAGCCTTGCCTATGTTTAAGCTCAAAGACGATGTAGTTCAGATAGCCTGTTTTGACGTTTTTCTGACTTTTGACTTGTTTTTTGGATTTTCTACTTTTATGAATTTTTTGGATTTTTCACATGATTTTGACGATTTGGATATGGATATGTGTGACGATATCAGTGCTCTGTTTTGGGATTTTGTTGAAAACTAAGCTAAGGTTGATTGATCAAATCGATGGATTGATGATGATAACATTATTGAGGATGCACAACAATGCAAGGATAGTGTTAAGCAACACGAGGATTTGGATGGATATCCCAAGATAATGAGGGATTGATTGATCAAGATGATGATAAAATTGTTGAGGATCCACAACAATGCAAGGATAGTGTTAAGCAACACGAGGACTGGGAAGGATATCCCGAGATGATGATGGATTGATTGGATTTGATTGATCAGGATTTTGAAGCTTGGTTTTGGAACAAAATTGTTTGAATGATTTGATGTGACATTTGAAGTGCAAATTATATGCGACTGATAGTGATTGTTTGGATTGATGTTCAATGAAAAATGAAGCTTGATAAGGAAAATTTGTTCGTCAAAATGTGCCATGGGCTAGTGATTTGGATTTTTGGATCACAAATGATTGACCAATTTGATTTTATTTTTTCCAATGTTTGGATCACCACATAAGTTGGAGGATATAGATCCAATTTTTTTCCCTAAGCAAGATGTAAATATCTTCCCCCAGTGTCTAGCAATGTATGGACTACCATGGGTGGATGCTTGGATAGGTGTAGGGTTGGATGGATATGGATTATCTTACGATAAGATAAGGTGTTTGAATGGAGGAATGCTTCATTGGATAATGCTTCATGACTTAGCTAATGCTAGGTAGGATAGGATCAATGAAAATGACCCATGTCAAGATGTTTATCATAAGCAAGTGTACAGTGTGCACCAAACTTTTATCAAAATCAAGATAATTTAGAAGATGGATGGAGATGGATGAAAATGGATTGGATCAATGGTTTATGGATGAATGGATTTATTATGGATGAGATGGATGGAATGTTGAATTTATTATGGATGGGATGAGATGCTTCCACCTAAACTAGCACACGTAGATGCTTGATTCTACGCATGACGCCTGTTTACCAGGTTTTCATCATGGTACCTGTCCAAAGCACCACCGTAATGGTTTTCACTGGAGGATGATTTTTTTCTTTACTGTTTTCAATCCTTTTTTTGATTATTTTGGATTTTCAAATTTTATTTTTTATTTTATTTTTCTGAAAGATTTTAAGCTCATGTTGAATCACCTTGTGGTGTTGATGTAGATGCCCCTGTCATAATGTGCCATCAATATCCTATTTGAAGAAGCTGCTTTGCCAAGATATGTGCACTTGAATACAACTTTTGAGATTCCTGATCTGCTTTATTGATACCGGAGTTAACTTTTTCTTTGTGCACACATCACGATAGAGTGCCTTCTGAATCCTTATGATGAAGGGTCACTTCCAATACATGGTCAATGTGAGAATTGGATATCATGTGTGGAGGCGTGGATGGTGTTATGTTTTTAGGAATAGATGGATTGGTTAATAGTTTGGAACCTTTGATTCTCCAAACATGGGAAGATGAGCAATGATGGGTGGATACGGAAGTGTCCATGGAATTAGGACCAACTACTTGATATACTTTGTGTGTTGCTTGAGAAGCCTGCTTTTTCCTTTGTGGGCATCTTTGATGGATACTTTTCCCTTTTTTCCCATAGTTTCTCTAACTAATGGAGTTTGATAGGGATAAATATTCTTTGTATTCTTTGGTATCCATGTGCATTTGATTTTTCCTTCATGCTTTGCTTCTTTTTCTTTGATAATGTTCTTTGTACTTTGATTTAGCTCTTTCTTTTGATGTTGGTCCCAATTTGTGGATGGGGTGATGGGTGGATGAAGATTCATGACGTGGTTGGTTGTAGTATTGGCATCAGTTTCATCATAAGGATTCTTCGTGCTCCCTATGTTGATGGTTGCCCTAGATAAAGTTGCCCCCAGTATTATAGAGGTATCACTGATTTTTTTAGCTCCCTTAATTGTTGAATAACCAAGACCTTGATGATTAGGATTTCCGATAATCTACACTGGTTCTAGGATACCCTATTCATGTAGGCCTAATCCTCTGCCTTGATAATTCATCTGTTGAAACATTTTATTTGCAATAGGATATGATTTACATTGGACACAAGGTGCTAATCCTTCTTTTTTCTGTCATGGATCTTCAAAGGTGATAGCTTCTTCATTGATAAGATAGCTTGCCCATAAAAAGGTAAGTGATCCAAGTTTATAAGTGATAGGATCCCCCCATGTGTGGGATAACTTCCTGATTGATATCTTTGGCTTGATCTTGTGGAATATCATATTTTAATGCTTCTTCAAGAGGTTTTGATGATTCACTGTTCCCGTAAAAGTCTTCCTTATGATTCATTTTGTATATGTCTTCACAAGATGTTCTTGATTCACAATTTTTGTAGAAGCCTTCTTCATGGCCTATTTCTAATCTATCTCTAGATTTTATGTATCTTGATCATGTGTACAAATGTTAATAGTATGAGACTCTTGTTCCTTGGTAATCATATCAAGAGTATAGGACTCTTGTTTTGAATGAAGAACATCTACATGTCCATCCAAAGAAAACATCTCATGGGTAGATGGAGGAATATGTGCTATATGGATATGATCATCATTTGCGACATCTTGTATAGATAGGAGAGTGTCCATTAGATCATTGTAGTATCTTGGAGATACGAATTCTTGATCTTGAATGATTTCATAATTGATTTTGACATGCTTTGGATCAAGTTCTTGACATGGGTCAATTTCAAAGGATGGATTGCTTATAAAGGGTTCTTGGATTCATCACTAGACATGGGAAGTGGCTCAATATCCTTTTGATCTTTGGGTGGACTTAAGTCAAATGTTGAGCTAAGGATCCCTTCAGTATGTGTAACCATGAGGTCAAAGGGTGTCAACATGTCTTGGAAAGGACCATTTCTAGACCTTGGTGAAAGATGTTGATCATGCTTTGGAATAAATTCTTGAGATATGTTTTCTAACTCACCAGGTGTTTTAGAGACATTTTCAACATGATCATTGGTTGATGGGTCATGGATTATGTCAATAGGATCAAATAATTCTAGCTCTCCTTGAAATACATCGCTAAAAAGTGGCTCTTGATGTATGGTGAGTTGATCATCGGATGGGGTAGAAACATCTTCAATGTGCTTATTGATGGAGAGATCTTGAACATTGTTTTCAATAATTGTGGCGGAGAGATGGTCAAGTGATGTTGACATTTCTTGAATTGGATCATTGTTGGGTATTGTTGGTGGATTTTGATCATGATTGAAAAGTGACTCTTGATATATGTTAATTTGATCTTCAGATGAGGTTGAAACATCTTCAAGGTGCTCATTGATGGATAGATCTTGATCATTATTTTCAACAATTGTGGTGGGGAGATTTTCAATGCTATCACTAGTGGTTGAATCTTCATCATTGTCCCCAATAGCTATTTTTTTTTATCAATAAGGTCTTGGATGAGGTTTTTGAGTCAAATACAATCTGATGTTGTGTCTCCCTCGATTTTATGGAAATCACAAAGGTTATTTTCATTCTACCATGGTGGTTTCACTAAGGGATCTTGATAATTTTCATAGGTGGGAATTGTGATGAGTTTTTCCTGCACCAACTGTTGCATGATCGATTTGATTGGTTTCCCAAGTGGTGTATATTTTCATTTGTTACCCTGTGAGACTTGTACTTTAAATTGACCTTGTGGTGATTGATTTTGGAGATGTGGTGATTGATCTTTGAGATGTGGTGATTGATCTTCGAGATGTGGGGGTTGGGTTTGTTGTTGAGGTTGTTGATCTTGATATCCAACCTCTTGACATTGGAGATGTTGTTCTTGATGTGGTTGTGGACACAACTCAATGCTTTGATGACATGGTTCAACCAATGGAAGAGTGTATTGATTTTGGGGTGAAGATATCTCTTGGCTCAATAAGTCAATTAGTTTGGCCAGTGAAGCAAGTTGATCTAGCGAAATCTGATCTTGATTTTGATTTTGACTCCCTTGATATAGTTGATTTGTATTTTGTTCAAGCAGATTTGGAATGTACACTTGTGGTGTTTGCATGGGATCATGGAAAAATTGATTTTGGACAATGTTCTGACTTGGGATGATGCTTATATTTGGTATGATAGGTTGAAATTGAACATTGTTGTGTTTGGGAATCACATTGCCTTGATTTTTCATGGTGTTATCTTGACTTGGGTCAATACATGGAGTCGTTAACATCTTGTTTGGACTTTGAACAACATTTGTATGATTTGCAAACATATCTATCCCAAAGTTTACCAATTGTGGATTTGAAATGTTCATGTTTGGTAAACTTGTACTTGGTATATTCACGTTTGGCATGTGTGGATTTGGTGGGATGATGTTGTTTTGAAGAATCATGCATTGATTATTTGGTTGATAGATTTTTAGGTTTGTACTTTGATTTGAATCTATCATAGGGAAAGGTGTCCCAAAATTTGGATTGGGCATACTCACATTTGTTGTACCATTGAGGTTTGTAGGGGATAATGATCCCATGTATGGATTGTATAAATGTGAGTTTTGATAATCAATTGGCATTGTAAGGCTTTGATAGTTTGGTTGATTTAGATCACTCATGATGTATGGAGCAAGTTTATATTCCATGTTTTTCTTTGTGTTTTGACCTTGTTGCAAAAGTGACCTCTAAGGTGTTTAGGACCAATGATGAGATGAAGGATGAAAGGGGTGAATGATATGGGTGTTGAACTCTTAAGAACCTTGGAGGGATATTAGACTTTAGGACTTTTGGATTTTTGATTTTGGATTTGATTTGGATTTTGATTATGGACTTATAAACCCCAAGATGTTGGATGCTATCTTGGAATAAACTTTCCCACAAGGATGATAATTTAACTAGATGGATGAAGAAGGATTCATCCACACACACTTAGCCAAACAAGGTGATTTTGATGTTGATTTGAAGGATTTTACCAAAGTTCTAGTATGAATGATTTTTCTAATGGTTCAAAAGTTGTTTGTGGGATGGAGATGATAAATGTTTGGGATGGATGAAGTGTTTGATTTGATCCTAAATGAACCTAAGAAGGACCTTGTTTACAAGACCAAGATAGTGAAGAGCATCCTTTTCTCTAAGAGTAGTTCAAACCAAAAGACCAATGTTTGCATGGAAAACCAAAAGATAACAAGCACTCATGTAGGGTTCAATTGATTTAATCTTAGTTAATGACTTGCTTTTACCACATCAACACTTCTTGCTTAGTCTTCAAACTAAATGTCTGATGTCCTAATTTTCTTTCATCCCACAAAGTGCATTATGTGGAAATCAAGGAAATCAAGGCAAAGGCTACCTAATGTTGACTTTAGTAGGAGAAAATTGAGATGAAATCCAAATGCTTAGAAGCCTCTAAGGATACGACTCCCAAGGGAAAGCAATAGCACGTAAATTTGTTCAAGGATATTTGCTTCTCCTAAAGGGTTTAAGATTTGATGCCCATGTTGAATGTTTGTTTTTTCCAATGTTTTCAATCAAGAAAAGTGTTTCGATTTCAAGAACATGCACAACCCTATGGATATTTTGAGACAATATTTGTTGAGTCCCCACTTGGACAAGTCCAGCTATGCCTACTTCTAGCGGGTTAGATGGTTGACCACATAGGCTCCCCCTTACAGTGCACTCGCTTCTCGAGTTAACCAAGCATCAGTACCCATGAATCTCCCATGGCATACTTTCCATCTCTACTAAAAGTCATAAAAGTGTGGGGCAGCTTCAAAATGACCGTTCTTGCACCAACAAATAGATAAGGATTTTGGCTTTTTTAAACAAGGGGTTTTAATGTGGGCATTTCGTTTGTGGGAGATCATCCATATGGTGAGAGACCATTGTTTCCCTTCTCATCGAAACAATCCTCATGATACTTTCCTTTCCTCAAGTACCCACACTTATATCCCAGGTGGAAGTCACTTGGCTTTAGCGTGTTCCCGGTTGGGTCATTCCCTTGGGTAATTACTTTTTCCCACAAGGCAGGCCCTCTAAGATAAAACAAAAGTGAGAAAACACATTCGTAGTTTGATCAATATTTGTTGAGAAACAAAGAGAGAACACACGTGATATGTTTCACTCACACTCACAAGATTAGTCAATTTTAAACCCAAATCGAAATGTGGAGGCAATCTTTTTGACAACTTAGTATCACAAAAAGAATTTTGATTCTCACGATTGTCGTGAGGCGCGAGAGAAGCGCATAGGTCTTTTAGATGATATTACTTTGTGAAAAAGATTATGAAACATCAAATGCACAAGTTCATTTTAATCCCTTAAAGAAAAAGTGGATTCTTTTTAAGCACCAAGATAAAATGTGAAGTTTGTTTGTTCAATTTTAGAACCCAAAATAAAAGTTTAATGAGTTTCTAATGTTCAATTTTAATCCAACTTTGAAAAAATCAATCACTGATTAATTTTAAACCCCAAATTGATCTAGTTGGCCTAAAAGAGAAAACAAAGGAAGCAATTGGATGCTCTAGACTATTACAATAAGCATTTAAAAATGCTTTTTTTCATTTTTTTCAAGTTCAATTTGTTTGCTACTTTTCACTTCAATTCCCAATTCCAATGCCAATGATTTTTTATACAGACCTGCAAACATTACAAAGTAAAATCTTAGAAATGAGATTTATGGCAAGGAATTAATGAAGCAAAAAATTACCCTTGTCATGCAAAGTATTTGTGAAAACAAATAATGTTTAGAGCATTAAAAATATCAAATTTTTAGAAGCATGACAAAACTAATTACTAGTCAACTCTGTAAAGTAGCTATTTGATTAAATGATAACTCAATAAAGTCTTTCAAATAACTATGTATGCAATATTTCAGTTCTTTTTGGCTACAATCCTTTAAAAATTTCAAACCAAAGTAACCCAGTCTTTGCGCCCTCACGGATATTCTCAAATCCTTGTCACGCACAGAGATTACAACAATCCAAGTTATTCAATGCAAAATATGAGAAGATGGTGTCGATATCCATGAGAGTAAATTAATGACGCCTCTTCATCTACTTTAAAGACTTTACCACTGTGTTAGTTGTCAGTGCACAGTACAATGGCCATAATAAATGATAAGTCAAACAAAACACATCACTTTTAATAATGGCTAGTATGGTTCACCATCAACTTTATCACCATATGCGTCAATAATAGATGTTTCTTACACACGTTACCCTATTGTGAGGCAAGCAGTAGACTTGTCAGAAAGAACAGACTGCAACATTTTTTTGCATCCCACATATTCTTATCCTTTTATGTGAGAAAGCGAGAGTTTGGAGGACCTGTCGAAATATAAATAACAAGGTTATCTTTTATATCGATACAATATAACACAATATGTTGTCGTCCATCAACAGATAGTGGTACAGCTGATGAATACCTTTCTGTATTTCTAAATTCAATCCACTTCAATATGTATTGTCGCTTAGGCAATCTCAAAGGATAAGAAAATGTGTATGCATTTATTTCATCAATTTGTGAAGCATAATCTATCTCTTAAAAAGAATTCCACAAATCACTCTCATGTAGTCTAAGATTGTGTTGAACAATTTGACATATCCATTAGAGATTGGGGTGTGTGCTATAGAAATCATTATGAAGATCTCGTTAGAATCCTTAAGTGTGGTTTATAGGACATTTTACTCATCACAGAAGGGACACACTTCTAGAAAAAGTAAGAGAAGCTCCTGAGATCCGTCGCCATGCTTTTCTTGGATGGTTTTAAGACTTGGTAGGTACTATATTAAGAGAGGCCTAAGGCAGAAGAAATCAAGGAAGATGGAGACAGATAAAAGAAGCACGAGCTCAGGCTATGGTAGGTGTGTACGCAAAAATATGGTAGCATAGAGAAGGTATGAAAAGTTTTGCAGAATCCCTCTAAGACTGTGGTCTCATGGAGCGCATTAGTTGCGGGATATGCACAAAATGGCTTTGTTGAAAGGCTCCAAAAAATTCAAGCAAATGTAATTGGCAAATGTATTAAATGGCAATGAATAGAGATCTTTAAAAACTTTCGAGCAAATGCATTTGGCAGGTGTATAGCCAAATAAGGTGCCCTTTGACCAGCACCCTCCCCTGTGCTAAAAAAAAAATGGAGCTTTGTAAAAGGCTATGAACATCCATCAAAACATAAAGTATGTAGAAATTTTTTCAAATGTTATAGTTGGAAATGCTATGGCAGACATGTATGCAAAATTGGGAAGTAATTATAAATGTGTTTCGGTGAATGCCTACTATAAAGGCATTTCAAAGTAACGCGCTATTTTTCTAATATAGATGTGTGCCAATCAAAGACAGTAGACAGTGACTGATTACTCATTAAGCATTTAAAGAATAGATATCAATTATGTGTGACTTTAAGCATTGAAATGGACAGTTCCATAATGCAATCAAATTAAATGTTCCATATAACTTCAACGTACACACATTGTTGCGCACAACCAGAACACTACCATGTCAATCAAACAAAAGAAAAGATAATGAAGGAAAAAGTCTGAATATGATTGATGAAACCTACCTTTTTCCCACGCGTTGTATATTCTAAATCCCCCAAACTAGACTTATTCTCAAATGACATAAAGAAGACGGTTGATAGACAATCAAATTATTTTTTCTTCTTGGTGGAAACTATGATAATCCATTGGACGAAGCTGGGCATACAGACAAATCACATATGATTTAAGCCTAAGATATCATTTTTAAATGTGCCTATGTCATAAATCAAGTACCGAAAGCAGAAATCTTAGACATAGTAGTTCCCAGCACAGAGCTTTACTTTCACTTGCAAAATAAGGAAATGAAAGCTATTACAGATTTCTTCATTCTTTTAAAAGCGATTTTAACATTGTAGACTATTCAATGAAGCTAACTATGATAAATTTTTTGCAAATAAAATAGCAAAAGAGCTAAGAAATGCCCGGAAGCCTATGATCTAAATCAACTTGCTTTGTATTTGTTAATGATTATAAGTCAAAAAAAGAAATTAATGAACTCCTTGCGAAATGTCATTACCTACAATGACGGTTAGAGAAGCAAAGTAATTCCCAAGAAATTGCAAGCAACCTTCAAATGCATAGTCAGATCTCAAGAAAGATGATTTTTGATAAGCACAAAACATCGAATGATTTTAATCTACTATTAAATGTATACTACACAAATGAAACAAATCAGGTTAAAATAGATGGTAGAACATGTATTACATTAATGTTTTTTAACCTCTCACCAAAATATATAAACAAAGTTTATTTAAAGCACAAAGCCAAGCTGATATAAAATAGTAACCTAAATGAAACAACGTGAAAACAAGGTTTCACAGAGCCTCAATTTCGGGCCCTCCTTCTAGAGCCATTTTGTGGATGCTAAAATTTGCAAAATGTTTAAACTTTAACACACATTAGCATGTTAGTCATTTAAAACACAATAAATTAAACATCCCTATGAAATATTCAATCATGTTAAAATATGCAAACTAGATAAATAGAACAAAAACAACTAAATGAAAGCACATGAAAACATGATCAAACCCTATCCCATAGTGGATTGGTGCTTCTTTGATGTGGAAAGAAGCCCTTTCCCAATCCTTGATAAGCTCCTCGATGATGGATGTGGATTCAAATGACTGAGATTATGGAAAAGATTGTGTAGTTGTGGAGGATTAATACAATAGAGGAGGCCTCTATTTATAACCAAGAAGGATGGAAGAATGAAAAACATGGAGGATGTGGGACAAAACATGATCCAATGAAAAGATGCGAGAGGATGAAGGTTGTGCACATTTTGATCAATGTGCCAAAGAGGGGGAGATTTGAAATTCCAAAAGATGGCTTGTTGGAGGGAGAAGAAAGGGTCTTAAATGCCAAGTGGGAGACATGTAAGAGAGGAGTTAAATGCTTTGTTGGAAGGACAAATCCCATTTGGAAGGATTTTCAAATTTGGAAGAATATTCTCTTTTTATGCCATGTTGAGAGAAAATAGGGATTTAATAAATCAATTAAATGTATTTTCATGTGCAAGTGGCAAAAGCTAGATGAATTGGATGATTAGGATTAAATTAATCAGGGTTTGATTAATTTAATGAGGGATTAGTTGATGTGACAATTTGATTTAGATTTTTGGGTTGATTTAAATCAAAGTTGAGAAGAATGTGATTTTAAATTTAATTAAATAAAGATTTGATTTATTTAATTAAAGAGGATGATGTTAGTGTTAAATCAAATAAAGGTGAATTTATTTAATTTAAATGGATGACTTTAGAGATTAATTAAATAAAGTGAATTATTTAATTAAAAGAGGGACGTTAGAATTTGATTAAATAAAAATGATTTATTTAATCAAAGAGGTATGTGAGGATAAAGTTGATTTATTTAATTAAAGGGGGAATTTAATCGAATAAATTGCTTTATTTGATTAACAGAAGAATTTGATGTTAATTAGTTAGATTTAGATGCATAATGTCAATTTTGCATGTCTACAAGTTGTTATGGGGATGTAGGTCTCCTCACCATCTTTAGTAGGAATTTTTGTAGGAGTTGTCGATATCTAACATCTAATATCTATTCTCCTATTGTATTATTTGTCTTGCACTTAGGGGGTTGAAAGTAATTAAGTAGCACATTATTCTTTATTTGGGGCAATCACATGTTGATTGTTTAAGCTACTCTCATTTGGGGTCTATTCCTCAATGATAAGCCATATGTGACCATAGTCATAGTATAGGTTAAATACACTAGATCTATACGAATTTGAGGCATATTTAATCCACTAAGCCATGATCCCAATGAGATATTCAAAATCATAAAGAAACTAAATAACCATTAAACTAACATGAAATCAATAGGAAACCATAATAAAAACTATTATAAGACTTCAAATCTCTCCCATTGGGGGAGTGGTGTCACATTGATGTGGAATGGTGACCATTTCCCAATCCCTTGGATAATATGAGCCATTTCAATCAATTTTCTTGATGAAAACCAATGAAACTAATGAAATATGAATGAAACATGGATGCAAAACTAGTTTAACATGATGAAAATGAGTGCTAAATGCTAATATTCTTGATGGAGATGGATGCAAGCTATGCTAAATGAAAACAATATTCAAAGATGCAAGCCATGGATGTAAACAATGCTAAAAATGGATGCAAGCTAAACTAAAATGGAAGCCATTAATGGATGTTTAAGTTAATATGGATGAAGATTAAACTAAAATTCTAACAAATACTAAATGTGGATGCAAGTGAGTATGAACTTCAATAGCATAACATTGCTATCAAAATATGGATCCATTTCTCTCCAAATGGTGAAGTATTTATAGGAGAGAAAATGAAGAATCAATGGTCAAAATGAAAAGGATCAATCAATGGTCACGATGAAAAGGAGGGTGAAACATGAATCAAGGATTCTCATCAATGGATGAGAATCAAAGATCACATGGATCAAGGAAAGCATCAATGGATGAGAATGATTCAAACAAACACACTTTGTAACAATTTCCAAAGTTTGAAACAAAGTTTGTTAGGAAAGAATATTCCATTTTTGGAGCCAAATAGAAGAATATTCCTTTGGAATATTCCCTATTCAAGTGGATGGGTGAGGAAAATTAGCAATTTTCTAATTAAAACTAATGTTTTAATTTGTGCAAGTTGAGGAATATGAGGATTATCATTAAATAATTAGTTCATTTAATGAAAGGGGATGCAAAATGACATTTAATTAATTCAGGATTATTTAATTAAATGAGAGGATTTAGGGTGTTTAAATCAAATAATTTATTTTATTCAACTAAACAAGATGAGAGGTGAATCTGAAAGGGGGTGAATTAACCTAATTACATCAATTAGATTAATAGACGAAAATGAAGCATTTAATTAAATAACTAGGCTTATTTAATTAAACAGGAAAAAAGAAGATGAAATGATGTTAGTTATCAAATTCAAGTGTGAAATACCATTCAGGACAATTTTAAGTGTCTGCATTTTGCTCCTCTTTGAAGCAAGGTACATGTTATGATGTTTCAAAGACTGATGCTTTTCGGATTTAAACTATTGCTTAGATCAAAAATTCAAAAATTTCTAATTTTTTCAGGTGCCCCACTATTGCCCCAGTGGAAGGAATTAAGCTAGTACCCTGCCCCCTCGAGAGATCGAGCAAAAATTTCAATTTGCAAGTCGATGTCGTGACAAAGATTCAACATAGGTTAAGCTCAAAGAAGATGAAAGATACTTCTTTAGATAGATCAGATATTTGATGTAGACAGATTTTATGATGTATAATAGAAGAATAAGATGAATGGATTGACCATTGATTTTGAGATTGATTCAAAAGTCCAACAATTCCATGAGTCATTGAGACTTTATTAGATATGGTAATGAGAGTGATGATTTTCTCATTTATAGGATTGGGACTCTCTGTCATTCCTTATTTTTTATATAACACATAGACACGATGCATCAAGGTATTGATAACCGTGATGGTGTTGTATCTAGTGCAATGGGTTTGACTCTACAAATAGATAGGATAATCCTTTTTCACACCTTGACATACGAAAACCTCGTTGGAATTTCATTTACAAGTTTAGAATATTTTGGACCAAAGGGTACACAATAGTCAACAATCTATTCAAAGCGACCTCTCTACACATAGCAACTAAGCAAGTATTCACCAAAGTTATTTTACAAGAATATACCACAATCACAGCAAACGAAAGATAATGATCGATGCCCCATTCCTTTCTCTCTAAATAATTTTGATAGACATCATCAAGAGGTCCTCGGAATGGGTCAACAAGATAAATCATAAGACAAGATCAAAAAACAAACTGTCAATGTTATTTATATCTCTTGCCAAAGGTGTAATGTGTTTTGAGGATAAATATCCAAGATGATTGCTAATGATAATTCCCATTGTAGGAAGGATGCATTCTAGGATGTGTTATCATATGTTGGCAAGTTGATAGGCTATTTGAAAGGTCATTGATATAAGGTTCGATTGACTTGTTTGATAATGACCAAGAGTTTGATTGTTATGTTTAAAGGTTCTACTTTTGTTGATTGTTGTACTTGTTTTCTGTTTGTGTTACCAAAGGGTGAGTGTGACGATCATTTTTTTATGGATGAAGGCTTGTTACGGGTGAAACCGAAATGGGATGTGTAGGTGAAAGTGAAATGGGATGGATGGTTTTGGAAATTTCTAGAATATTTCAATGTTTTTGGTATTTTTGTAATGTTTTGTGGTTGTTTTTGGTCTTTTTGAATGTTTATGTTTTTAGGTTATGTGAGATTTTTTAGGGTTTTTGAATGTTTTCCAATGTTTTGGGATTTCAAGTTTTCAAATTTTTTTATGTTTTCTAAGTTTTCAAATGTTTTTGTGTTTTCTAAGTTTTTGACCAAGAACCTAACCTAAAAGACTATCCTAGGGGCCTCGGTGGCTTATCAAAGATGAGCCTTGCCTAAGTTATACATGCAGAGACCACATAGTTCAACTGACATAGACATGTTTATTGATGAGAAAGGAACACTTGATGGATTGCCAGTTTATTATGAAAGACTCCTAAAGGACTGGCCTAGGGTGTCTCAAAGGCACATCAGTGATGGCCTTACCTTCATTCAATCTAAGAGACAACATAGTTCGACATGGATTTGTTTTTGGATTTTTCATTTTTTTGACCTATTTAGGGATTTTGATGTGTTTTTTGTATTTTGACTTTATAATTTTTCAATTTTTTTTGGATTTTAGCTGTATAGGATTTTGATGTTTTTGGATTTTCTATATTTTTGCAAGTGCTTTTGGATTTTGATGATTTTTGAATGTTTTTTGGATTTTTTGAGGATAAATGATACCTAGATCACAATGTGAATGTCACGTTATGAGATATAATCTACATGGATCAAGAGTTATTTGAAACAAGAGCGCAATAACCTACCCCCACTGTTTAGCAATGCTTCATAGTTTAATGAACAAACTAAGATAAGTAAAGTATATGTGAAGAGTTCAACAAATTTTTATCATGCTAGATATGGGCTATGGTACTTTATGAGATAAAATGGTAAAGAGCCTATCAAAAAATTTCCATGAGTAGAGTTGAAGTATACGCTAAATCTTTGTCAAGATCAAGATAAGCTAGAATATCTAGATAAAGTTGGATTGGATGGATGGAGGGAACATTAGATTTATTATGACAAGGATGAGATACTTTTATCTAAGAAGTATCATATAGATGCTTGATTCTACTCATGATGCCTATTTGCCAGATTTTCATCATAGTACTTTCTCAAAGTGCCACCGTAGTGGTTTTCATTGGAGGACGATTTTATTTTTACTATTTTCTTGATTTTTTTTATTTTTTTGATTCTTTTAGAAATTTTACCCTTATTTTGAACCACCTGGTGGTACTGATGTAGAGGCCACCACTATCATAATGTGCCAATGATATCCTACTTGAAGAAGTTTCTTTGCTAAGATACGAGCACTTGGATGCAACTTTGAAGAACTCTTATATGCCTTATCAGTACTGGAATTAACCTTGTTTATGTGCACACATCACGATAAAGTGCCTTCAGAATCCTTATGATGAAGGGTAGCTACCAACACACGGTCAATGCGCGAATTGGATATCATGAATGGAGTGTACAATGTTATGTATGAAGGAATTTGAGATGGATTGGTTGATGGTTTGGAACCTTTGATTCTCCAAACTTGGGATGATGAGAAATGATGGGTGGGAATAGAGGTTTCCGTGGAATTAGGCCCAACCACTGGATATACTTCATTCCTTGCTTGAGAAGCCTGTTTTTGTATTTGAGGATGCTTTTTATGGATACATTTCCCTTTTGGATTTTGCCCCATCGTTTCTTTGACTGATGGAATATGATCAAGATGATTTTCTTTTGTATTCTTTATTATCCATTTGTATTTACTTTTTCCTTTTTTCTTTTCGGATTCATTTTCTTTGATGATCTCCTCCTTGCTTTTATATGAATCTTTCTTTTTACATTGGTACCAATTTGTGTATGAGATGATGGGTGGATGATGATTCGTGGCATGACTAGTTGTAGTGTTAACAGTATTTTCCCCATAAGGATCCTTCATGCCCCATATGTGGATGTTCGCATTAGACAAGATTGCCCCCAACGCGGTGAAGGTATTAACAATACCTAATCTTGTTCCCTAATAATGTATCCTCTATTCCATAGCCACTGAATATGACTTGTCATGAACACATGATATTGCTATGGTTCCTACTGGTCAGGAATATGAATTGTTTATTTTAATTCTATGACATTGTTATTTGTTGATACTGCTTCAAAAGATGTTGGTTCTGATTCAAAAGATGTCGATGATGCACAATCCTTGTAAGAATCAAGAATATTGATTGTTTCTTGCTCTTGTGTAGGAATATCAAGAGTGGGAGACTCTTGTTTTGGATGAAGAATGTCTATATGTCCATCAGAAAGAAGCATCTCAGGGGTGATATTAGGGACATCTTTGGAGTTTAAAATGTTTTGGAAGATATCCCTTAGCTCTTGGTGAAACTTTGGGGATATGGTTTCTTTATCCTGACTCAATTCGAAGTAACTTTTGTTATCCTCGAGAGCCTCTTCTTGACATGATCCTTGGGTGGATGATATATCATCAGTAAAGTACTCTTCGCAATAGTTTGTGAGTATGGGTGCAATAAGGGATATTTCTTTCTCATTTGGAACTTCTTCAACATGCCCAATCATGAATTCATATGTGGGAGAGATATCATAATCTGATACATACTTGATGTCATTACGGTATGAAATATTGCTAGATGTTGTATATGGGTTTGGAATTTGTTTTCAAATAGTATCTTGATATGTGTCTGATTCCTCATGTTGTGATGAATGAATAACACAAATTTATGTCCCACTGTGGTATCATGGGTATGGTTTACATTGTTTGAAGTTGATGCCTTTCCTGAATCTTTTTTTTTTCATGATTAGGCATAGGGTTTATGTAATTTTTTATATTTTCATCCCCATATTTTTTATCGACATCAATGTCTCCTTGTTCAATAAGATCTTGTATTAGATGCTTGAGTCTAAAACAACTTTGTGTATTATGACCTTTGTATTGGTGAAATTCACAAAAATGATCTTCTCTATAGCTAGGAGGTTTGACTTGTGGCACTTGATAGTTTGAGAAGTTTGGTAGTACGATAAGGTTAGACTATATCAACTTCTTTAGCACATCCTCCATAGGTTCCCCTAAGGGAGTGAATTGTCACTTAGGAGCACCATTTGTTCTCTGTGGTGCACGTTGAGTGTTTGCAACATTGATTGTTGGTTGATTGTTTGGCGGTGGCGTGGATGGTTGTTGTGTGTTCATGGTTTGGGTATTTGCTTTCCTAGGAGCAATGAGGACCACCTTTACATCAACGACACCATCACTAGTAACATTTTTGTTCTTGGTCCAAAAGCAAGGTTTGTTATTAGAACTAGTAGATAGTCAGTTGTCCTTGTAAGCTTGTGTGTTCCCTTGTGCAATAAGGGCTCTCTCGATGTAAAGGCCCCTAGGGATAAGCTCATCATAAGACGTGACACATACCATCTTTAACTGAAAGGATAAATCCATGTCAGCATTAACAATGATGATTCCAACTTGTTGCTCTTTAGGGATAAGCCATTTGCTCTTGCTAGCTCGTTGCCTCCACCATTGTAGGAAGTTTGAAAAGGATTCCCCCTTGTTTTTTTTAAGAGTGTACAGCTCTTCCAAGCTCACATCCATGTCAATATTGAAGGAGAAATGATCTATGAACCTATTGATTATCTATTGGAAGTTTTGAATTCCCAAAGGCAACTATGAGAACCAATCGATTGTTGGGCCTGCCAAACTGCATGGGAAAAGGTGTATCAAGTAGGAATCATTCTAGGCAACCTCCATACACATAACATGGAATTATTTGATGTGATCCATAGGATTTCCCCTCCCTTTGTATTTATCAAACTTTGGAACCTCAAAACCGGGTAGGAAAGGTACCACTGTTATGTTCCTATCAAATGGGTATGGACACAAGTTTTGTTGCATATGTAACTTCTTTGTTTTTCCCATTTGATGTCTTGGATCTATTGTGTGAGTGCCTTGAACTGCAATGACACATCGTCTTGCAGATTTGGTAGAGGAGCATAGGTGGTATACTATGGAATGGTGGATGAAGTGTAAGTGGTATTTTGATACGATGGGGTGTTATATGGTGTGTAGGGTGGATTTTTATATTGTGTGTATGATGGTGATAGAGGTGGAGGTGTATATGCTCCTTGTGTAGTTGTATTTATGAAATTTTATTGTGTGCTGGTGTATTTTTGGGGATTGTAATACAATCCCTGTTGTTGTTGTTGTTGTTGTTGTGTGAGTATTTTTTGTTGTTGTTGGGTGTATTGTTGTGCTAGTAACGCTTTTTGTTGTGTTTATTGTTGTTTTTGTGCAATTAAGGCTTGTTGTTAAAGAGCTTACTATTGGTGTAAGGCTTACGCTTGAGCTTGTTGTGCTTGCAACGCTTGTTGATAGGCTTGTTGTTGTTGTAATGCTTGTTGATAAGCCTGTTGAGCTTGTTGAAAAGCCAGAGTATGAGCTTGTTGTTGTTGCAATGCTTGTTGATAAGACTGTTGTTGTAGCAATGTGGAAGTGTTTTGATTTTCGGGTATATGAGATGGATTTTGAGTGCCCGTGGTGTGAGTGATGTGTGGATTGATTTGATTTTGGGTTGGATTTTGTGTGTTTTGATTTTGGGCATTGTTTTTTTGCTATCATTCCTTGCAATATCTGAGATTGGGGTGGAGGAATGTAGGTTTTGGGTTCCATTTATTTTGCATGGTTTGGGGGACCAATGGTAAAGATGATGATGGTGCCATTTGGTATTGCGATGTTAATGGAACATTCTGACCTTGGATCAATTGATTAGAAGGGTTCCCTTGACCGATGTGTTGAGGGTTCCCTTGTTGTGTTTGATGTGGGACCAAGGCATTATCTTGGTTGATGTTGTTTTGATTTGGATTGATGATAGATGGGGCTGATGTGTTTTGTGGATTGACTTGAGTAGTTTGGTTAACCACTTGTGTCAATGTGTCAATGGGATTGTTGGATCCACTTGTTAAGGGTTGATCTTGTGTGAAAATGTAAAATTTCCCTTGTTGTCTCACTTGAGGAACTTGGTTCACATTACTTTGTGTAACATTGGGCACACTTTGGGTACTTGTGGTGATGGATGAAGATGGTTGTGCTCAAAATGTCGAGGTTGTCGTGGTGTTATGAAATGTAAGGGGTTTGTGTGGATGTAGAGGGTGTTCAAGAATGGTGGTCAAAGAATGAGGTGGGGCACCAAATGTTGGTTTCCAAGTTGTGTTTTGGGGAAGGGTGGTGTTTTGAGTACCCAAGAGTGTGTTTCCTCCAAAAGGGAGAGTGTGACCAAGATCAGTGGAAATCCTAGTTGCAAGACTAGGATTTAATGTTTGACTTGGCACAAAGGATGGAGTTGATTGATTTGTAGATTGGGTTAATCCTTGTGTCAAGTTTTGTGTGAGAAAATTTGGAGCCACATTTTCTAAGGTTTGATGATCTTGTTTATATTCAAGAATTTCTTCCTTAGTGAGCTCAAGTGGGTTGTTTGTGACATCTTCTACCTCATACCCTAAAGGATTTTGTGGTTGTTGCAAGGGGGTAGAATGGCTCCTTGGATAAAATTCTTGTGGAGTAGGATCACTTGTGTTATATTTTTTTTTGGTTTGTTCCATTATTCTCTTGTGTTGTGATCTTGTTGTAACCATAAATTGTGGGTCAACTATGGGAGAAGTGTGTTGAGATTTATAGTGTTGAAACTCTCTAATTGACTCAAATTTTGGTAAAAGGGACCCTCTTTGTTGTTTTGGACCAATGATGTGAGTGGATGATGAAAAGGGTGAATGATAATGGGAGATGAACTTTCTAAACTTTTAGACAACACTTTTAGACAAAAGTATTTGATGTTTTGATTTCTTGGATAAAAGGTGTCGATGAACATGTAAATCTTTAAGGTAGACTTGTGACCTTCAAGATAAACTAGTCCAAAAATGTGATGACTAATTCAACTAAGTGTATGGAAAAGGATCCATTTCACACACAACATAGCTAAGTTAGGGGATTGGTTTGATAATTGTCTAAGTCTAAAAAGTGTTGATGTGTCCAAAAGTTTTCCAAAGTTGTTTGGTGAAATGGAATGTCAAATATGGTGATGGTGGATGAAATTTTTTGACCCAAAATGTTAACCTAAATTGAACCTTCGTTTTTCAAGACCAAGCTAGTGAGAAACATGTTATACCTCTAAAGTGATAAAACCTTAAGAACTCAATGGTTTTGGTAATAGAACCCAATGATTTTGACAATAGAACTCAATGATTTTGACAATAAAACTTGGACTCAATGTTTTTTCAATACTTCCCTTGTCTCAATTTTGCTTGTGTTTGGGGAGTCAATGTTTGAACATACATCAATGTGGGGTGTTCATTTGATTTAATCTTTGCATTAAGTGAGATTGTTTCATTACCACATCAAGAAAGCCTTAATTAATGTTTGAACTAAAATGTCTATGTCTAAGCAACCTTCATTCCACAAAGTTCATTACATGAAAATCAAGAAGCTAAGGTCATAGTTCCCTATGTTAACTTTGGAAAGTGTGAATGAAGATATGAGTCCAAATATTTAGAAGCCTCTAAAGATAAAATCCTTAGGGACAAGCAGTAATATAGGACTCCTCAAAAGGTATTCACACTTTTCAAAGGTTTTGAAATTTGATGAACATGTTGATGTGTGTTTAAGATGTTTTGGAACCAAGCAACGTGTTAAACTGACTCATAAGCAATATAACATTCCTAGATCAAGTGGGTACGTTCTTCTTGGTGGGCTTACCTCATTGCTTTCATAGTAGAAGAGATGATTTTACATGCAATTTAGGAAAGAGTGTAGAGGTATGTTAAGAATGAACTCTTAACCTCTACACTTCAACCAAAATTGGACATGGCAAGTAAATTCTTGGAAGTGAATTCCAATGCACCACTTTAAAGAACTCTTTGGAAGGATAAAGTTGGCCACTACTTAAACAACGTTCTTAATGACAAAAAACTGAGAACACCCATCATTTCACTACCTTCCACTGGCCACTTAAGGCTCTTCAACTGTTCCCTTCCAATTAAGGAGATGGATTAGGAGCAGCACATTGACGCCTTGGGATTGAAGTTACTTTCTCACGATTTCACAACCTTTGATATAGCATGCTAGTAAATGTGCTTCAAGAACTTGCCTATGAGTTTTTCGTTACAGGATGTATCTCATAGTAAGACTTCTCTTAAGGGTGACTCAAAGCATGAAAGTACATTTGATTATTTCTCTTCACCCAAGATCGCATGAAGCACAAGGGAAGTGGATACGTACTACAAGTGTATACAAGAAAAGTGCACTTACAATACCAATCAACCAAACTATTAAAGCCTTATAATACCAATTGATTATCTAAACTTACATTTATACAATTCACACATGGGATCATTATATCCTACAAACCTCAATGTTGTACAACAAATGTGAGTATTCCCAATCTAAATTTTGGAACACCTTTCCCTATGGTAGATTTAAATTAAAGTCAAAACCTACAAATCTATCAACCAAATGATCAACACATGAGTCTTCAACAAAACAACATTATCCCATCAAATCAATACATTTCAAATGTGCATATAACAAATAAAAATTTACCAAACATGAACATACCAAATCCACACTTGGTGAACTATGGGATAGATACATTTGTGAATCACACCAATGTTGTTCAAAATCCAAACAATATATTGACAACTCAATGTATTGATCCAAACAAAGGTAACACCATACAAAATCAAAGTTACCTAAATCAAAGCAATGTGTTTCCCAACCACAACAATGTTCAATGCCAACCTATGATGCAAATCTAAAAATTATCCCAAATCATAACATTGTCCAAAATTAATTTGTGCATGATCCCATACAAATACCACAAGTGTATATTTCAAATATGCTTTACCAACAATCAAATCAACTATATCAAGGGTTTCAAAATCAAAATCAAGATCAAATTTTGTGACATCAAATTGCTTCACTTACCAAAATAGTTGATTCATTGTGCCAAGAGACATCTCTACCTCCAAATAAATACACTCTTCATCAAAATCATCAAAACATTGATTTGTATCCACAACATCAACCAACACATCTCCAACATCAAGATATTGGATATCAAGAAGGACAACATCAACAACAAGATCTATCCCTATGAAAACATGATCAATCACAACAAGATCAAACACAACAAGCACAAGCTTCACAAGATAACAACACCATCACCAAACATGAATACACTTCTTTAGGGGAGCCAATTGAATCAACATTAAACATGTTAGTCCATGCTAAACTTATCAAACTTCCATAGTCATTAAATCGGGATGAACCTAGCATCAAGTTCTCATGGCATGATGATAATGCTTATTATGAATACCATAGCACAAAAGGTCATGACACGTCAAATTGTATCAAACTCAAGAACCTCATCCAAGACCTCATTGATCAAGGAACAATAAATATTGATGATAATGATCAAGATTCAATCTTAGATGATTATATTGACAATGTCTCTACCTCATCCAATGAGAAAATTAACATACCTCAAGATTCACTTCACAATCATGATCAAAATCCCTCACCAGTATCTAACAATGATCCATTTCAAGAAATCTTAACATCATTTGATCTCATGGTTGAAGACATTGACAAGGTTTCTACCACACTTGTGAGGATAAAATTCAAGATTCATCTACCAATGATCATGTTGACGATGTCTCTACATCACCCAATGAGTTAGATGATATACCTCAAGAATTTATTCCAAAGCATGATAAACATCTTTCATTGAAGTCTAGCAATGGCCCTTTCCAAGACATATTGACATCATTTGACCTCATGGTTGCAGATATTGAAGAAATACTTAATTCAAAGCTTGATCCAAATTCACTTAAAGATCCAGAAAATATTGAGTCAATGCCCATGCATAATGAAGACATTCAAGAACCCTTTGCAAACAATCCATCCTTTAAAATTGATCCATGTCAAGAACATGAACCAAAGCATATTGAAGATAACACCACACATAGTCAAGATCAAGGATCCATATCTCCAACATACTACCATGATCTAATGGGTATTCTCCAATCCATAAAAGATGTCACAAATAGTGATCATATCCATCTACCACATACTCCTCCATCTACCCAAGAGATGTTGATTCCTAATGGACATGTAGATGATCCTCATCCAAAACAAGAGTCTCATACTCTTGATATCATTACCAAGGAACAAGAGTCTCCTACTCTTAATATCTCTACGCATGATCAAGGTATAGTAAAATCCATGGACATATCAAAAATTGATCATGAAGAAGACCTCTAAATGGGTGATGAATTAGAAAGATCCTTTGAAGAGCAAGAAAAAATGGATCATGAGGAAGACTCCTATATAGATCATAAAGCATCAACATCTTTTAAAGAAGCATCAAAATCAGACACATTCTCAATATAGATTGAAGAATGTGAGTATGAGGATATCAAGCAGTATCAAAAATCAACAAAGCTAAACAATCTTGAGCACAAGGAAATGGTTTGTCAGCGGCAAAATCAAAGCATGTCAGTAATACTCCCATAATACTAAGGGAAACTTTATCTAGCACAAACACCAACATGGGGAGCACGAAGATTCCTTATGATGAAATAGCTACCAACACTCCAACCATTCATATCATAGTACCATTCAACCATTTATTTTAGTTTAGCTTGCATCCATTTTTAGCATAGTTTGCATCCATGGCTTTTTGAATGTTGTTTCCATTTAGCATAGCTTGTATCCATCTCCATCAATCATTTTAGCAATTAGCACTCATCTTCATCATGTTAAACTAGTTTTTCATCCATGTTTTGTTCATATTTCATCAATTTCATCGGTTTTCATCAATAAAATTGATGCAATACAGAGGAAGAAAAACAACTCAACTCACTTTGTTCTTGAAAACAAATCAGTTTACCAAACTGAAGCTTTCACTCAGACAAACAACTTCCAATGCAATTATGTTTTTCAAGGCACTTTTCCTTTACAAATCCTTGATTCAAAGCACTCCAATTGAGACATAAGACTCAAACCGCTTATTGGTTCACAAAACACCTTTAGGAAACATCAAATAGATGGAATCAAACTCTTTTATCAACACAAACTCTTAACCATGTGCATTTACAAAGGTGACTTGTCCAAAATAGCAATTAGGCCCTTTAGGCCACACCCACAAAGCAATATCAATTTCCCAAGCCCAATCCTCATTACCAAAGGCTCATACAAGTATAAAAATTCCTATACAACATAATGAAAATATTCACCAATCTTTATTCATGTTATTTCAACAAACCCTTATACTGAAACTTCATTTTAGGCTTCCAAAATAGGGTTGTCATAAAATTGCTTTAGTAGGTCAGTCAGAACAATGGACTCTAAACCTTTTACTTACTCCAAACCCTATTGTAAATGGGATAAAAACACACCTTGGTAGTCTTTGAAAACATAACCAACCATGAGGAAACCAAACACCACAATCTAGACCCCATAAAACAACACTGTTTACAGATTTTACCAATCCTAATCAACAATTACAGTCCTTGGCTTATTGATTCTCCATGTTCTAGTCATGAATATCCTTGACCATTCCTTCAAATGTCTTGTTTTGGATTTGTACATGCTTATTACAAGCTCAAAAGTTCAATTCCTCAATTACTTTTGCAAAACCTAGGCTAAAGTCTTGCTAACTGCTCTATCACAAACTATTATTCAGAAATTACAGTCAAAACTTGTTTTTTTTCACACCTTACTCCTTAGTCTCTTGGCTCAAAACCTTAGGAATATGGAAAAGCATACATCATGGAGTAAATTCACTGAAATTTAAGAGATTTCACCGAATACAAAGGGAGAACCACAATTTTTTATAGCTTTGTTTACCCTGATGAGGGTTTTTATCAGTTTTTAGAAAAATTCAAATATTTCACTCAAAATGTGGCCAAATTACATGAAACAAAAACTAACTGGAAGGTGATTGAGCACTTTATCACTTACAAACATTTACCAAAGCATTTGATCTCGTACAGAGCCGTACAAATGCTAAATAGAATGAATTTCTAAAGAAAATACATAAACCAGTGCTTTTATTCATTCTATGCTCAAATCTTCAAACACCCACGAGTTCTAAAGTGTTTACAAATCCTTTTTAAAGGAATTTAAGCATGACTCATCACCTTCTAACTGTCTTCAATGAATGAAACTACCTCATGGCCTTTCCTCTTCCATTTTTGCACTTATTTGCAATTTTTGCAAGTTTATAGCTTTTGAATGACAACTTTTGAGGACATTTTACATTCTTGCAAATTTGACATAAATAACCTCCTAAAGACCTTAAATATATGTAAAATGACTCTAATAACCTCATTACAAGGTGAGGACACCAAAACTTGAATCAAATTTCAAAATTTCCACATGGAGGCTTGATTTTGTTAGGGTGCTCCTACACCAAAAATTATCCTGAATGATATTACACACTTGAATCTAGTCACTAATATCATTTCATCCTAAAATTCATCTTATTTTCGTTTGTTTGATTAAATAAGCCTAGTTTTTTAATTAAATGTATCATTTTTGTCTATTAATCTAACTAATTTAGGTTACTTCATACCCTCTCACACTAACCTTTCATCTTGTTTAATTGAATAATGCAAATTATTTAATTGAAACCCCCTATCTCCTCTCATTTAATTAATTATTCTAAATCATTTAATTAAATATCATTTGCATCCCCTTTTCATTAAATAACCTAATTATTTAATGAGAAGTCTTTTCCCCTCAACTTGCACAATTAAAACTTAGATTTAATTAGAAAATTACTAATTTTCCTCACCCATCCACTTGCATAGGGAATATTCCAAAGGAATATTCTTCTATTTGGCTCCAAGAATGGAATATTCTTTCCTGACAAACTTTCAAAGTTGTTACAAAGTGTGTTTGTTTGAATCATTGTGAGCCCTTAATTCTTTTCTTGATCCATGTGATCTTTGATTCTCATCCATTGATGAGAATCCTTGATCCATGCCTTCACCCCTGATTCCATCTTGACCATTGATTGATCCTTTTCATCTTGATCATTGATTCTTCATTTGCTCTCCTATAAATACATCATTATTTGGAGAGAAATGGATCCATCTTTTGATAGCAAAGTTATGCTATTGAAATTCATACTCACTTGCATCCATATTTAGCATTTTTTAGCATTTTAGATTAATCTTCATCCATATTAGCTTAAGCATCCATTAATGGCTTGCATTTTAGTTTAGCTTGCATCCATTTTTAGCATAGTTTGCATCTTTGAATGTTGTTTCCATCTAGAATAGCTTGTATCCATCTCCATCAAGCATTTTAGCATTTAGCACTCATCTTCATCATGTTAAACTAGTTTTGCATCCATGTTTCGTTCATATTTCATCAATTTCATTGGTTTTAATCAATAAAATCAATTGAAATGACTCATATTATCCAAGGGATTGGGAAGGGGTTGCCATTCCACATCAACGTGACACCACTCCCCCAATGGGAGAAGATTTGAAGTCTTAGAATAGGTTTTTATTATGCTATCATGTTGATTTCATGTTAGTTTAACGGTTTTTTAGTTTCTTGATGATTTCAAATATCTCATTGGGATCATGGTTTAGGGGATTAAATAGGCTTTAAATTCATTTGGATCTGGCATAATTAGTTTGTACTATGACTATGGTCACATTTTGGCGCTAGTCATAGTATGAACTAAATATGACTATAGTCATAGTATAGGTTAGTGCCAAAATCAAAAAGGGAAGTTCATCCATCCAAACTGTCCATCAATGCAAAAGAAAGCTTCAAGAGTGACCTACAAGGTATATCAAGAAGTTGGTCCCAATTGAATCTCCATATCCACCCATCATTGCTCATCATCCCATGTTTGGAGAATCAAAGATTCTAAAATGTCGACCAATCCATCTACATCTCGTATCCCTCAACGCATTCCATGATCCACTTCAAAATCCATGGTATCCAACTCTCGTATTGACCATGTATTGGCAACAACTCTTTATCATAAGGACTCTAAGGTCACTCTATTACAATGTGCGCATCTAGGTAAGGTTAACTTCGGTATCAATAAAGAAGATGAAACAATCTAGGGGTTACATTTAAGTGCCCATATCTTAGCAAAGCAACTCCTCCAAGTAGGATATTGTTGACACATCATGATAGCAACAACATCTATATCAACACCAGCAACATCTACATCAGCACCACTAGGTGGTTCAACATGAGCATAAACTTTTAAAAACTCAAAAAATCAAGAAAATAGTGAAGAGAAAAATTGTCCTCTAGTGAAAACCACTTTGGTGGCACTTTGGACAAGTACCATGATGAAGACCTAGCAAATAGGCATCATGAGTAGAATCGAGCATCTATGTGCACCATTTCAAGTGGAAGAATCTCATCTCATCCATAATAAATCCCAAATTCAATCCATATTATCCATAATAAATCTAAGAACCCTTCATTATCCAATCCATTTTCATCTAATCTAACTTATCTTGATCTTGGCAAAAGGTTCGGTTTGTACTTCACACTTACTTATGGAAAACATCTTGGCATGGATCACTATCATTGATCCTATCTTATTCAGCATTACCTAAGCCATGATCCATTGTACAAAGAGGCATACTCTATCCAAACATGTTATCCTATCACAAGATAATCCTTAGCATCCTTCCCATACCCATCCATCCATCCATTCATTTATCCATGCATCCACCATATCATTCCATACATTTCTAGACACAGAGGGTAGAAACTTACATCTTGCTTTGGGAATAAATCTTGAGCTATATCCTATAATTGATGTGGTGATCTAAAAATTTTCCAAATGCAAAATAAAATTGGTCAAATCATTTGTAAGAAAAAATCAAAATCACTAGCCCATGGCACATTTTGACGAGAAGATGTTCCTAATCAAGCTTTCTCTTTTATCAAACAATCAATATCAGTTGCATCTCCCTTGCACTTCAATGTCACATCAAATCATTCTAATAGATTTTGTTCCAAGCATAGCTTCAAAATATTGATCTATCTTATCCAATCAATCCATTATCATCTCAAGATATATCATTTCCCAATCTTTGTGTTGTTCAACACTATCCTTGCATTGTTGAGCATTCTCAACATTGTCATCACTATCAGTAATCTATTAATCATATCAATCAACCCTAGCTTGGTTTTCAAAAAAATCCCAAAACAAATAATTGAAATTGTCACATATCCATACACTCCTCAACATCATGCGAAAAATCAAAAAAACATCCAAAACACATCAAAATCCTTAACATGTCAAAACATCAAAAAATCAAAAACATACCTTGTCAAACTACGTTCTCTCTGAGCTTGAACATAGGCAAGACCATCATTGATGTTCCCTCGAGACACCCTAGGTCAATCCTCTAGGAGTTCGTCATAATAAACTGACAATCCATCAAGTGTTCATATCTCATCAATAAACAAGTCAAAGTTAGCTGAACTACGTGGTCTCTGCGTGTATAACATAGGTAAGGCTCATCTTTGATAGGCCCCTGAAGCCCCTAGGATAGCCTTTTAGGTGAGGATCTTGGTCAAAACTCAGAAAACCTCAAAACATTTGAAAATTGAAAACACCAAAACATTTGAAAAACCTTGGAAAACCCTAAACAACCTCAAATACTCAAAAACCTAAGACATTCACATATACCCAAAAAGATCAAAAATAGCCTCAAAACATTAGAAAACATCAAAAACATTAAAATATTCATAAAATACCAAAACCATCCATTTCATTTTTCTTTCACCTACAACAAGTCTTCATCCATAATAAATCAATCATCACACTCACCCTTTGGTAACACAAACGAAAAACAAGTACAACAATCAACAAAAGTAGAACCTTTAAACGTAACAATCAAACTCTTGATCATTATCAAACATGTCAATCAAACCTTATATCAACGGCCTTTCAAACAACCTATCAACCCACCAACATTTGATAACGCGTCCTATGATGCATCCTTCCTACAATGGGCATTATCATTGACAATCACTTTGGATATTTATCCTAAACAAAACAACTTTTGGCAAGAGATATAGATAACATTGACTATTTGTTTTTCTTTTCTTATGATTTATCTTATTGATCCATTCTGAGGACCTCTCGATGATGTCTATCAAAAAAAATTAGAGAGAAAGGAATGGGGCATCAATCATTATCTTTTGTTTGTTGTGCTTGTGGGGTATTCTTGTAAAATAATCTTCCAGCGCATACTTGCTTAGTTGTGTGTAGGGAGGTCGTTTAGAGTAAATTGTTGACTATTGTCTATGCTTTGGTCCAAGATATTTTGAACTTCTAAACTACATTCCAACAAGGTTTTTGTATGTCAAGATGTGAACAGGAACTATCCTATTTGTTTACAGAGTCAAATTCCATCGCACTAGATACAACACCATCTTGGTTATCAATACCATAATGCATTGTGTCTATGTGTTATATCAAAAATAAGGAATGATAGAGTCCCAATCCTGAAAATGAGCAAATCATCACGCTCGTCACCATATCTAATAAAGTCTCGAAGAATCATAGGCTTGTTGGACTTTTGAATCGATCGTGAAATCAATGGTCAATCCATCCATCGTATTCTTCTATCTTTACTAACATTTCTATCCAAGAATTGAATATGTGTGATATATAAAAATATACATGAGGCTACCCATGGCCGATGACTGTCTACACATCATCAAATATGTCTACATCAAATATCTGATCTTTCTAAAGAAGTATCTTTCGTCTTCTTTGAGTTGAACCTATGTTCAATATTTGTCATGAGATTGGCTCAAAATTTCAAATTTTCAACCGATCTCTTGAGAAGGAAGGGTATCAACTTAATTCCTTCCATTGGGCAATAGTGGGGCATCCAAAAAATCAGGAATCTTTAAATAAGCAGTAGTTTAAATTTGAAACTTGCGTCAGTCTTTGAACTAATGTAATAGGTACCTCACTTCAAAGAAGGGAAAAATGTAGACACTTAAAATTGTTCTAAATGATACTACACACTTGAATCCAATTACTAACCTCATTTCATCCTAAAATTCATCCTCTTTTCACCTATTTAGTTTTTGATAAAGGAAAAAATGGGTTTTACAGGGACCCGAAACCACAGAGTATACAGAAAATAAAAGATTAAGCCTTAAAGTATCCACAACAAAAAGGTTGCTAAGAGAAAGGAGCCAAGAAAGCACAGTAGCCCCCAGCCCAAGGCCAGCAAGGGCCACCAAAAAATCCCAACCAAAAAAACCAGCAATAGAAACAACCCCCAGCTAAACTAAGGATTTTAGAGCATCAGTCGCCTCAGCTTCGAGAATGTGCATGTCCTAGGTACACTTCTTTAGGGCCTGGGCCATCTGGGGCGTAGGAGTCTCCTTCCTCTTCAAATTATCTCTCGTCCTCTTTGAAATTCCAACGTCCTCAGTCCTACTTTTGTCCTTTTCAGCTTCCAAATCCACAATTAGAGCTCCCTGTTGTGTGTTTTCCAGTTTCTTAGTCATAGCATTGATGATAATGGCGTTATGTTTTTCCATTCTATGGTTGTGCTCCATAATAGTTTTCATGGTGTCTTTTATTTTACAAATTTTAGCTTCCAAGCACTTAACCTTACCTTCATTATCCTCAGCCTCTATCCTCATTTTATCCTCATTCCTCCCACCCTCCGCTATATTAAGGGAGCTGACTTTAACTTCCAAATCCTCCAGCTTGCTGTTGAGGGCCCTAATTCTGAGGTTAAGGTCCTTAATTTCATGGAATCCCCACTTCATAATTCTGAAGTAATCAATGGCACCATTTCTAGTGATGGCTAGGATATCCCCAGGAAACTCACGGTCCTGCTTAAAATAATGATCTTCAGGGTTAAGGTCATTAGGGAATCTAGGTCTATTTTCTTTGTATATGGAAAGATAGGATGAGAAAGAATCCTTACTGGCATCAGGGACCTCATAATTATCCTCCAGGGTATCCTTAGAGTAAGAGACCAATTTATTAGTAGGGGAACCCTTTTGAATGGACTTCTCTTTCAGAACAGAGCTACTGGGGTTTTTGATAGTGTTTGTCTTCTTGAACGGGGGTTTGTGCTGTAGGGTTTTCTTACCAGAATCTACTTCAACCTGATCAAAGTCAGGCTTATTATTATCCTCCGACACACTATTTTATGTGTCATCATCTTCAGAGGATGAAGCCGAGACCGGGTTGGATAAGGCTGGCATATTTTGAAAATGTTCATAAATAAGCCTAATAAGTATGCAAGATAGGGTACTTCTTAGGATTCTTCTTATGATCTTCCAGGCTATTACTCATAGAACAATACAAATAGTAAGGAAATGAAACCCTTACCTTGTGGCAGAAGTGGTTGAGAAGGGCAAAGTGGTAGCCATAGACCCTGGTGAATCTACCATCTAGGGTAATGTATTCCATGGTGATTCTGAGCACTTTTCTCCATAATGACTTAATTGGATCAACTTCAAAGTAGTTGTTGGAGACTTTTATCAACTTAATATTTATCTTTCCTAGGGAATCTCATAACCACCTCGTCAGAGAACTTTCTATCATGAAATAATTTCATTCCCTCTATTGACATGCCAGTGAATTCCCCTATGAGGTTCTCGTCCACCTTAACCTTCCTCCCGAAAATAATTATTTCTCCATTCTTCCAATTTTTCTCAAAGTACTCAGTGGCCTTCAGATTAGGCCCATGAAGCTTTTCAATGAAAGGGAGCAGCCCTCCACATTCAACTTGTCTCCATACCTTCGAGTTCCTCTGATGCATTTCATAGTTCTTCGGCTCCACTCTTTTCCTATCTCCTCCCATCGTCACAAGCACCTCCCTGAAATCTCTACCAGAGCAAGAGTCTTGAAATAAAATGCAGCAGCCGAATATTGGCATGTTATGGTGAACGTCCATATTAATGTACAACAATTAAATGAATGCACTTAAAGACAATTAAGATATAGCAATTAATGTGCACATACCTGAATGTGTGGAGGATTTGTTGCAAAGATCGTGGAGAAAGTATCGCTCGCCTTTTTAGGAAACAAGTTGAGCAATTAATGAAGATGAGGTGGAATGAGGTGGAGTGAAGCGATGGAAGAGAGAGAAAGGTGGAAATGGATGGGTGGATGGGCAGATGGGTGAAGAAATGGACTCCCACGGAAGTAGAAGTCTTTATTATGAAAATTTTCCTCACCCATCCACTTGCATAGGGAATATTCCAAAGGAATATTCTTCTATTTTGCTCCAAAAATAGAATATTCTTTCCTAACAAACTTTGTAGCAAACATTCAAAGTTGTTAGAAAGTGTGTTTGTTTGAATCATTGTGAGCCATTGATGATTTCTTTGATCCATGTGATCTTTGATTCTCATCCATTGATGAGAATCCTTGATCCATGTTTCACCCTCCTTTTTCATCTTGACCATTGATTGATCCTTTTCATCTTGACCATTGATTCTTCATTTTCTCTCCTATAAATACTTCACCATTTGGAGAGAAATGGATCCATCTTTTGATAGTAAAGTTATGGTGTTGAAATTCATACTCACTGGCATCCATATTTAGAATTTGTTAGCATTTTAGATTAATCTTCATCCATATTAGCTTAAGCATCCATTAATGGCTTCCATTTTAGTTTAGCTTGCATCTATTTTTAGCATAGTTTGCATCCATGGCTCACATCTTTGAATGTTATTTCCATTTAGCATAGCTTGTATCCATCTCCATCAAGAATTTTAGCATTTAGCACTCATCTTCATCATGTTAAACTAGTTTTGCATCCATGTTTCGTTCATATTTTATCATTTTTATCAAATTTCATCAATAAAATCAATTAAAATTGCTCATATTATCCAAGGTATTGGGAAAGGGTCACCAGTCCACATCAATTTAACACCACTCCCCCAATGGGAGAAGATTTGAAGTCTTAGAATAGTTTTTTATTATGCTTTTGTGATGATTTCATGCTAGTTTAATGGTTATTTAGTTTCTTGATGATTTCAAATATCTCATTGGGATCATGGTTTAGGGGATTAAATAGGCTTTAAATTCATTTGGATCTGGCATATTTAGTTTAGTGCCAAAATGTGACCATAGTCATAGTATAGGTTAAATACACCAGATCCATACAAATCTGAGGCATATTTAATCCACTAAGCCATGATCCCAATGAGATATTCAAAATCATCAAGAAACTAAATAACCATTAAACTAACATGAAAGCAACATGAAAGCATAATAAAAACCTATTCTAAGACTTCAAATCTTCTCCCATTGGGGGAGTGGTGTCACATTGGTGTGGAATAGTGACCCTTTCCCAATCCCTTGGATAATATGAGTCGTTTCAATCAATTTAATTGATGAAGACCGATGAAACTGATGAAATATGAATGAAACATGGATGAAAAACTAGTTTAACATGATGAAAATGAGTGCTAAATGTTAAGATTCTTGATGGAGATGGATGCAAGCTATGCTATATGGAAACAACATTCAAAGATGCAAGCTATGGATGTAAACTATGCTAAAAATAGATGTAATCCAAACTAAAATGGAAGCCATTAATGGATGTTTAAGCTAATATGGATGAAGATTAATCTAAAATGCTAACAAATGCTAAATGTGGATGAAAGTGAGTATGAATTTCAACATCATAACTTTGCTATCAAAAGATGGATCCATTTCTGTCTAAATGGTGAAGTATTTGTAGGAGAGCAAATGAAGAATCAATGGTTAAGATGAAAAGGATCAATCAATGGTCAAGATGAAAAAGGAGGGTGAAACATGGATCAAGGATTCTCGTTAATGGATGAGAATCAAAGATCACATGGATTAAGGAAAACATCAATGGATGAGAATAATTCAAACAAACACACTTTGTAACAACTTTAAAAGTTTGTTAAGAAATAATATTCCATTTTTGGAGCCAAATAGAAGAATATTCCTTTGGAATATTCCCTATGCAAGTGGATGGGTGAGGAAATTAGTAATTTGCTAATTAAAACTAATGTTTTAATTTGTGCAAGTTGAGGAGTATGAGGATTATCATTAAAGAATTAGTTCATTTATTGAAAGGGGATGCAAAATGACATTTAATTAAGTAATTTAGGATTATTTAATTAAATGAGAGGATTTAGGGTGTTTAAATCAAATAATTTGTTTTATTCAATTAAATAGGATGAGAGGTGAATGTGAAAGGGGGTGAATTAACCTAATTAGATCAATTAGATTAATAGACAAAAATGAAGCATTTAATTAAATAACTAGGGTTATTTAATTAAACAGGTGAAAAGAAGATGAAATTCAGGATGAAACGATGTTAGTGATCAAGTTCAAGTATGAAATACCATTCAGGACAATTTTAAGTGTCTACACCATCCCCTCGCACCAACTACTAAAATCACCTTTCTAATATAGATGCTTAACTCATGCTTATGAGATGATGGGAGTTTAGTTAGTTGATTTTTCAATTGTTAAGAATATTTTCTATGGCCTAATACACTTAGTTATATTGAATAACATATCATAAAACATATTTTAAAAATTGTGGAGCTAGGGTTCATTGCTTACTTGTTCAGAGCTAGAAACTAGAGCTTCTGGAATTTTTTTTGTTACTATTGTACTTGTAAATACTTTTCCCTCTCTTATTATGTTTCCCCTCACTCTACTATTTTGTTGTTATTATGTTTCCCTCCCATGCCATTGAACTAAAGTGACAAAACAAAGTTAACCTCTATGTCAACCTTTCAAACCACAAGAAAATCATGTTAAGATAAAAAAATTGACCATTTCTTGTTTGGTTAATGTACACCTCCCTTTAAATTTAATCAATTTAGGGGTCACCATTTACAAATTAGCGTAGATTATTTAAGTATTTGCATTGCTTTGAAATTCACGTTTATGAATTTGAGTGAGTGAAAGGACACATCACTTACTCAAAGATAAATAATTGTAAATAAAATTAGATCATGAAGGCCTGACTTGGGTTTTTCAGACCATTGTCACATAGGATAATTTTGATGTCCATTTGGATCCCTATTGAAATCATCTCAATTATTTGTATGTTTTCCCATATGAATATTTTTAGTTCCTACCATGGAACTATAGAAGAGAGGTAGTTTTTTACTAGTGATTAAATGTTTTACTTTCAATCAATCAAAATTCAATTTTTTTATACATTATATTTTAATTTTCTTAAAATAAAATGCAATATTTTTTAACTTTTCAAATTTCCAAAATTATTTTTCCTCAATCTCATTGGCTAAAAAACTTTAAGTGATAAGGGCGAATTTTCAGGAATTGCGAGCATAAACCTTTTTATCCCAGTGTTGTTAGGTATTTTTCAAGGCACTTTTCCACCACAAAACCATAAAAAAAAAATAAGGTTAAACTTTTTGAAGGAATTTTTTGAACTCTTCAAAGGTTGTTTTCCTACTCTCCCATAATTAATTACTTGTTATTACATTGAGAGACGTTTCTACAATGGCATTCGAGTGTGTACATAAAAACTCCACCTTAAATCAAGGAGGCTTCTTAAAATCGTCACCCTTCATTTATGTAAATCTTGATATTAGGATATTATTCAATATTTAATTAGGGTATTCAATATTTAATGAGCTAAATAGTAGAATCGCCACCAAATGGTTGTCATCTAACCGATTATTGTCTTGCATAATTCTTGTGTAAATTTGTTGGTGGGGAATGAATTCAAGTCGGTAGCTAATGAAAATATCTTGTTGAACCGAATCTTATCCTTATCCTTGGAGTCCATCTTTGGACGATGCATGGGTAAACTTGAAATTTTTTGGTAGCTTCCTGGAAACCATTTTTCTCCTAAAAATTATTTATACTCTATTTATCAAATGAGTTGGGATGACAGAAGAATAAGTAAAGCTATTATAAGGTAGGGAATTAGTTTAAAAGGAAATTTTGGGTAGAGTGGCATAAGATCAAACCAAGCAGCATTAAGAGAATTGAATACCTATAGAGAGTGGATAGTGTGGGCGGCCTGAGCAAGCCAATATTTGTCTGGTGGAATCTTCTTCTTCCTCAGATGTGAAATTACACTACTCGACTCTAGAAATCTAATCTTATGCACGTAAAAATTGTTGGGAAATTGTTGGATGGTGTGATGTGATGTTGATACATGGTTGTCATTGATGTCAACACTATTAGCATTTGATATTCTAAGTGATGTATATGTCGAGGATATTGAGAAAATTATAAGTGAATGTGTTCCAGGTTCCTAGTGGAACTGTGCAGGTCATGAAGGCATTAAATTATGTACGTAAAAGGTTAGTTGTTGTGGATCAAAGGGTTTAATGTTGAGTATGTCTAGATCATCTACCAAAAGTTTCAAAGGTCTGCATGAACTTGTGTGCAAGTTGTGGTCTGACAGTGTTTTGTTGGTCTCTATCAGAGTTTCTGAGTGAAGATTGTATGTTCCTCCTTATCTCAGTTGTCGCGGATGTCTCTCTACTATTTCTTGGTGTTTTCAAATGTCTCTAGTTCATCCTCTATCTTTGTGGTACGTCCACATGATCCGGTGAAGCTCATGATTGAAAATATTTTCTTGTGCATGTCTAGTTTTTCTTGTTCTTGGTCAACATGTTGATGCTAGTGTGTTGTGGATGTTTGAGGCATGATTAATTGGAGTATTCTTGTTTTGGAGAAGTGAATTTGGGTCCCCACTATGTTGTGGCCGACCTTGGTGGGTGCGCATTGAAAATTTAATTATGAATTTAAGCCGACATTGAAAATATATTCTTTTCCTCTGGCTGACTTTGTTATGGTGAAATCTTTGTGGCAAATATATAAGAAGCAATTTTGCAGAGTATGTGAAGTGTGGTTAGTGTGTTGAGTATGCGTTGTGTGTTCTTGTGTGCATAAGTGTGAATATCATTGAAGATCAAGTGTGTAGAAGGTTGAGCAAAGTATGAAGAAGTATTGTGCCTAATTGGAACTATAATCAGGCTTGGACAGAAGCCATTCTCTCAATTCAAATTTCTAGATGGTTTTAATCTGAATCTTTTTGTAAGACAATGAGTCTTCTATTTGTAATTGAACAGTGAGCTCTAGGCAGTGAGCCTGAATGCATGTGCATTCCGCTTATTATTCTTCTTTATACTCTTAACAGAGTATAATCTTGTGGATTAACATCCACCGTGGTTTTTCCCCTAACAGGGTTTCCACACAAAAATATTGGTGTTCTTTGTCTCTCTAATGTGTTAATTGCTTGTGGTTAATTGTTTATTCATCAGATCTGAGATTAAAGTTAAGTTAAGTTTATAAAGTTTAAATTTCTATGACAACTGATTCACACCCCCTTTCAGTTGTTTGTCCTTGCTTTTTCCAACAAAAATAAGTTTGATTCTAGGTCTTTTATTTTAAACCAATTCTTGTTGGTTGTTAAAGGATTGTGGAGAAAGGTATAATGTTTTATAAATTCTTGGAGGAATCTTAACCATGCACATGCTCCATTGACAACCTAGCAATACTCAATTTTATCAGTGAAAGATTGGAAATGTATGAAAGTAAGGTAGATATGCTTGCAGGAATGTTGTATTTTTCTTTCAGCATATTAAGATGGTGTTGAATTGCATGAACTTCCATATAGCCATCATTTTCACTGTGCATGTATCCAAAAGTGGTTGCGCATGAATGCAACATGCCCTCTTTGTAAATATGACGTTGTGAAGAATAGATAAGAGTGTAGCATGTAAAACCCTTGCAAAAGTCTCATAACTCTTAGGGATTGAAAAAGCTAAAAATGGTTGATTCAGTGGCCTGATGTGATTCATAAATAATTATATATTGTAAATGCATGTATAATTTTAAATGGATGTATAGTTTGTAAATTGTAACATTGCTAACCCCCCTTCTTTATTGGTTCCTTTTGGTATCAAAAGATTCACGAAAGAGTTACCAATTATTTACAAGTATCTTTTTCTTTAATCTTTTTTAAGTTTTGCACAAAGATTTGGATACATAACATGGTCCTATGGTATACACATTATCTCAAGCTTTGCAAGTCTAATTTTTTCTACCATATTTCCATTAAGATAACTATCTTTGCAATAATTGGATATCTTCATATTTTGGATGAATACTTGTAGGAATGTTTTATTTGTCTTTCTACATATGAAGATGGTGTTGAATTGCATGAACTTCCATGTAGCCACCATTTTCATTGTGCATGCATCCAAAAGTGGTTGTGCATCAATGCAACATGTCCTCTCTACAAATATGACATTGTGAAGAATAGAGAAGAGTGTAGCATGTAAAACCCTTGCAAAAGTATCACAACTCTCAGGGATTGACAAAGCTCAAAATTGTTGATTCAGTGGCCTAATGTGATTCATAAATAATTATATACTGTAAATACATGTAGAATTTTAATGGATGTATAATTTGTAAATTGGAACATTGCTAATGTTGTATTTGTCTTTTTGCATATGAATATGGTGTTGAATTGCATGAACTTCCATGTAGCCACCATTTTCACTATGCATGCATCCAAAAATGTTTGTGCATGAATGCAACATGTCCTCTCTAAAAATATGAGTCCATTGTGAAGAATAGAGAAGCGTGTAGCATGTAAAACCCTTGCAAAAGTATCACAACTCTCAAGGATTGACAAAGCTCGGAATTGTTGATTTAGTGGCCTAACGTGATTCATAAATAATTATATATTGTAAATACATGTAGAATTTTAAATGGATGTATAGTTTGTAAATTGGAACATTGCTAATCCCCCTTCTTTAGTGTTTCCTTTTGGTATCAAATGATTCATGAAAGAGTTACCAGTTATTTACAAGTATCTTGTGTTAACATAGTGTATACATATGTATTCCTATGTGTAAATTGTGCAACTTTTGATGCAGTGATATAGTTCTACAAGGATAATAATGAGTGACTTTTTTACTTGCCACAAATTTTGTATTCTTTGTGCATCTATATTCCCACACTCAAATAAAATCGTTATTCGTAAATGTCTTTGTTGTGTTCTTACTTTGTGTTCTCTGCCTACAAGTCATGCATGTTG
>VDFB02256132.1:88099099-88199426 GCA_007258455.2 Sequoia sempervirens | reverse complement strand
CTTGTCCCATGTGGGTGAGAGGACAAGTGGGAAATTAAAAATTCCACAAATATCCTTATGGGGATGAGAGAAGGAATTTAAAATTCCTTAAATGCATTAGGGGATTAAAAGGTGAATTAAAAATTCACATGGGGAAGTGGAGTGCCTTGTCAAAAAGGAGAAAGCCTTTAATAAGGTTGACCAAGGACACATGTCATAAAGGACATGGGGAAGAGAAAAGGAATTTAATATTCCTTGGAAGGATAAAAGGAATTAAAAATTCCTTGAGAGGTTGATTAGACTAGTTAGTGAGGGATTAGAGGATGGTTAGGTGGCTAAGAGAGATTAGAGGCCAACTTGCAAAAGTTGGAGGATGTGACACCTCCTAATCAAGGATTAGGCATGTACACATCCTAATGATGGGATTAGAAGAAGGATTAAGATTAGATGAAAATGATGGAGGATGTGTGAAGGGAATTAAATAAATGTAATATTTATTTAATTCAATTGATGGAAGGAGGATTAAAGAGATAAGGTATTATTGATTAAATACCTTAGGGATTTGGCAGAATTAAAGATATTAATTAAATAATAGTAGTATTACTTAATTAACGAAAAATAAGACTAAAGGGATGAATTTGGATAAATTAAGTGTCCAAATTCTAGGCGTCTACACCCAAAAAGATCAAAAATAGCCTCAAAACATTAGAAAACATCAAAAACATTAAAATATTCATAAAATACCAAAACCATCCATTTCATTTTTCTTTCACCTACAACAAGTCTTCATCCATAATAAATCAATCATCACACTCACCCTTTGGTAACACAAACGAAAAACAAGTACAACAATCAACAAAAGTAGAACCTTTAAACGTAACAATCAAACTCTTGATCATTATCAAACATGTCAATCAAACCTTATATCAACGGCCTTTCAAACAACCTATCAACCCACCAACATTTGATAACGCGTCCTATGATGCATCCTTCCTACAATGGGCATTATCATTGACAATCACTTTGGATATTTATCCTAAACAAAACAACTTTTGGCAAGAGATATAGATAACATTGACTATTTGTTTTTCTTTTCTTATGATTTATCTTATTGATCCATTCTGAGGACCTCTCGATGATGTCTATCAAAAAAAATTAGAGAGAAAGGAATGGGGCATCAATCATTATCTTTTGTTTGTTGTGCTTGTGGGGTATTCTTGTAAAATAATCTTCCAGCGCATACTTGCTTAGTTGTGTGTAGGGAGGTCGTTTAGAGTAAATTGTTGACTATTGTCTATGCTTTGGTCCAAGATATTTTGAACTTCTAAACTACATTCCAACAAGGTTTTTGTATGTCAAGATGTGAACAGGAACTATCCTATTTGTTTACAGAGTCAAATTCCATCGCACTAGATACAACACCATCTTGGTTATCAATACCATAATGCATTGTGTCTATGTGTTATATCAAAAATAAGGAATGATAGAGTCCCAATCCTGAAAATGAGCAAATCATCACGCTCGTCACCATATCTAATAAAGTCTCGAAGAATCATAGGCTTGTTGGACTTTTGAATCGATCGTGAAATCAATGGTCAATCCATCCATCGTATTCTTCTATCTTTACTAACATTTCTATCCAAGAATTGAATATGTGTGATATATAAAAATATACATGAGGCTACCCATGGCCGATGACTGTCTACACATCATCAAATATGTCTACATCAAATATCTGATCTTTCTAAAGAAGTATCTTTCGTCTTCTTTGAGTTGAACCTATGTTCAATATTTGTCATGAGATTGGCTCAAAATTTCAAATTTTCAACCGATCTCTTGAGAAGGAAGGGTATCAACTTAATTCCTTCCATTGGGCAATAGTGGGGCATCCAAAAAATCAGGAATCTTTAAATAAGCAGTAGTTTAAATTTGAAACTTGCGTCAGTCTTTGAACTAATGTAATAGGTACCTCACTTCAAAGAAGGGAAAAATGTAGACACTTAAAATTGTTCTAAATGATACTACACACTTGAATCCAATTACTAACCTCATTTCATCCTAAAATTCATCCTCTTTTCACCTATTTAGTTTTTGATAAAGGAAAAAATGGGTTTTACAGGGACCCGAAACCACAGAGTATACAGAAAATAAAAGATTAAGCCTTAAAGTATCCACAACAAAAAGGTTGCTAAGAGAAAGGAGCCAAGAAAGCACAGTAGCCCCCAGCCCAAGGCCAGCAAGGGCCACCAAAAAATCCCAACCAAAAAAACCAGCAATAGAAACAACCCCCAGCTAAACTAAGGATTTTAGAGCATCAGTCGCCTCAGCTTCGAGAATGTGCATGTCCTAGGTACACTTCTTTAGGGCCTGGGCCATCTGGGGCGTAGGAGTCTCCTTCCTCTTCAAATTATCTCTCGTCCTCTTTGAAATTCCAACGTCCTCAGTCCTACTTTTGTCCTTTTCAGCTTCCAAATCCACAATTAGAGCTCCCTGTTGTGTGTTTTCCAGTTTCTTAGTCATAGCATTGATGATAATGGCGTTATGTTTTTCCATTCTATGGTTGTGCTCCATAATAGTTTTCATGGTGTCTTTTATTTTACAAATTTTAGCTTCCAAGCACTTAACCTTACCTTCATTATCCTCAGCCTCTATCCTCATTTTATCCTCATTCCTCCCACCCTCCGCTATATTAAGGGAGCTGACTTTAACTTCCAAATCCTCCAGCTTGCTGTTGAGGGCCCTAATTCTGAGGTTAAGGTCCTTAATTTCATGGAATCCCCACTTCATAATTCTGAAGTAATCAATGGCACCATTTCTAGTGATGGCTAGGATATCCCCAGGAAACTCACGGTCCTGCTTAAAATAATGATCTTCAGGGTTAAGGTCATTAGGGAATCTAGGTCTATTTTCTTTGTATATGGAAAGATAGGATGAGAAAGAATCCTTACTGGCATCAGGGACCTCATAATTATCCTCCAGGGTATCCTTAGAGTAAGAGACCAATTTATTAGTAGGGGAACCCTTTTGAATGGACTTCTCTTTCAGAACAGAGCTACTGGGGTTTTTGATAGTGTTTGTCTTCTTGAACGGGGGTTTGTGCTGTAGGGTTTTCTTACCAGAATCTACTTCAACCTGATCAAAGTCAGGCTTATTATTATCCTCCGACACACTATTTTATGTGTCATCATCTTCAGAGGATGAAGCCGAGACCGGGTTGGATAAGGCTGGCATATTTTGAAAATGTTCATAAATAAGCCTAATAAGTATGCAAGATAGGGTACTTCTTAGGATTCTTCTTATGATCTTCCAGGCTATTACTCATAGAACAATACAAATAGTAAGGAAATGAAACCCTTACCTTGTGGCAGAAGTGGTTGAGAAGGGCAAAGTGGTAGCCATAGACCCTGGTGAATCTACCATCTAGGGTAATGTATTCCATGGTGATTCTGAGCACTTTTCTCCATAATGACTTAATTGGATCAACTTCAAAGTAGTTGTTGGAGACTTTTATCAACTTAATATTTATCTTTCCTAGGGAATCTCATAACCACCTCGTCAGAGAACTTTCTATCATGAAATAATTTCATTCCCTCTATTGACATGCCAGTGAATTCCCCTATGAGGTTCTCGTCCACCTTAACCTTCCTCCCGAAAATAATTATTTCTCCATTCTTCCAATTTTTCTCAAAGTACTCAGTGGCCTTCAGATTAGGCCCATGAAGCTTTTCAATGAAAGGGAGCAGCCCTCCACATTCAACTTGTCTCCATACCTTCGAGTTCCTCTGATGCATTTCATAGTTCTTCGGCTCCACTCTTTTCCTATCTCCTCCCATCGTCACAAGCACCTCCCTGAAATCTCTACCAGAGCAAGAGTCTTGAAATAAAATGCAGCAGCCGAATATTGGCATGTTATGGTGAACGTCCATATTAATGTACAACAATTAAATGAATGCACTTAAAGACAATTAAGATATAGCAATTAATGTGCACATACCTGAATGTGTGGAGGATTTGTTGCAAAGATCGTGGAGAAAGTATCGCTCGCCTTTTTAGGAAACAAGTTGAGCAATTAATGAAGATGAGGTGGAATGAGGTGGAGTGAAGCGATGGAAGAGAGAGAAAGGTGGAAATGGATGGGTGGATGGGCAGATGGGTGAAGAAATGGACTCCCACGGAAGTAGAAGTCTTTATTATGAAAATTTTCCTCACCCATCCACTTGCATAGGGAATATTCCAAAGGAATATTCTTCTATTTTGCTCCAAAAATAGAATATTCTTTCCTAACAAACTTTGTAGCAAACATTCAAAGTTGTTAGAAAGTGTGTTTGTTTGAATCATTGTGAGCCATTGATGATTTCTTTGATCCATGTGATCTTTGATTCTCATCCATTGATGAGAATCCTTGATCCATGTTTCACCCTCCTTTTTCATCTTGACCATTGATTGATCCTTTTCATCTTGACCATTGATTCTTCATTTTCTCTCCTATAAATACTTCACCATTTGGAGAGAAATGGATCCATCTTTTGATAGTAAAGTTATGGTGTTGAAATTCATACTCACTGGCATCCATATTTAGAATTTGTTAGCATTTTAGATTAATCTTCATCCATATTAGCTTAAGCATCCATTAATGGCTTCCATTTTAGTTTAGCTTGCATCTATTTTTAGCATAGTTTGCATCCATGGCTCACATCTTTGAATGTTATTTCCATTTAGCATAGCTTGTATCCATCTCCATCAAGAATTTTAGCATTTAGCACTCATCTTCATCATGTTAAACTAGTTTTGCATCCATGTTTCGTTCATATTTTATCATTTTTATCAAATTTCATCAATAAAATCAATTAAAATTGCTCATATTATCCAAGGTATTGGGAAAGGGTCACCAGTCCACATCAATTTAACACCACTCCCCCAATGGGAGAAGATTTGAAGTCTTAGAATAGTTTTTTATTATGCTTTTGTGATGATTTCATGCTAGTTTAATGGTTATTTAGTTTCTTGATGATTTCAAATATCTCATTGGGATCATGGTTTAGGGGATTAAATAGGCTTTAAATTCATTTGGATCTGGCATATTTAGTTTAGTGCCAAAATGTGACCATAGTCATAGTATAGGTTAAATACACCAGATCCATACAAATCTGAGGCATATTTAATCCACTAAGCCATGATCCCAATGAGATATTCAAAATCATCAAGAAACTAAATAACCATTAAACTAACATGAAAGCAACATGAAAGCATAATAAAAACCTATTCTAAGACTTCAAATCTTCTCCCATTGGGGGAGTGGTGTCACATTGGTGTGGAATAGTGACCCTTTCCCAATCCCTTGGATAATATGAGTCGTTTCAATCAATTTAATTGATGAAGACCGATGAAACTGATGAAATATGAATGAAACATGGATGAAAAACTAGTTTAACATGATGAAAATGAGTGCTAAATGTTAAGATTCTTGATGGAGATGGATGCAAGCTATGCTATATGGAAACAACATTCAAAGATGCAAGCTATGGATGTAAACTATGCTAAAAATAGATGTAATCCAAACTAAAATGGAAGCCATTAATGGATGTTTAAGCTAATATGGATGAAGATTAATCTAAAATGCTAACAAATGCTAAATGTGGATGAAAGTGAGTATGAATTTCAACATCATAACTTTGCTATCAAAAGATGGATCCATTTCTGTCTAAATGGTGAAGTATTTGTAGGAGAGCAAATGAAGAATCAATGGTTAAGATGAAAAGGATCAATCAATGGTCAAGATGAAAAAGGAGGGTGAAACATGGATCAAGGATTCTCGTTAATGGATGAGAATCAAAGATCACATGGATTAAGGAAAACATCAATGGATGAGAATAATTCAAACAAACACACTTTGTAACAACTTTAAAAGTTTGTTAAGAAATAATATTCCATTTTTGGAGCCAAATAGAAGAATATTCCTTTGGAATATTCCCTATGCAAGTGGATGGGTGAGGAAATTAGTAATTTGCTAATTAAAACTAATGTTTTAATTTGTGCAAGTTGAGGAGTATGAGGATTATCATTAAAGAATTAGTTCATTTATTGAAAGGGGATGCAAAATGACATTTAATTAAGTAATTTAGGATTATTTAATTAAATGAGAGGATTTAGGGTGTTTAAATCAAATAATTTGTTTTATTCAATTAAATAGGATGAGAGGTGAATGTGAAAGGGGGTGAATTAACCTAATTAGATCAATTAGATTAATAGACAAAAATGAAGCATTTAATTAAATAACTAGGGTTATTTAATTAAACAGGTGAAAAGAAGATGAAATTCAGGATGAAACGATGTTAGTGATCAAGTTCAAGTATGAAATACCATTCAGGACAATTTTAAGTGTCTACACCATCCCCTCGCACCAACTACTAAAATCACCTTTCTAATATAGATGCTTAACTCATGCTTATGAGATGATGGGAGTTTAGTTAGTTGATTTTTCAATTGTTAAGAATATTTTCTATGGCCTAATACACTTAGTTATATTGAATAACATATCATAAAACATATTTTAAAAATTGTGGAGCTAGGGTTCATTGCTTACTTGTTCAGAGCTAGAAACTAGAGCTTCTGGAATTTTTTTTGTTACTATTGTACTTGTAAATACTTTTCCCTCTCTTATTATGTTTCCCCTCACTCTACTATTTTGTTGTTATTATGTTTCCCTCCCATGCCATTGAACTAAAGTGACAAAACAAAGTTAACCTCTATGTCAACCTTTCAAACCACAAGAAAATCATGTTAAGATAAAAAAATTGACCATTTCTTGTTTGGTTAATGTACACCTCCCTTTAAATTTAATCAATTTAGGGGTCACCATTTACAAATTAGCGTAGATTATTTAAGTATTTGCATTGCTTTGAAATTCACGTTTATGAATTTGAGTGAGTGAAAGGACACATCACTTACTCAAAGATAAATAATTGTAAATAAAATTAGATCATGAAGGCCTGACTTGGGTTTTTCAGACCATTGTCACATAGGATAATTTTGATGTCCATTTGGATCCCTATTGAAATCATCTCAATTATTTGTATGTTTTCCCATATGAATATTTTTAGTTCCTACCATGGAACTATAGAAGAGAGGTAGTTTTTTACTAGTGATTAAATGTTTTACTTTCAATCAATCAAAATTCAATTTTTTTATACATTATATTTTAATTTTCTTAAAATAAAATGCAATATTTTTTAACTTTTCAAATTTCCAAAATTATTTTTCCTCAATCTCATTGGCTAAAAAACTTTAAGTGATAAGGGCGAATTTTCAGGAATTGCGAGCATAAACCTTTTTATCCCAGTGTTGTTAGGTATTTTTCAAGGCACTTTTCCACCACAAAACCATAAAAAAAAAATAAGGTTAAACTTTTTGAAGGAATTTTTTGAACTCTTCAAAGGTTGTTTTCCTACTCTCCCATAATTAATTACTTGTTATTACATTGAGAGACGTTTCTACAATGGCATTCGAGTGTGTACATAAAAACTCCACCTTAAATCAAGGAGGCTTCTTAAAATCGTCACCCTTCATTTATGTAAATCTTGATATTAGGATATTATTCAATATTTAATTAGGGTATTCAATATTTAATGAGCTAAATAGTAGAATCGCCACCAAATGGTTGTCATCTAACCGATTATTGTCTTGCATAATTCTTGTGTAAATTTGTTGGTGGGGAATGAATTCAAGTCGGTAGCTAATGAAAATATCTTGTTGAACCGAATCTTATCCTTATCCTTGGAGTCCATCTTTGGACGATGCATGGGTAAACTTGAAATTTTTTGGTAGCTTCCTGGAAACCATTTTTCTCCTAAAAATTATTTATACTCTATTTATCAAATGAGTTGGGATGACAGAAGAATAAGTAAAGCTATTATAAGGTAGGGAATTAGTTTAAAAGGAAATTTTGGGTAGAGTGGCATAAGATCAAACCAAGCAGCATTAAGAGAATTGAATACCTATAGAGAGTGGATAGTGTGGGCGGCCTGAGCAAGCCAATATTTGTCTGGTGGAATCTTCTTCTTCCTCAGATGTGAAATTACACTACTCGACTCTAGAAATCTAATCTTATGCACGTAAAAATTGTTGGGAAATTGTTGGATGGTGTGATGTGATGTTGATACATGGTTGTCATTGATGTCAACACTATTAGCATTTGATATTCTAAGTGATGTATATGTCGAGGATATTGAGAAAATTATAAGTGAATGTGTTCCAGGTTCCTAGTGGAACTGTGCAGGTCATGAAGGCATTAAATTATGTACGTAAAAGGTTAGTTGTTGTGGATCAAAGGGTTTAATGTTGAGTATGTCTAGATCATCTACCAAAAGTTTCAAAGGTCTGCATGAACTTGTGTGCAAGTTGTGGTCTGACAGTGTTTTGTTGGTCTCTATCAGAGTTTCTGAGTGAAGATTGTATGTTCCTCCTTATCTCAGTTGTCGCGGATGTCTCTCTACTATTTCTTGGTGTTTTCAAATGTCTCTAGTTCATCCTCTATCTTTGTGGTACGTCCACATGATCCGGTGAAGCTCATGATTGAAAATATTTTCTTGTGCATGTCTAGTTTTTCTTGTTCTTGGTCAACATGTTGATGCTAGTGTGTTGTGGATGTTTGAGGCATGATTAATTGGAGTATTCTTGTTTTGGAGAAGTGAATTTGGGTCCCCACTATGTTGTGGCCGACCTTGGTGGGTGCGCATTGAAAATTTAATTATGAATTTAAGCCGACATTGAAAATATATTCTTTTCCTCTGGCTGACTTTGTTATGGTGAAATCTTTGTGGCAAATATATAAGAAGCAATTTTGCAGAGTATGTGAAGTGTGGTTAGTGTGTTGAGTATGCGTTGTGTGTTCTTGTGTGCATAAGTGTGAATATCATTGAAGATCAAGTGTGTAGAAGGTTGAGCAAAGTATGAAGAAGTATTGTGCCTAATTGGAACTATAATCAGGCTTGGACAGAAGCCATTCTCTCAATTCAAATTTCTAGATGGTTTTAATCTGAATCTTTTTGTAAGACAATGAGTCTTCTATTTGTAATTGAACAGTGAGCTCTAGGCAGTGAGCCTGAATGCATGTGCATTCCGCTTATTATTCTTCTTTATACTCTTAACAGAGTATAATCTTGTGGATTAACATCCACCGTGGTTTTTCCCCTAACAGGGTTTCCACACAAAAATATTGGTGTTCTTTGTCTCTCTAATGTGTTAATTGCTTGTGGTTAATTGTTTATTCATCAGATCTGAGATTAAAGTTAAGTTAAGTTTATAAAGTTTAAATTTCTATGACAACTGATTCACACCCCCTTTCAGTTGTTTGTCCTTGCTTTTTCCAACAAAAATAAGTTTGATTCTAGGTCTTTTATTTTAAACCAATTCTTGTTGGTTGTTAAAGGATTGTGGAGAAAGGTATAATGTTTTATAAATTCTTGGAGGAATCTTAACCATGCACATGCTCCATTGACAACCTAGCAATACTCAATTTTATCAGTGAAAGATTGGAAATGTATGAAAGTAAGGTAGATATGCTTGCAGGAATGTTGTATTTTTCTTTCAGCATATTAAGATGGTGTTGAATTGCATGAACTTCCATATAGCCATCATTTTCACTGTGCATGTATCCAAAAGTGGTTGCGCATGAATGCAACATGCCCTCTTTGTAAATATGACGTTGTGAAGAATAGATAAGAGTGTAGCATGTAAAACCCTTGCAAAAGTCTCATAACTCTTAGGGATTGAAAAAGCTAAAAATGGTTGATTCAGTGGCCTGATGTGATTCATAAATAATTATATATTGTAAATGCATGTATAATTTTAAATGGATGTATAGTTTGTAAATTGTAACATTGCTAACCCCCCTTCTTTATTGGTTCCTTTTGGTATCAAAAGATTCACGAAAGAGTTACCAATTATTTACAAGTATCTTTTTCTTTAATCTTTTTTAAGTTTTGCACAAAGATTTGGATACATAACATGGTCCTATGGTATACACATTATCTCAAGCTTTGCAAGTCTAATTTTTTCTACCATATTTCCATTAAGATAACTATCTTTGCAATAATTGGATATCTTCATATTTTGGATGAATACTTGTAGGAATGTTTTATTTGTCTTTCTACATATGAAGATGGTGTTGAATTGCATGAACTTCCATGTAGCCACCATTTTCATTGTGCATGCATCCAAAAGTGGTTGTGCATCAATGCAACATGTCCTCTCTACAAATATGACATTGTGAAGAATAGAGAAGAGTGTAGCATGTAAAACCCTTGCAAAAGTATCACAACTCTCAGGGATTGACAAAGCTCAAAATTGTTGATTCAGTGGCCTAATGTGATTCATAAATAATTATATACTGTAAATACATGTAGAATTTTAATGGATGTATAATTTGTAAATTGGAACATTGCTAATGTTGTATTTGTCTTTTTGCATATGAATATGGTGTTGAATTGCATGAACTTCCATGTAGCCACCATTTTCACTATGCATGCATCCAAAAATGTTTGTGCATGAATGCAACATGTCCTCTCTAAAAATATGAGTCCATTGTGAAGAATAGAGAAGCGTGTAGCATGTAAAACCCTTGCAAAAGTATCACAACTCTCAAGGATTGACAAAGCTCGGAATTGTTGATTTAGTGGCCTAACGTGATTCATAAATAATTATATATTGTAAATACATGTAGAATTTTAAATGGATGTATAGTTTGTAAATTGGAACATTGCTAATCCCCCTTCTTTAGTGTTTCCTTTTGGTATCAAATGATTCATGAAAGAGTTACCAGTTATTTACAAGTATCTTGTGTTAACATAGTGTATACATATGTATTCCTATGTGTAAATTGTGCAACTTTTGATGCAGTGATATAGTTCTACAAGGATAATAATGAGTGACTTTTTTACTTGCCACAAATTTTGTATTCTTTGTGCATCTATATTCCCACACTCACTTAAATAAAATCGTTATTCGTAACTGTCTCTGTTGTGTTCTTACTTTGTGTTCTCTGCCTACAAGTCATGCATGTTGTGAAGGTAGAGATGAATATAGAGTGAGAGAGGAGTGAGACAAATAGATAGAGGTAGAGATGAAGATAGAACGAGAGAGGAAGAGGGAGAAAAACTAGATAGAGATATAGAGAGAGATAGAGAGAGAAATGAAGATAGAGAGAGATAGGGAGAGAGATAGAGAGGGATAGATATTGAGGAAGAGATAAAGAGGAAGAGGGAGAGATAGAGAGAGATATATAGTGAGATAAAGTGACATAAAGATAGAGATATAAGAAGATATAGAGAGAGGGGGGAGAGAGAGAAAGAAAAATAGAGATAAGTAGAGAAAGATAAATAGAGATGGAGAGGGAGATAGAAATAGGGGGATAGAGAGAGAGAGAAAGAGAGAGGGTGAGATAGATAAATGGGAAGAGAAAGGCATAGATATAGAGATATATGGGAAGATAAAGGATAGAGAGGTTGAGATATAAAGATAGATAGGGGTATAGGGAGGGAGCAAGAGAGGGAGAGATGGGGAGAGATAGAGAGAGGGAGGGAGAGAAAGGGAGAGAGATAGGTAGAGGAGGGAGATAGAGAAGACGGGGAAGAGGGAGATATATGTAGAGAGGGAGAGAGAAGAGGGGGAGGGAGAGGGAGAGGGAGAGGGAGAGGGAGAGGGAGAGGGAGAGGGAGAGGGAGAGGGAGAGGGAGAGGGAGATAGAGGCTGATATAGAGAGATAGACAGGGATAGGAAAAGAGATAGGGATATAGATAGATAGGGAGATATACGTAGGGAAGGATATGGATAGAAAGAGATAGAGAGATGAGTGAGAGGGAGATCAAGTGAGAAATAAAGATAAAGATATAGAGTAGAAGAGATGGAGGGAGAGATGGAGTGAATAAGATAGAGAGAATGAGACATTTCTAGAAATGGGGAGAGAGATGGATGGGTAGAGAAAGGGATACATTTATAGAGATGGAGGGGGAGAGAGGAATATAGAGGTAGAGATGAATATAGAGCAAGAGAGGAAGAGTGAGGAAAATAGATATTGGTAGAGATGAATATAGAACAAGAGAGGAAGAGGGAGAAAAATAGATATAGATATAGAGAGAGATAGAGGGAGATAGAGGGGGAGAGATAGAGATAAATATATAGAGAGGGAGAGATAAAGAGATAAGTAGTAAGAGGGAGAGATAGTGAGAGATATATGGTGAGATAGAGTGATATAAAGATAGAGATATAACAAGATATAGAGAGAGGGGGATAGGGAGAGAGATAAAGAGAGAAAAATAGAGAGAAGTAGAGAAAGACAAATAGATATGGAGAGAGAGAGAGAGATGGGAAGATAAAGGGAGAGAGAGGTTGAGATATAAAGATAGATAGGGGAATAGGGAGGGTTCAAGAGAGGGAGAGATGGGGAGAGATAGAGAGATGGAGGGAGAGAAAGGGAGAAAGATAGGTAGAGGAGGAAGAGGGAGATGGGGGGAGAGGGAGATATATGTAGAGAGGGAGAGAGAAGAAGAGGGGGGAGAGGGAGAGAGAGATATATAAATAGAGGGTGATACAGAGAGATAGAGAGGGATAGGAAAAGAGATAAAGAGATAGGGAGATAGATAGATAGGGAGATATATGTGGAGAAGGATATGGATAGAAAGATATAGAGATATGAGTGAGGGAGATCGAGTGAGAAATAAAGATAAACATATAGAGTAGAAGAGATGGAGGGAGAGATGGAGTGAATAAGATAGAGAATGAAGAAGGGGGAGAGAGGGAAAGGATATATATGTATAGGGATAGAGATAGAGAAATAGATGTAGAAAGATATAGATAGAAAGAGATAGAGAGAGGAGTGAGAGAGAGAAAGAGATAGAGGTAAACGTAATGAGGTATAGATAGAGAGGGGGAGGGAGAGAGGGGGAGATAGAGAGAGAGGGGGGAAGAGTGAGAGAGAAAGAAGGTGATAGAGATAAGTAATAGAGAGGTATAGATAGGTGAAAAGATAAATAGATAGAGGTAGAGGTAGGGAAGGAGAAAGAGGGAGTGTGTGTATATGAGTGAGAGAGAGATATGGAGAGGGATATGTATTTACAAATAGATAGAGAGGGAGGGAGATGGGGGAGAGAAATAGAGAAAGGAGAGAGAAGTAGAGAGAAATAGAAAGAGGGAGTGATAAGGAGAAAGGGAGAGATAGGGATAGAAATAGATATAACTTGGGAAATATAGAAGCAATGTGAGAAATATAGATAAAAATATAAAGAGGGAGTAATGGAATGAGAGCAAAAGAGGGAGAGGGAGAAATAGAGATAGAAAGAGGGAGACGATGAGAGGGGAGATGAAGAGATAGAAAGATAAAGATATAGGAAGTGATATAGAGAGAGAGGTAGAGAGGAATATATAGAGGGGGAAAGAGAGAGATACAGGTGGCAATAGAGAAAAGCAGTAGAGAGGGGGTAGAGGTAGAGAGATAGAGATAGGGTGGGAGGAAAAGGGAGTGTATGTATCTAATATTTATATTTAATAATGCATCATATTTCATAAAATATGTAATAGTAAATATAAATTGAATATGTTTTTCAATAAATATAATATATTTTTTTAAAATAAATATAGATAAATATTAAACTTCTAATATATTTAACATTTTAATCACTTTTAATAAATATAATCTATATTTAAAAAATAAATATAGATAAATATTAAACTTATAATATATTTAATTAGTAACATCTGTAAGAAGTTAAATTATATTTAATAATGTATAGTGTATATAAATATTAAATATAGAATATCTAAATATTATAATATTATGCTAAAAATATTTTTTTTGTGTGCAAAGTAATTTTTATTACCATTAAAAGTTACAGTACAAACATCTACATAGCAGGAGATATGGAAGAAATATACCCAAAAAAATTTAGACCCACCACCCAAACCCCAATTGACACCCAGGCACCAGCGGAACTAATACCAAAAACACCACTGGAGCAGCTCACAAAATAGTCGGTCAAAACCAAGCAACTGGAGACCACCAAAAACCATTTCCCAACCAATGTCGAGTTAAGCCATAGTACAGTAATAGCTTATGAACATTACAGGCCGCCTACTTCATGGTAACTATAAGCATTATATTGTAAACTTTAAAAAAAATCCAAACCACCACCCCCGACTAGAATCCATTCATCTTAGAAAATTGGTTGAATTCAGAGACCCATTTGAATCCATTTATTAGCTCAATCATTAACATCTTTTTAAGGAAACTTACCCCATATGTAGCAATTTATCGATGCCTAACTAATTCCATGCCTTTTAGCTCTAGAAGCAATGGGTAAACCTTAATTACCTCACCAGGAACCTTGACCAAAGGGAGGTCACTTGGCCGAGGCACACCATGGCCCAAAGGAGATGTTCTCATAATTTCATCTAATCCGCACAGGAGCTCTTTCTTGAAGATCTTGCATACTATCAGTTGTGCCTCTGCTTTTGGTGTGCAAACATCAAGAATTGAGGCCAAGAACCTAGAGACAATATGGGTGTTAACCTAGAATGTCTCCTAGTTAGATATATGTTCCTTTCCTAAAACCAATTTAACTGCCACTATGGCATGTAGGTTGATCATGAGCATGATCCACTTCAAACACTGGTTTGTGATCACCTTGAAGGCCATCTACCAAGTCTTGCAGTCCAATTGGATGGGGGTATCAAGCCCCACACACACCAGAGCCTCTGACAAAAACTCGATAATGAACTTCAACTTTTCTACCATACTCACAGATAAAGCTTCACTAGAAAATTAAAACCAAACTGAGCCAAAGACGTGCCAAAGTCATTCCACCCTCATTTATTTAAATACCCAGAGCCTTCTACACTTACTACACTCTGCAATGACCATCGTGCCCACCCAGATTACTTATGATCACACCACCTGGCAGGAGATGTGCAAGATGTCACATCATGGTTCACTAGCAGGGAGGCAAACTGTACCCCTCTGAATGCCCATAATAATCACCTATCATGAACTTGTAAACGTCTGCACAAAAGGCACGTTTGAATGAGGGTGGCAATAATGAAACATCACATCGCCACCCATCAATGATCCATAATGTACTAACAACATGCTTGAAACAGATCTCACCCACCACCCACTTGGAGTTCCATTTTTGCTTGCTAGCTAGGCGTGCCACCATACCAAAAGGTCCCCAACCTTTCCACAATTACCTATGTGGAAAGGTTCACACCCAACCGCTCACAAGGATCACAACACCCTATTATGGCCACAAGTTTTTTAAAGATTTCCCATCTGCCCCTAAATTGGATAATCGGTCAGCTTCAAGGTTACCTTTGCGCAGAATGTGGGAAAACAACACTAATTCAAAACTATCCACCAAACTCAAAGCCTCTTCCAAAATTGTCGGCAATTTCCAATTGAGCATCTTTCGTGCTCTGAGAGTGTTTATTATCAATATAGAGTCACCTTCAATGGCTAGATTTGTAATCTTCAATTCTTTGCACAGGCTTAAGCCGAGAACTACTACTTGCAATTCCACCTTATTATTTGTTCCCTTCATAAATGGTTATACCAACTAACCAACAATTTTCCCTTGCCAATCACGATCTATGCAGCCCACCCTAGAGACTCTCGGGTTGCCCCGAGAAGCACCATCGAAGTTTAGCTTGTGCCAACCTGGCTCCGGAGGTGACCAATGTGTAGACTTCCACTTTTCTAGAGTTTTAGAACGCCCTTTTCCTGTAACAGGTGGAACCCAGAGGACATTAAAATTGTGTTGCAACCTTGCATCCCATTCGATGAAGGTGCACTTACTATGATCAACCTCCTTAACTCTAGAATTCACCAATTCAACTAGGCATGCCTCGATCTTGTTTTGTAGTGACTATGGTGACATTTCCTTCTCCTAAAAGATACACCAATTCCTTTCTTTCCAAATTTCCCATAACAATAGTGAGGGGCTAGCAATCTAAACACATGTGAATAATGCATGTTTCTGCAACGATGGCTAGCTCAATAACACATCCAATGATTTGTTTGGAACCACCATTTTCCAGTTCAGCTTAGCAATCAGCCATTGTTAGCAACTTTGAGAGAAGGGGCAATCAAGAAGTAGATAATCATTGGTTTCCTCATTCTGTTTGCACAGTCAACACCTGGATGGCCCAGAGAATCCTAACTTGGAAAATTTGTCACCCGTGAGAATCTTATCTTGGGCAGTCACCTAGGTAAAAATCCCAAGCTTAGGCAGGCACCCTTATTCCAACACAGATTGCTAGGGAGCTTGCTTTCCACAACCTCAGCCATCAACCTGTTACAGCCTTCTTTCACATTGTATTCCCCTTTTGGTGAAGCACCCCATCTTAGGATGTCTGGGCCAGCTCTGTAGCAAATGACCCTGTCTTTCATTGCTTCTTCGTAATGGGCTACTTCCTCAAGGTCAAGACCCAAACCTTGGATGCTCTTCCACTCCACCTTAGGCCAACTGTCCACTGTGCTAACCACCAAGTAGTCTCTTACCCTATCTCCCAATGCCTGTTTGGTAGCAATTCTCACATTCTCAAGCTCACCCACCTTAGACAATTTGGGAAGGCCTTCCCAAGAGTCCTCCCAAAAAGAGGCACGACTTCCATCTCTAACCTCCTAGGTCAAAAATTCTGACACAACATCTCTACAACTGCATATAAAATTCCAAATTTTGGAACTCGGTGGCAGGGTTCTGGAGGTGAAAATTCTATGCCCCTTTGCAGCCATGTATTTTGCTTTTAGAATCCTTGCCCATTTCGACCCCTGCCTGGTGTGAAGAGCCCAAACCAATTTGGTACCTAAAGTTTTGTTTTGAAATAGGGGATTCTTCATCCCTACCCCATCCCTTTCCTTACTTTCACATACCTTCTCCCACTTCACTAGAGGGAATTTACATCGCTCAGAATTCCCCTGCCAGAAAAAATCCTTCATTTTCTTATTCAAAGTTTTGCACGCCTCGGCTAGCATGGGCAAACATGAGTAAAGGTATGAAGGAAAAGCAACAATGACTGCTTTGAGTTTTGTCAGATGACCAGCCCAAGAGAGCCACCTGCATTTTCAAGATGTAAACAAATCCTCCACCTTCTTGATCAAATTGTCCCAAATTTTTCCTGATTGCACCCCCTTGGCAAGAGTTAGTCCTAGGTATTTACAGGGAAGTTTCCCTTTTTTCAATTTCAAAATTCTTAGAATCTAAGCCTCAGTACATGTTGAAGTATTGAAGAAAAAAACCTTTGATTTTGCCACACTAAACTCCTGACCCAAGGCAAGGGAATATTTCTCCAAGATCTCCTTGAAGTGCCTTGCCTCCCGAACATGGGCTCTACCAAAAAGCATGGTATCCTCTACAAACTACTGGTGGGTGGCAGTTGGGACGCCGCTAGTAATTTGCACCCCTTCCACACTCCCATTGTGCCAAGCCTTGGAGATGCTTCTGCCTAGGGCCTCTACCATGATGATGAAAAGGAAGGGAGACAGGGGGTCCCCCTGGTGTAGCCCCCTAGAGGCATAGAAAAATGCTTTTGGAGATCCGTTCAAAAGGATAGAGAATCTTAAACAGACGATCCACCCAAAAATCCAGTCCAGCCAAGTCCTACTAAAACCAAATGCCTACAAATTTTTGAAAATAAAACACCAATATACCTTGTCATACACCTTCCTAATGTCCAACTTGATTAGCATTGTTGATTTCTTCAATGATTCGATGGAATGGATGGCCTCCTGAGCAATGATGACACCGTCCAAAATAGATCTTCTCGGGATGAAACCCTTTGCTCTTCTAAGATAATGTTGGGAAGGACTTTCTTTAGTTTGTTAGCCACCACCTTGGCTAGCACTTTATAAAATGGTGTTATAGAGAGAGATTAGTCTGAATTCATCAAGGGACTCAGGTTTTTCCTTTTTAGGTATTAAGGCGATGAAAGTGTTGCTCATGTCCTTTAGCACCTTACCTGAACACTTGGAATCTTAAATTGCCTCACAAATGTCTTTACCCAAAAAACCCCAGCACTTCTAAAAGAAGCTAACAAGGAAGCCATCTGAGCCCGAAGCCTTGTCTAGATGAAGTTGAAAGAGGGATTCTTTAATTTCCTGCTCTGAGAACTTATTGTTCAGCGTCAAATTTTGTTCTTGCAAGATTATCTTGGGGACACACTCTAGAAGCTCTTGTTGTGCCTATAAGTTCAACCCCGACCAGTCATTTAAGAGGTTCTCAAAGTACTCCATTATGGTATCTTTCACACCCTCTATCTTATCCAAGAACCTACCATCACTTGATTTGATGTTGGTAATTCTATTTATCTCCCTACACGCCTTGGTTGAATTGTGGAAAAAAATTGTGTTCTTATCTCCAGTCGCAAGCCATGTTTCTCTTGATTTCTGGCACTAGAAGATCTCTTCTTTGTCCAAGATATCATTTAGTTGCTTTAATAACTCCTATTCTTCCAAGAAGCAATGGTTATCCATTCCATTTTTGATGACTTCCTCAAATAGAGCCGCTAAAGCCTCTTCTATCCTACTTTTATCTGTAAACTTTTTTTTTGAAGTGATCTTTGTTTCAAAGCTTCAAATTTTGTTTGATTACTCTTAATCTAGTGGAAATGTTGAATAGCTTTCTACCCCACAAGTTGCAATTTTCCCACCAACCTTTGATCAATGGAAGAAAATTTGAATCTATAAACCACATATTTTCAAATTTGAATGGACATCGCACTGGGCTCTTTTCCCCCACAATCTCTAGGGCTATAGGAAAGTGATCCGACGTCGAGCTAGGAACTATCTTACTCTCCAAAGTAAAGGGGAAGAGACTTAAATCTCCTCTAAACAAGAACCTGTCAAGTTTCTCAATAATGCTACAAAACCCACTTCTTTGATTTGTCCATACATATTGCCCATTCCCCGTAGGCACATCCTGAAACATGTTCCTTTCAACAAAACTTTCAAAGTCTAGCAGAGATTGAAGTTTTCTTGTCACACTGCCTTTCTTATTTGACAATTTAAGAATTACATTGAAATCCCCACCCACAATACAAAACTCAAAATCCAGATAACTACAAATTATATCTTGTTCACTCCAGATTTGTCTTTTCTGAAGGAAATTATTTGGGCCATAAACATTGATCAAAAAGAAACTAAGATTGGAGGCAATGCTTCTTACCTTATAGGCAATCTAAAATCTATTTGTTGCCACCTCTTCCAGAAGGATGTTTTGTGGCTTCCAAAGGATCATGAGCCTGCCAGAGGACCCCATAGCATTGACCCCAAAAGATCGCCAATGTTTCACCTTTTTGCCGAACTTTACCTACTCTTGATTGCTAAGCTTTGTCTCTTGTAAAATACAGATATCTACAACCATAGAATCTACCTGATTCATGATCAGGCATCATTTGTTAGGGGAATTTAAGCCCCTAACATTCCAAGTTAGGAGCTTCATGGTTGTTTGGGAAGGGCATTACCCTTCCCTACCTTCAAGATCCCATTAATCTTCATCTGCCCAATCGCTTCTCTATCCCATTTGAGTTTTTCTTTGTTGGGGATTCTCCCCTGAGTTTTACACTTGCTGCAATCCTGAGAGTTTGTGTTGTACTCTTTTTGTGCTATGCCCAATTTTCCTAAAGCACCTTGCTCCTTCTTGTCAATTCTTTTTCATTTTCATGATTTATAAACCTGACCTACCACCACCTGATCAGCTTCATCGATGTCAACATGCAAACAATTGGTCCAGGCTTCAAACCAATCATCATTGTTGATGTTGATTGCCCTAGTTTTGGCTACCTTGGCAAGCTCGGCTAGTTCAGTGCCAACCTCCATGAGGGAATTAAGATCCTCTTCCCTCACTTTTTTGCCTAAGAAATCAATAGTGTATGCCACCTTTTGATCGATCTCCCTTTTCTGATCTCCAAACACTAACACCTCTTCACCTACTCCCACCGCTTCACTTGACATTCCTTCCACTTCCTTCTCCTCTAAGATTTGTGAACCCATTGAAGATGCCTACCTGAGAGGGCTCTCTAAGTTGTTCCCACCTAAAGGGTTGTGGGCGAGATCTCGATTGCCTTCCATATGCTAATCGCGCCAACTTATTATTCTTAATAGGGTGTTTCTCGAATAAGGATCCAAGATTAATGCCTACTCCCAATTTCCCTAGTTCATGAAAATCTCACCAAGTCTAGTTGTTAGAAGAATTTTCTACACAAATTCTGATGTGGTAGCTTATACCATCAACATCCAACCTTTCCTCTACACAAAAAAAGTCTCCCAAACTATTGCCAATGTCTGCCAAGATCCCTAGGGCCTAGAATTCAAGGGGTAAATTTGGCAGTTTGTACCAGTCCTAGACATAGTCTAGAGTGTGTCGATACAGATCGAAACCGAGCTGCCACCTGTAAATATAAAAGCCACATCCATCCATGATCCAAACACCGTGCTCGATTTCCTCCCTAATCTCCTCCGAAGGACAAATGACAACAAACTAACCTTGCGCCAAAATATTAAACTCTGGATTTTCACCCCATTTACCATGCCACCAATGCATAAAATTATCCCAATTGAGCCGCATTTTGAACCACCTCGTAATCAACCCCACCTTTTCAAGGCACTCCTTCTCCACCTAGAGTTTAAGGGAACTCAAAAACATAGTTCGCCTTCTTCCTGGGGCATGTCTGCCACCAAAACCTTCCTGCCTTGATTGGTTTTGCGTGTCGTTGTCTTGGCGTAGACCGCCATGGTTCTGTCCGGAAGGCCTTGCACTATTATTTGGGTTGAGAGGGGTGCTAGTCCCATGTTGATCCCTACAAAACCTAGGGTTGCAACCTTACCAGCCTTAACCACCCCTCCCGCCGTTTGGATGCTACGAAAATTTGAGTTTCGTCGATCACACCTTGGTGAGCCAAGGTGACCATGATTTTGTTGCTTGGTGCCCGCAACATGGACACCCTCAAGTCCATTCCCTAGAGCTTCACCAGCATGCTCCTTCCTCGTTGAGCCATGACCTTCGCCACCTTTGCCTGATCGTGCCACCTCTGCATAACTTCGCACTTGCTTTGCTTCTATGTGCACCATTAATTTATGCTAAAAATAATTACATTATTAAATATATATAATAATTATTGGGACAATGAGGGTGAAAATTATTAGATATATAATAATAAGTATTATAGAAATTTTATTAAATTTTTGTTATTTGATGTTTACATAATATTAAAATATTATTTAATTTAATGTAATTTTAAAAATAATTAAATTTATAATAGAAAACTTATTTTCAATAATAATCAGCATAATATATTATAATTTTAAAAATAATACAAATGTAATATAAATATGTTAAACAAAGTAATAAAAAAATTAACTCCTTGAAAATGATATATCTTATCCTATATATATTATTGAATAATATAAATATGCTAGTTTTATATTTTCTTTATACAATTCAAAAAAATATTCTTCATTCTAAGCATTTATTTACTTGTTATATCTTTAAATATAATTAAAAAAATATTATCTAATATATGAAAAATAATCTATAAGAAATTAAAATATATATACTATATAATATAACATCTAATATGTAATTTAATATAATTTAGTATATTATATTATCAAATTATTTTTAATATATTATATTAATATATTAAATTAATATGTAATATATTAACTTTTAACATCATATTATAATATCATAATATATATACTATATAATATGTAACATTAAGAGGTATGGCTAAGTTGCAACGGTCAAGCGGGAATAGGAGCGGGGCTCCAAATTTGCAAACTCCAGGCATCAATGATGGCAGAGACTCTAAGTTTGACAATGATGATGTAGTGCTTTGGCTGCTTGGGTTCCTTTGGGCCGAATGTATGGTATTGGGCTCCTTCATGTGGATGTCGCTACTCTTTCTAGTGGAAATCGCAGTTGTTGTGCTTGGTGGGTTTTCCTTTGTGTGGCATGCTACTCCCTTCCCCGTGAGTGCTTCTCATGTGGTCGGGTTTGTGTAATTTTATTTGTTTGGGACTCCTTGTGTCTCCTTTGTGGGTCTTTGGTTTTGGCTGGAGGTGATCTTTAAAGGCTCGTTTCTTTAGTTCTATGTGGGCTTTGGCAGATCTTTGAAGGATCTGTCTACTATGGCCATTAGGTTTGGAGATTTGTTTGTTGTGGCTCATATCATTGATGTGCAGGGTGTCTCCACTCCTAGCCTTATTTGGGTTTCATGGTGGGTGGAGTTAGTGGTCTCAAGAGTGCCTTCATGGCCTTGTCTTAAGCTAGTTGATGTTAGTTTGTTTGTTGGGTCTATATTGTTATAGAGCCCTGCTTCTTCTATCGGTTATGAGGAAGGTGTTCCTCTTTCCATTGTGTTTATCGATGCTTTGGTGCAAAGGTTTTACTTGGCCTTTGTGAGCGTCGAAGTTGGCCTTCCCTTTGTGGTGCCGGAAGAATGGGAATGAGCATGGCGATGCAGGGTTGTATTCTACTTTCACTGGTGAAGTCTGTGTGGTTGTCGTTGATGTTGGTTTAGTGTTGGCTCATGGCCTCATCTACTCGCTAGCCCCTTCAGGGTCTCTGTTGGTTGTGGTGCGGGTGAGGGTTGATCTTCCTCCTCACCCTTTGTTGGTGTCTCATGGGTGTTGGTTCTTTGCTCTTGTGCCTCTAGGGTTTAAGTTTTGGGTTGTTGTGTGAATTTTGTTCCACACTCTTTCGATCCTTGCTTTCTCATTGGCAGTGGGGAGTTGCTTGACTCTCTTATTGGAGGGATTCCTTGGTCCTAGTGACGCTTCTATCATTCTTCTAGTGTGACATGGAGTTGTGATGAGTGCTTACCTTAGCTCATTTTTCCCCTGCTCCTATAGCCTTTATGTGTGCAAGGGTTTGGGTTGTTTCTGGGCCAAGGCTTGTGCTTGGTTGTTGATTGGTTCTATGAGGATTTCCAATCTCTATTGGGAGGTTTTTCTATTGTGGGTTATGGAAGTTATGGATTTTCATGACTATGTCAAGTTGGATAGGGTGCATATTCCCCTCTAATTTGTTTCTGGATTGTGGCTGCAAGGTGGTTTTCTTGAAGCCTGAGTGTTTTTGGTGACCATGTCTCTGCTTACAATTAGTGGTTGTTTGCAGAGTTGTTTAGCGGGGGTTGTCTTGAAAGCTCCTTTGGGAATCTTGTTGGCTCGAACTACCCTATTGATTTCAAGGGTTAATTGTACGGTTGTTTCCCTTTCTTCTTTTCTTTATTCTCTCCTTTTGGGTCATCAAATTATGGCTCCTTTAGAGGTGGAGTTTGCTCCTTTTAGAGGTGGAGGTTGTGGACTTGGGGAGGTGGAGCCTGCTCCTATAGAGGTGGAGTTCGGTTTAAGTTGGTGGGGATTTCTATTGCTACAAGGGGTTGTTGTTGTCATTGGATTTGTTTTTCCTTCAAACTCTTTTATTGAGGTGGAGAGTTTTTGGGTTGTTGGAATGGTGGCTTTGGTGCTTCAACTTATGTTCGCTCTTCTTGTCTCCTATAGAGGTGGAGATGGAGTTTGTTGTTGGGTTAGCCTTCTCTGGCTCATGACCTTTGTTACTTTTTGTATTTGACTTAGGACTGTTGTTGGTCCTTTGATTTTTATTGCTCTTGGTTACTTGGTAACCAAGTGTTGGTTGTAAGTCTGTTGTGTTTCTACGGTGTGACCATTGTTTCTATTTCTCTATTTTGTTGGCAAAGTCTGTGACTTTGGTGTTTGGTAGCTTCCTTTTTTTCAAGGTTTTGGGCCCTTTCAAAACCCTTCTTGTCTCTTTGTGTAAAGGGTACAACACCCTGTAAATGCTACTTATCTTGTCTAAAACATATATAACATCTCATTTATAATTTAATATATTTTAATATGTTATATTATTAAATTATTTTTAATATATATTATATTAGATTATATAGTATATTAAATTCAAATCTAATATATCAAATTAATTTTGAGTTGAGAGACAAGATTATCTTGTTATTATATAGTGATTTAGCTTTTTCCATTACTATTTATTCAAAAAAAAAAATTTAACTAAAAATAAAAAGATATTAAAACAATTATCCATTAGAATAAAAGTGTAATGATATTTAGCTTAAGAATACAATATTCATTCACATAAAAAATTATCTTTATTTTTATTTAAAAATCTTAATTTATCACTTAAGCTCATCTAATTAAATTTAATAAATTTTAATATTAATTATTTTATAATATATAATTCTTTTTTTGATACGTAAGTAAAGTATTGTATTGATGTGGCAAAATATTACAGAGCTTTCATCTTGCAGGAATTCATTCTACTCGACTCCATCAAAGACCTAACCATCTAAATATATGCATTTACAACCAAACAAGGAGCCATTAACATAACCTAATACCTATAAAACTTAGAAATTCCACTTGCCCATAAAAACACTACAATTGAACCTATCCAAGGAAACCATTAGTGGTTTTGAAGGTTTTGAAGTCTGGAACCTTGCTACGACCAAAAGTCTGGGAAAGATTCAGTACCTGCTAAAGGTAGTCCACTCCCACTGTCGCCAGTTGCTTGTGTTCCACCAGTTTCAGTCCTTTCAAGTAAAAAAATGACAGGATAATATTTCACAGCCTCTCCTGGCATGTAATATGTGTCCAAATCTTGTGGCCAAGGCACCCCCATTCTTGGAGAGGCAATTTGAAGGATTTATTCTATGCCCAACAACATATCCGAGTAGAAGAGCCTCTTTATCAACATCTTTGCATCCTTTTTCACCATGCGAATGTCTAGCACAACAGTGAGAAACCTAGATGTTATGTTTGTGTCCACCCTAAAGGTTTCTTAGTTCCGCATGAAACCCTTGCCCAAGATCATGTTCACCGCTGCGAGAATGAGAGGATCATATTTTTTTAGGATCTGCTTGAAGCATTGATCTGTGATCTCCCCAAGAAATGCCATTTGACAAACCATGTTGTCCAAATGAATTGGAGTGTCCACTCAAATGTTCGTCAATATTTCTGCTAACATATTTACTATGAATTTGGAGCATTCCCCCATCAAGCCAAGATTGTTGAGTCTCCCTATGCCTCACAGAGTTCACAACTTGGTTGATGAAAAAATGCAATGAAACCCTCAATAGACCATAAATAATGTGTTGATAATCGCTATCTTATCAGGCCATTATTAATCTGGCATGTATTTACCATGTCGTGTAGAGAGCCAACCCATCATCATTGTATGATCACCATCTTACACATTTTTATCACCTCAACAAGTCCCAACGATAGTTATGAAAAGACAACCCGATCTCCCAAATGTGGTCTTTGTATAATGCCTTATACTTTCATCATTACATCGAAAAGATGTTCAGATTTGACATAACCATCAAAGTAGCCCTCTTCCCACATCAGTGAATCGAGCTCCACATTAGCCCATATAGTTGGGCATCTCCAAGTTTATCGCCTCCACCAAAATGGCAAGTGTTGTTCAGCAGCTAACCCATATAGGCAATAGCTAGATTTTTCCATCACCTACTATAGATATTGAGCCATCGCCACCAAGACCCTAGCCTTTCCACAATAGCATGTGTGGAAAGGCACCCTCCCATCCGTCCACATTTTATAATATATAATATATAATCCTTTTTTTTGTTTTGTTTGTTAAGTGCTACCAGAGGGGGTAGCTCCCTAAATTGATTAATCAGAAATTTACAAACCCATACGACATCATTAATGGTAGAGATAACCAACCCCATTAGTTATCTCCACCAAACAAGCAACAGTACCCTCATCAATAAGCGCAAGATTTTCACTGAGGGAACACATGAAGGCTTTGATGTTGTTCTTGGTCTCCACCCCATGGAAGATTTAGCCACATGTTTATGGAGTTGAGCACATTGGAGAATTTGTATCTATATAGCTCCATAAACCTTTAGGTCTAGATTTTGAATCATAGATCACCTCTAAAGTACCACCTTGCATCGTTACACCCAAATTTTCCATGTAGTCAGCTACCCTGTTGGCTTCTCAATATATATGCTTTATGGTGAATGAGTCTAATTTCTCTAGTAAATGTCCAATTAAATTCAGTGTGCCTTTTAGTTTCCAACTCTGTGTCATCCTTTTGGCCACCGCATTTACACATATCAATGAGTCTCCCTCAATTTCAACAGATTTGAAACCCATTTCAATGCATAGGCTTATTCCTCATGCCAAGGCAGCGAATTCAGCTTCATTGTTTGAGGCTTCCCCTAAACCACCAACACAAGCCCCAAGACAGGCACCTTGCCAACTTTTGATCACGCATCCAATGCTAGCCATTCCGATATTACCCTTCAAAGCACCGTCAAAATTTAGCTTGAAAGCATCCAACTAAAGAGGGATCCAACGTGCATATGCCCGCAACTTGTTGTCAATGCTTAGAATAATATTTGGCGCCCTCAAGGTTGGCCAACTATTGTGAATGTGTTTATCCCATTATGTAAACTTTGTTTCCTTTAGTCTTTCCCTGATCGAATTCACCACCTCACAAAAAAAACCTCTATTTTCCTGATAATATTTTCAACAAGGAGGGAAGTGTCTTTGAATCTTCTACGGTTCAGGTTTCTTTCCATATATGCCACACCACCATTGATGGTGTCGCAATCTAGATGTTTTCCCATATGCCTTTTATGTTGTTTCTTGGCCAACTTCTGATAAACTCCATTAAATTAGTTGGTCTATGGGCGGCCCAATTGAGAGCAGCTAGGATTTTGTCCCAACACTTAGCTGCATATTCACATGAAAGAAGCAAATGATTGGCAATTTCATCGTAGTTGTTGCACATCGAACATCTGTTGGGGCCAAGTATGCCAATTTTTTCTAGCCTATCATCCGTGAGGATACGTTTATGCAGTGCAGTCCATAAAAAGGCTCCAACCTTTGGTAAGAGGCCCTTGTTCCAGCACACACCAACAGGCCACTCCAGATCATTCTGGTGGGTGCACAAAATTTGGTATCCCAGTCATACAGAGTACATTCCAGATTTTTCCCCTATCCAAATCACCTTGTCTTCTTCTCCAGTGAGCCATACTTTTTGAGGAGAGAGTAGTTCTATTAAAGTTTCCTTATCTTCGTCTAGGATTCCATAATCTTCTTTTTGAATCCAATCACATACTGAAAACCAACCCACTTTAGTTTCTCATGCATACTAATTTTTCTTGCTTCCTTTTGCCTCTATGACTTTATTCATACATTCTCTATCTAGGAGGATTTCAGAGAGAGCCTACAAGCCATTCCAAGAATCCTTCCAAAATTCGGTCATAGATCCATTCCCAATCCTCCATGAGATATGATTAGTTATGATCTCCCTGTAGTTCCACAAGAATCTCCACACAGGCAAGCCCCCACAGGAATTAGCCATTGTGAATATGTTCTCTGGTTTATTATTGTCTAAGTATTTATTCCTCATCAATCTGCACCACTATCTATCAGGCTGATGGTATAGCTTCCAACTAAGCTTTGCACCTAAAGCTCGGTTCTAGAGTTCCATTTTCCTTAAGTCTACCCCCCTCCCCCCTCCCGTTCTTTTTGCTTTGGCAAGCTGTATCCCAACTAAGCAAGGGAATACGCTTGCTATCCTTCGCACCCTCCCATAAAAACCTCTTCATGAAACCTTCTACATCACTTATGGCTTTGTGTGTCATTCCAAAACAAGACATGACATATATTGGCACTGCAACAAAAATAGATTTAATCATAAAAATACGCCCAGCCAAAGAGAGCCACTTACCTTTCCAAGCCTTGACCTTGGATCTACATTTGGAAATTCTCTCCGCCCAATGGTCCGTCCTGCATGCACCCTGGAAAAGAGGTGCCCCCAGGTGTTTCGAAGGAAGATCACCAATTGCAAAACCAAGAATGCTTGCAATCTTTTGTTTCATTGCAACTTTTGTTTTAAAAAATAATATCTCTAATTTGTCATTGTTTATGATCTGCTCTGATGCTTCAGTATATGCTGTTAGTGCAATTTTTATTGTCTATGCTTCTTTAACTGTTGCCTCTCCAAATAGCATCGTATCATCTATGAACTGTGAGTGCATGACTGGGTCAAGATCTTTTGCCACCTTTATTCCCTTTCAGATTTTGTTATCTCTCAGTTGTTTGAAATGCCTGCTCATGGTCTCAGCCATAATCACAAACAAAAATGGTGATAGAGGGTCTCCCTGTCGGAAACCATTAGTAGCATTGAAAAAAATGCATACTAAACCATTTACCATGATTGAATATCTGAGAGAGGAGATACAAAATTTAATCATTTTGAGCCAGTGATCAGAGAAACCAAACCTAGACATAACTTCTAACAAGAAGTCCCAACGAACCCTGTCGTACGCCTTGCTGACATCCAACATCACCACCATGCTCTTTATTCTCTCAAAGGTGATGGAATGGATGGTCTCAATCAAAGTGATAATGCTATTTGTTATTTCTCTTCCTGGAGTAAATCTATGTTGTTCCTCTGAAATGACCAATCCCATTATCTTCTTTAGCCTATTTCCCAAAACTTTCACCAATACTTTATAAATCGTATTGCATAGCATTCGTCTGTAATCCACGAATGACTGACAATCTGCTTTCTTAGGGATAAGGGCAATGGTCGTGTTATTGATTTCTTTGATGAATTTTTGTTTCTGTCTGAATTCCTCCACCAACATGTGAATGTCTCTAGCCATGAATTGCCAGCAATTCTGGAAGAATTTTGCAGTGAAGCCATCCAGCCCCAATGCCTTGTCGGGGTGGAGTCCGAACACACCCACTTCACCTCTTCCAAGGTAAATGGTGCACATAGCATTTCATTTTCAGCTTCCCCCACGCAATTTGGAATGCATGCAAGCAGCTCTATTATGCCATTCCCACAAACCGACCCACCACCACCAAGAAGCCCACAGAAGAAGGCAACAACCTCATTTTTGATGTCAGCTCTACCAAGGGAGATTGACTCATCCCTTTAGGTGATTTTTTCAATCGTGTTCCTACATCTTCTAACTCTGACCGAATTGTGGAAGAATTTGGTGTTGACATCCCCCTCATGGAGCCAAGTCTCCCTTGCCTTATCATGCCAGTAGATTTCTTCTCTCGCAAGCAATTCAACGTGTTTCGCTTGTAGATCTTTTTCGGTATGGTATTTTGTCTCTATCATTCCATTGGAGATGACATAATCATTGAGGGCTTCCAGATCTCTCTCCACTTTTTCTTTTTCTTTGAAGATGTCACCAAATATTGTCTTGTTCCACCACCTTAGTTTTTTTTTCAAATATGCCAGTCGTTTTGAAAATCAAAGCTCATTGTGCCAACAATTCTAGCATCCTTAGTCCACCACTTTTCCAAAAAATTTGTAAAATCTGGACTTCTCCACCACATTGATTCGAACTTAAAATAGCCCTTGACAGATTTCTCACTTAGATTTAGATCTAATAGCACAAGGGAATGATCTGACATAGACACAGGAAGGATGTGAGCTTCAAATCGATAGTCATGATTGTACCAGCCTTCTCCAATCTGAAATCTATCCAACCGCTCTAAAATATTTGTGAATCCCACTCTTTGATTTTTCCATGTGTACCTTCCAACTTTTGGAATGCAGTCACTAACGCCCATTAAATAAACAAAATCTTTGAAATCCCTCATAGTTTTTAACTCTTTGTTGACACCTCCACTTTTGTCTTTTGTGTCTAGGATGGCATTGAAATCGCCACCCGAGATAATCATTTTTCCATTTATGTCACTTACCTTTGCCTTGATACCATTCCAAACCTTTAATTTATCTTTTGTCTTCACCAACCCGTATATGTTGAAGATCAGAAAGGACACATTTTTTTGCTTGTTTCTCACTTCACAAAGCATCCAACAAGAGCTTACTTCCACCAGCTTGCAATCCATAACCTCGAGGATCCGTAAAATCCCCAGACCCCCTGCAGCCCCATCAACATCACTGAAGAGGCAGTCCCACTTCCTACACAATATTATGAATTTACTTCCTTCCAATGCACAAAATTTTGTTTCTTGAAGAAGAATTAAGTTCGCAGATATTTTTTCTAAATGGCGCTTGACTAAGTGTCATTTGTCAAGGGCGTTTAAGCCCCTGACATTCTAGGTGAGGCACTTCATTGGTCCCTAAGGGATACCTTAGCTCCCTTGGCAATCAGAAAGTTTTTAATGTTCACTAGGCCCTCTCTTCCGCCTCCTCCTCTCTTTTTTGCTTGAGCGTCTTCCTGCCTTTCCCCTTCTTCGCTCTAGGCCTCCACAAACACTAGTACAAAAACAACAATATATGACTAAATAAACTACTAAAAATTGCAAATAAATTACTAATTTTTGTCACGTGACCACTAGTAGTTTATTGTCGGTCATTTATAACGTGACCAAATTTATGACTAAACTATTTTAGTCATTTATCTAGTCATTGATTTGGTCATTGATTTGGTCATTAATTTAGTCATTGATTTAGTCATTGATTTAGTCATTAATGTAGTCATTGATTGTTGTTAACTGGTCATTTATTTAGTCATGGTAGTGATTTATTTAGTCATATATTTAGTCATTAATTTAGTCATTGATTATTGTTAACTGGTCATTTATTTAGTCATGGTAGTCATTTATTTAGTCATATATTTAGTCATATATTTAGTCATTAATTTAGTCATTACTTTAGTCATATATTTGGAGAATGCTCTTACAATCACTAGTAGAGTTCGACAAATAAATGACTATGTGACAAATTTTTAGTCACATGACTAACACTAGTAGAATTTGGCAAATAAATGACTAATTTGATCGTTTATAAGTGACTAATTTGATCATTAGGTAAAATCACAACTAAATGACTAATTTGATCGTTTATAAGTGACTAATTTGATCATCAGGTAAAATTACAACTAAATGACTAATATTAGATAAATAAAAATGACTAAATAAATGACTAATATCAGAAAAATAAAAATGACTATTATTCTTCTATTCTTTTTTCTTTCAAATTTGATCATAATCCATAGAGCTTAAGCCCCCCTCATGGGACCCCTACTTAAGCAGGCCATTTAGCCGCCTAGGTTGCTTGGTGCACCAAAAATACCTATTGCGTGGAAGACATTGCCTCTCGGTGTAGTCTTAAGGCCTTCACATATTTTATAAAAAAAATTAACATTTACTTTATTTAACTTTTATTACAATACAATATAATATAATATAATATACTTAATATTATAATATAATATAATATATTTAATATTATAATATAATATTTATATTATATAATAATAAATATAATATTTCTATTATAATATAATATAATATTTATATAATATAAATATTATATTATATAATTATATTATAATACAATATAATATATTTAATATTATAATAAATATAATATTTCTATTATAATATAATAAAATATTTCTATTATAATATAATAAAATATTTATATTATATAATATTATATATTTATTACTATTATAATAAAATAAAATATTATATTATATTATATTATATATTTATTACTATTATAATATAATAATTTATTACTATTATAATATAATAATATTATATTATATTATATTATATTATAATATTATAATATAATATATTTTAATATATTATAATATAATATTATAATATATTATAATATAATATTATAATATATTATAATATAATATTATAATAAATTATAGTATATTATAATATAATATTTATATTATATTATAACAATATTATTAATATTATATAATATTATAATATATTTAATAATATGCATTGTGGTAGTTTAGATGGCAAAGCGCTCTAGTTCAGAGAATCAAGAAAATGGTGTGGAAGACAATGGCGAAGCCTCAGAGAAACATCAAACCAGTGCTGCAAGGCTGTATCAGGAAATCGATGTTTCAAACTTAGTGGCAAAGGATGTGGAAAATTTTGAAAAAGTAGCCATTATTGGGTGGTTTCTAGGAAAAAAGTTCACAAGAAATGAAACTCGAGAGTGTGTATCCCATTCCTGGAACTGTGTGCCGATTCTGATTTTTTTGCCAAAGGGATTCTTCGTGGCAATCTTTGAGGTGGAAGCTACAAGAAACGAAATCCTGATGAAGGACGGTTGGCGAAATGGGGATTCCCATCTCTATCTGCAAAAATGGTGTAGGAATTTTAATCCCCTAGAATTTAATCCCCTAGCAGGCCCAGTATGGATCATACTATATAATTTTCCCTTCGAATACTGGTCTGGTAATTGCCTAAAAAAGATTGGTGATTCGTTTGGCCAAACAATAGATTTTGACATGAGAAATGGCGAATCACTGCTTTATGCAAGGATAAAAGTTTTGACAATAAGTGAAATTCCAAAAGAAACAAAACTTCTAAATAGTAGAGAAATTTGGACTTAGTGCTTGGAAATCGAAAGAACGGTTTTCTTTTGCGTAAAGTGCAGAATGAGAAATCACAATGAACCAACGTGTAAGAGATTTCCAAAACCAAACAGAGGCATCTGGAGGGAAAAAGCCCATCAAAGTAAAAACATCAATAAAAACATGGAAGAAACTGGTATCCCAGAAGAAAGCCAACCTATAAATAATTGGGTAATGGTACCAACCAACCCAAATGAAACGGTTATGCCGGTCCAAGAAGCACAAATGGAGGAGGGAGAGATAGACCCTGATCCTACGCCACTAATGATAGAATATCCAATGCAGGAGTATGAAGGGGAAGACGACCTCTTGCTTTGTGGAAAATCTTCCAGTCAAAAGGATGAAGAAGATCTTGACATCTTAGAAGAAAGACATAAATGCCAAACAACGAAGGCCTCAACCTCGAAAGTTGGAAGGAAATCGTTCAAACAAAAGCATGAAGAAGAGGCACAAAAAAGCAACCAACCATCAATTAGAACCTATATGACAAGATCCAAGGGAGGTTGTCCCTCCCTTGGACGGAGATGAAGATTCTCACATGGAACATTAGGGGCCTGAACGCCCCTAACAAAAGGCGATTGGTTAAGCGCTAGTTGGAAATCCAAAACACGGAATTAATTCTACTTCAGGAAACGAAGCTTGGAGAGAAGGAAGTAGAATCTTTCATTAAAACTTGCCAAAGTTTGCATGGTGACTTTGTAGCAGTACCGAACCCGGCAGGTGGATTAGGCTTGCTTTGGAATCCGAGATTTCTGGAAGTAGAGGTAACTGTCAAAAATAAAAATTGGATGAAAGCAAAGGTAAAAATCCTAGACTCTACATCAAGCTTTCTTTTATTTAATATCTACGAGCCCACTAAAACAGAAGAGAAAAAAGTTGTCTAGGATTCTCTTTTATCTGAAATGAGTCAAGAAAGCACAATTTTAGGGGGGGACTTTAATACAATTGCTGACTTGAGCAAAAAAAATGGTGGGGTTAGAAAAGTTTCTCAGCCTTGGAAATATTTTTCCAAATTTATTGAATCAAGCAACTTAATAGATATTAGAACTTCGAATGGTTTTTTCACATGGAACAATAGAAGGCAGGGCTTTACTAACATTGCAGAGAGACTAGATAGGTTCCTTCTCAGACCACTTTCTGGTGGAACTTCAGGTGGATTCGGTCAAAAAATAGAATAGGGGCCAATTCAAATTCCACAAAATGTGGCTACGGCATGAAGGTCTGAAGGATTTAATGTGTTCCTGGTGGAATGAACCGTGCCCATGGAAGGGAACGAAAATGTTTGTTTTTCATAAGAAGTTGAGCAGAATGAAAGAGAAATTGAAGTTTTGGAACTCCCACATTTTCAAAAATATTTTTGAAGAAAAGAAAAGATTAGAAGTCGCACTAGAAGCTCTCGGGGAAAAGGTAATCTGCAAGGATGGCATGTCAAATGCAGAATTCTGGGAAGAAAAGAAATTGCTAAAAGACTGTAATGAAGTCCTATTACGGGAGGAATGTTTTTGGCGTTCTAAATCCTAGGAAGTTTGGCTGAAAGAAGGAGACTCTAATACAAAAAATTTCCATCATACTACCAAACTAAAACAAAGTTGGAACAAGATTTCTGAAATAAAGGACGCAAATGGTTTGGTCCATCAAGCAGCCGAGGACATTCAAAAGTTGGGAGTGGATTACTTTGAAAATTTGTTGGGTGGCTCAGGATCGACTGAAAGCAAACATTGCAATCTTATAGATGGTATCCAGAAGGTGGTTTCGCAGGAAGATAATGCTATGCTGGAAGCAAAAGTGTCTTCAAAAGAAGTAAAGCAGGGGGTGTTTGATTTACAACCAGAAAAATCTCCCAGTTCAGAAGGGTTTAACGCCCTTTTTTACCAAGTCTGTTGGGATTTTTTGGGTGCTGAGGTGGTTGGCATTGTGGAGGAGTCTCAGAAGAAATCAATTAAGTTCAAGGATTTTAATAACACAAATATTGCTCTTATTCCGAAAAAATATGTCTGTGAATCTTTTGCAGATTTTAGGCCAATATCCCTCTACAACACAATTTATAAGATCATAACCAAGGTCATGGCGAACAGGCTGAAAATCATTTTGCTGAAAGTTGTGGGAATGGAGCAAAGCGGTTTTGTCCCGGTAGAAATATTTTAGATGGGATAGTTGTTGCGCATGAAGTGGTGCACTCTTTAAAAAAATTGAAAAATGAAGGCATGCTGGTTAAACTGGATTTAAGCAAAGCTTATGACAAGGTCCAATGGCGTTTCCTATTAAAGACAATGGAGAAGATGGGGTTCGGCCAAAGTTGGTTAAAATGGGTCTTCAGTTGTATTTCATCGCCAAGATATTCAATCCTGATAAACGGGATCCCTTGTGGTTTCTTTAACATGTCAAAGGGCCTAAGGCAGGGAGACCCAATCTTGCCTTTCCTCTTTGTATTAATGATGGATCCTTTCAGCAGGCATATTTCGAATGAGTGTCGTGTTGGGCAATGGCGTGGTGTGGAGGTGGCACCAGGTGTGCAGTCGATATCGCATCAGTTATTTTTAGATGATACCTTATTCTTCGGTTGGGCCTCTATGGAAGAAGCGAAAGCTATGAAGGAGGCGATCAACTTGTTAAGAGATGAGGCTGGTCAAGTGGTAAATGGCGATAAGTCAAGTATTTTATTTTTCAATGCTGGGAAGGCTATTCAATGTCGCATACCAAAATTTCTTGGATTTAAAAAAGATAGGTTGCCAACAAAGTATTTGGGGATCCCGCTCTTTGAAGGTAATCCAAAAGCAAGCTTGTGGGACGATATAGTAACTAGATGCAAGAGAAAGATCAAAGCTTGGAAGGGTAGATGGTTGACTCTGGCCAGTCGAATAATGATGGTAAAAGCTGTGTTGGCAGCAATTCCAATCTATCTCATGGCATGCCTGGATATGCCATCCAAGGTGGCAAAACAATTGTCTGCATGCCAAAGAAAACTATTGTGGGATGGCGCCCAGGAGAAGGAGCACATTCCTTTGATTGGTTGGGGGACTGTTTTGAAACAAAAAGAGAATGGTGGGGTTAGTTTAAAGAATGTGAAACTGCAAAACCTCGCTTTAGGAGCTAAATTCGCTTGGCGAATCTATAAAAATCTAGAGGAAATGTGGAGTAAAATTCTGAAAGGAAAATACTTGGATTCAGATGTCAGTGAGAGGATCCTCACAATAGAAAACCCACAAAAAGGCCCGGCCTTGTGGAACTTTGTGATAAAGAGTAGATATTTGATAACCAATCATCTCACTTGGATAATCAAAGATGGGTTGAAGGCTCTATTCTGGCACGATTCGTGGAATGGTTATGCTCCATTAGTCTCTTTGCCCAACATGGATGAAGCCTGTCAGTTAACAAGTTTAGTTTATGGTGAGAGCGTAGCATCCTTTGTGAACTTGTCCAAAGAGCGTGGTAGATCGGCTTTCAAATGGAAATCCTTCTAAATGCTGGAGGCAAGTGTAAGAGCATCCCTCCTTGAAGAATTGAATAAAATATTTGTTTCCTTCACAAATGAAAGGGATTCCCTCAGCTGGTGCGTGGCCAAAACTGGTGAATATTCGGCGAGGTTGGGGTATAGGGTGCAGTGTTTGGAGCAGGTAAATGAAAAATGGCCAAAAAAGCTTCTGTGGGGTAAATTCGTTCTCCCAAAGGCTGGTGCATTTGCCTGGATGGCAATGCACGAACGCATCCTTTCAGGCGAGCGCTTGAAACGCATTGGTATGGCTGGTCCCTTCACGTGCCTGCTTTGTGAAGAGGCAGAGGAAACAACTGGCCATCTTCTGGTGGAGTGTGACTTTGCCCAAAGTTGTTGGCGCCACTTTTGTGAAAATCTTGGGTGGCAGGGCCCTCTTCAAAAGAGTATAAAGAACATATTCTTCTCGTGGCCTCAACTTAATCTGGGATCTGCTCTAGCGGGTCTTTGGCAAGAAGTGCCTGCAATGGTGGTCTGGCAATTGTGGCGGGAGCGTAACAGTAGAATATTCAAAGGTAAATCTTGTGAGTTAAATGAGGTTACAAACATAATAGAGGTGGGTATCTCAGAACACTTTAATGTGGTTGTCCAAAATTGCCGTTAAAAATTCTTCTCGAGTTGGGACAGGCAGATGGAACTAAACTGGCCATTGCTAAAGAAGCGAGATGCAAACTTGTTGAAGTGGAAGCAGTGTAGGGAAGGGTTGAGGTGGATGCTTCCACCGAGGGGGAGACTTAAATTAAACTTTGATGGGGCCTCAAAGGGAAACCCAGGCCCCTCAGGTGTTGGCTTCGTTGTAAGAGACGCAAAAGGCATTGTGGTGTGGGTAGCCTCATTCAAACTATAGGATGGGTCCAATAATGATGCGAAGGCGGCTGCTCTATTTGAAGGTCTAAAATTTTGTGTGGATAAAAACTTATTGGTATTGGACATCGAAGGAGACTCAGAGGTGGTGGTGCGAGCAGTAAGCTCAAGGAGTGCTCCAAGCTGGAAACTCTCGTGTTGGATTGCTAGAATTTCTCCTCTTCTGGATCTCTTGGAATCCTACTCGATTGGCCATGTCTTCAGGGAAGCGAACGCTTTAGCAGATGTGTTGGAAAATGAGGCATTATTCCAGACAGTTAGTTAGAAAGGTTCTTCAAATCTGCGCTCGTGGGCCTCGCTGGGGTCGGTGGCTCACGTGTTTCGCCCTCCTTCATCGGATAGCGGCCTTGCAGAAGGGGTATGACCAATGCCCCCTAGTATTGCTACTATATTAAGCATGCCCAGGTAAATGGTATGACTTCGTCGAAGGTTTGTTGGAAGTCCAAAGGAAGTGGAGGTGCTTGTTAGAAGATGTTATGTGCAGTGTGATAGTTGTGGCAATGTCCAAGGCGCACCCAAAATGCTAGAAAGGAGGTGTTCATCTTTGCAGCGAAGTTGGCCAGAGTTTTGGGTTGCTTCTTGGTGTACATCTCTACTTACAGTGGTGGAAAGGCTCATGGATCTGGTGTAGGCGTCATTGCAGTCTTGAATCTTTTGGATCCCTTTGAACATAATGTTTGTCTGTTTTCTTGTTTGCTTGCAGGTTTGGTCTGTCCAGTTTTGTGTTCCTGGCGGATCTTCCATCTTGATTTGTACAATGCTTTGATATTAATAGATGTGTGCTACCCACTTAGGTAGCAATTTTCCCAAAAATAATAATAATAATATGCATTGTAATTTATTTACTTTTGAATTCCATTTTAAAATCTTTTTTAGAAGGTGAAATTAGGGCAGGCAAATTGGGGAGGGTAAATTTTCATTTTAATAAACATACTCTAAAACCCTTGTCGAAACCCTTTTTTTGCAGGCTGCAACAGCTACAGCTCACCAAATGGAGAAGTGAAAGGTCACTATTAGCAAGCAAGTGTGACTGGGGGAGTTGTCTACAACTCATTTTTTTTGGCTTTTGCAGTTAGAATACCCGAGGACAGCGTTGGACAGAGGGAAGCGTTTATTGATTTTTTTGTTTTTCTTTTTAACTCTGCAAGTCTTTTCATGGGTGTTCAACCCTGTACTATTAACTGTGTAGGGAGAAGGATGTTGAAATGCTAAAACCTAAATGTGCTCATTATTAGGATCTTGGTCGTAATTTTCATTATAATAAACATACTCTAAAATCCTCGTCGAAACCTTATTTGCAGGTCATAGCTCACCGAATTGGAGAAGTGATTTAGTTGAATACCACAAACTTTTCCAGCGTCCTCCTTGCCTGCAATAAAATTAGATTTTTGGAACAGGTATGTACATCCATTACGAATAGCACGGCATGGATTACTATTCTCAACAGTTATTACAGAATTTCCTTCACCTGCTGACTGTAGCAAGGGCACTGTGTTATCATTCTTGTTTGTATAAGCCATGTGACCTATGAAAGTTATGACAAGAAGATTAGTTGTAATGGAAAAGGTCCAAAATCCCCAGTTTAATGTGATGACTATTTCCAATGAAATAATACAAAGAGATAAACAAAAAGTTTTGAATCTCTTGTGCCACAACCAACACTACAACAATGACACAAGAATACAAATGTTTGCATCTCATATAAAAGACTGTTGTTGTTTTAAAATTAAATGCTAGGTCAGCTTCAATGTAATACCAGAGTAGCAATAGCCTAAATTCATGTTATTTTTCACCCATGTAATACATAGATGGTAGAAACAGAATGAAAAGAAAACTTGAATACCCATGTTAAATTTCCCCAGAAGTCATGCAAAACCTAACTTTTTTTTTCCAACACTTGCTCTATACTAGCATTTGGCCCAAAAAAGGAACAAAAATGTCAAGTATGCCAGCCTCATAGATCAAAAAATTTACATTAATGGAACCTCCCACAAACTATAAATAATGTGCTACTTGAGCTTGAGTTATCATCTACAATAGAGAAAGCTAAAAGCTTAAGCTAGTAAACATGCATCAAAGCAACAATAACAAATCTAGGTTTGACAGCAGGTATGCGATGAGATGAAGTTGATAACCATTTGCATATGAAAACCACTGCCCTATTAACTACACAATTTTCACAGTGTGAAAGCACTTTATAAAAATGCATCAAAGAAGCTAGATTGAAGCATACCCAGTTCCATCAACATAGGTTTCAGCTTAACGTTTACATACAATGACATGCAAAGTTCCATCTTAATCAGATTTAACATGTATCAAAAGGCATCCAAAAGACTTGAGGTGTCAGTCCCTAAACTTTTGCACCATGTGCTTTGGCTACATTGGGAAATTAGCATTCATGTTTCACTGATGTGTTTAACATGGGTGAAACTATCAGCGTCGACCCTTCCATACATTTAACCTGGGTACATTGCTAAGTATCAATTTAAGTGTCTTTACTCTCATTTAATCCAGGCTATAGATGTGGCTCTCGGCATATGTAATGTTTCTTCATTCTCATTAGTTTGTATAAAAGCCTTGAATTATTAAATGAAATTCATTGAATGCATAACAGTTACCTATAATTTTATTGCATAACAATGAGAGGGAGATTGATAGTTCAGTCACCATGCCGTGCTTCCACATTTTACATACATTTCTAAAATCCAACTTGATGCAGAGCAAGAGGATTCACAATTCAACATAAAGGGAACATATTTCACAATAATGGGTTTCAACCCATTCACCCATCCTACAAGGCAACTTTCCTTATCAAATTCTTGAATCTTAGCACCAAATCTGAGAATAAGACCAAATAACCACTTGTATAATCTATAAAACATCTCATCAACATAAAATGACTGATTCATTCCCAACTACAAACTTGACTTCACAAAAAATGTGAACTTTCAAAGGTTGACTATCCAAATTAGCAAATAGGTCTATCTAGACACAACAAAGAGAAACTTTACATTTCCAAGTTCATTCTTCCATTTTTATGCTACAAAAAAAATGTAAAAGGGTTTGCAAAACCATATTATAAATTCTTCCAAAAATTATTCATGTAATTTCAACAAACACACACATTGGACTTTCAATTTAGTCTTCCTAATTGGACTAATACAACTCTGCCAACACGGGACAGTCAACTTAAAAAGGTATCAAACTCGTTTAAACACCAATCCCTATTAGAAAATGGATCTATATACATCCTTTCACCTTTCCATAATAATATTCCTCAAGAAGATCTATTACTTTTCAATCAAAACTCTTAAATCCTCAATATGCTCTGATTTTTCCAAAATTTCAACCAATTTCTAGACCTAGGGCTTCCTTGAAACTGCTCTAAACCAAACATTCAAGGCCTAAAACTTTGGAATATTTTAAAATACATATAAAACTCCTTACACACCAATTTTTAGGAGATTTTGATGATTAAAATAAGAGATATGCAATTTTGAATGCTTGTTGCCCTGTGTAAATCTGAACTTGACTGTTTCTACCAAAATGAGCATAACTTTCTTAATATTCAATGAAATGACCTCAAACCAATGCAAAAAATAAATCTAACTCATTCCTCTATCCAACCATATAATATTTAGTTCATTTCTATTTTGTACATGTCCGTACAATTCGCTGCAACACGACTGTTACAGAAAAACCTAGAAATTGCAGCCACAAAAACCTACATAACTTTCATTCTACTTCATGAAAATGAATGAAATAAAAACTAAATTTCAGTAGAAACATAGGAATATCAAATCAGATGACTGAACCTTGAAAATATTGAAGTATATAGCCGTACAAGTCTCTGCAACTTCTATTTTCTCAGAAAAAAATCAGAAAAATTGGAGGTTTTCATTGATTTTCAATAACAAAACTTCAAATATCATTCCTCCTCCCTTGACTCATGATGTGTGAGTCTTATTTATGTCTTTCAATCCATAACCAACTCCAACCAATCGACCAAAACCAACCTTATACCTACCATGACCCTTAAACTTCTCAATTTGTCTTTTTTTGCCAACTTTACAATTTTGCAATTTTACAAGATTTTCATATTTTGACACACTAACCCCTATAAGACCTCAAATACATTCAATATGGTCTTGTATGAACTTACAAATTCCTTTTACATGAATTTTTCCCTTCATATTGTTTTACAAGAAATTTTGCAACATTTAACACAACTTGCACCTTTCTTGCAAATATGACAAAAATTGACCAATTGACAACATTGACCACTCTACCTATGCAAACACCTATAAAATGACATAAACACATCAAAATGGTCTTGAGATACCTTATTCATTGACCCCCTAACACTCCTTACTCATTTGTTTACAATTAGGCCTCATGGAGGTTTGAAAGCAAACAGGTGCTCCTGCACCACAACTAAATCATCATCTATCACCAGTACCACAAAACTTGGGCTAATCCAATATGTAATAATGTTTATTTGGGAATGTGTAGGGCTAATGGGGTCAAAATGGACAATCTTATCAAGTTGGTTACTCCACCTAAAGCATCAAACAAGAGTAAAAAATTGTTTGTTGGGTAAAGTTGTGATATCATGTTTATATTTACTTGTTGCTTTCTTTTTCCTTGACTTTCCAGTGTTCAAACTTATTTTTTCTTCCTCTTAAACCGATTTCCTTGAATTAAAAATCTGGAGAAATAGAAGTGTGTAGCAGATTTTATACAAGTCAGGTTTTCCTTTTATCAAACTACTTGGAATAGATAATAGAAGATCAAATGCACAAAAAAATTGACTTGTATCAATGTGGCTATATACTGCTATACTAGGGAAATAGCATAACAATTTTTCCTATTGTTGAAGGTTAAAAAACATCCCCATTTCATCATTAAGTACATACAATCTACCTTTCACTACAATGTCTAAGTGTCATGTTTATGGCAAGCTCCAAAAGAGATGAATGGAAGCACAAACTACATCAGTTATAGAAATATTCATAATGGAGGATAGCGCTTTCAAACTGAAGTATATGAGCTACTTTCTCCTTTTTCAAACATGTCCTCAAATGGACAAAAAACACTAAAGGACAGGCAAGCTACAAGCAATAGATGGTTGATCTAAACACTAAGATTGCAATATTTTTTAATCAATCCTCTCCATTACAGAAAGTAAGTTCTGTAGATTTTTTCTTTAAAGTTGCTTGTGAATGGATTCAAGTTGCTAACTTTGTTTTTGGAATTAGAGTAGGATATGGGTTTTTCATTTTAGTGACGTGAAAAGGATGCAACCATACTTGTTTTTGTTGACATAATTAGCATTAAACTTGGAGACATTGTTCTTGCATATGCTCTTTTTTTTTTTAGGGAAACCCATTAAAAATTGACCAGATTTGGGGAAAATGCCTTTTTTTCTCCTTTCACTGAATGCATTATTCCATAGTTTGTGGGAGCAAACATGAAAGTGTTTAGTATTGTTTAGCAAGTCATTTAAAATATTTTCAAATTGAACAATTTGCAGTCTTCCTTGGTATCTTGTTTCAAAAAGAATAGTTATTATAGGAGGCACTTGATCTTGAGGAAGAGGTAAAATTTATTTTTATTTTTTAATTTATATTTATTCTTTTGAATTGAAGTTTATTTATTTGTTATTTTATTGTTTATTATTAATTTTTAAGTTTATGTTATTGTAGGTATTATTAGTTTATAAAGGGAGAATTTTTTTTATTTTTTATTTTTTAAATAAAACATCTTAAACTTTTTGCTAAGTTTGTCCTTTGGAAAGATCATCCTCATGAAATTCTTCACTTTGAAAGGGATAAGTCATTTTGAACCACATTTGAAATCTCTAACTTAGAATTTCTAGATGAAATCTCTAACTTAAAATTTCTAGATGAAATCTCTAAGTCATTTTGATTGTGGACAGGTGCAGGGCAAGGAGAAAATGCAAAACCAGTGCCTTCTAGATGCATTTACAACCCACCCCATATGCAACAGTGGCATCATTGAATACATGCATTCACACCAATGGCTTTTTAGTTTTAGTTTTAGTTTTTTTCAGTTTTAAAAGCATAATAAATCAGCAGTTTGCATACTATGAAAGATTTTGTCTTCAAAACTCTATATATAGAGTTTTTTATAATATATTTTATATACAGTTTGAATGTAAAATGAATTATTTTCAATCCTTTGAGGATTCAAAACTCTATATATATAGTTCTTTGTAACATATTTTATATACAATTTGAATATACAGTGAATTATTTTCAATCCTTTAAGCAGATTTGTTGAAGTTTTATTATTATTTTAGTTTATAAATGACTACCATGACTAAATAAATGACTAAACAATGACTAAATAAATGACTACAATGACTAAAATGACTACAATGACTAAATAAATGACTAAACAATGACTAAATAAATGGCTACAATGACTAAATAAATGACTACCATGACTAAATAAAATGATTACCATGACTAAATAAATGACTACTATGAATAAATAAACAACTACCATGACTAAATAAATGACTACCATGACTAAATAAATGACCAACTAACAACAATCAATGACTAAATTAACCACTAAATATACTACCAAATTGGTCAATGACTAAATATATGACTAAATAAATCACTACCATGACTACATAAATGACTAGTTAACAACAATCAATGATTGAATTAACGACTAAATCAATGACTAAATAAATGACTAAAAATAGTTGTCATAAATTTGGTCATGTTATAAATGACCTGCAATAAACTACTAATGGTCATGTGACCAACATTAGTCATTTATATGCAATTTTTAGTAGTTTATTTAGTCATATATTGTTGTTTGTGTACTAGTGAATAACTAGTTTATGAAATTGTAAACCAAGAGAAAATTTTGTTGTGATTGAAAGATATAAAACTTTAAAGCTCTTATGTTATTAAAACTTCAACAAATTTGGGATTGAAACAACATTGGAAAATAATTCTATGTATATTCAAACTGTATATAAAATATGTTACAAAGAACTCTATACATAGAGTTTTGAATACAAAATATTTTACAGTATGTAAACTGTTGATTTATTATACTTTTAAAATTGAAAAAAACTAAAACTAAATGTTGTGAATGCATGTCTTCAATGATGCCACTATTGCACATGAGATGGGTTGTAAATGCATCTAGGAAGACACTGGTTTTTCATTTTCTCCTTGCTCTGTACCTATCCACAATCAAAAAATAAACATATTACTAAGTAGCATAAACAATGAATATCTTAAAATCATATACCCATAAGCATTAGAGTAAGTCTAATAAATAAAAATGCATAGAATTAATGATATTACAAAAGAAAATAATTTGCAAAAGAATTAATATCAGAGCAATATCTTAAATATTACTAGATTATTAGAGTAATATCTCCTTGCTTTGTACCTGTCCACAATCAGAAAATAAACATATTACTAAATAGCAATAAACAATGAATATCTTAAAAACAAATACTCATAAGCATTAGAGTAAGTCTAATAAATAAAAATACATAGAATTTTTTTTTATATTGATAATAATGCATGTTCCAAAGAGAGTGTTGTCTTGTATTCACCTCTATAAATTGAATAGCTCCCTATAATAGAAGTCAAATATGAAATCATTGGGAATTTATGAGATGTAACACAACCATTTGTAATTCATATGGAAACAACAAAATATAGCCATGTCTTTTACAAAGAAGTCAGAGATGTTTGTTAGCTAAGTAAGTTGAAGTCGAGGATTTACCATTTAGATGATATTAACATGTAGCATTATCATAATTTTTGATAGAATTGTACAATATTATAAATACTGAAAATAAATGCCTTTGAAATCCATTACTTTATTAATGTCATTATAGTAAAACATTTTATTCTCTTTGTCAAGGTTTTCTTTTTGTGGTCTTCGCTATTGTCTAATATCATCTAATGGATTCTTTCCAGGTGTTGAACTACCATGATTCAATAATATACATATTAGCTCCCTTAAGTTATGCAACTGTGAATGGATGCTCAAATGCTATGATTGTGCTTGGAGTTGTTGGAAAGTTATAATTTGAGTGTTTTTTTCACTTGTAGTGGCATTTCTTTTGTCATGGTTCACTTCTGAAAGGAGCACTCCAAGTCAAAGCTAGTTTTCTTTTTGGTAAGAGGTAGATTTCAAAGATCTCTTTATTTGTAACTTTTGATCTAATGATATTTCCATACACTTAATAGAGAATTGATGCAAAGCATGGAGGATTCACTCAAACAAATACAATACAAACAATTTGTAACAATCTTTCAATCCTTAAAACTCTAACTTGACTTTGTTTCACAAACCCTTCATATTCTCCTTGTAGCATACCAGACAAAGAAATCTTAGCATATCTTTCAAAATACTTGTCAAACCCACAAAAAAATTATCATTATGAGTACCCTTTATCCTCTACTTTAACATATATGATTTTTTCATATACAATTTTTTTTAGAACATACCATTCAAAAAAAGACTGTCATGTTGTCGTAAGGCCTAAAAAAATAGAAATTCACTATTTTTTGGTCATAACTTGGAGAGAACAGATTCAATCCACAATATAAAAGCTATTTCAAATACCCTTTATTGATTACTTCAATATATCTCAAAATATCAGGGGGTCACTTTGGACCATCAACCCCAAATAATTGCTGCTACACTGCCCCAAGACCTTAAATAGGTCACTTTTTCAAAGCATCATACCTCCAAACACTTTCCCATTCCAAAAACTCTACTCCAATGGTCTAGGTAGGTCTCAAATAGATTAAATCCACAACTTTCATCAATAGAAACCTTTACAAATTCACCCAGCTCCAAAATCTCATTTTTGGCCTATTTAGGCTTGCATAAAAGAGGGTTTATTGAAAATATGACCTCCTAACCTTGTTTCACCTTACCAATGGCTCAAACACATCCTTTTGGGCTTGCACATGCTTAATCAATCCACTCCTCTCCTTTAACAACTCCATTTCTTCAAACCCTAACCTCTAACCATTGATTTCTGTAGACACTGAAAATAGGTCTCCGATGACACTTTTCACTAATTTTTCGTCTAAAACTGATTAAATAATTTATTATTTAATTAGCGCTAATATTCTTCTTCTAATTCCCTATAATTAAATAATTTTTAATTATTTAATTATTGTTCTTCTAAACCATTAATTAAATAATTTTTATTATTTAATTAATATCCATCACTATTTCTTCCTAACTATTCTTCTTAGATTAAATAATTCTTTAATTATTTAATCCCTTACTTAATATTTCCTCTCAAATTAAATAATTCTTTAATTATTTAATTTGTCTTCAATTTCAATCATCCATGTCATCAGTCCAGTTGATTAATTTGTTCAATCAACTAACCCTTTCAACATTAACATGTCCTAAGGGAATTAATTATTTAATTAATTTCCCCCCATATCCTAGTGTGATAAATAAATAACATTTATTTATTTATTTATCCCCTTTTATCTTCTTTGTAATTAAATAAATTCATTTTATTTAATTACCTAATATGGGCTCATAAATTAATAAATTATATTTATTAATTTATTGCATTTATCCTTCTAACTTGCTAATTTTGAAAGGTGAGGATAATTCATCTTATTTATTTATAAAATCTTTAATTATCCTCACCTAGATTTCATTCTCACTTATCTCTCCCACTTTCTCTCACTTCACTTCAGCTTTTCTCTTCCACTTTCTAATTTACATTCCCACTTATTTCTTCCATTTTTCTAATTTCTATCTCACTTAACTCTTTCCCCTTTCCACTCATGACTCTTATTTTCCAAATCCACTCCCCACTTTCGAAATGGTAGATTTTAGTTGAAAATAAATAGTTTCCTTATTTATTTTCAAATTTTCAATTAGCTCTTCTCTTTCTCAATTTAACTCATCCTTCACTCTTTCATTCCTCCACTTTTGAAAAAGTATATTTTGATGAAAATAAATACTTTCTTTATTTATTTTCAATTAACTCATTTTGTCCTCCACTTTTAAATGCAAGTTTCCTTCCAACTTATCCTTGCATTCAATCTTGTCTATTGATTATCATTCAATCTTGTCCATTCAATTATCTTTTTGAAATCTGTAAATTGAGGACTTATTTCTCAATTTAGGGGAGACCACATCTTCGATTTCCTTGCGATCATTATGTCAAATTGCTTTCAATATTTAGTGCATTTGATCACATTTGAGAGCTACAAATCAAATCTATTGAAGGAATAAGGACAACAAAATGGAGTGAGAGAAGCACATAATGAGGGTTTGCATTTCCATTTCTTTCTTTATTCATTTTGTTCTCACAATTTTGTTGATGTATTGGGGTTTTATTTCATGATATTTTCTTTGTGGTCTCAACATTTTGATATCATGTATGCTTTAACCATTTTCCTTAGATACATTTGGTGAACTTGACATGAACATGCATTATACTCGATCCAATTTTGTGGGTTTTTGCAAGTTTTAGGTGCTTTGGTGACTTTGATTGTAGATCTGCGCAGTTGGAAGAAAATATAACATTTAGAGTTTCTTTGTTTACATGCAGGGTTAGATAGGACCTCATGCACACATAGTCTAATTATGTGGTTGAATTTACAACAAATATTCCTTCAATTGGTTTAAAATGAACAACAAATCTTCATCTAATGCTAATTAGGGGGTTTTAAATTGACTACAATTTCACATAGCCTAATTAGGGGTTAAAATTGATTACAATTTTTTTAAAAAAAATTGCCTTAAAATGAATCCTACAATTCTCACATAGTCTTAATTAGGATTTGGATCAAAGAACAACAACAAATTTCACATTTCATGCATTCAAAGGATTTAAAATGAACAACAAATTACATTTAATCATGGCTTAAATTGATCAAATCCTTTCAAATTAAAGTGGAATTAACCTCATCTAGTCTTAATTAGGATGCAAATAGATCAATGAACACATGTCATGGAAATTTTGAAACAAGACTATTTGCTTTAGTTTAGACAACACTTCATTTTCTAAGGGTTAAAGAACAGGTGTTCGCATGTTAGAGACTCGAAAGGTGAAAACATAAACACATGTTTGTCGAAGACTTAAATTTGAAACTACAAATTACATTTGGTGCAGGATGTTCGTCGAAGACTTGATTTTGAAACTAATTGTATTTTTAGATTAGATAACATTTTGAATTAGTGGTTAAAAAGAACCCTATATGTCGTGTTTGGTGCACTTGCACATTCTATGTTACCCAATCCAGTGTGTACGTATCCAATCCCCTTGCACACTTGTGCAATCTTGGGTGACAAGAAATACACATTGGTCTCCTTTTTTTAGGAGAGGCTTCCTTGGGGATCTTATCACCTCAAGGTTTGACCTTGAGCACATTTTTGGATGGGCTATATCAAAGGGGGGAGAACGAAAGTTGTACCCCAAGGAGTGGCTAGCGTCATTCGAATCCAAGCCACGAGACCCTCAGTTTGCTGAGACTTGTTGGTGATGAGAGTGGGAGTGGGCCTCCTAGTTCTCAGGCTATTATAGACGGGCTCTCTGTTCACAGATTCCCTTACTATACACCTCTTGTTTTAGAAGCCAAAATCCTTCTATTTGTCGGTATAGGAGGGACCACCTCTCATGCCATCCCATGTTCTTGTGGCTCTTAGTAGAGATGAAGAGTTCATCATGGGAGATTCATGAGAACTTGAAGCTTGGTTGACTCGGAGAAGTGAGTGTCGTGGAGGAGAGCCAGTGTGACCAAGCTTCTAAGTCATCTACTAAGAGTAAATGCAGCTGGAGTAATCCAAGTGGGATCTGACAAATATTGTCCTTGTCAGCCTAGGATTTGTGCTTGTATTGCTAAAATCAAACAACATTCACAATCAAAAACAAACTCAAAAAAATAACTTTTTGTTTATGGTGTCTTGCATGTGTGTATTCAAAAAATTGTCAAAACAAATCAAACATCACACCAAAATCTGATAACATTTCAACTTTGACACAAACTAAGCCAACATTTTCCAAACAAGTTGTTTAAACCAAAGATTTGCTCGCTTCATTTTCCATCATTCCATCACATTCATTTAGCTTACTTGCATCACTTAAACAAATCTTAGGTTGCATGCACCTTTTTGAAAACTTTGGAATAGGGAAACTTGCCATATCTTGTCATAGGCCCATTACTACAAAGAAAAGTTATCATTGACCTTATGATTTTCCACATCAGTCCTTATCATTAACCTTTAAACTCATCAGTCTAGTTTAAGGCTCACCTTGTCAAACTTGTCACTTGTCATCCACTCTCCTTGAGGTCATTGATAATTTCAATTGGAAACATTGGACTATCTTAGGTTGGCTAATAACTCCTTCCTTAAGTTTCATAGCAAAGGTGCATAGTTCATACCATAGTCATCTCAAATGCATATCATATTTTTTTTACTGCTTTGCATTAGCATCATTCCCCTTTTAGACTTGGTCATACTTTAGATTCTAGTGACATTTTCATTACCCTCATTTAAGCATCCTCAAAATACCAAAAATACCAACAACAAAAAAAAACTTGCATTGCATTTAGGCATATCTTATTACAAAAAAAAATCCAAAAACATAGTTTAGGTTGCACACCTTAGACTTAAGTCACCCTCTTGGCATTGCCATTCCTTGGACATCATACCATAGATCTTGGACCATAGTGACATCATGTCTTCAATTCACCTTGATATGCTTGCTAGTCAAGTTGAATACCAATTAATCTACAACGGTCAATACCAGCAAGCCATAGACTTCAAAAGACAATTCATCCAATCCAAATACCAATCAACCTCAACCCATAGTCAACCACCCATCTATCCCTCTTACCAACAACTCATAAAACCTATTCCTCCATCCCTCTACCCCCACTATCAAGAGTCCCTTAGCACAATCCATGACATTAATCCACAACAAACAACAAACATCCACTTATTACCCTTATCCTAACCTTGACAAGGGAAACCAACTTTCCACTAATCCCTTCCAAGCCTCCAAGTCTTATTCTAGTCCATCATCTCGCAACCCATTCCAAGTCTCCACATCTTCTTGCATTCTTCGTCCACTAATCCATTCCTATTCACTCCATCCCAAGCTACATTTAGTCATGAAAATCATATCCTTGTCCAAAGTCACACTCCATTGCCTAAACTTGAGGATACATGTCAAGAGGAAAAACCAAGGCATGACAACATAGGTTCACCTTCATATCAAGATCCAAGTAGTCCATCCCATGACCCCATCCTTAATTCCATCCAAGAAATCCTTTCAAACAATCATGTCACCGAAGACAAACCTATCTTTGATCACAACACTACCATTGATCAAGAAATCCAAAATGACTCACTCATCGACCTTAATTCCATTCATGATCAAACATTTGAGGTTGATCCTATCCAAACTCCAAACACATCCATTTCCCAAAATGAGACACTTGCCTCCATGGGACACATAGATGATCTTCCTCTAGAACAAGAGTCTCCTACTCTAGACATATTTGCAAATGATCAAGATATAGCTGAATTCATAAGACTCTATGACAATGACCATGAAGACGGTTTTGACATCGACTTGGAAGCACTAGTAGAATCATCTAAATCTGATATGTCACAAAATCATACCAAAGATATCTAACATGTCAATGAATCTATGACATCTTATCAACTAGGATCATCTATCTATGTTAGAGCAGGCTTTCTTGCAGATGAGAAAATACCAAGTAATAATGTCCACATACACAATGATGGGTTAGCATCTTGTTTTCAAAACAAAAAATACCCCATTGCAAACAGAATCTGTCAGAGCATGCAATATCAAGGAAAAGGACTAGGCATACATGAGCGAGGCATTTGGGAACCAATACAGTTTCAAGAAAATTTTGGACATCAAGGTCTTGGCTATTCTTCAATCAATAAATCTAATGATGTTAGTGGTACCTCCTCGATATTGGGGGAAATTTTGTCTGATACAAACATCAAAATGGAGACCATGAGTAGTTCTTACCATAAGGTTTTTTCCAACAGTCCTTCCATCCACACCATAAATCGTCATTCCAACATGAATAAACCTTCCATTTAGAACCAACAAAAAGAAAATCATTACAAATCCAAAGTTCAAAATCATATATAAAATGCCATTAAATCAAGCAAAAATCCAAGTGGACAAATGAAGTTAAAATGGATCCTAAAGAAAAATGGATCAAGTAAAGAAAATAGTTCAGAAGTAAAAGTCGATCAAAATGTGGAGCCATAAGAAAAGAGGACTCCCACATATAATAAATGTCCATCTCCTTCGAAATGGTCATCAAGCAAGGCATATAAAACCATTGGTTCCAAATGTTATCCCAATCAAAATTCCAAACTCCGCCATCCAACATCCCAAGTTTGGAAAATAAAAAGTGATTCATTCAAACGTCCAAATAATCCTTCCATATCTACCATCATCCATCATTCCAAAAATCATACCTCATGAATCCGTCACATCTTGGCAGCAACTCTTTATTGTAAGGACTCTCATGGCACTCTATCGTGATGTGTGTATTTTGATAAATCCAACTCTAGTATCAGAAAGGATCATAATGACATCAATCAGTTATATGCAAGTGCTATAATCCTGACAAGGCAACTACTTCATAAAGGTCATTATCGGCATATCATCCATGGCACTAGTCTCTACATCAGCACCATTGAAGGATTCAAAACAATCAGTGATCATATAAAACATCAAGGCCATTTTGAAATATCAAAAATACAAAAAAAATGAGAAAAAGTCCTAAAAAAATGGTCACCTTGATGAAAATCTGGCAAATAGGCATCTTGGTGACAGCAAAAACAAAAAAAAAAAGGTAAAGAGAAAATTTTTGTCCAATAGTGAAAACCATTCTTATGGCGCTTTGGATAAGTACCATGAGGAAAACCTGGCAAACAAGCATCATGTGTAAAAAGCAATTATTTATGTGGATCATTACAATTGGGGGCAATTTGTCTCATCTCCCATACCCTTCACATGACATTTCTTATGACATTGCTAACCATCTAAACCCTGTCATTTCCATCCATTTTCCCACCTACTTTGATCTTGATAAGGATTAGGGTACAAGCATAAGTCATGCTTTGGGAAAACTCTGGACATGTTTATTCTTTGGTCATACACTATCCATGAAATATCATGTCATCACCTACATAGCCTCGTTATCCCTATGCAACATCATCCTTGGAGACCATATGATAATTCTTCCAGCCAATAACCCTCACGTCACCTATATTTTACCAAAGTCAATCCATTATCCTTTCATACCTATTGTCGGAATTGGCTTTCCCTTGTCATTAGTTTAAGGATTCTAATCCGCTTATCCAATATCCCTCATCATCCAATTCAATCATGAAAGGAATTCATTCCAAATGCAATAAGCCTAATTCATACAATCTTGTTATGCAACCTTGTACATCATCCAAAACATTCCTTGGCTTTGTTCCTAGCCTTGTTGCAAACCTTGATCCTTTATTCATATTATCATCATCCTCACATTATTTTGGGATGTGTCCTTCCCACGTCAAACAGCGTCGCCATCATCATCATCCCCTGTCAATTGATTTTTAGCTTGACTAGGGGAAAGATCATGTTTGTCCTAGGATTCTTGTGCATGCTTGCTCGCTTTCTTGTAGGCATCATTCATATGCATTTCTCACGATCCTCAAAACATTCAAAAAACACAAAAAAATCAAATATTCACAAAAAGACAAAAAAAAATCAAAGCATTCAAAAAAATTCATACAAAACATTAAATGTCCTAAAAAAATCCCAAAAAAATCAAAACATGTCAAAACCCAAAAATATTCAGATAACTTCCAAAAATCCCAAAAACAGAGTCAAAGTCAGTCATGTCATTCTTTGCCACTGTCGAACTACATTGCCTCTACGATTGGACGTAGGCAAGGCCATTTGTCGATGTGCCCTCAAGGCATTAGGTCAGTCCTTTAGGTTTGTTAAATAAACAATAAAATCATGATTCGATCTTTTCTCGTTAAAACAAAGTCAAGGGTCATGTCGAACTACAAGGTCTCTGCACATTGCTACGTGGGCAAGGCCATCTGTCGATGTGCCCCTAAGGCCCCCTAGGTTAGTCTTTTAGGGTTCTTCGGGTCAGTCAAAATAAATTGAACAATGTCAACTCAGATGTAACATAATCATTTGAACTTCAAACATACAAATCTTGAATCAACATTACAAGCAAGCCAACAAGTCTCCAAGTCAAATCAATCATTTGTCAAATCAATCAAACTAGTCAAATCAATCAAAACCAATGGTCTTATACAGGATGTGTCCTTCTTGAAACGAGACCTTGTCATTATCCCCTTTTGTCATTTTCCTTATACAAGTAGTTGCATGATTGAAACCAGACTTGACGTCTTATGCAGCATGTTTCTTCTCCTAAAACCAGGTCTTGTCAAAATAGTCAACCCGTCACTCACTTCATCCCTTAACACACTGGAAAACACTTATTGGAAAACAATCTGAATGTTTGTTGACCTTGTTGGTCTATTTTTGTCTTATCTTTTGGATTTTCTTTGGTCATGTTACTAGCCACCTTGAGGATGTCCCACAAAGGATTTAGAGGAGTGATGATGTATCATGACTTGTCTTTAATTTGATTGTTGTCTATGGTTTGTCTTGACAACACAAATGGGGAAACTTTGCCCTAAGTATGAGTTAGGACATTCCTTGTCTGCGACTGTCAGTTTTTGCGCAAAAGGGACTGCATCATCACCCTGGCTTTCTGTGCCATGGTGCATCGCATCCATTTTGTAAAATTAAAAAATGGCTCTTTAAAATAAAATGCACTTATGAAAGCAAGGGTTTCATCGCTACTGTAGAACCCTAATCCAAATACCTGCAAAACACAATAACAAACACATTAGAAGATCATATGCAAGTAAGAACAAGGATTCCCCATTAAATCCATTAACAAAACTCAAAATAGGAATGAAAAGAAAAAAATAATGAAAGAACAAGAAAGTAGATCAAATCCTATTGAAAGTAATGCAAACTATTGATCCCATGGGCGCATTGGTGCCAATTTGATTTGAAAATTGGCCCTTTCCCAACTCCAATGATGTGGTGAAGATGATTGATGAAAGATGCATGCTTGTGGTGATGACTTCAATGGAGCTCCATATTGAAAATCTGCAAAAATCCTAACTATGCTTGGATGAATTTGATAATAGATTGCTATGGATTTGAGTATAATAACTTTGCTCAAATTGTGGATGTCAAATACAATAGAGGAGCTCTCTATTTATAGAATGATAAGTTGAAAGAATGCCCAAAATAGAGCAATGTGGGACTAAATTTCATCCAATGGCAAAGTGCCACTTGTCCAAATGTGAATGGGCCAAGGATCTGCAAGTTTTGATGAATGTGCAAATAAATGCCAATATTTGAATTTTGAAATTGCATTAATGACAAGGTGGAGGGAGATTCAAATGGAGTAATGGCCACTTGGCTCAATGCAAAAGGACTTGTAAGAGGGAGTGAATGCCTTGTTGGAAGGACAAAGTCCACTTGGATTTGAATTTCAAATTTGAAGAATATTCCTCCAAAGATGCTTTGTTGAAGAAAAATAGAGATTTAATAAATCAAATAACTCTATTTTCATGTGCAAGTGGCAAAAGCTAGAGGATGGGACATGAGAAGAGATTAAATTAATCAGAGTTAATTAATTTAATGAGAGATTAGGGGATGTGACATTTTTGACTTAAATTTGTGGATTTAAATAAATCAAAATGAGAGGAATGTAATTATAGAGATAGTTAAATAAATATTTTTGATTTATTAACTAAAGAAGGTGAATGTTAAATTAAATCAGATAAATGTTAATTTATTTAAATTAATAGGATGACTTTAGAGATTTAATCAAAAAGTGAATTATTTAATTAAATAGAGATAATTAGATCAGGTTGATTGATTTAATTGACAAAAGAGAATAACTTAATTAAATAAATGATTTATTCAATTAAGGGAGGAAAATTGATGAATTTAATCAGATAAGGATATTTGATTAAATGGTTAGACTGAGGGATGATTCAGGATGAAATGGTGCTAGTAATCAGGATCAGATGTCCAACGTTAATTAGTACTTTTTACACGTCTACATTTTGCCCCTCTTTGAAGCAATACACTCGTTGTGTTGATTCAAAGAATAAACAGTCTTGATCAAAGCCAAAAAAAATTGTTTTCAAAATTTTTCCCCACTACTGCCTTGGTGAGAGAAAACATGCTAATATACTGCCCCCTCAAGAGATTGAACGAAAATTTTGATTTTTGGGGGATCTCGCGAAAAAAAGAGGACAAGGTGCTTGATAGGTCCAGAAAGGCTTCAAGAGGCCAAAAACGTGTCAAGACGCAATAAAATGATGTAAAACAGGCCTCAACGGGTTCAAGAGTTCAAAACTCTGACAAGATAGCCAAATAGGGTCAAGAAACCCTAAATTTTAGGCTTAAAAGGGCTCCGAGGGGTCACTTTCAATTCATTTTCACACACAGCCCTTTAGCGATTTTGAGATTTGAGCTCTGACACTTCAACGAGATGGTGCAACAACAGCTTCCAATGCACATTTTTTATCGAGTCCAGACATACCAGTGGCCTCCCAGCATTGGGGCATCGGTAAGTGATCCTTACTTAAGCTTTGTTTTTCATTTTTCATGCCCATTTAATGTTTTTAGACTTAGTTCCTCCATAGCGGCGCTATATAGCGCCGCTCAAAATTCAAACTGCACTGCTCAGTGGGTCAAACTGACCCGCCATCGTTAAAGTGCACTGCGGCGGTGGAGTTTGGAGTTTGCGAACAAACTTCAAACTCCAACACTTATGCTACCCCAGCGGGGGCATTTCAAATTCTGACACGACGGTGGGCTTTAGACTAGGATCTTTTCCAAACTGCACTATGGCGGTGCATTTTCAAACTTTGGCACTCCAATGTCACAGTTTGAAATTCAAACTGTGACGCCTTCATAGATAGTGATGTTGGGCTGGTTTTTTGGATGCTCGAAATAAAATTTCTCAAAATTTTTAACATGGTGGCCTTCCGTGATGCAGGACACAGCGAGGGAGCTCTATTCTCGAGAGCATAGATCGTGGGAGATTTTCAATTACCTATGAGATCTGAGCAATAGGGAGCAAGATCGGCTGTGGGACATGGGATTATCGTACATCACTTATGCAACACCTATGCAAACCCACCTTGGGATGATGTTAGCGCTTGTCGAGAGGTGGCACAGTGAGACCTCGTCCTTCCACCTTCCTACTGGCGAGGCCAGCATCACCCTAGAGGACGTGTGGCGGATCCTCATATTGTTGATTCATGGTCGGCGAGTTATATACGACATGGATGTTGGACGGGATACCTGTCACACAGTCCTGGCTATAGAGGACGTTATCTATTGTGAGGGTCAGATAGAGCTTGAGCGTCATAGGGCCCTGACCTCACCCTTTTGCCTAGTGGTTGCAGCGATTATCTCAGGTCTCATTGCCCCAGATCAGTGAGGCCGGTATTTCAGTCCTAGTTGGGGGCTCTACTAGGAGCATATGGTGATGTGTGACAGGCCTGTTCATTTTGCTTGGGGGCCTATTCTTCTAGCTTCCCTCTATAGGGATTTGCACGAGTACGTCTACCTTGACGACAAAGCACTTGGAGCAGGTATTACGCTTCTTCACATGTGGGTGTGGGAGCACATCGCCATTCTTTCTGCCACGATTCATTCCAATGCTGATGGGGTCTGATGATCCCCTAGTGTGGCGTTATAGAGGTGGTGTGTCTTTTACACACACGGGCAAGCACGAGATTCCTCATTGGAGGAGGGTCCTAGACGATATGCAAGTTTTTACATGGCGCCCGTACCTTGGTCACCCCGGATGGGCCGACGATGCACAACAGATATTCTTTGCCCACCAAGATCACTTTATGCAGGGGCAGGAGCATACGATGGTGGAGAGATACCTTCCAAGGCATGTCCAGCGTCAGTTTGGTGAGCCCTAGGACCGACCAGATGATGCTTATGTGGCTATCTTTTCCCGCATAGTATCGCAGGGTTCATGGGGGCGATAGATTCCTGCTTTTGAGGCAGTAGATAGCTTTAGACAGTTGGTGGCCTAGTCGTGGGTTTATGATCAGGGACCCACAAATCCAGGCATGACACGGGCCTACAGAGATTGGTTTCGGCTACCCCTGCGATTGATAGTTCCAAGAGCACCCTCCGCTTGGCGGAGATCGAGGGGCAGAGGGGGAGGACGAGGATGGAGAGAGGGTGAGCGGCAGGATCAGCTAGTCAGGGCTCCGGTTTAGCTAGTGTAGGAAGATGTTCAAATGTGAGATCAGGACCAAGGGCCAGCCAGGCAGCAGGATCAAGCAGATGCAGGTCACCACGAGCTGAGGGTGAGGGTCAGCCTCAAGTGCAACCCCCACGTGCACAACCAGTAGGACAAGCAGATCCCCGAGATGCACTGAGTGCGCAGCTGTAGGCTCAAGTTCATACTTTGACGGCGGAGAGGGATCAGGCCAAGGCTGAGAGAGACCAAGCCATTTTGCAAAGGTAGGCCGCAGAGCTACAGGTAGCCGTAGAGATGGGCCGAAGACAGTAGTTGGAGAGCATGGCGGCCTCGTCCTCTCAGAGCACAGTGCCTCTTTGTTCCTATAGGGAGGCCATCCGGGAGGCAGACTATTATCGTTTGCATTATCATCAGGCCATCCCCAGAGCAGACCGCGCCCCAGATTATTCACAGCGGACTAGCCACAAACCAGTAGAGGGTCTGGTGATAGAGGCGAGGGCAGCAGACAAGAAGGGTAGACCTTATTTTGATCGAGAAATTATTCTCTCGTGCCATATGGGCTCATTTTTTATAGCCCATTGGGCCTTTTGTACTTATTGACATACACATGTATAGTGATTCAATTATTTTGTATTATGACAGCTATCCGATGATGATATATATATGAGATGATGATGTTGATATGATGTGGTGTGTATCATTTATTTATTATGCATTTATGGATGGTTCTATTTCTATATGCTATGCAATAATGTTATGGTGTTATGTGATGTATGTATGGATGCATCTTTCTGATGGTGTATGCATTATGTGATGGTTATGCGACTAATAGATCTATATTATGCTTTTAATAAATGACCTATGATATGCAAATGGATTTATGTGATGATTTATGTATGTTAATGCAAATGTGATGACTTGTGCAATGATTTCTTTTTCAATTCCCTTATGGTGATGATGGTGATGCAATGATCATGCTATGTGGTTATGAATGTATGAATGTACGTGATTTGTCATGAATGTATGTATGTCTATAATGTGATATGCAAAATGGTATGGAGATGATTTATGGTGTATATGCAAAATGATATGTGAGTTATGATTATAAATGCTTTTATAATTATGGATGGATGTATGCTTATAATGTTTATGGATTTTATAATGTTTATGTTCCTATTTTAATTGTGCGCTGAATGTTTATAATGGTATGGAATCATTTATAAAATGAAATGCAAAAAATGATTGCGATGTGGTCATTTATGAGATGTTCTATATGATATGGATAGATGATGGATAATATGTATGTTTTTATGATTATGTTTGATGCAATTTGAATGCAATGGTCATGCTCTATATGAAATGATATGTTAATGCAAAGTGGTATGATGATGTTTTATGTTATGCAAAATGGATGTAATGTGAGAGATGACTTTATGATGTTCATGTGATGTGAATATGTATGTTTATAATGCGATGGATTATCTATAATGCTCATGTACCTATCATGTTTGATTATGCAGTAGATGGTAATATGAAGTGATTTATGCAAATGAATGTTAAGCTATGGTTTATGTGATGAATGCAATGTGAACAATGGATGTGCTTTTTTATAAAAAGTGTTTATATGATGGTGGAGATGCAATGCATATGTTTCATGTATGATATGTTATGCAATATGCTAATGATTTGTGGATGCAGGATCGATGCTAATGATGATGATGATGACGATGATGAACTGTCATAGTACTTTGTTAGCGTGAAGAGCAAGAAGGGATGAAAGAAAAGAAGACATTCTAACAAGACATAAGATGATGAATATGAAAATGATGATGACAACTTGCCGAGGAGTTAGGATTTTCAAAGGGCCAATTTCCTTAAGTTTGATAACACACGATGTATGATGCATCAAGGTATATAGAACCAGGATGGCGTTGTACCTAGTGTGGTGGACTTTGACTCAACAATCAGATAGGAGTATTGTTCACACCTGGCGTACGAAACCTTATTCAAAAATGTAGTTTAGATGTTCAAAATATCTCAGACCAAAACATAGGAGCCTTCCTATGTGATCAAGTAGATACCTAAAACATCCTCCCTACCTCTAAACAAAGCACGTATGACCAAGGTTATATCACAATAATATCCAACAAGCACAGTAGACAAAAGATAACCATCATTGCCTCGTTCCTCTCTCTCTAAATCCTTTGTTTGGATATCATCGAGAGGTCCTTGGAATGAGCACAATAAAATAAGGTAAAATCACGTAAATAAACAAGCTAATGTTCTTCATACCACTAGCTAAAGGAAACTATGTTTTGAAAGATAAGCACTGAAACTTATTGCCAATAGATGATGTCCATTGTCGGAACGATATATCCTAGGACATGTTAGTGGATGGCGGCACGTCATTTCGTTTATCCAAAGTGTTCTTTCTGATAAATAATGCCCATTGTAGGAAGGATACATCCTAGGACATGATGTTATCAGCTAACTAAAATGTGATTGATTGGATGATAGGCTATTTGACACAAAGGAGTTGACTAACTTGTTTACGTACTGACTTAAACCTGAGACTTAACGTTTTGAGTTTTCTCTTTTCTCCTGCTAGACCTATTTTTTATTGTTTCACCAAAGGTTGAGGATGACGATCGTTTATTATGAGTGGTGTTTATTGTGGGTGCAAGTGAGATGAAACAGATGGATTTTTTCAAATATTTGGATGTTTTTGGATTTTTGCAATGTTTTGAGGCCGTTTTTGGTATTTTTTTAGATTTTTCAAATGTTTTGATTTTTTTTTGGATTTTCTGATGTTTTTGTATTTTCCTTGGTTTTCTGATGTTTTTGGATTTTTTGAGATTTTAGGATTTCAATAATATACACGAATCCAACCCTGCCCCCAGCGTGATGCAATAGACTACTTCGATAAAGGTAGGACAAACTAACCTTGGGAATGGGCCGAGTAGTACTAGAAGGGACCATGATATGAACACAGGACCAAGCTATGATGCAAATACCAAATGGATGGGTGATGGATGGAGATCCGAATGCGATGGATGATGGAAACGCAATTGATGGATGATGCAAAACAAGCCATATAGATCCTGGTGGATGGAAAGTGCTTATTTACACAAGACACGTGTTTGCCAGGTTTTCACCAAGGCACTTGTCCAAAGTGCCACCAAAGTGGTTTTCACCAAAGGACAATTTTTTTCTTTACTGTTTTTTATCCTTTTTCTAATTTTTTTGGATTTTTTGTTTTTTTTATTTTTGTTGTCACCAAGATGCCTGTTTGCCAGGTTTTCGCCAAGGTAACCATTTTTTCAGGACATTTTCTATTTTTTTTTATTCTTTGGTTCTATACCTTAAAATATTAGGCATAAAACTTTTTGAGATGAGAGTTGTTCATGGGCTCTTGCAGAGGTTCACCTTCGGGTGTTGATAACTAATATGCCCCTTACTTATAGCTTGTTGTGATAACAAATGGTCCCAACCAGTTGGGTTCAAATTTTCCTTTGTTGTTCAGAATTAGGACGTTCTTCTGATTCTCCTTTAGTACCAGTTCTCTGACTTGGAAAGTCTTGCTTCTGATTTTCTTGTTATAACTCCTCTTGAGTCTGTTCTGATAGACTTGCAAATGATTTAAAGAGTCTATATGCCGCTCATCCAATAGCTCCAGCTCATTCAGTCTTGATACTCAGTATTCTTCATCCATGATGAGGTTTTGCAGTGATATTCTTAGTGACGGGAGCTCAATCTCAATGGGGAGTACTGCTTCTAATCCATAGACCAGGGAGAAGGGGTGGCTCCAGTGGGTGTCAGATGCTAGTTCGATAGGCCAGAGGGGCGAGATTGGTGTAGATGCAGTCCGACCTGCATCATTGATTGTTTTCTTGAGGATTTTCAAAATGGTTTTGTTTGTGGCTTCTGCTTGGCCATTGCCTTGGGATAATATGGGGGAGAAGTGATGTTGAATTTTTCACATAAGTTACGGACATCCTGATTCTTGAATGGTGTCCCATTATCTGAGATAATGGCTTGTGGGACACCGTAGGAGAAAATGAGATAGTTCAAGATAAGCTTTGATATCTGCTTCCAGTTATATTGGTCATTGGTATGGCTTCCACCCACTTGGTAAAGTACTCAGTTGTTATGATGAACTTGTGGCCATTGGATGAAGTGGGAGTGATTTTTCCAATGAGATCGAGTCCCCACTACGAAAAGGGCCATGGTGTGATGATGGGATGAAGTTCTTGAGCTGGAGCATGGATGAGGTCCCCATGCTCCTGACATTGTAGGCACCTTTTGACATAGTCATGTGCCTCTCTTTCCATTGTAAGCCAATAATACCCCATCCTCAACAATTTCTTGGCTAGGGTCATTCCACTCGAGTGTGAACCACAAATGTCATTATGCACCTCAGTTAAAGCAATCAATGCCTCCTCAGTGTTTAAACAACGTAATAAGGTTCCTTCTATGCTCCTACAATACAGGGTATCTCCTAGGATGACAAATCGGGATGCCTTTTTGACAAAGGTTCATTTTAAGTTTGAGGGTAAGTTAGCAGGTATGACACCTATTTGCAGGTAGGTATAAATGTCATGGTAGCAGGGATCACCGAGACCAATGATTTCACACACAAATTCTGATTTTGGTACCTCGAATGTGGGCACAAGAAGTTGCTCTACCAAGAATTCATATTTTGGAACATTGTGAGGGATGTTTAGTAGGGATCCAATCATTGCCATGGTGTCTACTGCTCTGTTGTTGGCTCTAGGTATATGCTCAAATGTGATCTCGATGAAAGATTCCTTGAGAGTCTCCACTAGTTTCTTATATGGAGTGAGCTTATCATCCTTAGTATGGTACTCATCGTTCACTTGGTTTATTATCAATTGAGAGTCTCCATATACCCTAAGGGCCATGATGTGCCACTGCACTGCTATTCTGAGACCTATGGTTAAAGCCTCATATTCTGCAATGTTGTTGGTGCAGGGGAATGCCAATTTATAGGACTTTGGCATGCAGTCTTCTTGTGGGGTGATAAAGAAGACACCGGCTCCTAATCCATGTTGCGTATATGAGCCATCAAAGTAAAGTTTCCAATAGTTGACTATGTTGAGGTTGAAAATGGATTCATCTAGAAACTCTGAGATGAGAGGATTCTCTGAATAGATTGGTGCTTCTGCAAGCTGATCTACGATGACTTGGCCTTTAAGTGCTTTCCACTCCACATATTCAATGTCATACTCTGATAGTATCATGACCCATTTGGCCATTCTTCCAATGAGCATTGCTTTTGACAGTAAGTACTTGAGAGGGTCAATTTTGGCAATGAGTTTTATTTTGTGTGCCAACATGTAATGTCTGAATTTTTGCGATGCAAACACTACTGCTCGACATGCTTTCTCAATGAATGAGTAATTTAACTCATGACCGACCATTGTCCTGCTGATATAATAGATGGCCCTTTCTGTCCCATTTTCGTCGTGTTGAGCTAGAAGAGCACCAAGGGTTGTTGTTGTTGCTGACACATAGAGAATTAATGTCTTTTTTGGGATCGGTGGCATTAGGACTGGTGGTGTAAGTAGATATTCTTTGATTTTTTTGAAGGCTTCTTCACACTCGTTATCCCACTTGTACGCTACTCCCTTATGAAGTAGGTGAGAATATGGATTTTGTTTATCTGTCAGTTGTGCTATGAATCTTCGGATGGACTGCAGCCTGGCTTGGAGACCTCTCAATTGTTTCAATGTTTTGGGTGCTTCCATCTCAAGGAGTGCTTTTACCTTTGCTAGATCTACCTCAATACCTCTCATTAATACTATGTATCCTAGAAACTTTCCTAATTGTATGCCGAAGACGCATTTCTTTGGATTTAATCAAACCTTGTATTCCTCCAGCCTATCAAAAATGGCACTTAAGGTTGTTATGTGATCCTTCCTCTTTCTGGATTTGGCTAGTATGTCATCGACATAATCTTTGACAGTTTTATGGATCATGTCATGGACCTTTGGTATGTTGCTCCTACATTCTTTAAGCCGAATGGCATCATATTCCAATAGTAAGTCCCCCATGGACAAGTGAAGGTCGTTTTGTGCTGGTCTTCTTAGCAATCATTATCTGGTTGTATCCCAAGAAACCGTCCATCAAGGAAAGCATTTTGTGTCCTGCCATCATGTCTACAATCATGTCAATGTTGGGAAACAGGAAATCATCTTTTGGACATGCCTTGTTCAAGTCCCTAAAATTTGTGCAGATTCTAATGCCCCCATCAGGTTTTGAGACAGGCACCAGGTTTGACACCCATTCTGGATAGTCAATTGGTCGAATGAATCCTACATCTAATAGCTTCTTTAGTTCCATTTTGAATAGCAAGGCGATCTGAGGGTGCATTTTCCTGAGCTTTTTTTCTAATGGGCTTTGCTTCAGAGTATACTGCTAGGTGATGAACTACAATTTCTAGATCGAGCCCTGGCATGTCAGCATAGCTCCATGCAAATTTTATTTGTCTCTCTCTCAAGAAGGCTGTTAGGAGTTCTTTTTCCTCTGATAGTAATGACTCCGCATAAAATCTGATGTGCAGGGTCTCCTCTATTCCTAGATTAATTGGATTGCACTTTTCTACTAGGACCACTGATTTTTCTTGATGGAGAGCTCTAAAAGGAAGATTGAATCCCCCATCCTCAGGTGCCTCGGAGAGGTTTTCACCATTGGATGTGTCCTTTCTTTTTACTTTTTTCATGTCAAAGAGTGCCACAGTGTGGATTTCACTCAAGGACTCAGATATTATTCTCAATTTTTCACTTTTGCAACTGAGGGATTCAATTGTTTCCCCATAATATGTGTGTGTATCTAGCTCAATGATGAATCCTGCTTTGTGATCCCCACATAAAATATTATCCCATATTCCCATGAATTCTGAGAGTGCCTCATCATTTTTGAATGTGTCAAGAACTGGTGGTCCTCATTGGTCATAATCGATGAGTTGGGGGTAAACTAGGCAAATTTCATGATTTTGGTGGTCTGACTCGAAGGATAAGGTGCTAATCATGAAAAGGGTGGTATCCTCGAAGAGCCTAGGTAGGTTGGTTATGGGATCCTCGTCATCACTAGTACTACAGATGTTAGTTATGTCGAATGTGAAGTTGTCTAAGACTTGACCTGTAGATACGGGTAAGCAAAGTTTAGTTGCGGATTGTTGAGGAGGATTATTGACCTTTCTAACTGGAGGACTTCAGCCACGTATGGTTATACTCAGAGGGGTACATCCGAGGCCAATATTTCTCATTCGTGTCTCTGGAATGATAGGTATTATAAGCCCATTGTCATTTTGCCCAAGTCTCTAGTTTCTATCATAGCCCATTACGAGCATCATTTGCAAACCTTTGCTTCTGTCATCCATTGGTAGATTAGTTGCTGGTCTATTATCTTGGTATAGGAGATGAGATGGGTCTTCCTCTATGACTTCTCGGTCGAGATCTCCCCAACTTGTGAAGTTGGGATAGTCTTCAGGGGATGTTTGAGATGTGGAGGCTTCATTTGCTTGTGGACGTCCTCGTGATCTGGGAGATTGTAGTAACTCTCCTATCACAAAATCATTTTTGGGAATCATGTAGTTTCTGCAACCATTATCCTGGATGATGACTTTGATATCAGAGATGGTGGGGATGGCAGGAGTGGTGAGTGTCTATGTCGCAGAAGTGGAAGCGAGAGTGGCTGGATCAATCTACGATGTTGACGGGCCCTCATCATTTTTAGGTACTTGAGGTATTTTGTAGTATTTTTCCTCAAGGTTCTTATAGTAGGAGAATGGTTCAGGATCTCCATGGATGGTGACCTCTTGTCCTTCATATATGAATTTGACACATTGATGGAAAGTTGATGCTACTGCTTGCATTGCATGAATCCATGGACATCCTAGGAGAATGTTATAAGGCAAGTCAAGGTCCATGACCTAACAAGTGGTGTCCATGATAGCTGGCCCCACTTGAATAGGGATTTTGATTGTGCCTTGGGACACTCTTTCTTGATCATCATATGCTCTTATTGTAATACCCTTTCCTTTGTTGATGGAATCCTCTGAGATTTAAAACTATTTAATGAGCTTAAGGGAACAAATATTCAAGCCTACACCTCCATCCACCAAGACTCGCTTGACTTTACTTTTCTGCACTAGGACCTCTAAATGGAGTGCATGGTTATGAGATGGTTGAATGGGAAAATTTTAGTCAGAGAATGTGAGGAGATTCGGGGTGATGATGTTGCCGACCATAGCTTGGAATTGTTCTGCATCAAGATTTGCGGGGACGGTGGATGAAGCCAACACTTCCTCAAGGATTTTCTTGTGAGCGGATGATATTTTTAATAACTCCATGATGGAGATTTGTGTTGGTGTTCTTTTTAGTTGATCAAGGACATTATAACCATTGGGAACAAATCTAGGTGCAGGTACTCTGTTTGGTTGGGAGGATCCTGCGATGGTCATTTTGCCACCTCTTGTGGTGACTCCATAATTGGCATGGGCTCCTTTGATGGTGATGGTAGTGCGGTAGTCATCCAGGGATGCAACAACATGGTCATACACATGATTCACATTCTTGAAGGTGTCTTTCCCCTTATTAGTGTTATTGTTCCCTTTATTGCCTGTTTAGGCATCGAATTCGTGTATATCTTAAGGTTCTGATTTCTTGTTGGCTATTCCACATTTATAATTTTTTGATCAATGAGATCTTGGACTATGTTCTTTAACCTCATGCAACTATTCGTGGTGTGGCCTTTGATTTTGTGGAAGTCGCAGAGCTGATTTTCGTTGTACCAAGGAGGTTTAACATCTGGTTCTTAGTAGTTCTCATAGGTGGGAATCTTGATAAGGTTTTTGTTTATCAGTTTCTTCATGATGACTTCAAGTGGTTCCCCTAGAGCAGTGTACTTTCGCTTGGGGTAATTCTTGTTCTGCTAGGGTGGTCCCCTTTGATCATTAACATTGTTGATTGCTTGTTTGTTGTTTGGTTGTTGTGTTGCTTGATGATTGTTTTGATGATGGTTTTGGATTTGTTGTTATGGTGCGAGTGTGTTTTGTCGAGGGGCACTAATGACAACTTTGGCATCAACGACACCATCATTGGTAACATTTTTGTTTCTTTCCCATGTGCGAGGTTTATCATTGTAATTGGTGGGTGGGCGATTATTCTATTGTTCAGGATATGAAGTTGATCCTCCAGGTTGTGTCATAAGGGCTCGTTCGATATTGAGCACCTTGGAAATCAACTGGTCATACGTGGTGATCCCTTGGACCTTGAGATGGAATGCCAGGAGGCCATCAAGGTTGGATATGATAGTGCACACTTGTCGTTCCTCGGGCATGACCCATTTACTCCAATTGGCCTTGGATCACCATCGTTGTAGGAATGAAGCAAATGATTCATTCTTTCCTTGTTTCAGAGCTGATAGTTCTTCAAGATTGACATCCATGGCGATATTGCATGTGTAGTTTTTGATGAATGCGTCTATGATTTCTTGGAATGTCTTGATGTCTGTAGGTAGGCGAGAGAACCATTCCATGGCGTGGCCAGCCAAACTCCTAGGAAATAGTTGCATCAAATAGGTATCGTCATATGCAACTTCCATGCAATGAACCTAGAATTCCCTGATGTGATCTTCAGGGTTTCCCATCCCACAGTACTTATCGAATTTGGGAATCTCAAATCCCTTCGGGAATGGTTTCATTACAAGGCTTATGTCGAATGGATAAGGACACAAGTTGCTTGGTATTTTTGTGGTTTGCCCTGATTGAAGATCGAGCACTTGTTGTGAGAGCAACCTGATTTGTGTCATTACGTCATTTTGCAGATCAGGGGGTGGGATGAAGGTGTTCCAGGGCGGTTCGATTGTTGGTTGGATGGGTGGGTTGTTTGATGGTATATGTACATTCTGTTGAGCCATGTATGCTTACACTTGTTGTTGATCTTGTTGTTGTTGTGTTATTAATGCTTGTTGTTGAGCTTGTTGTTGTGCTTGTTGTTGAGCTGCTAATTGGGCTGCTTCCTGTTGTTCTTGATATTGCTTTAGCGCTTGCTGATATGCTTGTTGCTGCATTATGTGTTGTTGTGCAAGATATTGTGCTTATGCTTGTACTTGTTGTGCTTGATATTGGGCTTTGCCTCGAGCGTGCACTTGAGCTTGGGCTTGAGCTTGAGCTTGTGCTTGTGCAGCTTGTGCTTGCGCCTATGTAGCTTGTGCAGCTTGAGCGGCTTGTTGTTGTTAATGTAAGAAGGCTTGGGCTTGTGCAGCCTAATGTACTTGTTGTGCGATTTGGGCAGCTTGCGCTGCTTGAGCGGCTTGAGCAGCTAGTTGTGTGGCTTGTTGGGCAGCTAGTTGAGTGGCTTGTTGTTTTTGTACTTGTAGGAATGCCTTTTGATAAGTAGCTTGTTGTGCGGCTTGTAATGCAATGGTGTATTGGCTTGATATATTGGAGCTTGGTGGTGGTGGAGGTGGTGGTGGATTCAAAATGGTGCTCGTTGTGGTGGTGAGAGGTGTTGTCATGTTGGTGATTGGGGTTTGAATGGTAGATGGTGTGATTGATGTGGTTGGTCCTTGAGAGACCATGTTTTGAGATGTTAGGGGGTGGTTGGTGATGCGATGGTGATGTTTTGCGTAATTGGGATGGTTTCCATCTGTTGTTGTGATGTCGATGACAAGTTTTGAGAGTATGGCGTGATGCTTTGATTGATGTTCGGGATGTTGATTTGATTTTGATTGATATTTGGTAGAGGTGGAATCCCCAAGCCCAAAAGTGGTGTGGATGATGATGGAAATGGAGGAAGTGGTGGAAATGTGAGGGGTGTCACCTCTTGAGGAAATGGTGTAGTTTCGAAAATGCCCCCTAGTCCGAACATGTCACCCTCTCCTTGTGAGGTTATGGGGAGAGAGGTTTGGGGTGTTGCACGGAATGATGATGATGATGGGTCGTTTGGATCATGAAAGGTGAGAGGGACATATGTATGCAATGGTACGGTTTGTCCTAAGATGGTGTTTGCGTCCAAATCCTGATTGTTTACAAGAGGATGTGTTTGCAATGCATTGAGAAATGCACTTCCTTTGTTAACAATGGGTTGCATTGGAGAAATGGATGATGTGATTTGTGGGATGTTTTGAGTGATACTTTGGGATGGGGGTGTAGATGAGATGGGGATGGTGGATGAGATTGGGGGTGTGATCCCAAAAGATGTTTCCACAATAGTACTCACGTCGAAATCAAAAGGGAGTTTAGCCCCTTGTTTTGCTAATTCGAGCATGTATAGTGAAGGTTAAGTCTCATCATGATATTGATAATCTTATGATTTTCCGGATTTTGAACCATTTCAATGATTTCCTCATGTGACATCCCAAAGGTAAAATCCTCTCCTTGACTTTCCTCTTGTGGATTTTGTGATGATGGGGGAAAGTTAGTTAAAGGATTGCTTGATTCAACGAGATTCATTTCGGAGTTTGTTTGGCTTAGGTCACTTGAAGTGGGTGTTTCTTTGTTGGCTTCCATGTTCTTCTTGTGTTGAGATCTAGTTTGCACCATAAAATAGGGATCAATTTTGAAGAATATGGGAGATGAATCTCCAATTCTTTGGATTGATATATCTTTTAGGTATAAAAGTAGAAATTTTTAGGGTGTTTTAAGGATCAAAGGGTGACAATGATATGGATGTAAGATGGATGTTTGATGGATGATTGGAACTCTTGAGAAAATCTTGAAGGGTATGTTAAACTTTAGGACTTGATTTAGGATCGATTTGTTTCAGATTTGGATTTTGGTGGACTCAAACTCTAAGAGGTTGGATGTTGTCCTAGAGTTTAATCGTTCATAAGATGTTAATTTGTCTAGGTGTGAGAAGAAGGATTCATCTAAACACTCCTATCCAAACAAGATGATATTGATAATGAACTCCTAAATCCCAAGATTTTGGTTGTTATCAAGGGATGAATTTGTTCACAAGTTTTGATAATTTGATCAAATACGTGGAGAAGGATGCATCTACACACATTCAATCAAACAAGGCGATTTTGGATTGATTTCAAATGATTTTCCCAAAGTTCAACATGAAGGATTTTCTCAAGACCTTCGAAGAGTTGATGATAAGATGATTTTGGTTTCTTGATGTTCAAAGATGGATGAAAGTTTGATTTTTGATCCTAAGTTTATACCTAAAAAGAAACTTGTTTACTAGACCTCGGTATTGAAGAACATTCGATACTTCTAAGGACCTTTCAACCAAGAAGTGGTTCAAACTAAGTATACATTTTTGGATTGTTCAAAGGAATGAGTCTATAGAACCTTGTGAATTTTTTGCTTATTTTGATATGTTGCTTTTGATTGCACTTCCTAATGTATTTCTTGATGACCTTTCGAGTGTGACTCCTAAATTTTGAACTTTGGCTCAAGGACTTTTGTTTCGGGATTTTGACTTTCTTGGAAATCATGAGGAATTAACACATGTGAGAGCCAATTTGGTTATCTTTGCTTAGTGACTTTGTTTTACCACAAACACTTCTTTGATTAGGTTTTTCAAACTAGATGTCCAATGTCTCAATTTCTTCAAATCCCACAAGGTATGCTATGTGGAAATTTGATGAAATCAAGGCAAGGGTTACCTATTGTTTAACTTTAGGGGGAAAATTGAGATGTAAATCCAAGTGTTTAGAAACCTCTAAGGATGAAATCCCTAGGGAAAGCAATAACACAAGAATTGGGTCAATTGTATTTGCCTCCTAAAGGGTTTGAAAATTTGACGATGATGTTAAGTGTTTGTTTCCAACTGTTTTCGAACAAGCAAAGTGTTTTGTAACCAAGAACAAGCACAACCTTATGGATATGAAAAGAAATATTTGTTGAGTCCCCACTTGGACAAGTCTAGCTACACTTATCTTTAGCGAATGGTTAGATGCTTGACCCCACTAGCTCCCCTCCACGACACTCTCTTATACGGGGCAGCCAAGCATCAACACCCATGAAACTCTCATGGCATGCTTTCCATTTCTACTAAAGACTGTAAAAGTGTGGGGCGGCTTCAGAACGACCGTTCTTGCACCAACAAATAGATAGGGATTTTGGCCTTTCTATAACAAGGGTTTTAGTTCAGACTTTTCGTTTGTAGGAGTTGACCCAACATGGCGAGAGACCATTGCTACCCTTCTCGTCAGAGTCAACCACGTGATACTGGTGTTTATTCCAATACCCACATTTATATCCCGGCTAGAAATACTCTTGGCTTTAGAGTGTTATCAGTTGAGTCATTCCCTTGGATGAGTACTTTTTCCCCAAGGCAGGCCCTCTAAGATAAACAAAAGTGAGTAAACTTATTCATAGTTCGATCAACCTTCGTTTACAAAGAAAGGGAGAACACATGCAATAGGTTTGCTCACACTCACACAATGTTTTGTTTAATTTTAAACCCAAATCGAAGTGTGTATGGGTAATTACTTACGCAACTTAATTTTACCAAAAGCCTTTTGATTCTCAAGATCCCCGTGAGGCGCGAGAGAAGCGCATACAGCTTTTGATGATATTACTTTGTGTAAGTAATTACAAAATAATGAAAACACTTGTTCATTTTAAGTCCACAAAGCAAAAGTGAATTCATTTTAAAGCACCAAAATAAGTGTGACAATTTGCCTTGTTCAATTATTAAACCCAAAACAAACTCTAGTGGATTGGAGTCCTAATGTTCCTTTTAAGCCCTTTTTTGTAACAAGAAAAAAGTTATTTTTAAAGCCCAAAATGAAATTAGTAAGTCCTAAGCATAAAGAGATAACAATTTTTTTCCCTAAGAGGAATAATGAATCCTCTAAGAGTGTTAAACAAACACTAAAGTTTTTAAAAACACTTGTTTTTGTGAAATGACCTCATCATGCTTCCCTTCCTTTTCGTCTTTGATCGATCCAACCTACAAAAAAGTTAATCAGATTCTGTAAAAATAGAGGTCAAAAGAGCAGAAATCAGACCCAAGAACCATAATTTGAACAAAAACATGTGCTACAAATAAAATTTCACTTCATACTCCCCTCTAGCGGTGCAATCCACGAAGGCATCGCAGTTTAATTTTTCCAGCGGTGCTATATAGCATCACTTACCAGTCAGCGTCGCTCTGCAACCAGACCAGTGAGCATGAATGTGTCGCCCTTTTGGCCAGTGATGCAGTTTGTATTTTTGAAAGATTCCCGCGGGTCAGACAAGTTCAGCGGTGCAGTTTAGAATTCAAAATTATGGGCGGGAAGATAGAGGCGTCGCAGTTTGGAATTGTTAGCGGTTCTCTACAGCGACGCTAGAGAACCAACAGTGCCAAACAACGACGTTGAGCTCCCAACGGCGAAGTTTTCCTGTAGACAAAGAAAAACACAGAGATTTTGACAAAAATATGATTAGAAAACGAGATTGCCCTCCTTCTAGCGCCAAAATGTAGAACCCTAATCCAAATACCTACAAAACACAATAACAAACACATTAGAAGATCATATGCAAGTAAGAACAAGGATTCCCCATGAAATCCATTAACAAAACTCAAAATAGGAATGAAAAGAAAAAAATAATGAAAGAACAAGAAAGTAGATCAAATCCTATTGAAAGTAATGCAAACTATTGATCCCATGGGCGCATTGGTGCCAATTTGATTTGAAAATTGGCCCTTTCCCAACTCCAATGATGTGGTGAAGATGATTGATGAAAGATGCATGCTTGTGGTGATGACTTCAATGGAGCTCCATATTGAAAATCTGCAAAAATCCTAACTATGCTTGGATGAATTTGATAATAGATTGCTATGGATTTGAGTATAATAACTTTGCTCAAATTGTGGATGTCAAATACAATAGAGGAGCTCTCTATTTATAGAATGATAAGTTGAAAGAATGCCCAAAATAGAGCAATGTGGGACTAAATTTCATCCAATGGCAAAGTGCCACTTGTCCAAATGTGAATGGGCCAAGGATCTGCAAGTTTTGATGAATGTGCAAATAAATGCCAATATTTGAATTTTGAAATTGCATTAATGACAAGGTGGAGGGAGATTCAAATGGAGTAATGGCCACTTGGCTCAATGCAAAAGGACTTGTAAGAGGGAGTGAATGCCTTGTTGGAAGGACAAAGTCCACTTGGATTTGAATTTCAAATTTGAAGAATATTCCTCCAAAGATGCTTTGTTGAAGAAAAATAGAGATTTAATAAATCAAATAACTCTATTTTCATGTGCAAGTGGCAAAAGCTAGAGGATGGGACATGATAAGAGATTAAATTAATCAGAGTTAATTAATTTAATGAGAGATTAGGGGATGTGACATTTTTGACTTAAATTTGTGGATTTAAATAAATCAAAATGAGAGGAATGTAATTATAGAGATAGTTAAATAAATATTTTTGATTTATTTAACTAAAGAAGGTGAATGCTAGATTAAATCAAATAAATGTTAATTTATTTAATTTAATATGATGACTTTAGAGAAATCAAAAAGTGAATTATTTAATTAAATAGAGATAATTAGATCAGGTTGATTGATTTAATTGACAAAAGAGAATGACTTAATTAAATAAATGATTTATTCAATTAAGGGAGGAAAATTAATGAGTTTAATCAGATAAGGATATTCGATTAAATGGTTAGATCAAGGGATGATTCAAGATGAAATGGTGCTAGTGATCAGGATCAAATGTTCAACGTTAATTAGTACTTTTTACGCGTCTACAACTACTAATTATTCTTCATCTATTTTTTGTTTATTTACTAACACTTCTTCAATCCAATCAATCAATTTATCAGTCTATCAATCATTCAATCAATAAGTCAATCATCACTTGGTTAATCTATTAATCGATTAATCAACCATCAACCATCATTCTTCACTCCTTCCTAACCATTCGTCTCTTTCATCGCATTACTCTTTCTCTAACATTCCTCTTATTTCGAGAGATTATTCATCCTTTAATGCACAAACAATCTCTCGAGGGGGCATCCTACCTCCATCTCTTGGTCTACTGGGGCATGATCTTTTATTTTTTCTTTGAAACAACACTCAAAATTGCATTTTCTCAAAGAGGGGCAAAATGTAGACATTGAAAATTGTCCTAGGTCTCCGACAACACTTTTCACTAATTTTTCATCTAAAACTGATTAAATAATTTATTATTTAATTAGTGATAATATTCTTCTTCTAATTGGGGTTGGGGCCCTAGCTCGGTTGGCTAAATCTTTCCTGTTGCAGGAGGTTGGTCACGAGGTCTAGTCTCCCCCACCCTCATGGTGCCGGAGGGCGTGTGTACCAAATGGTAAAAAGTTTACGGTGCCGTGCTTTAGGGGTCTGCTCTTCTATATATATATATATATATATATATATATATATATATATATATATATATATATATATATATATATATATATATATATATATATATATATATATATATATATATATATATATATATATATGTATTCTTCTTCTAATTCCTATAATTAAATATTTTTTAATAATTTAATTATTGTTCTTCTAAACCATTAATTAAATAATTTTCATTATTTAATTAATGTTCATCACTATTTCTTCCTAACTATTCCTCTTAGATTAAATAATTCTTTAATTATTTAATCCCTTAATCTTTCCTCTCAAGTTAAATAATTATTTAATTTGTCTTCAATTTCAAAAATGTCTGTCATCAGTCTAATTGATTAATTCATTCAATCGACTAACCCTTTCAACATTAACATGTCCTAGGGGAATTAATTATTTAATTAATTTCCCCCCATGTCCTAGTGTGATAAATAAATAACATTTATTTATTTATTCCCTTTTATCTTCTTTGTAATTAAATAAATTCATTTTATTTAATTACCTAATATGGGCTCATAAATTAATAAATTATATTTATTAATTTATTGCATTTATCCTTCTAACTTGCTAATTTTGAAAGGTGAGGATAATTCATCTTATTTAATTATAAAATCTTTAATTATCCTCACCTAGATTTCATTCCCACTTATCTTTCCCACTTTCTCTCACTTCACTTCCGCTTTTCTCTTCCACTTTCCAATTTTTATTCCCACTTATCTCTTCCATTTTTTTAATTTCTATCTCATTTAACTCTTTTCCCTTTCCATTTATGACTCTTATTCTCCAAATCCACTCCCCACTTTCGAAATGACAGCTTTTAGTTGAAAATAAATAGTTTCCTTATTTATTTTCAATTAACTCTTCTCTTTCTCAATTTAACTCATCCTTCACTCTTTCATTCCTCCACTTTTGAAAAAGTATATTTTGACGAAAATAAATACTTTATTTATTTATTTTCAATTAACTCATTTTGTCCTCCACTTTTAAATGCAAGTTTCCCTTCTAACTTATCCTTGCATTCAATCTTGTCCATTGATTATCATTCAATCTTGTCCATTCAATTATCTTTTTGAAATCTATAAATTGAGGACTTATTTCTCAATTTAGGGGAGACCACATCTTCAATTTCCTTGCAATCATTCCATCAAATTTCTTTCAATATTTAGTGCATTTGATCACATTTGAGAGCTACACATCAAATCTATTGAAGGAATAAGGACAACAAAATGGAGTGAGAGAAGCACATAACGAGGGTTTGCATTTCCATTTCTTTCTTTATTCATTTTGTTCTCACAATTTTGTTGATTTATTGGGATTTTATTTCATGATATTTGCTTTGTGGTCTCAAAATTTTGATATCATGTATACTTTAACCATTTTCCCTAGATACAATTTCAAGCCAAAAACTCATGGAAAACAACTAGGGCAGTAATATATTTCCTCCAAATCGCCTTCCTTGCTCTTGAAAACTACTCCAACAGTAAACCTATGCCTACAAGAGCCATTCCACCAAGTTAGAACCAATTTCACTAGGTGGAATGGCTTAGAAACTCATTTTTCACTCTCAATACTACAAATTTCGTGTTACTGGCTGCCTATAGTAAAATGGCTATAAAATGCTTCAATCTTTATGAAAACACTCCAAACAAAAACCAAAATGAAGTTAATCCTGCTGCCCACCAATTTCAATGCATTTGGGACCAAAAGAAGACCGTACAAAACCATACAACAATCTGGAACAACAAGTTTTGCAAAAAATACATAGAAAATGAAGGGTTTCTTATTTCCTTTTCATCAAAATCACAACCAGAGCCTTGCCTCTGAGTTTTTGAGACATATTTAACCATTTACAATCAAGAACCAACCCACACAACTGACTCCAACCAACTTTTAAACTTCTTGACTATTGGTCTTCTCAAATTTGATATTTTTGCATTTTATATATGACAACTTTTGACAATATTTGAAAATATTGACATCTTTTGCAACAATGAACCCAACATGACTCAATAACATCAAGAATGGTCTATTATGACCTTATTACATCATATTTAGACTCAAAACATCAAAACTTAACCTAAGACCCCTATTTGCAACATTTTGACAAAATGGATGAGGTGCCCCTGCACCAAGAATCAATCAAGGCTTGGATGTGTTGTATCTATCTATTAATTCCTTGGGTGTATTTAAATTGAATATATACATGATCTTATGAAAGATGGATCAGAAGAACCAAACTATTTAAGGTAGAATATTTTATTAGAGTTAGTTGAAATTGGCAGACCTGTTGGAAAAGCATGTGTTAGGTTAGAAGTTTTGTGTGGTGAATTTGTAACCTAATTCAATTTAAGAGTTACTTCTAGTAATTTTAACATAAATTTTACATAAACTTGTAATTAGCTTTGGCCACTTTATAGGATGTTTGGGTTCCTAAATATCCGATCCAAAATGAAGGAGAAAAATAATGAAATCTGGATTTTCTTTGACTGGTGTTGCTATTTCTCCTTGCTTTATTCCAACAATGGATTATGGTATTTGAATATGTTTGTAGATTTTTTTTCAGGGAAAATTGTTTAAATATTTTTGACTTAATGTTGCTATATTTGGTTAATGACAACATGACTTGCTTTGCTATTAACAATGGCCAGTTAGATTGGATGATAACAAACGCACCATTAAGAAGGTTGTCATCAGCATGATGGCTGGTATATATGGTGGGATGTTGTAGACCCCTTCTACAAAGGAAATATATAAATTCTCAAAAATGCATAGAATTAATGATATTGCAAAAGAAATGCATTTGCAAAAGAATAAATATCAAAGTAGTATCTTAAATATATTACTAGCTTATTAGAGTAAGTCTAATAAATAAAAGTATTCAAGAAGAAATGCATATACAAGTCTAATAGTCAAACTCCACAGTTCATTTATTCATATTTGATTGAAACACAATATGATCTATGCAAAGGTAACCCCTAGTCATATACAATTTCAACTGAACAACATTGAGGATTGATGTTCAAATTTGACTCACAAATAAAGCTACAACAATATGAAATTTACCAATAAATACTAATCTGTCTGTAGCAGCAAATGATAGTATTTAAATAAATACTTTCAAACCTGTAGTTGCTCAGGCTGGGAAAGACTTTGCCTTTGTGACTCCTCACAACTGATGATAGTAATATGAACTCAGAATGCTTACAATAAAAAATGATTTCCACAATAACAAGTGCATTCAAAAGGTAATCTTCAATGACAACAGTAGCAAATACACTATTCCAGATAAATACCATATACACGAACATTTACTATTAATATAAAAAAGGTTATAAAATTATATGCAACTTTACATCCTTTTCCATAGTAATGATCAACCAACATTTTGGACAAATAAAAAATACACAAAATTGTAAAAATAAAAAAGACAAAAGTGTGAAGATATTGTTCTAGAGTATGCTCTAAAAGGTATAAAATATTATCTGCTATTAGGTCGGGATTGGTGATGAAAATGGGTTGATCTTCACTCTTTTGCAAGCAACCATTAGGTCTTGGGTGTTTTACAATATTTTTTTCAGATTTGAAATCATCTATGGCCTTTAGTAAAAATCTAACAACATTATCATGCTTTAAGGATGAGAGTCCATCAACCCAAACTACATCCTTGAAAGAGAAGAAAGGGGGCCCTCTTGTCCCCCTCCTTACAAAACCATGAGTGTTGAAATGCACAAACAACAGAGCTGTAATATTCAGCTAATCCCTAAAATCTGTAAGAGCTCTCTTTACTTAGTTTCTTATTCTGCAACTCCTTGGTCTATTTTTTCTAAGTTAATTCCATGTGCTTATGATTGTAATGGCTCTAGATAGAATTTGTGTACTGTTGTGCCTCTTGATTAAAACATGAGACAATTCTTGTCTCAATTCCAACATCTCCTTATCAAGTTTTTATTTTCTTCACTTAATATCTTGTTCTTGAGCTCCACAACCTACTTTTTCTTAGTTTGTTCCATGTCGACATGTCCTGTCCTCTCCAAACGACACCATGAGTGCCAAAATGCACAAACAACAGAGATGTAATACTCAGCCTAACCCTAAGATCTGTCAACTAGATTTACTTAGTTTCTTATTGTTAAGTTGCTTGCTCTATTTTTCCAAGTTAATTCCATGTGCTTAAGATGTTAATGGCTCTAGATAGAATGTGTGTACTGATGTGCCTCTTCATTAGACCATGAGACAGTTCTTGTCTCAATTCTAACCTCATCTTATCATGTTTTTATTTTCTTCACTTAGTTTCTTGTTCTTGAGCTCCTCAACCTATTTTTTCTAATTTAGTTCCATGTACTTTGTGATACTAATGTGCCTCTAAATACATTGTGTATGTGCTGTCAAAAGTTGTTGTCGTGCCCTCATTTCTACATCTAGGTTTTATCCTATGTGGCACACTAGCAACATTTGCCATAATCATTGTATACAAATATGCTTTAACTGTTGTGTGAAAAGCCATACTTGCCTATAAGCTTTACAAAAATAATGCATTACAATATGAAAAGCCATATTTTCCTATAAGTTTTACTGTAGAGCTTAGGTATTTGGCTTGGAAAAGCTTTCCCTCATTTTGTAAAACGTATTTACTAAACCAAAGCCCCCATCGCTATTGGTTTTAGCTCCTCCAAACTCTTCCTTGCTGGTATTGACCTCACTTCTCCAATTTGGTGAGCTGCAGCCTGAAAATAAGGTTTTGACAAGGGTTTTAGAGTATGTTTATTAAAACGAAAATTACAGCCAAGTTTATAATAATGAGCACATTTAGGTTTTAACGTTACAACATCCTTTACCTTATGTCATTGTTTCATTCTACTTTCCCCACTGCTACTGGTTTCTGCTCCTCCAAACTGGCATAACCCTTCCCTGCTTCACCATAGCCATCGAGCTATTTTTCCTTCACATTTTTTTAGGTTTCAAAATAAGGCTCCTTTGCCCGGTTTTTTTTTCAAAACCATAGTTTTTAAAATCTCTTTTGTCCGCTTTATTTTCCATTTGATTTTCATTGTTAGTTAAATCTCCTGCTTTTAAATATATTATAATATTATATTATTATTATATATATTATATTATTATTATATATAATATAATATAATATATATATAATATAATATAATATAATATATATAATAATATAATATATTATATATTATATAATATAATAATATTATATTATATTATATATAATATATTATATTATATTATATATTATATATAATATATTATATTATAATATATATAATATATTATATTATAATATATATATATATATATTATATTATATATAATATATTATATTATATTATATATAATATATTATATTATATTATATTATATATAATAATAATATAATATATATAATAATAATATAATATTATATAATATATATTATATAATATAATATATATAATATATTATTATATTATATTATAATACAATCCACTCCCTCAACAAACAAAGCAAGGCTCATAGAAACTAAAATATATGTTGTGTTGATTTCATCTTGAGTAACATTAATGATTCATTAACATAATGAGTAATAAAAGTTAAAGAATGTAAATGTTATTTTTTTTATAAAATATGTGAAGGCCTTAAGACTACACCGAGAGGCAATGCCTTCCACACAATAGGTATTTTTGGTGCACCAAGCAACCTAGGTGGCCAAATGGCCCGCTTAGGTAGGGGTCCCATGAGGGGGGCTTAAGCTCTATGGATTATGATAAAATTCGAAAGAAAAAAGAATAGAGGAGTAATAGTCATTTATTTAGTTATTTTTATTTGTCTGACCAATTATTTAGTTTTGATTTCACCCGATGACCAAATTAGTCATTTATACTTGTGAATTGTAAAAAAATAGTAGAATTTAGTCATTTTTAGTCACGTAGTCATTTATTTGCCAAATTCTACTAGTGAAAGCGACAATCTGATTTAAGTGTCGTGGATCCAAAATATCCAATTTGTCCTCCTCTAGCACCTCTTCCTCCGAGTCAGAGTCAACCATGTCTTCCTCGGACATGTCTTTTAGGGCCTTCTTTGCCTCAACCTTCTCCACCAAGGCATTTACCATGGAGTTTGTCCTAGTGATCGTGTCTACCTCCAGTGGGACTAAGGACGAAGTCCAACATTTCGTCACCTTCATCATACCTGGGGAAATGAACCCTAGGGCATCTGATGAACGAGAGACCACATCCTTGGCCTTGGTGGGAGGGCTTGATGTTGATTTTCTGATCATGGAATTTGCCATGCGCTCCACTGAAGCTTCCCCGACATCAGTCAAGGCAAGAGTTTCTGTCTTATTTGGCTTCGGCCTCTAGACCATTCTTACTTTTGGAGTTCTACTGCAAGAGTTTTCCATATGCTTTCGGCTTCCACATTGAAGGAAAAAGGCTTTGTCTTCCTCCACTTCCACTGGCACCATCCTCAATCGATCACCATTTGTTAAGTGCAGTTCCTTTAGGATTTTTGAAACTGCCGCAAGCTGCAACCTCACATATAGATAATAATCACCTTCTATGATGTTATTATCTATGTCCATGAAAGTTCCCGATGTCCTTCCAATCTTCTCTATGCACTTTTCCTTCCAAAATTCTAGAGGGAGATTATAAATTTGAATCCAAACAGGTTTCTCATAAGGCTCGGTCTTGACTAGATCAAAGTTAGGTTTCCACATTTGCATGTAAATTGGCCAATCATGTAGTTTCCAAAGTCCACCCTGCGTGACCTCCTCCTGGCTAGCTTCAGATTGAAATATGGTGATGAAAAAGCCTTTCGGCAAGAATTTAACAATAGTTGCCTTTGTCCATTTTTTTGCTACCCATGAATTGATCATTTTTCGGTCATAATGTGAGCCAATCACCCTACAAATGATCGCTAGTTCCCTCAACATTGCTACATCATCCTCCGCCTCCTTAGTTAGATCGATCTCAATCTTGCTCTCTTCCTTGCTTTCCTGGTTGCCTTGGATCCTCACAGTTTTGTCCAACCGCCTTTCACGGCCATTCCAAGCCTCTACTTATTTTCACTTTCTTCGCTTCGCGCGTGCCATTTTTTTATTTATAAATCACCTACATTATAATATATAATCCTTACTTACCTAAAAAATTAACATATATTTTTAAGAATCATTATATATTAAAAATTTATCAAATAAAAAATATATATTTAAACTTTTTATTACTATCTAATATAATTATAACACAATTATCGGGATTATCTAAATCTATTTTTATTATTCATTTTTGAAAGGAAAAGTTAAACAAATAACACGATTTGAGGATTTAGGCAAGGCCCTCCCATATAAATGAACTCATTCAATTTACATGTCATTATATATGTCATGTTTGTAACTAGTGATTAATTTCTTTAACAAAATTTTCACCATTTCTAATTAGGGTCACTAATTAACAAATGTAAATTCGGTAAAGATAAAATTTATGATATATGTCAATTATTTTAGTTAATTATTGAAATCAGGGAATGATTATGGGAAAGTTAACCTTTGAGTTAGATTATTTTTAAGATTTTTAAAAAATATAATATAATATTTTAAAATAGTATATTAACATATATATATATTATAACATATATAACATCTAATATATAATCTGGTGTTCCTGATCACTTCTGGGATAGGGTGTGGCTAAAGAATCTTGTTCCCAAAATTAATTGTTTTTGGTGGACTGGGGCTCATGGCAAAATTCTCACTATTGACAATCTGGTTAAGAGAGGCTTTCAGCTGGTTAATAGGTGTTCACTCTATAAACAGGAAGAGGAGTCGATAATTCATATTTTCTTTCAATGCCAATATGCGAGGGAAGTGTGGTCTTGCTTTTTGCTGTTGTTGTCTTCTGACTGGGTGTTTCCCAATTCTATGAAGCTTTTTTATTGATGGTTGGTCAAATTGCCCTTTTTCACATAATGTGATTGTGGACCTTTGGAATCAAGTTCAAAGATGTGGAGAGAACTAGCCAGAAGGTAAGTTAGATTATTAAAACCCAAATTAAGGAAAACATTGAGGCATGAAGATACAACTTCCATAATACTTGGCCTAATTACAAAGAAATGAGGATAAAACAGAATTGGGGAATAAGGAGGGACTTAACCAAACTTAATTGGTCAAAGATGATTAATAAAATGGGTACTATTTGGAGTCCTCCGCTGAAAGATTAGGTTAAGTGTAATTTTGATGGGTGCTCAAATGGCAACCCAGGACAAGTTGGGGCTGGGGGTCTGGTAAGAAATCATAAAGGTGACTATATTATGGGTTTTGGAGTGAATTTGGGTGTCTTCTCTAACAACAAAGCTGAAGCAATGGCCGCTTTTGGAGGTTTCAATTATCCAAAGGAGCTGGGGTACAAAAATGTCATCATCGAAGGGGATTCTAAGCTAATTGTGGACATCCTAAACAAAGAAGCTACTCCTGCTTGGGAAATAAAAAATATAATAGACAGATGCAAAGTTATTAAAAGGTTTTTTTAACATTTGTCGGGTACAACATGTGTATAGGGAAGGAAATAAAGTTGTCGATTGTGCAGCTAATGTGGCGCTGAGCTGTAGGGGATGGACACGTTGGACCAATGGAAACATGCCGATGTCTTTAAGAGATGTAATCTTTAATGAAATATTTTAAAATGAATATCACATGAAAAATTGATAGGTTAGTTGTATGCGGGACTAATGAATACCAAGTGGTGCCGTTTAGATTTCTGTGTAATGATGGTATATGGAGTATGGGGTGGTATAGGAGGATCTTGGAAGGAGATAATTGTAATAATTTCCCTTTAAAGATGGTGTTCAATAATCACATGAAGTTATTGAATTTGATAAAGGTTGTCATTTCAATGTGTGCCGAAAAGCCTTCCGTCAGTAATCCTCATATTTCTATAGTGGGGAAAAGAATGAATTTTATTAAGGATTTAAATGCTTGTAAGATTAATGATGAGTTTTGGGTTCCAGGAAATGTGAAGTTGGCTTTCTTAATAAGAAACTTCTCAAATTTTCATTCTATATCGGCTCTAAGTTTTGCTTGGCGTTTAAGTGTTGGTTACATTAAGGGAAGAAAGCAGATTGTGTGGGTGAGTACGAAGAAAAGCCTGACGTAGCAAAAGAATTTGTAGAGTAAAATGGACGGACCAAGGAAAAGAACATACCATCAAATTTCCAAGCCCTCAAACAGAATGTGGACCTATGGAGGATGTTTGAGAATGCGGGTATGGTCTCGTTCTTCCAATCTCTCAAAGGATACAATGAGAATTTAACAGCTAAATTCACCAGCTCTTGGAAAAAGGGCAGTGTCACTATAGGCGCAGTGAAGTTCAAGGTCACCACTTGTTTCATTGTAGAAGCTATGGGTCTGCAAAATAATGGGCTAAAAGTTGCTAAGAAAAGTGGAGCGGACTACCAAAGGTTTGTTGATAAATTCCTCCACGAAGGTGAAAATCTCAAGAGATTCCATAATGGGTATGCCAGACTTGAACTCCCTCCTTTTGATTTAGTAAGTCTGTTTGTCACGCGTTATTTTACTCTTGAGGGTAGGTACATGTCAGTCCATGCATACCACTTCCCTCTGTTAAACCATATTAGGCATGGGGAGCGTATCAATTTGCCATTTTACCTATTGTCGTCCCTACAACTTAACATTGAAAAAGGCGCTAGCCCTCCCCTCCACCAGGGTCTCATGCTAACTTTGTACAAATATGCCCTGGCCCTAAATCCTCATTGCAATCCTTTAAATGCTAGAAATGACAACCTAGATTGGTTTGATGAAGAAAATGTGGAACAACTAGAGGAGGAAAACCCTAATGCTGATGAACTCCCGGTTGATGAAAAAATTCCCTGCGACCCTCCTACAATTGTTGTCAGGTGTGTGCTAATCCCTGCAAAAAGCAACTCCCCTATGGCTAATGTGTCAAATCCCTCTACTCCTTTGTTGCAAAAGAGTGAGGAATTGAAAAGCTTTGAATTAGAGCTCATTAGAGCAATGCCTGAAAAAAGGAAACACTCCCCTCTGATGTTGGAACCCCTGAAAGTTAAGAAACCTATACGAGATATTAATCCTAGAGATGTAATACATATCACTGAGGAAGAGAACCAAATGGAGGAGGCTAAAGAAATTTTACAAGGGAAAGGGAGTGGTAGTAGTGGGGGAAGAAGGTCGACACGACTAGCTAAGGTTGCCTCGAAAGAGAAAAAGGGAAAACATAAATTGTCTGTGAATGAGGAGGAGGACCTGGGGTATGAAGATTTTGAAGCTCAGGAAGAAGAAGACTCTGAAGACCTGGATTTTGAGGACACTGCCTATGAGATGGGGGAGGATGGTTCAAAGGAGGAGAAAGAGGAGGAAGAGGAGGAGGAAGTGGAGCCTTCTGAGGATAAGATGGAGGTTGGGAATGAGCAGGATGTTGGGTTCTCTGGAATGGAGAACAAAGCTAAGGATCTTAGTAATGAGTTTTTAAAAAGCAGACTAACTTTTTTGTAGGTATAGTTTGAAGACATGGAAAAGGCGTTAGTTACTCTCATGAAAGTAACTAACAGGTTGATGAGAAGAGCGATGCTAGGAGTGGCTTCTGGCGAAATGAAGATTACTAGGAAACTTAAGAAACAAGGGGAACCTCATACCCTGAAGACGTTGGACGAGACAGAGGGCCCCGACTGGTGCAAATACATTGTTCTCACGGGAGAGTATGGGGACCTATTAAATAAAGCTAGGTAATGACTTGTGTTGTTTCTCTTCTATTTTTTGATGAGTTTTTTGTCTTATTATCATATCTAGGATTGTTATGTTAATTTCTATAGGTTATGGTGGAATACCACCTAGGATATCGTCGATTTAATTAATGGTCTTCGTAGATCGAAGTATGCTGGTAAAAACTTAATGTTTGTGATTGATAATGGCTGGACAATGGTTACTTTTTTAAATATTGGCCTGCGAGCTAATGCTATTTTTTGGTTAGTTGGTGGTGTTGTTTCCCACCTCTCTCTGCTTCTTTTTGGTTTGTTTCTGTAACTTTGGGATCAGGGCCCTTCCCTGCTTATCTAATATATAATAAAATTATTTAATATAATAATAATATATTTTAGTTTTTAAAATTAAATATATTAGATTGTTTATTAGATGTTAAAAATATTGAATTAATAATAATAATAAAATATTATTATACCATCATAGTTTTTATTTATATTATATATTATGATATAACATTTCCATACATCTATTTTGACAATAAATTTATGTTTCAATGAATTAAATGTATCCTTTTTATTTAAATATTATAAAAAAATATAAACTTAGTTGCTTGTATACTAAGTTATCATTCTAAATTAGGTAAAATAAAAGACTCTTAAATAATCATCCGCTCACAATGCCTTCGCCCGTTTATGCTCTTGCATATGATATTCTCAAAGAGTGCAATCTTCAGGAGCCTGGCCGTAATGCTCGAAGTAAGGGTTTCAACACTGATGTTGGTGACAACGCGAGAGGATTTGGCTCCTGTTGCTTGCCGAATTCCTTTGTGGTTGCAGGGACTAGGGTTGGCAATCGCCCTAACAAAATTTTTGCCAATCATTCTGATGGTCTGAGTTTTCCACCGCATGGTTCTATTGGACAATTAAATTTTAAGGATGCCCTTCACAACGATGCCCATGGCCACATGTTGACTGGGCATTCTATGTTGTCTAGGGTATTGCCTTCCTTTCACGATGGAGCCTCTTAGAATCCTGAGTTCCCAGTTCGCCATTCATCCTTTGCCTCAGAGGTTTTCCTGGATGATTTAGCAGGTGATAGAGAAGAATATTTACAATCCCATGCCCTTATTTGTAGATTTTCGAAGGTATGGCCGAAGCTTTTTGATCTTCATTCCTGGATTTCTTTGAATTGGAAAGAATACCTAGAAGATGACACTAACATTTATCCTTGTGCAAGGGGATTTTTTATCTTGGAATTCGAGTCTTAGGAAGATAAAGAAATGATACTCAAGACTGGGTCATGGTTCTTTCAAGGTGATTGCCTATGCATGAAGAAGTGGTTCCCTTCTTTCGATACATGAATTGAGACATTTTTGTCTGCCTATCTATGGGTTCGTTTACCTTACCTTCCCCTACAATTTTGGGAAATCAACTGTCTGAAGGCAATTGGCAATGGTTTGGGAAAATACCATAGCATTTCAAAGGAAACAATCAATTATGAAAATTTTACCTATGCTCGTCTGTGTGTTGAAATGAATGTTTCTAATGGTCTTCCGATAGAAATTTTCCTCAAAGTGGGTAATAGGCGATGGTGCCAACCAATAGATTATGAAAGAATCTCCTTCACGTGCAAAAAATGATTTTCTACAGATCATGTCACTACAAAGTTTCAAAAGTGACTTGAGAAGGTCAATGATGCCTCTGTCTACAAGCCCTCTTGGTGGGACGGGGTCGAATCCAACCACTATATCGTCTCTCCTTCTATGCAGAAGGTTGCTGCCACTTCTCCACCACTTCAGAAAATTGATCCAATCTCGAGCTCCTTCTCCTTGGTTGATGCAAAAGACCACCCCCAAGAGATCGTGACTAATAAATAACCAAAAGTTGTTCCCACAGAGACCCTTCCTTCCCCCCTCGGGGAATTCGCTTCCCAACACAAGAACACTGAGTTTTCATCCTTCTCTTCAGTTACTTCTACAATCTACAATACAAGTGAAACATTGCGTGGGGAAAACGATAATGATTCTCTTCATTTAGAAACTGAACAAGTTTGGACTAAGGTGAAAAGGAAGAAAACACCATCATAAAAAAAAATGCATCCGATGGCCTTACGATCCTCTAAGAAAGTTATAAATCTATAGTTTAATTGTTCTCTTTTTGGATAGCTCTGTGTTGTCTCTCTGTTGCACCCCTAGTGGCAAGGGCATGCATTTAACAACTTTTTTTTGGTGCTTATATTATGGGAGCTGCCTCCATGGCAATGCTTACCTTAAAAAAAATGTTATCATTCTAAATTATAAAACTATAATGAAGAAATTCTAAATTATGGAACTATAGGAGAGGAGGTGTTTTTAACTTAATTTTTTTAGTAGCAACCGATCACATTTCATAAAAAAATATGAAATAAAATTCTAATTTTATAATGTTTAAATAATAAGATGCAAATTTTATAACAAAAAATATTTAGAAAATAAATTATCTTCAATCTAATTGGCCCTTAAATTTTATTCGGTAAAGGCAATTAACACGGAACCATTATCATGGTGGGGAAATAGTGGGGGCCAAAAACATGTACCAAGATAATTTTAATAATAAATATCAATAAGATAACAATAAGATTTACATAAATTACATTCATATTAGAATTACTATCATAAAAATTATTATAATAGATTAATCATGATTAGTTTTTGTCACCTATTTTTAACTACAATCTAAATTCATATTAAAATGGTAATTAAAATTATTCTCACACATAACACGTGAATGACATGCATGGTATAATAGAAGAGAATATTCTCTTAATTTTTAACTTCTTTTTATAATAAAATGATTTACTTTTTTACTAAAAAATTTTCTACAAAGAAATTATTTTTCAAATAATTCATTTGTTTATTTTGAACAAAAAAATATAATAATGAAAAGTAGATGACTTTGCTTTTGTGTAAATAATTTTTTAATTATTTAATTACATTTTTTAATTATATAATTTTTTATTCTAATAGGTAAAATATCATTAAAATTATTTTCAATTTCTTTAATAAATATTTTAAAGAAAACTTTAAAAATATAATAAGTAGTAATAAAAAGTTTTTATAAATATAATAATTAATATAATATAAATTTGAAACTATATTAATACATTAATCTTTTAATTAATATAATAGAAATAAAATATTTACTTTAAATACATTTAAGGAATTTTAATAACTTATTTATGTATTTATATAATTTGAATAAATAAATTATGAAAGTGTAATAATTTATCACCATAAGATATTTATAATAGTTATTTTTTGGTAGAATCACTTTTACATCTTAAATGGACCTATTATCTAATATAAAACATAAGAGATAAATATGTAGAGAACAATAAATTGCATAGTATACAATTTTGAAGATTTTTGCAAATAATTCTAAAACTTGAAAATAGTTTGAACTAGATATTATTCTTCATATTGCACTCTAGCATGAAGTCTGAAATGGTCATATGAGAGCATATCTAATTTGTAAAAGAGGTTGTGTGTAGTCATGGATTTTAAATGTATGTTTCCCATTCAATTTTATTGAAGATCATAACATCTGCTATAGTAGAGAATACATTTGTCATAAGGCACTTTTGCTTTTGCTATAAGTATTGGTTGTCACCACAATCAATATTTTGTTTTTCTTATTAAAGACCACACACATATTTGAAATGCAAGTACTTTTTGGAAGCAATTGATTCACCAACCCTAATAATAGATCAAGATGTAGAGCCATTTCCAATAATACAGTAAGAAAAGGGGGTAAGGTCAGAACCTTGTCTGGTATACATTCTTGTTTGATAGCCTACTGTAGCACCTCCTCCAAGTTTATGGCCACTAGTTGGGCATTGGTGACAAATATAGAAATAACATAGATAACAATTTATAAAATGGTCAATGGTTCCATGCTTGACCCCAATTCGATTGGACTAATGCTGCTCTCAATTTGTCTATAGATCAAATAACAAAACCGTCCTATTAGAATTTGGTAGTAACTTCGCAGCAACATAGCCTTGTTTATTTAGGCTACAATTAAACTAAATTTTTTATTCCAATTGAAGATAGATTTTATGTCAAAAGTGTAGAAATCAGTCAAGTTAAAAAATCAAACCTCTATCACAAACCTTCAAAACCATCCTCAGTACCAAATGCAACGTTGATTATGGAAGACACATTTTTGGCCTTTGAAAAAGCCCAAGGGTGCCCAAAGGGTGAGAGTAAGGGAAAATAGGCCAAAGTACCAGAAGATTTTCACACATACTCATAGTTTTAAGTGACATTATTTTTAGAATTTACATAGTTTCAAGTAGGAACACAATATATACAACCATGATCTGTTTTTAAATATTAAAAAAAGTAACAGAACAGTAAAAATTGATGTAGTTGTAAAGAAACAAATAATGATTATCGAGAACAATCACAGGAAAATTGTAACGAATCTTCTATTTTTTGTATCGAAGAATATCGATTCAACCTTGATATGTTAAATGTATTTTGGAAACCCCAAACTATTTAAAAGGCCAATTTGGCAGCCTCGTGAATAATTCCTTGTGAGTAAGTAGCTGGTCTCTGAGAAGATTTCATAAATAAATTGTATTTTTGCCCATATGAATATTTTTATTTGGTAGCCTCGTTAATAATTCCTTCAGAGTAATAAGCCCATGCCTTGCCATGATCTGATTTGTGCACGTCTTTTCTGTCAATTGTGGCCCAGTAGTTGTAAGGTAGTCTCACCATTTAATACCTGTAGAGGTAGCATCTGTGACAAATATGTATGCTTATCGAGTTTTGGGGAGAGCTTAGTATAATCTAATTACATATTCCTTTTTATTCTCGACATTTGTGTGTGATAGATAAGACCTCCACCATGACCTCCATTTCACCAACATCCATGTGACAAATCTTCATTGCAAATGTGGATAACCCACCAAAAGACTTAAAAAATGGTTTGAAAAAATTGAAATATTTCAATAACTTTATTAGGGGCCAAAATCACAGTAAATAGTTCCTCTCCTACAACACAAGATAAAGAACAATATCATATATTCCATTCATATAGATACAAAAAATTTCCTCATTACAGATTATGGTTGAAAGGTGTTTAACAATTATCACAATCACAACATTTGCATTAAAAAATTAAGAATCTCGAGCACATGGATGGTAGGACTGCAACAATTGTGGCCCATTGCTATTTTTTAGTAACTAACATAAACTTTCATTGTTTTCTTTTTCTTACCATCTTCTTATTATACAACTTCATATTCATATATTTACTCACAATTTCATCATGTGTAGGTGGTTGATTTATATTCATATACTTTTGCAACGATTGCTTTTAACATGCTACCAATCTTATATTGTCTCACCTACAATTCCTCTCCAACACTTACTTTCACTTTTTTATACAACTTATACCGTTTACATAAAACCAAGTATGTATTTCTAATGTACGTCCACCAACTTCTTCTTTAACTATGTAGGAACAAAATACATGAAAAGACAACAAACTATGTGCCGACTTATTTCATACTAGCACATGAAATCATCACTACACAATTATCACAAATGAAATAGATACAAATCTTTCATTCAATTTTCTATCACCAAATTTGTATTACAAACATTTTGTAAATTTTACAAACAAGCTTATATATATTTCGAACTACACTTCCTTACCGTGTTTATTTTTATATAATATTCTATTGACGTAACAAGTATTAAGTAAATAAATAAATAAAATACCCAAAATAAGAGCACTTAATAGGATACAAGCATAAGGCATCTCTGCCCCTTTGCAGGTGGCCCCACTACAGGTTCTCACTCAAGAAACTCAGAGTAACTTTAAGCCTGTGGTCCCATGCCACCTCAAAATATTCTCTCAACAACACCGACCTTTAAGCTCCCCATGTGACCTCCACATGATATTTTGGGGCACACGGCGAAATGCGGAGATGCATATATTAAATAAAATCTCACATAAATTTCTTGTTTATCTCAATTCATTCGACCACAATTTCTTCTCTCTAGTTTGGCTCCTTTCCGGGAGCTCGTTAAAAAAATAGAAGCATTGAAAAAGCAAACTTAAGAGATCCTTCGGCTTCGGAGGAAGTTTGCTCAGTTTTTTTCTCCTAGGGTTTTGGACGTTTCTATTGTGTATCGCGAGGTGTTGGAGATTATTTTCTTGAACTTCTAGGGTTTGGGACCCTGTTTTTCTTTGTCACAAGGGTTTTGGAGAATTTTTCTCATTTACGAGGCTTTAGGAGATTTATTTTTTATTTTTAGGGTAAGAAAATGATGCAGCCAACTCAAGGAATGGTCCCTCCTCCTCCTCCTCCGATGGCAGGTCCTGCGATCGATCCCCAGCAGCAGCAATGGATGATGATGCAGCCACAGCTACAGCCGCAGCCACAAGCCCCACAAGCAGCCGGGGTTTGGCCTCCGCAGCCCCAGGTGCAGCCGCAGCCACAGCCTCAGCAGTATGCCCAGCAGTACCCTCAGCAGTACCCACCTCAGCAGCCACCTCAGCAGATGCTACACCAGCCTACATCTGCCGAGGATATAAGAACCCTCTGGGTCGGAGATTTGCAGTTCTGGATGGACGAAACTTATCTGCACAGCTGCTTCGCTATCACTCAAGAAGTGAGCCTTTCTTAGATTTTGACTTGATTTTTTTTCTTGTTTCTTTTAGGTTTGGAATCTATTTCCATTATTAGGGCTTGGTGTGACCTATATGTTGTAGCACGTTAATTGTTAGTATTTTTAGAATTTGTTTCCTCGGACTGTTGTTGTTAGGGTTTGATTCGGGTTTGATTCGAGCTGTTTGATTTTTTGTTTTTGAGATTTTTTTGTTTACTCCATTTTTTTTCATCGTTTGATAATTGTATTGATAACTGTCAATTTTTTATTTTAAATGGCTACTGTTAGTTTTTCCATTTTTTGAAAATTACAATCCTGAGCTAATATCAGTACGAAGGTATTTGTAGGGGGTTTGAGCGATGATTGAAAATACCGTGTCTTTACCTGAGAAATGTAGGAATTTTAAAGGTTTTAATCAGCTGGTCATTAATAACTGTCAATTGTTGTCACTGATGTATCTACGATGTCACCAACATAAAAAATAATGTTTAAATTGGTTATTATGAGGGTAAAAGCATTTTTAACAGGCTCGAGCTGGTTTAATAAAACTTCATTTACGGGTGATATCTTCATTGTTTTTTATTGTAATTTTCATTTTCTCTTCCAGAAATATAGACATTTGTTAGGTTTTTCATTTGTTTTCTTGGTAAAACTTGGCAAAGGTTATGGGCTATCTTTATTGCTGTATGGAGCATAGTTGGACCATGTTAATATGCCACAACCTTGCCCCATGGCTACTACTGTTATCCAACTCATCTCCAATTTCCATTCGATAGAGTTTAAAGTGTTTGCAAGAATAAAGTGATGCACATCAAACTTGTGCAGTGATTAATTGCAAGAATAACTGAAGAATTTATTTAATTTTTCATTTTTTAGTTTGATATATGATATATCTACACAAGTTTAGGATTTAGTGAAGTTAACATTGATAACTGCCAAAGTATTGTCATTCGGATGGGTCCTTTCTAAAATATTTTATAAAAAATGTAATTTGTTTGTGTCAATATAGGGGTGTACAAGTATTTTTCGTGGGTAGTGATCCTTTTCAAAAGATAACAAAGGTACATATACTGTTAGTATTATGATACAGGGTTTTTAGAGTTTTGAGTGGATAAGAGATTTCGACAATCATGCATATGCATTATTTGTGTTTTGTTTAGCTTCAGAATAATATTCCGAATGTATTTTTTGGTTGCCTGTATCCTTGCTTGTATGTAAGCACATGTATCCAAATCTAAGGCAACTAATAGCATCTCTTTTTAGTACATGTTCTTTAACTGCTAAGCATGGACTTTGTCTAGCAGTAAGTTGGAGAACTTATGTAGACAATGATTGAGCTTGAAATCCTGGTAACCAATCTTTCCTCAATTCAGTATTCTGGTTTCCCAAATCAGATTATGTAACAAAAATTTAATTGTTATTGTTTAACTCAGTTGTTGGACAAGTAACAGTTCTTTTTGAACACATTTATGGGGTCAGATCAACTGACGAGTAAGGGGTGCTCACTGTGTTGGATACCCAATTGGTGCTCACTGGGTTGGATACCCAATTGGTGCACCCCTAAAGCCTTGTTGAGGCAATGTTGGCTGGCTTAGGAAATATACTAGGCTGGAATTGTAGCCCATAAGTTAATCATAGTACCCTTCGAAATATTAAAAGAAGAAAATCTTCTATTTGAGCAGGTTTATATACACTAAGAATCTGAATTCCAGTACAAAATTTGGGTTAGATTGGTTTATTACTTCTACTGAGTTTCTATTCTAAATGGATGCAAGAATAAAATAGTTGCAACCTTTGATTGAATAAGAGATAAAAACTATGTTTTAATTAAATTATGCTGGTCATGGCTTGTTCTGTTAAGAGTTCTTTTTGGTTCAAAATATGCCAATGAGTAGCTGTACTGCTCGTTGCATACCTAAGAATATATGCTTAAAGATACATAGATGTAGGTATTATGTAGCATTATCTCTGTGTCAAAATCCAACAATTGTCTTTTGGGTGCAAGGTGTGGGAGTGAAAACCATATTGTAGTTTGATTTATTTCCTTTGGTTGCAACTGGCATTTTAGTGTGCTTTGTTTTTGTTAAGAAGCTATCTGAAACAGTTGACTTACGAATGTGTTTAGACATTGAAATTGTAGAATTGCCTCTTGGTAAAGGATATCATGTTCTGAACACGATATGTTAATTATTCTTATTATTTTTTTGGTAGAAACCTGTCTTTATGTGCAAATGCTGTTATGCAATGGCAATGGCAGGTTGCTTCTATTAAGATTATCCGCAACAAACAGACTGGGCAGTCAGAGGGCTATGGTTTTGTGGAGTTTATAAGCCATGCTGCAGCTGAGAGGGTTCTGCAATCTTACAATGGTATTCAGATGCCCAATACTGAACAACTTTTCAGGCTAAATTGGGCATCCTTCGGTATTGGAGAAAAACGTCCTGATGTAGGACCTGACTATCCCATATTTGTGGGAGATTTGGCAGCTGATGTCACAGATTACTTGCTACAAGAAACATTTCGAACTCGATACTCATCTGTAAGAGGGGCCAAGGTTGTAACTGACAGGCTTACAGGTCGCCCAAAAGGATATGGGTTTGTGAGGTTTGGAGATGAGAATGAGCAAATTCGGGCAATGACAGAAATGAATGGAGTATATTGTTCAACTAGGGCCATGCGCATAGGTCCTGCTACAACAAAGAAGACTACTACGGTTGTTAATCAGCAGTACCCAGCAAAAGGTATGTTATTTAATATTTATTTATGTGGTAATTAATCAATTTGTGCAATCTGATTGCAGATGCTTGAATGTAATAAACTCTGTTTTATCAAAACTATTTGAGTATTCCGTGAATTATTTTCTGTATTGTCATATGACCTGAAGCTAGAAGGTTCGTTTTTTTTGTGTATATTAATTTTCTTGTCATGTTGAATCCACTTTGCCTTATTCAGAGCATTCTTGAGTTCCTATATTAATTTTGGTTAGGTGCGGTGAAACACGTTTGAATCTATTGAGATTTACAGAATTCAACATTTATAAGCTTCGTACTCTTATGTTTTAGCCAGAAGAGAAACCACATGGGTTTCTTCTGTTGATCTGCAAAGTCATTTCCTTTCCTTTTTAATATGGGCAAATTTCATTGGAAATCATAAAAGTTAGAACTTATAAAACTGATGTTGTCTCAAAGCAGGATGCCAAGAGGCTCTGTGCAGTTAGGGGCCTGGACCAAAATTCAGCACAGAAAAGCAGCCCTTTTAGTGGGTGGCCTCATTTAGGTCAGTTTTCCTGTTTTATGTAATGAACTGTTATTCTGTCCTTCATTTGACAATTCTTGTGGCATTTTATGCTACTCTCGAGCGTTCTTTCTTGTATATTTGATTTGTCGTCAGCCTCGTTAGTTTTCCTTTTCCAGAATCCAGTTTTATATTTGTTTTCCATCATTTCCTGTTTATATGGGTAGTACCGTAGTTCCTTTGTTTCAAGCATTAAGATTTACTCCTTATTTCTTTTCTTGAAATACCAATTTAGAATTCTACAAGTTTTGTGGATTCCCATTTGTTTGATGTTTGATATACTTTTTAGTTTTTGTTTTGCATGAATTATGTTAGGGCACAGGTAGTGTCCACATAGTTGTTGTGAGGGTACTAAAGCAAAGTCTGACTCTAGAAGCTTGTTCATATTGAAAAAACATGCTATACACTTCAATTAAAGACAACCTGTCATTGCCGTTTTGCTTAATTTTTGACATGCTTACTTTGCGTACAAACTTTCTTTTTAGCAAACAAAGTCTGATTCTAGAAGCTTGTTTATAATTCTTACTGAAAGGTTGTGCTTTTCACTCACAAATATATTCATTAAATTGAAGATGACTTGTCATTATCATTTCTGATTTTGATGAATTTGTGATATTCTTACAGTGCATACAACAGTTTTCTCTAATTCCAATATTTGTAAACATTCATCTACTACAATTAGTAGTTCACTAGGCTTCAGTTATTTGCTCGCTTTGAGGGGTTGGGGGAAAAGTGTTAAGTTAAATGTTGTTAAATAACTCATGTAGATAATGTATTTAGAGTTTTTTATGAATTTATTTCGAATCAATTTATTTGTCTAATTCAAATTTTTGTATCTTCGAGCTAAGAATATTTAAGAGGGTTGGAGGAAGAGCGCATTAACTAAATCTTGTTAGATACCTCAAGTAGAAAGTGTATTTAGAGTTCAATATTAGTTAAAAGCTCCCATTAGAGCCTATATTGTAATGCTGGAATATGCGTTGATTTGTTAAAATTTATTCAATATATTTATTTCTTTAAATGCTGTTTAATTTTGCAACATATATATTGAATTATTTACAGGCTGTTGAAATTGACTTAGTTTCTTTTGGTAACTCATTGAATCTCCACTTTTTAATATAGTTGCTAAAATATTTTTCTTGAGTTCTTTCAGTTTCAACAATCAATCAACATTTCAAACTTGACCTTAACTTCAATGAAAGTGCCTTTTTTAGAAGAAAATTGCAAGTTTATTTGTGATTTAGCAGATATTGGAGATGAAGAACTTCTGTGAGCCGCTTTTGATTTTTCAGCTCAAGAACTGTACTTGTCATCTTCTGGTGGACGTCATGCACCTTTGGATGTTTTCTATCTTTTTGATTTAGATATTCTATTCATATTCTGATACCTTTTATTACATTTGATCATTAACTCGCCAGGGGCTCCAGTCACTTGAGTTGGCCTTGGTTAACATGTGTTCATTTATGCATAGTCAGGCTTATTACTATGATTTTCTCTAGAAATAATGGAATTATTTATTAAGATTATCATTTATCCAGTAGGTTAGAGATTATTAATTTAGTTAGGAAGCAATTTAGCAAAAACCTCTGGGATTATTCTAATCTAGAACTGGGTATATGTAAACAATGTTATACATGCAAATTATCTGCTGTTTCCCTGTATTTTTGAATTTTAATTGAAGGGTTCATCATATGCATATTTAGTTCTGTTATTTTTTGCAAATTAATAGTAATCCGGAATGTTTTGTTTTCCTCACTTCTATGGATTTTTTTATGTCTCATGGAAAATGCAATTGCTTATATTTGGTAGTTGGAATGATGGATATTTTACTAGATATCTTTTTGGACATGTCAGCTGTTTTGAAATATTTCCAATGTTCCACAGGGACGCGTACCCCAAAAATCCCTGCGTTTCCTAGAGGGGGACGTCTTGGAGACTTGGGGACTTGGGGGGGGGGGGTGTGGAACATCCCCCCACCATCAACGCCACCATCCCACCATCTGTGTCGCTGTCTCCAAGATGCCTGTAGGACTTTGAGGATGCTGGGGTGTCCTCAAACGTCTAGGGGGGACTCCTAATTGTCTCAAGATGTATAATTCTTATACATCTTTTTATAACTATTTTTTCAAAAACTATATGTATTTCAACACCCTGCGCCCCTCCCCCCCCCCCCAAACTTAGACCCCCCGAAACGCGCCACCTGCCGTCCCCGTCCCCGAAACCCTGTGGAACACTGAATAATTCTTTATGGATGCTATTTTGGCAATGCGTTTGCCCTGGATATTGTTCATAATTGATAATTTTTATGACAGATCTAATCATACATATCATATGCCAAATGCCAATTATTTTTAAGGAAGGAAGCTTACAATGATTTTGTTGCTAAATTGTGATGCTTTTAATGATGAAAAAATTTAAAAATCGAAGAATGAACGAAAATGTTTTTTTTGTTGGTTATGATTCTTTATGGTTTAGTTGTTGCATTGAGTGCTGGTGCTGTGAATTTGAATTAATATGAATATTTGGTTCATAAGTTTACAGTTGATAATTTAAAATTTAAATTATACAAGGTAATTGTGCTTCTGGAAAGGTTGTCTCGGTTTTCTTGTTGGTGAATCACTTGAAAGTTTGATTGAGTGCAGCTCCAGGTGGTGTTTATTGTGATAAACTAGGACATAGCGCAGCCATTGTGAATCAATCTCTCTTTTGCTCTTATTTTGTTATTTTACATTTCCTGCTTTATATAGATTTGGCTGGTTTTGTTTGCACTTAAATTTTTTTATTTTATATTTCTTTTTCTGCAGCTCCTCAAGTACCTCCCCCTCAAATAGCTTCTGATAATGATCCAAACAATACAACTGTGAGTTCATCTTGTTATTGGCTTTTTACAATCCGAGTAGGATTCATCTTTATTCATTTTTATATGCTTACTCTTATGAATTCTGCAGATCTTTGTTGGTGGATTAGATCCATCTGTTACAGATGAAGCTTTGAAACACTTATTTGCCCAACATGGAGAAGTTATACATGTGAAAATACCTATGGGAAAACGTTGTGGATTTGTTCAGTTTAGTAGCAGGTACTATTCTTTGAACCTTCTGGAGTGCCGCTTCTTATGTTCTATGTTTAGAAAGAATATAACAAAGTTTTTACAAATATTTATCGTTCCGTAGTAATTGATGTTCCTGGATTTTGAAGTAATAAAGTTGATATTAAATCACCTGCTTTTGAAATGGTCTTGGGGGTCACTTCTTTTCTAAGGTCACTTTTGTCATGCCCTTTTGAAACCTTAAATTTCATTTCTGCAGAGCCTCTGCAGAGGAGGCCATGCTAATGCTTCATGGTACTGTACTTGGTCAACAATCAATTCGTCTTTCATGGGGACGGAGTCCTGCTAATAAGCAGGTAACTTTACATCAGGGTTTGTTTGTAATGAATTTTAATATGCAGTTCAAATTGTTTGATATATCTTTATGCTTGTTTTACCAGTCTGCAGGGTGGGCGCAACCTCAACAACCTGATCCAAATCAGTGGAATGGTACTTATTATGGATATGGACAAGGGTATGATTCTGGCTATGGTTATGCTCAACAACCACAAGACCCAAATGTGTATGGTTATGGATCCTATGCATATGGAAACTATCAGCAGCAAGTGAATTAGTTCTGGAGCATGCTTATGATGAATGCATTTTAATATGTCTGTTATTGAGCATTACTTATACTAAAGTCACTTTGTCTCTTTTTGTAGTATCTGACTATAGTACAATATTTGATAGTGTTAAATGGAAATTTAGGATTCTTGTATTGCATTTTTGAATGATTTTTTAATGGTAGCATTTCAATCCTTCATTATCTATATATATGTGAACTACTTAAACTCTTGAATAGGCGTTTGCATGAAGCTTGATCACATTGAGATTCATAATTCAAGAGAATCAATATGATGTGGAAATCAATTTAAGGAATTCAATCTAGTTACTCTTTGGGTCATATTTCTCTATTTCCTTTGGCTGCATAAAGAAAATCATAATTTTCTGGTTAAGTTGTTCCACCGATTTTATCATATTGAATATCTCGAGGGTTGAATGCCTGCATTATCTTTATATGGTCATTTTCACATGTAAATGACATGATACCTCTTGTTTTTACTGTGAATTATTAAATTCGACTAGTATGTTATTAATGAAATTCCAATTTGGAAGCTCCTTGCAATAACTTTGGCAATTTGGAAACAAGCACACATGTTGAAGTGTACACGGGTTGGTTGTTTTACCTGTTGTTAAATCTGCGATAAAAGATCAAGAGGTGGAACTTTTCAAACTGTCAACTAGTTCTGTGCGATGAATGTATACACATGCAATGAACAAAATAGAAGTTAGATGACAGGTTATTTAAATGGTCTTCTAGCTATATTTTTATGGCAAATGAGGGTTCATGAATTCCACCAAAAGAAAATTCAAGAAAAGTCAAACTGACAGGAGTCCAAATACAGAAATTTAATGGTCGAGACTCAAAACTTTACAGTCCATCAAAAGGATGAATCAAAAAATGGCTGGAATGAAAAATCTTTTACATTCTTAGCTGAAAATACCTAAATAGTCTTGGGCATGAAATATCTGAGCTTGCTATCTGTAGATGATAGCCCCTGATGGTTTTGCATTAAATAGCAGAGTTATTTCCAACGAGTGACAAGTGGAAATCATTTACTCTCCTGTATTGCCTGAAGCAAAAGACAAACTTCTGCCTGCATGATATCCACAAATATTAATGGAGACAAAATGAAAACTGTGGAGTATATTTCCAGTTACTGCTCGTGTACTCTCCTGCTGTCTGTTCTTCAGTGCCAAGAGGAATTCTACAATGGCAGCAGTGGGTAGAGTGAAACGAAGTGTGTGCTAAGAAAAACTGTTACCTTTTTATCTAAAATTTGACAGTCATTTACATGTCAAAATATTAATACTTAAAAATAAACAAAATATTTTCAATATAACTCCAGATTGATATCTCTTGCCATATAATACAATAGATGTATTTAAGATATCTATAGGAGTTAGCTGACTATCTATACTCAGTTTTTAGATAGGGTAAAATTTATCAGTAATTAATACCTAAAATCTATGCATCCTGTCATGGAAGATGCAACGAAGACGGTGTAAATTACTATCAGAATTCAGTTATTAAATGTTTGGCACTGTTCCACATTTTGTGTACTGTTGCAACTATGCAAAGGTGGTCATAGAGACAGGCACCCAAGGGTTGGGGGGTCAGAGGTCTGGTCTCAACTTGTACAGAATTTAATGTTAGATGGAAATAATGACCATATAATCCTCGATTGTAACGCACTGGAGCTTTTTGGCATGAATGCTTCGTTTCGGTTTAGTAAATTTAATTATGCCTACAACTACTTATATTTACAAGGAGCAGTATAAATTATAACTAATAGGTTGCCCATTCTTGGTGATTTGTTAAATGTTATTCAGCGATTGGTGAAGTAGTTGTGTTCATTGAATGCCGCCTATATTTAACAGTTTGAAATGAGTATTCTGCATTCTACCTTTTTTTATTTTGGATTGCATAGTGTTGTTAAGTAATTCTGCACCCAGCATGTATGTCAATAATATTAGAACATCTGTTATAAACGGGACCATTCAGTTATGACTAAATGTTATTCAGCGAATGGTGAAGTAATTCTGTTCGTTAAATGCCCCGCCTATATTGAACAGTTTGAAATGAGTATTCTGCATTCTACCTTTTTTATTTTGGATTGCATAGTGTTAAGTAATTCTGCACCCAGCATGTATGTCAATAATATTAGAACATCTGTTATAAAATCTAATTCTACCTTTTTTATTTTGGATTGCAAAAATCTGTGGTCCACAGCAATGCGAGTGCTACTTCAAATATCTATGATATGCTCTTGTCGATTGTATTTGCTTAATCTTAAGGCTATATCAGCAAGCGTGTTGTATGCATCAGCAATTTGCAAAATGTTTGTTTGCTTAGATGAAACAATGTTGTTTTCTGATTTCTAGTTGCTTACTTTGTACCTTAGAACGATGGAAGATACCAACATCTTCAATATATCTAATCTGAACAACATATTTTCTTAGG
>VDFB02256132.1:88050481-88098999 GCA_007258455.2 Sequoia sempervirens | reverse complement strand
ATATATATATATATATATATATATATATATATGTAAATATATATTAATGGATATATATAAAAATATATAAATATATATGTATATACACACACATATATATATATATATAAATACACGTAAATATATATATATATATATATTATATGATAATTGAGATCAGGTATCTCTTATTTATTTAAGCTGATTTAAAAAAGGTTGTTTTATAGTCGATATAGACTACAGAATAAAGGTCGATATTGACCATGTCTATGGAAGCCGATTTAAAGCTTTTGACTGCTAGTGGAAACCGATTATCATTGTGATTAGCACACGATATATGGCATGGCATTGCATTTGATATTGTTGGTTGTAGATTGCTTGACTTGGTTGATGTGTTTAATGAGACCATGCTTGACTTTGTCTCATGTATCAAATTGGTTATGTCGATTCATTCACCTGATGGGTCGATAGAAATATGTTGTCATATAATGGAAGTTGATTGAGTTTGATGGCGCCAAATGTGAAGGAAAAAGAATAGGAATTGGTGCCACCTTTGTGTTTGAGTTGTTGTAGATGTCTTCTCATTGAAATAATTCAAATTCTCCATGTGCATATTGATTAAGTCTTTGAATTGTTGTCATGGAAACTAGTCGATTTGTAGGAGGTTTTACTGAGTCTAAGCTTATTTGATCGCCACCTTATCACTGAGTTTCTTTACATGGAGCTTGTTGTATTTTTGCATGCCTAAACTATAGGCTTTGAGGTTGCTTGATTTATCTATAAATAGTTGAACCATTTCATTGTGAGGGAGGCATTCTTTCCCAAGAGATTATACATCTTTTTCAGTTCATTATTTCTGAGTTATTACCAACCATACTTGCCTTATTGTATTAGTGAGATATAGAGAGTGTTCTATTGTGAGTAAGAGGTAACATTGTTGTTTGAAAGAAGTAAGCTATCAACAAGTGAGATAGAGTGGTTTGTGCGAAGATGATTATCAAGCTAATTGTTGTTGGAGAGGGCTGCATTACTATCTTTAGTTGGATAAGTGTTAACATGGATGAGGATCTCTTCTTCTTTATTATTTTACTTTGAATGAATGTTTCTTGCATGCATGGTTGAGATGTCTTTTCTAGTATGTGCGTTAGAGAAATTAGAGTGTTTTGAAAAGGAAATTGGAGCTTATATGTTGTTTTCATATTGTGTTTTTAAGTACTCCATTATAGGAGAGATTGCTTGACATAGGTATTTAACTATACTAGATATGTTTAAACATGGTCTACTCATAGCTAGTTATTTGATTATAAAAGATAACTAGTGGGTTACTTATGGATTGAGAGGTTTAGTGAGACCTAGTGAGTTAGAGCTACTGCTTGATTAGTGTTAGTGCACATTTAAATACAAAATTATCGTATTGATAAGAGTAAACTCATAGCTTAAACCCTCTTGGTCAAAGAGGTGATACTCTTGAATGGAGTCCTCTATTATTATGATAACTCTTTGATTGAGGACATGCATTATGTTTGTATTTTACTCCATGATAGGAGGTATGTTTGTCATAATTATTATATACTAGGTATGATTGGACACAAAAGGAACATATGGTACACTTAGCTAAGTTATTGATTTAACTAGGAAAGCTTGTGTTTACTCCTAGGATAGATAATCCAATATGGGAGGGAGTTTGTGTACTTACTTGTCAGTAGAGTTATTCCAAGTATATAGGTTATCTGGGATGATGGAATATCCATTGAAGGAAATACCTAGCTTTTGTACTTACTAGATAAGTAGTTTATTCCAAGTAGATTAATATGGTTGTAGGTTATGTAGGATGATGGACTATCCATTGTAGGAAATACCTATGTGTAGCTTAAGATAGCCTTAAGTCAAATCGACCTTGAGTAGTGTATGTGAAAAATGACCCTCAGTAGAACATACTGAATGAAACACTTTGGTCAAAGTGGTGTGATGACCTTTGGCTCCACTGTTAGTTCACTATGATCCAATATTACATGCTAGACATAGATTGTGGGATTACAAGTTCTAGTTATGTAGGACACAACACTATGCTTAGTTGGTTGTTGTTATTGGTTACTCTACCAATCTCTTCGTCGAAGGGAAGGGCCATCTATCAAATGATAGATGCGTGGAGGATTGCATTATGAGTCCGTGGTTGGTGGAAAAGCACTTGAGTGATGCTTCTCCTCCATAGCAGGTGATAGAAGAACCAAGATTTGAAAGGAAGGATCCTAGATCCTCTTACAACTATTTGTTCTAAAGCTCATTGGAGCTATGTATGTAAATGTATGTATTCTTGTATTTTTTTAACTTGTGAAGTTATTGTAATGAAATGGAATCTTTATTGTAAAATGATATGACAACTTTTTCGTATATTCTCAATAAAAGAAAGAAAATTTTTATTGCAATGTCTTGTTACCTAATTTACTTACTCGTGTGGTGTAAATGTAGGGTTTTTACTGCATTGAAGGGTTGGCATGTTACATGTGGTAACAAAGCTACTAGGTTCAATATTGAAACCTATGAGCTCATTACACAACAATGCATAAACCTTATCAAAAGATAATGGCTGAAAAGTTCTTGTGCCACAACGACAAAAGAAAAGAACATGGGGAAGTGAAAAGGAAGATGAGAATTTCTAGAAATTTGAGTAAATTGGGACTAGTTAAATTTTTTCCCTGGAGTAGGAACTCCTAAACCAACAACTTATGATATGACCTAGGATTGCAGAAGATTATGCAATGAGGTTATGTAGGAAGGTTAGGAAGAATAACCAATATATATGTTTATCCTATGAAATAGATATATGACTCTAAGGGAATGAGAAGAAATGAGATAAACCTTAATAGTAGCAACCTATAGTTGTAAAGAGTCAAGAATTATTGGATTTGGTGAAAACACTATGAATCTATGTGTGTGCAATGTCAGCATAAATTAAATTGAAGAAGAGAGTCAACGAAGGAGGTATCCACAAGGTTGGAGAACTCTTGACATAAATATAATTCTTGTATAAGATAAGATCTTGCAAGAAAAGAGTTAGTACCTAGGAAAAGAGAAAAGATTAGAATGGTCAGAAAGAAGTAATCAATGGCGTGGGCACACTTCCACCAACCAAAATCGATGAGAATATTGGAGTTTTGATTAAGATGAGAAAAAGAGACCAAACAACCTAGGTATCTCTAAAAGGTTATGAGAATAAATTACCAAGAAGTGGGCAAAGTCACTTAAAAAGGTGAATATGAGAAAGAAATCTAAAGTGGTAAACCAGGCTGGCTTGACCAAAGGTTTGGATAGTACATAGATTGGTTGGAGTATAAGATGAACTCACCATGTCTACGAAAATCAACATTTGTTTTGAGGTTCCAAAATGAAATGGAATACAATAAAGCACTATGTGTTAGATTGATAGAAGTTGTAAGGAAAACAATGTTCTAAGTTGAAAGGTATATTAACAAAAGAGGCTTGTGAACATGGATATTCCTCCACCAAAAAGGATATTGGAAAAAAATGGGAATATATTAGAGTGTCTCGCAACTTGTAAGTTGTTGATTATTCATTAGATCTCCTATTGGACGATCCAAAATATTGAATCTATCGAATAGAAATCAATGATGAATCTAACTTTGGGAAAAAGTATATTCAAAGTATACCATTGAGGCAGGAAAAGGAAAAAGAAATCCAACAACAAAGAAATGACAAATCTCTCAAAGAAGCAAGTGTTGCTAAGAGTTTAATTTTGAGTAGATCGAATGTTGTGGAAACACTAAGGGGGGAAGGAAGAGAGAGTGGATTGACTCAGATTAAATACCCCAACCAATGAAAATCATGATTATATTTTCAATTTGGAAGAACTTTGACTTCTTAGTAAGTCATGAAGTCAAAAAGTCATACATTTTATGACCACAAGGAAAAAGGTATTGGGATTTTTTGGAGAAAGATAAATGGAAAGGTCAAGGATTATGACCTATTATCATTTCATACCTTATAAATATCTGATTGGAAGATCAAACGATATTATCATTAATGCGTTAGAAAAGGATAGGCAGATAATTTTATCATGATAATGAAATATCATTGTCTATGGGATTGGAAAGGGAAGATCTAGGTTACTCGTGATTGGAAGAAAGTGTCTCTAAAATCCTATATACCTTATATGGGAAATTTAGATAATGATGTTATTTCTATATATAAGTATTAATAATACATATTATGAAAGATATCCATGTCGTAAAGTGACTTGACACTATAGCATACTATGCTAAGAGACCTGAGGATGATGAGGTTTACCGATTAAGCCAAAGAGATGGTATGAAAGATAAAGTAGGATGTGACGCTATGCAAACACATCAATTATCTTTACTTGATTAATCACTTGATCACTACCTTACTCTTGAATGAAACCCTAGGTTTGGAATAACCTATTTGGGACAAAAAGTTCATTTGATTAAAGAGAGAAACCTTAGGTTAAGTTACCTACTAGGTTGAAATATGTACTGGACTACTCATTAACACCTATAGGTTGGGAATAACTTATTTAGTTGAGTTGTACATTTGGTCTTGATTGGAACATATAGAGGTAGAGTAACCTATAACATCAGACCAGTCATTGATTGAGGACTCTATCCTAAGAATTGGAAGGGAATATTGAGATTGAGATTCAACCATGTGGATGTGTAAATCACTTGAGCTTAGGAAATTCTATATGAGTGGAAACATAGGTGTGATACCTAGTGAATTAAAGTAGCTACTTGGTTAAATACTTTACACTCTTGAAAGGAAGTCATAGTGTTGACAAGACTCTACTCTGACTGGCTCTTTTATTAAAAGGGATACACTCTCAAAGGGAAGAATCTATTGTTATGTCATGACATCATAGAATTTTCACTTAGAGTGAAATGTTGGAAATTTTACTAAGTTGAACATCGGGGTTGTTACTTATGCTCAAATAGGTATACCGAAGTTGGGACTCACCTATGTGATTAAGTGAATCAATGGAACTAACAAGAAACATTCATGCTTGGTAATTAGGTATGCAATTAAATTTGATATCTTCTAGGGACCAACATGATTGAACGAGGATTGATACTCTAAATTAGTACCAATTTTTATCGAGAAAATTAGATTTAGTTGAAAGATGGGTTACATCTTTGGAAATAATCCAAGGATAGAAGAAATCCACGGTATAGATGTCCTAAGATAAATGGGATATATCTCCAAAAAACTCCTAACCATTATTACATGTGAATTAAAGGAGGCGTGAAATTATAAAATACATTTTCACTTAGTCAAAGAATAGACTATTGTTGGATATAAAAGAACCTATTTACCCAAAATTTTGGAAGGTTCAGGTATGAAATGAGGAAATTAATGTAAGAGCTAGGACATCAGAATGACAAAGGGAATTGTCAGATGAGAAACCACTATAATTTGAGGAAAGATAGAGTAAGAGGCTGCACAGAATGTGGCAAGATAATGTCTAGTATGCCAGGGAATGAAGACCGGATGTCATCATCGGTAGGACATACTCGCTTGAGATTCCAGAGGGAAAATGGTAGAACACAAGACAAATTAATCTATCTATGTTAGTAAAATTGGCATAATGTTCTAGTGGACAAACTTATCAAAGTAACTAATGCTAATTGGAAACTTGATTTATAGGTTTTCGGTCCTAAATAATATATTGTGAGAAGTAGTTGCTTAGTATTCCTGAGAAGGTTATTTATGTTTTGAACAAGAAAATAATGATAGGGTTGTGTAAACCATGATCATAATATGAGACATTCAGTTGAACAAATGCACAATATATTATTATAGCCAAATAGGAAAAAATGGTAGACTAAATCTTGAATGATTTATAAACTACTAACATTGAGGTTGGACCATACATGAAAAGGAAGGTTGGAAACTCTATTAAGCTGAAATAGGATTAGAAATAGGGTTAACCATAGAATTGATAGAATGTCAAAAAATAGTAATAGATCGAAGAGGTCGATGAAACTTTGTCGATACAAAGCTTAAGTAAGAAGCAGTGTCAGAATTTGGCAGGTGTCCAAGAGCAATGTTATGCTCAAGATGGACAAGTAATCAAGAATGAGTACTTTATGGTAAGGAAAATGAATGTGTAAGTGAAGGAAAAACTTGGTTTTTGAGTTTTTTAAAAGTGTAAATACAAAAGGGGAAGGATGGGACCCACGGTGTTGTGTGCAATACATCTCTATTCCTTTTCTATTTGGATTATACTAAGGATATATTGATGGGACAATGATTTCCGATCACTATGTCTTAGGTGTCAAGTATAGCTACTATTGTATCTAGGATGTGTATATATGATAATGTAATAAAGCTCCTTGGGAGAGTAAGTATGTATGAGGCATACAATATTTCCCTATGCGAAAGTGAGGGCACTTGAAGAAAGGTACAGGAAGGGAAAGGTTGCAAGGAGTGATGCTACATAGGACAAATGTTTATAAATCTTACGTATTTTGAGAATGGTAAGTAAAACTTTATTTGAATTTAACTATATGTTAAAGAGCTATAGATCATTGGGGACGATGATTCACAAGGGGGGAAGTATGTTACACCCCAATTGTGTAATTACTATTTACTATTACTATGTAAGGTAAAATGTGAAAGTAATGTGAATTCCGGAGATGAATAAATGATGCTTTTTCCTTGTTATCAATATGAATTTTATCTCATTTGATGTTATCTCAGTTGATGTTATTCATGGTGAAATACTGCATATATGTGAATGAAAGGTTATTGAATTATTATTATTCTAACTTTGGAGATGTTTATGTATACTGCATATTGTTATTAATAATTGATTGTCGTGTGCATGTGTTAGTGGATGCAGGTATGTGTTCCATTCCTCCAGGCGGAGGGGAAGTATCACTCGAGAGAAGATCTTGGTTGGGTAATTGGTAAAAGTAAACTATCTGAGCATATACACACACCACATTAGAATGATTGAGTTGAGTCAGTTTGTAGGTAATAGGTAAGTCATCCTTAGCCGATATGTCTACATTTGAGAGTCTTGTTTACTTCTGCATGCATTGGGTGATGTTTATCTGTTTGAGCTTTTGAGATATTTCTTATACTATTACAATCATATGGAAAAGTGGGATGTATGAGGAAGCATGTTTATATATATGCACATGCATGTCAATGGGATCTAATGACACGTATATGCATATGTATAGATATACCACACATACACACTTATCAATATGGTGGTAATTGTGAATGGCTATATGTGAAACATATGTGAACATATATATATATATATGTGTGTGTGTGTGTGTGTATAGTATATACACGTATCCATATGTATATGTCTTTTGATACATGTGTACGTTGGCGAATGGACACGCTCATACAAATGCATCGATATAGATATACATACACATACGTGTACATAGAGGCATATACGTTTATATATATATATATATATATATATATATATATATATATATATATATATATATATATATATATATATATATATATATATATATATATACATACATACATTTGTTATAATGTGTTTATTATATACAATATTGCCTATACTCTTATATTGATATATATAAATATACATATACATATATATATATATATTGAATGTGTGCTTACATTATAAACTTACGATATATTTAAATAAATATTTATATATATATGTATATATATATAAATATATATTAATGGATATATATATAAATATATATAATAATATATGTATTATACATATTATATATGATAACTGAGATCGACTATCTCTTATTTATTTAAGTTGATTTAAAAAAGGTTTTTTTATAGTCGATATAGACTATGGAATAAAGGTTGATATTGACCATGTCTATGGAAGCCGATTTAAAAGCTTTTGAATGCTAGTGGAAACCGATTATCATTGTGATTAGCATGCGATATATGGCATGGAATTGAATTTGGTATTGTTGGTTGTAGATTGTTTGACTTGGTTGATGTGTTTAATGAGACCATGCTTGACTTTATCTCACGTATCAAACTGGTTATGTCGATTCATTTACCTGATGGGTCGATAGAAATATGTTGTCATATAATGGAAGTTGAATGAGTTTGATGGTGCCAAATGTGAAGGAAAAAGAATAGGAATTGGCTCCACCTTTGTGTTTGAGTTGTTGTAGATGTCTTCTCCTTGAAACAATTTGAATTCTCCATGTGCATATTGATTAAGTCTTTGAATTGTTGTCATGGAAACTAGTCGATCTGTAGGAGGTTTTGTTGAGTCTGAGCTTATTTGATCACCACCTTATTGTTGAGTTGCTTTGCATGGAGCTTGTTGTCTTTTTGCATGCCTAAACTATAGGCTTTGAGGTTGCTTGATTACTCTATAAATAGCTAAACCATTTCATTGTGAGGGACACATTCTTTCCCAAGAGATTATACATCTTTTGCAGTTCATTATTTCTGAGTTATTACCATCCATACTTGCCTTATTTTATGAGTGATATATAGAGAGTGTTCTATTGTGAGTAAGAGGTAACATTGTTGTTTAAGAGAAGTAAGCTATCAATAAGTGAGATAGAGTGGTTTGTGAGAAGCTAATTATCAAGCTAATTGTTGTTGGAGAGGGTTGCATTGTTGTCTTTAGTTGGATAAGCATTAATAGGCATGAGGATCTCCTCTTATTTGTTATTTTACTTTGAATGAATGTGTCTTGCATGCATGGTTGAGATGTCTTTTCCAGTATGTGCATTAGAGAAATTAGAGTGTTTTGAAAAGGAGATTGGAGCTTATATGTTGTTTTCATGTTGTGTTTTTAAGTACTCCATAGTAGGAGAGATTTCTTGACATAGGTATTTAACTATACTAGATATGTTTAAACATGGGCTACTCAGCGAGTTATTTGATTATAAAAGATAGTTAGTGGGTTACTTATGGATTGAGAGGTTTAGTGAGACCTAGTGAGTTAGAGCTACTGCTTGATTAGTTTTAGTGCAAATTCAAATACAAAATTATCGTATCGATAAGAGTAGACTCATAGCTTAAACCCTCTTGGTCAAAGAGGTGATACTCTCGAATGGAGTCCTCTATTATTATGATAACTGTTCGATTGAGGCCATGCATTATGTTGTGTATTTTATTCCATGATAGGAGGTATGTTTGCCATAAGTATTATATACTAGGTATGATTGAACACAAAAGGAACATATGGTACACTTAGCTAAGTTATTGATTTAACTAGGAAAGCTTGTGTTTACTCCTAGGATAGATAATCCAGTATGGGAGGGATTTTGTGTACTTACTTGTTAGTAGAGTTATTCCAAGTATATAGGTTATTTGGGATGATGGACTATCCATTGAAGGAAATACCTAGCTTGTGTACTTACTAGATAAGTAGTTTATTCCAAGTAGATTAATATGGTTGTAGGTTATTTGGGATGATGGACTATCCATTGTAGGAAATACCTATGCATAGCTTAAGATAGCCTTAAGTCAAACTGGCCCTGAGTAGTGCATGTGACAAATGACCCTCAGTAGAACATACTGAATGAACCACTTTGATCAAAGTAGTGTGATGACCTTTGGCTCCACTGTCAGTTCACCATGATCCAATATTACATGCTAGACAAAGATTGTGGGATTACAAGTTCTAGTTATGTAGGACACAACACTATGCTCAGTTGGTTGTCATTATCGATTACTCTACCAATCTCTTTGTCAAAGGCAAGGGCCATCTATTGAATGATAGATGTGTGATGGATCGCATTATGAGTCCGTGGTTGGTGGAAAAGCGCTTGAGTGATGCTTCTCCTCTACAATAGGTGACAAAAGAACCAAGATTTGAAAGGAAGGATCATGGACCGTCTTACAACTATTTATTCTAAAGCTCATTGGAGCTATGTACGTAAATGTATGTATTCTAGTATTGTTGTAACTTGTGAAGTTATTGTAATGAAATGGAATCTTTATTGTAAAATGATATGGCAACTTGTTCATATATTCTCAATAAAGGAAATAATTTTTTTATTGCAATGTCTTGTTACCTAATTTACTTACTTCTGTGGTGTAAATTTAAATTTTTTACTGCATTGAAGTGTTGGCATGTTACATGTTCCCAATGTAGGAGAAGGGTTTGGGTAATCCTGAAAAAAGATAGATTTAAATTTAGGGTGTGTTTAGTTTATGCACCTAATGACTACAAAGAAATAATTGAGTTGTGTAAATGGTTGAATAGCCTTCAAGACATTTCATGGATTCTAGGGGGAATTTAATATGGTAGAAAGAAAAGATGATAAAGTGGGTGGTGTGGGAATGGGATAGAAAGGAAATGAGGACTTATTTTGGAGAAAAATGAAGAATAAATTGGGTGTTTTTAATCTTTGTGAAGGTTTAAAAGGTGAAAGTAAAGACATTTGGGTTTACCTAGTATAATTCCCAAAAAGGTAATAAAAGAATTTATTATAGACTTGATAGGTTTTATGCTCACAATAATCATTTTGATTTTGATCAAATTGATGATGAGAATGATTTAAAAGTGAATCCTTGCACAGTTTTTGATCACCACCCAATTGAGGTTAGAATTCAAAGAAAAAAATGGAGGAAAATCTAATATGATAAGAAAAAAGAGAACTTTAAAGCTTAACACTGATCTACTCAATATTAAGGATTTTAGTGATGGTATTTTTACTTTAATGGAAATCAATAAAAAATGTTGAAGAATATGTCCTATATTGATAAATGGGATATCAATGTTAATATTTGGAGAGCCCTCTTCCAAGTAATTGGGAAGAAGATATCCATTGATGGTAGAAATCTTCAGTAAAAATTTCAGAAGGACCTTCTTTCTGTTGAGTCTTGATTGCAAAATGGTTCATTCAATGAAAGCTTGAATACTTGGAGATGGTTAGTGTCAAGCACAATCTAAGAAGGTTGTAGTCAAAAAAGGTTTAAGGGTTAAAATTTAAGGCTAAGATGAATTGGTTGAAGAGCAAGGGCAAAGGCTTTAATATTTTCTTTAACTACATATAAGAAAAACTCTAGGGAGGATATCAACTCAATTTGGGTGAATAATGTGAAAATTAGTGATCCAAATCAAATTAAGGAGGATTTCAAAGCATTCTATCATAACTTATTATTTGTTGAAGATGATAAATTATGTTGTAGAGAAGCCCAAGAGTATTGTAGAAGGGTCATTCCTAAGAAAATCAGTGAAGATGATAGTGTTTTTAGCAAGAAGGATGAAATATGAAGGTTGTTAAATCATTTAAAAATGACAAATATCTAAGCTCATATGGGTAGCTTGTTGAGTTTTACAAGAAGAATGTTGAATGGATTAGTGAAGACCTGTACACTAAAGCTTTAGTAAGGGTACTTTGGGGAGTAATATAAATAGAGGAATAATTAGACTCTTACTCAAAGATATAGATAAATACCAAATGAGAAATTGGAGACCTATTACCCTTCTCAATATATCCTAAAAGAGAATAGAAAAAGTGTTGGATATGAGACATTGAAATTCTTCCAACTTTTGTTAGAAATACTCAAACTAGTTTTATTAAGGGCATATATATTATGGAAAATCTAACTACCAATTGGAAAACTATGGAGTGGGAGAAAGTCTTTGATCAAGATGTTGGTGTGTTCCTTCTTGATTTTGAAAATTTGCATGATAGGGTTGAATGGTCATTCATAATAATGACTCTTGAAGCTTTTGATTTTCCTCAATAATTCTATCACAGCTAAAGTTTTATTTAAGGATGTTGTGGCTCAGGTTGACATAAATGATTCACTCTCTAAAATGTTTTAGCTTCAAAGATCAATTAGATAGAGTTTCCCATTGGCTCTTACACTTTTTGTGATTGCCCCCAATGCTATTTTCTACCTATTAAGAAACATGAATGAGGGATTTGATGTTAAAGGAATTACTCTCCCCGATAAGGATAACTTATTAATATTCAATTTGTAGATGATACTATAATTTTTGTGAAGATGGAGGAAAATAATATTGAGATTTAATGGGCAAGTTGGATGGCTTGTGTAAATCCTCTAGAGCAAAGATTTCAAAGAATAAATCTATCCTCACTAGTTGGAGAGACTCACCTTCTCAATCTCTTAATAAATTTGATTGACAATGGGGCAACCCTAATAATAAAGTAAGGTAATTTTAAGAATCCCATTTTCTATTAGTCCTTCTCTTAAATAAATGTGGGATTGGATTAAAGGAAAAAATAAGAACAAGATCCTAAAATGGAATAGGTAGTTTATTTCCTTGGTAGATAGGTTGCAAGTATGTTAAAAAGTTGTATCTTCTTATAGTTCGTATTATGCATCAAAATGGCTATTTAAAAGCTATCAAGTTAATGATATTAAAAAGTTCATCAAGAGATTTATTTGGTCTGATACAAAAGGAAAGAGGAAAAGAGTTGTTAAATGGGTTTGGTGTTATCTTGATGGAGAATGTGGAGGCCTTTTCTTAAAAGATTTAAAATGTAAGGTATTTCACTTGCAATAAAAGAGATTATTAAATTATTATGTGAGAATGAACCCTAGAAATTCCTATTAAGAAATAACATTTAGATGGAGGATTTCCACCCCATGCTGTCTATTTTGGAAAATATCCTGTATCCCCTTTTGTCTTTAAAGTTTTCAACAGTATTTGAAAGGCTTAGGAGCTAGTAAAAAAAAAATATTAAAGGAAACAAAATTTATGATAAGGAGAATGGTAATTTGCGTAACTTTAGATCAATATGGTGGAACCTTTAGTGGAAAAAACCCTTAGCCATCTTGGAGGGGTGTTATACAAAGAGATAGGATAGTAAAGGTATGAAAGAGTTTGAAAATAATGTGAGTATCCATCAACTTAAGTCAAGAGCTAGCCTTAGCACTGAGTATGGTCGCCCATACTTACAGGAGAATAAAATCAATGCCTAAGAGAGCTTTCCATAACATTCATTTTTTTGTCCAACTCAATTTGAAGGCTGAAATCTATAATATTTTAAAATGGTGGGATGGTATAACCCTTGGTAAAGTAAACCCCATGAATTTATTTATCTAACTCCCAAGAGGTCTTTAGGAACCTAAATGATTTTTGGTAGTTGAATCTTAGTAATTTTTAGTGGTTTGAAATCCTTAAATGGTCTTGGTCCCAAGTTATTGAGCCAAAGAAAGCCTATTTTAAGTGCTTGCTCTTGTTGAAAAAGTTTATTGTAAATTTGAAGTGCATCTAGTTAGTTAGCAATCTGTGTCCTATTTGTAGAGTTCCTAAAATTGTTAATCCTATTTTCTTTTGTTGTTTCTTTGCTAAAGAGATTTGGCTACTATTTTTTGTTGACCTATGTGGGTTGGATGACAAGGGGAACTTTTCATGACATGAAATCTTGTTTGGTTATGTTAAATTGTTGAATAAGGATTTTAATATTTTTTGGCTAACTCTAACCACTAAAATTCTTTGGTTTCTTGGAAAATGATAAATGAGGACTATTTTTAGGAAGGATAAGACAACTTATTGAGTCCTCTAAGAGACTCATCTTTCACTCTATTTATTTGTAGGTTACCCTTACACTGGAGGTTTCAAAGGAAAAATTATGGGAACTAATGGATACAGATCAAGTCAAGATTGTGAAGTCAAAATTAAAAACAAAATATTGGCTCTATACTAAAGAAGAGGATGACATTTGTGAAGAACTACATGGAATTTCAAAAAAAAGTACAACAAGAACTATACCTATGATATGTTGCTAGAGGATATGGGTTTTAAATAAAGATTGATACCGAAGAAGATAATGGCCCAGAAGTGGTGAGATCTAATGACACTATTTCAAATATTGATCCACCAATTAGATTCTATGATATGAATAGATAAAATGAGATTTAGAATGTGTAGTCTGTCAATCCTATTAATAATTGAGTTTTTTTGGGGATGATATGCTATGTATTCATCTATATTTAGTTCTTGCTAGTTGAATAATTGTATCTACAACTTATTTTTCTTTGTATGAGTAGAATATGCATACTATAACATACCTTTGTTTTGGTAATATATAATCAATTTAAAAAATAGTGTGAATTCCTTCCAACAAAGAGCATTGTCTAGTTTTATCATACCTCAAGAGTTTGATCTATTTATAAATAGATTGCATATTTCTATATTTTTTATCAAGATTCTTAAAATTTGGTATCAAAGCATTTTCTAGGGAAATATGGAAAGAATATTTTATTGTCGATTTTTCTATTTAGATTCAATTTTTTTTGTAAAGGATTATGTACCTCATATAGGTCTTCAAAAAGGAGATTCTAAATTCACTAGAAAGAGGAATTTAAGAGATCTATGAAAAGTGGCCACATTGAAGATTCAGATTAGTATCAAGGGAGATATGGTCATCTAAAGTTGACCCAATGATCTAGAATTTTAAAAAAAATTTACATGCAACTTATGGAAAGAAATTGATATCTTGCAAATTAGGCAATGAAATCACATTCTTTTTTTTGCAAGAGGAAATAAATATATGAATCTACTTTTCTACAGTATTTATTTTCTAAATCTATGAAATAAAAGGAGAATTCTTGATAAGAAAAATTGAAACCCTAGTTTTAATGGAGTTTCTCACTTATATTGAAAGTGGTAATGCATTAGAGTGGTGGCTCCAATTCAAAGGGGCTTATGGTTAATATTTGTTGAACACAACTATACTGAGAGGGGGGTGAATCATATATCCTTTAAGATTTAATTCCATTCAAAATAGTTAAGCATCATTATAATTCAAGAAGGCATTAGGAACAACAATGAAAACTCACACACCGGATTTACATGGAAACCCTAAATAAAAAAAACATAGTGAAAAAAATTGCTTGGATCTATTGCCCAAATCCAGCCTCACAAGTAAATATCAAATAATACATGTGATTTGCATGCACCAACCTATAGGAGACACCAATCCCCAAAATAATCTAATAGGCATCAACCTATTTGAGACAAAAATCTCACAATCTAAGCACTAACTCAGTACACAAGAGGCACTAACCCCATCATACAACAGGCACCAACCTCAATGAAATTGAAATAGTGGCTTCACCCACATACGATAAGAGGCAACAACATCAATACATAATAAAAAATTACAGAGTATAACAAGATCTTTGTCACACAATTACAAAGTGATTTTATAATTCTTCTTTGTCAATTTCATAGCTCCCATATGTTCCCTACTCAATATTACCTAAGCGTCCTTTGACATGAAGAATTGATCATGAATAGCTTGGCTAGATTAAATAATCATGTACAAACATAGAACTATACTAGCACACATTATCACACACACTTTTACAACACCACAATAATTTTCATAAATATTGATCTACGGTGATAGATAATACAACTATGTCGGCCCAGACCAAAATTTAGATTCATTGAACAAACACAAGTCGACCTGGAAAAATATTTCCAAATGTAGCCATGTCATCCTGTACAAAGAAAAGTTCAAATCGGAAAATAACTATTGGAACGCATTTAAATCTCATCCATTAATCTTCATTTTTTTAAAAAAAAATAACGACTCACATTCAAACCTTGAGTGAATATATTGTGTTGAAAATTCCATAGGTCATCCCATAATGCACACATGACACTTGTCGGTATTTCACACATTCATGAAACAAACGTTGCATAACAAAATCTGTGTGCAAAACGTGAAAACTTTAGGATCCCTCTAGCTCAAACACTAGAGTACACATGTCACCATTTCACATACTCTTGGAGGCACATACTTGAGAACAAATGCTTCCATGAAGCAAGAGTCTTGTGCGAAAGGATGGGACCCACCCAAAATATTTACTTTATACTTTAGGCTTAAGAAAAAAAATTGAACCAAGGCAAGCGACAAGTGGGGCTGATAAATGAACATTGAACCTAGAGACATAAGATGTCACTTAATCAACCAGAAACTACTTGGAGCAAGTCAACAACAAAATAGAATATAAAGTGCATGCCCATTTGAAACACTTAGGGTTTAAAGAACTTGGGAAAAACCCAACTTCTCTTCCAAACTCTGAATACACAGTCTTGAGATAGAACATTGAAAACCAAACTTTTGGTACACCCCAACACATGAAACTTGAAATGAGAAAATATACAAACAATCTAAACTTATCCTCCAAACAACAAAGCTAGATATTGTAATATGGTGAAATGTGGTGGCTCATACTATCTCCTACTGAAAAATTCTAAATAGCGACATGATCTGTCCTTACTCTACTAACTCCAAAGAATCTTTGTAGTACATTTGATTATTTAAAACTTGAATCATGCATATCTTTCATCTGTATCTAACTATCCTTCAAGCCACAAGATCACTTCTTCAAATATAGAGAAATGCAGAGCATTCCTTTGACTCTTTCAGGCTGCAATAACACTGTACTACTATCTTCACTCTGCTAGCTCTAGAATCTTCTGTAGTAACTCTCATGCACTGAAATCAGGAGCATACATGCTTCGCACCTGTCTCTATCTAAATTCCAAACTACAAGGCCATATCTTCAAATGTGGAGGAATGCAGAGCATTCTACTGTCTTCACTCTAGTAGCTCTGAAATCTTCTGTGGTAACTTTTATGCATTAAAATCAAGAAAATAAATACTTCACACCTGTCTCTATCTAACTTCCAAACTATATGGCCGTATCTTCAAATGCAGAGGAATGCAAAGCATTCTCCTGATCTTCTTTGTGTGCCTTTATCTACATGAAACCTTACATACATTCTTTGAACAATGCTTTACATCAAGGGACAAAGAATACAACATTTGCACCTATAGAAAACAATTACAACTCTGATCGGATCACATGCAACCTTCCATAATACAACTTTATTGGCATCAATGACAAAACATGCAACAATATCCCCCTTTGGCATTGATGGCAACACTAACCTAATATGCAATTTCTCCCCCTTTGACATCAAGGGCAAAGGGAAAGTGGTATTCCTCTATATCTACAACAACATACAAGCTCCCCTTGTTTGTATAAACCTTATCATCATTTTAGTCTCTTTCTATCTACTCCCCTTGAGAGGTAGCCCTCATCAATCTAGGGATAAAATATGTCTTAAACTACTTTCTACATAATGTAGAAACCTATTTTTTGAATAGAATCCCCCTAAGTACATATTGTACTACTACTTAAACACTCCAAAAGACCACCAAACCTTCTTGCAGTAGGGATTTAACACTCCCCCTCAACCTATGCTTCCTTAGAACATCAAATCCGAGAGCTCTCTCTCTCTCTCTCATCTTCTACCTAAAGAAATCAAATGTGTTATCATACTCATCCTTTTTATACTAGGGCCAATTTTTCTCCTTCTTTCCCAATAGGAATTTTATTTCCTTGATTTCAATGAGGTCATCATCTCCTTTTGTGTAACAAGTATCCTCAATAGTCACACTAAAACTCCTTTCTTTGGTTTCACACTCTTTCATACCAGATGCACTATTGTAGATTTCATCTCCGAAATGGTTAACCACTTCATATGTATCATGAAATGCAATTTGAGAAATCATAGACTTCTCTACCTTCTTATTTTCATTCTTTACCTTTCACTCCCTTTTAGGTTTTTCTTTCTAATTAGTAGAGATATTCACATTCTCTTTCTTCTCCTGTCTGGGAGGATTTTGGAAGTCACATCTACAAAATTTTTCCTTGTGCTCAAATTTTTTACACTTGTAACATATGATATTGAAGTCAACCAAGGGTGCAAAAGAATTCTTTCTCACAAAAATATTTCTCCTTATGCGAAATCTTCTACAATCTATTGCCTTATGCCCAAAATTATTGCATGCAAAACAATAACTATCTGTAAAGGATTGACCTAGTTGTAAAGGATTGCCTTGTAGGAACTGGACCTCTAGATCTTCTCTTTTGATTGTTGACCTTGGTGAAGCCCTTTTCTTCCTTCTTAACTTTAGTCTTCTTAAATTGATCAACCTTTGAACTTCCAACAACATTCCCATCATTTTTTTTTGTAGCTACATTTTGACCTTCACATAACCCAATACCAGTCTTGATGAGAGGTGACCTTTGGAAACTTAAGATCTCATCTATAACTTTAGTGCCTTTTAAGTCTTTTTCCAAGTGAAATTTGGCCTTTTTTGAATCTTTTCTCAAAGATACAATCTTTGCCTCAATATTTTCATAGTCCATCTCTTTTTCTTTCAATTTTTTTGACAAGACATCTTCTATTCTCTTTGCTTCTTCTATCTAAAATTTCAGATCAATAATCAATCTTTCATATTCTTCACGTTTCCTTTTCAATTTTTTATTTTCTTTCCTTTCTGCTTTCAGATCAGTTAATGCAAAGATGAGTTCTCCTTCAAGATCTACTTCACATTCTTCTTCATCATGGTTGAGTAGGTCTTCACCCTCTTCTTCATGGTTTTCTTCATCTTCTAGAAATTTAGTTGCCATGAATATAATTTTTCCTCCTTCATCAGAAGCACATTGATCACTTTCCTCAGATGATTCATAATCCTTTTCTGAATAGATTTTATTCTTATGCTAGTGAAGGTTCTTCCTTTTATTTTTGTTCTGAACATTACTTTGATTCTCACCACAAGGACACTTAGAAGCAAAGTGACCAACTTTATCATAATTAAAACATTTGAAGGGTAACTTACCTTTATGCAAGTGCCATAGCCTTTCCTCAGCTTCCTCATAAAATTGGCTTCTTCATCTTCATATTCATTGCAAGGATTAGATTCTTCATTTTTCTCCTTTTTGAATGCTGTGAAAGCAACTTATTTCTTTTATGTCTCTTTATTACCATTCCTCATTTCATAGGCAGTGAGAGATCCAAAAAAATCATCCAAATAATACTTATTTAAATATTTAGCTTCTTCAATAGTTGAAAATTTTGCATCATACCTTGGGGAGAAATATCTGACTATTTTATTGTCAATTATAGGTTCTTTCAATTCTTCTAAAAGCCCTCTAATTGCACTAGAAACTTCATCCACATGGAGCGGATAATCAACAATGATCTCTTCTTCTTTCATCTTCAGATTTTTAAATCTACTTATGTGAATTTGTAGCTTGGCTTTCTTGACCTTATCATCACCTTCATAGATGCTATGAAGTTTATCCTAGATTTCCTTAGTAGAATTGCATGCATAACTTTGACAAATCTAGAATTTGTTAACCCACTCAAAATAGCATTCTTGGATTTAGCATTATACTCGCATTCTTTCTTTGTAGCAAGATCTGTTGGAGGAGTTGTAAGGGTAGTATAGCCATTCACAACTAATTTCCAAACATCAAACCCTAATGGGGTTAGGTGTGCTTCCATCCTTATGCTCCAAAAGGAATATTTAGAGCCATCAAATTGTGGTGCTTTAGAAGAGGACCCTTCCTGAGCCACATGTTCTAATCCAAGATCTACCTTTAGCTGTTAGGCTGCACCAAGGAACTCAGCTCTGATACCAATTATCAAACACAACTATACAAAGAGGGGGGTGAATCAATATATCCTTTAAGATTTAATTCCATTCAAAATAGTTAAGCACAATTAAACTTCAAGAAGGAATTAGGAACATCAATAAAAACACACACGTTAAATTTACGTAGAAACCCTAAAGGGAAAAGTTATGGTGAGAAAAGTGTTTGGTGTGGAGCCTGATCAGTCTCCAAGTGGGAGATTGTTGGTATGTGGCAACTAATCATGCTATACTGTACACTCTTTATGTATCATCGCTAGGGTTCGGGGCTAAGTCGGGCCCCGGGTGGGGGTTCAGGGGCGGCAACCGCTGGGAATTTTTTTTTTCCTATTTTTCGCTTCGTCACCGACAAAAGAAAAAAATGACTTTGTAAAACCCCAATTCTGGAAGCTTCTAAAAGCTTGTTATAAGTGGTTTGGATGGTGGTTGCAATAGGGAATTATTAGTGAGATTGTAATATGTTTTACACTGGATAATAAAATCATTGGATGGCTACGGTTTTGTGGATGTAACCTGGATTGGGTGAGCCGCATTAAATTCTCCGTGTTGTCTTATTTTTTCTATAATTTTGTGTGTGTTTTATTTCTCTGTTTTAATGATCAAATCTGCATTTAACTGTTAGATATCTGCCTTCTAACCCTAACAAAAAGGTGCTTGGAACTACTACCCAAATCTAGCCTCACAAGTAAATATCAGATGGTACATATGATTTTCAGGAACCAACCTACAGAGACACCAATCCCCAAAACAATATGATAGGAATCAACCTTTCTGAGACAACAATCTCACAATTTGAGCACCAACTCAGTACACAAGAGGCACCAACCTCAACATGCACCAACCTCAATGAAACAATGGATTCAACCACATACAACAAGCGGCAACAACCTTAGTACAAAACAATAAATTATAGAGTACAACAAGATCTTTGTCATGCACTTATAGAGTGATTTTGTAATTCTACTTTGTCAATTTTAGAGCTCCCATACATGCCCTGCTTAGCATTACCAAAAAATTCTCTAACATGAAGAATTGATCATGAATAGCTCGCCTAAATTAGATAATCATATATAGACACAAAATTGTATTGTCACACTATACCATAGAAAAATGGATCTTGGACATTTTCATGGTCATTTAGGTCTTTTTCCTATGATGCTTGACCTATTTTGCTTGGATTTAATGTTGCAATGTAACTTATGCATTCACATTAGGTCTTGAATATTCAAATTATGATGTCTTGTGAAGGTGTTGTGAAGTGTTATAACACATTTCTACACTTTTCTAGACTCTTCTTATTATAATTCATCTAAATATCATCTTTTTATCACTTATCAAGTCCTATTCTAAAGTGTTGTAAAGTCTTGTAACAAGCTTTCACGCTTTTCTAGGCTTGTCATCACCAAATACACCTTTCTTATGCTTTATTTGGCCCCTTTATGCACTTATAGGTGTTAATTAAGTGTGTTTTTTAATACAAACCCGACAAACCTCATTAAAGTCAACTTAATTTTTGATACCCACTTGCAAGCCTAAAGTGGGACCCATTCACCATGGGTGGCGAATGAGTCCCTCTTGGCACAAAATTCAAGATAAATTCAAATCTCTTTCGGATTTTTATTCATTAAGACCTTATGTCAGCCCGTGATGTTGTATTTTTAGGTAATTAGGGCATAAGTGTGTATAAATAAGTGTTTTTCCATCCATTTTAACCCCCATTCATCATATTCACCTAATCATCTCATACACTTAAGCATTCAAGCATTCTGCATCATTCAATCAAGCAATTATCAAGCATCTTGGAGCAGCCATTAACATATCTTTAGACTTCAACAAGAAGGGTTTGGTGAGTTTAGGACATGCTTGCATACTGTTTATTCATCATTCCTTTCTCATTTTCATTTCATTTCTTTATCAAGGGTTTGATTACCAAAGTGGGATTTGACCAAGGCAAATCCCTATACTCTAACCCTTAACCATTTTCCCCCTATTTGCATGTGTGTTTGTAGGTCTTGTAGGAAGATTTGTCAAAGAAATAGGTTTTGAAAAGTGGTCAATAAGTCATCAAAGCTATTCAATTCAACCAAACCCTAATTCAAGCTTGGAGACAACATTCAACTCATTTTTTGCAGATTTGATTTCGTCAACTCGACAAGAAGACAAGTGTAGATCTGGACCCACAGAGTTGACTTTAGAATTTGCAAATTTTTGTGGGAGGAATGATTCACCATTAGTGGGGAATGAGTCCCATTTCCAGGATGGAAAATTTGTTTTGTTTAGAATTCAATTCCCGATAGTCAAAAACTGGTTTTAGCAAAGTTGACCAGAAGCAGGATTGATTTGCCATCAGTGGCGAATGAGTCCCACTGCTCATCAAGAGTAATTTCTATCAGATTCCAGAACATTCCTACATCAACATTCCATCTCCAGGTGCACTCTGTTCTGTCTCATTAAGTTTTGAGTTCATTTGTGCATGTTTCTAGTTCATTTATGTATATCACACTGTGTTTTCAAACACTTCATATTTCTTGGGTTTTGCATACATAATCAATCAATTTTATCAATTTTCTGCATCTAGATCATTAAATTTAGGCATAATTTCATCATACATACATTAATTTGAGTGAACCACCACAGTTTTTGGCCTATCTCCTTTTAGGTGAAAAACCAGGTAAGAGAGCAAGAGAGTACATAGCCCCCCAAAAATTGTTGGTTCACACACACACACTTTTACAATGCCACAATTTTTTTCATAAATACCAATCTACAATGATATATAATGCAACTCTATCGACCCAGACCAATGTTTAGATCCATTGAAAACACACAAGTCGAATAGGAAAAATATTTCCAAATGTAGCCATGTCGACCTGTACAAAGCAGAGTTCAAACCAAAAAATAGTCGTTGGAACACATTTGAAGCTCATCCATTGATCTTTAATCTTTATGAAAAAGTGAATGACGAATGACTCACATTCAAACCTCAAGTGAATATAATGTGTTGAAAATTCCACAAGCCATCCCATAACACACACATGACACTTGTCGGTATTTCACACATTTGTGAAATGAACGCCGCATAACAAAGTCTACACACAAAGTTGCAAAAACTTTAGGACCCCTCCAGCTCAAACACTAGAGTACATGTGTCACCATTTCACATACTCGCGGAGGCACACACTTGAGAGCAAATACTTCTATGAAGAAAGATTCTTGTGCAAATAGATGAGGCCCACCCAAAATATGTACTTTATACTTTAGGCTTAGGAAAATATTTTCAAACTGAGGCAAGTGATAAGCAGGGCTAGTAAACAAAAATTGCTTAGAGACATAAGATGTCGCTTAACTGATGGAAAACCACCTGGAGAAAGTTAACAACAAAATAGAACATAAAGTGCACAGCTAAATGAAACACTTAGGGTTTAAAGAACTTGGGTAAAAACCAACTTCTCTTGCAAACTCTGAATACATAGTCTTGAGATAAAACATTGAAAACCATACTTGCAGTACACCTCGACACCTGAAACTTGAAATGAGAAAATATTCAAATGTTATGGTGTAAAATTGCACCTGTATGAAATTTCCCATAACACCACCCTTACATTAGCCTTATAAATTGATAATGCTAAATCTTGTCATCCTAAGCCTCCATTCTTATTTGTACCTTGTCATTTTATGTCAGTGAGGGAATTTTGACTAGGACACTTTTGCACCGTGCAGATGTTTGCACACCATAGGAATGTCCCTGATAGATTTTCAGGTCAATGGATGTTGGGATGTTACATTTCTTGTCACCCACGAAGTGCAACATTCCCTATGACTGCAAACCCTCCCGAAAATGGCTCTTTTTCCCCCAAACTTCCATTTTGAACATATATTATCATTCCATTCAAGAAGAATCACATTCTACTCACTTCATTCTCACTTTTCATTCGTGCTCTATCACTCTTCCATTCTCTCCACGCCATTGTTCTTGCAGGTTTCAAGCTCTTGGCACTACACTCTTGCATGATCATCTTGCATCCTCAAATCTCTCATCCTTCCTTTTAGCTTCTTCAAGCTTGTAGTAGGGAGGGTAATCTTTATCTTATTGCATTATTGTCTTTATAGTTAGCATATTGATTGTCTTTGCATTTCTATACATCTTTTCTATTACTTTATTCATCATTATTTCTACATTATGGTCTATCTAGCTATTTGTGAAGGTGGAAACACCAAAGTGGGGTTTTGACTGAGGCAACCCCGAAAAGTAGTCCCAACATTTTCTTATTTTCATGTGTGTAGGGTCCTTGCAGAGTAGATTTACTCCTTGGAGCTGAGACTCACAAAGCTTGCGACATTTATGGTAGGAGATAATGCTTTCGCCAAAGTGGCTCCCATGGTTGAAAATCTGAAAGATTCATTAACTAAAGATCAAAGGGTCCAGATCTTCGTGGTATTGTCGATATTGTAGAGACCAAATTCCCCTTCTACACCTCTACCTTGGGTACTACTCAAGATGTGGGATCAAAGATCGCTAGAAATATCGATGCTCGGGGTATCGGTGTGCATGGCTGATGTAGGACCCTTTACTATTGAAATGAAAAGGAAAGAGGGGGTGTTATCAAAATGAATTAACAAGATGATAAACCACACCATTTTCACTTTTTATTTCATTCAATTATGCATATATGAATATCAAAAAACAAACCTAACTGATATAACAATAAAAAGGTAGGTTTTAAGATGGTAAAATGCTATGTACTTGTTACAAAAAGTGCTTTTTTGAGCCTCACTGAGGACTCATTCGTCCAGTGGCGAATGGGTCCCTGCTAGGGTTCTAGAAAATCAATTTCTAGGTTATGTTCTTCAATGTCTGCACTCCCATATCCTAGGTGTTCGGCTCTTGAAAGTCGGAAATAAATTTTGTAAAAGACTTTCCGTGATCTTGCAAGAAAGGTGACAACTTTTACAACTTTGAAACTTTGACAACTTTTTTTCTCCAAATGATATTCAACCTAAAACCTACAATCACACATTAAAGTGGAGAAAAATGTTGATTGTTAGGGAATAGGGGTTTTCCTTGGTCAAACCCCATTTTGGTAATTAAACCTTGTAATGAAATAATGAAACATGAAATAGAAAGAATGATGAAGGAAAAATACTATGTGACACCTCACCACACTTTTGTTTGAACCTTGGAACATAAATTTGAAACTAGCATGTAGTGGCCTCCATGAATGTGGTTCTTGATCATGAAACTTGATATGAAATGATTTTTTTGAATGCTTGAAGTAATCTTGAACTCTACGTCAGCATGTTGGCTCCAACAACATGCATGCCTTTGATATGATATTAGACCTTTGATTGCTGCAATAAAACCTTGATAAATCTACTATTGAATTCCTTTGAAATGCTCTTATGAAAGTACTCTTGATTGCTTATGAAGATCTAGGATTGCTTTCTTGAAAATCTTAGGTGAAAACATAGTGAAATAACCTTATATTTATACATAACTTAAGATTAAATCCCAAAATTCAAATAACACAAGTTGACATCAGATCTAGGATTTTAATTCTTTAAAATACCGCCAAAAATATATTCCAAGGGGGCATCCTAAGTTAAGTGAGGACCCATTCACCATAGGGAAAATGGGTCCTAGCATACTTAACTAGGACACACTTCGGGGGTTGTGAAATAATATTCCAAAAGGGGGTCCTAGGACCTAGTGGGGATCCATTCACCGGGTGATGAATGGGTCCTAGGTCACTAGCCTAGGACACATTCCTTGTAAAATTAAGTGTTGTGTAATTTCATTTATGAGTGTCGGGTTTTATCCCTTGAAATCTATAATAAATTAGGCTTGGATTTGAATTAAGGGGGCCAATTAAGCTCAAATTAACCTCAATTAATTAATAAAGCTCTAGATTAGTGTGAAAGTGTAAGGATACACTTTACAACACCCTAAATAAGGCATCATTAAGTCCATTTTATTAAAAAGGGTCCTAAACTTAATATGAATGTGTAAAACACATTACAACACTAAATCAAGGCAATGTTAGGATCATTTATTATTGATTATTCCCAAATTAAGTAAGGAAAAGGGATACTTTTTGCATTACTACATTTTGTCCCCACTGTAGTGAGAGTATGACCCCATGTTAGACTCACACTAAAGTAGACATTCAAGACACCTATGTTTGCAACAATGACAAAGATACATAATCATACACTATTAAAGACCAAGAAAATAAAAAAATCAAGCTTTGATCGTCCCAACGCAATGTGGAACGCAATTGTTTGTCCAAGAAAAAGGGGAAGGATCAAGCCTCAATTGTCCAACGTGATGTGGAACACATCTCAACTATTTATCTAAGAAAGGGGAAGGATCAAGCCTTGACTGTGCAACACGATGTGGAACACGTCTCAACTATTTTTCTATAACATGCGTGCTCACTCTGGGGTAGTGGAACCTCTAGTCATCCACTAGGTGAGTATCCAAAAAGGAAGGTGGAAATTGAAAGAATCATATTAGGCTCCCATACCATACCAAATTTATACTACTGACAACTTCAATAAGGCACCACAATGCTAAGCACTTATGAATATTATGTCTATAGGTTTTTGTTCAAGGGGATCTCACTTCATTTGGGTAAGGTCTTCTTCTTAGGGATCATCGCGTCTAATGTATCAAAGAGAGGATAGGTCAATTATAATAGATTTCCACTTATGGGATGCCTCACATCGCATCATGCCACTAAGGGAAAGTCGTACACTTAGAAATATCGCACTCTTGGAGGACATCAAACCCAATGACACCAACAAGAAAAGGACGCATCACAAGAAAAATAAAATCACACCATGAAATATGGAGAATGTTGAAAGATATCATCGATGTATACCCCCACTTTAAAGCGGTTGCTAACACCATTACTATGAGCAACTGCTTTAAATTAACCAATGTTTTCTCCTCAGACATGAGAGCTTTTCTCAGAAAACCCTATGCCAAGTCATATGTTCCCAAAATAAAGCTATGTCATGAACAAGGAGGGAGGGGTTTCCCCCAAAAATACATAAGGGATCTATGGATTTGGGGTCAGTATGTCTTTGCTACAATATTGTTTTAGAGCTTTGAAATGTCATCATTCCCAAAATACGCATAGAACTGGAAGAATGACACAAAGAGAGTGAAAAAAAAGAAAAATTATTTCAGGTCAACATGGAAGAGACCTAAATGTCTCGACACCTTGCATCATCCCCAAGAGGAAAACACAAGACAAATGAAAAGGATAAAAAAAATTACGACATAGAGAAGAATGTAGGGACACATAGAGGAATGCACAAAAAGAGAGATACATCAAACAAAACAACACGGGGGATCACATTACGCACATGCAATCACATAAAGAAACATGAAAAAATAAATAAAGAACAATACTAGTAAGGAACATGCGAGTCAACCTATAGCAAGTCGTTCACATCCCAATCTCCGTCGGTATAAACAAAATTCAAACAACTAGCCAAAGGGACAACAACAAGTGTCAAACTAGGGGAAACACCAAGTTCAAAACTCTTATTAGTAGATTTATCATTTAAGCTCATAGAAGAGGAAAACAATGTATTCTACTCATTATGCACTTGTTCATCAATCTTTACAATTTCAATGTCATCATCTAGATTAATCACAATAGGAGGTTGAATGACAATGTCTTTGGAAGATTCTTGTCTATGTTGCGGCAAAGGTATAGAGTCATCATGCACTGCTTCAGGAAAATTTAGATTTAGATTTTCTATGTTGTTCTTTTCTTCTTTAGCTTGTAACATACAAGCAATAGCATGACGTCTACGACTACACTATCTAGCATCTTGATTTCATTTCAATCTATTGTCAATTTGTCTTTGTGTAGGAGTGGGTTTATTAATCATAGGCTTATTCTCTTCCTTTAGGGGAGGAATGTAAGGAACCATAGGAGGTTGTTCAACCACTTTCTCTTTAGCTTTGTAAACTTGTTTGACTTTTGGAGGCACAATGGGATTGTTTTGGTTATCTTGTGGTCTCTTATAGGAAATGGTAGGATGATTTGTCGTAGGTTGCTCTTAGATATTTGAAAGGGATTTTGTTCAATCCTTGGTTTGTTAGGGATAGGTGGCTCAATCATAGGTTGAGGCATGTTTCTAAAGGATAATTCTGATATGTGCTTTGCCTTAAAATTTTGATATGATTTGAAAAAGTAGTCATCAAGAGGTCAAATAGGTTCAATAGGGTCAGGCCAAAGAAATCCAATAAAAAATTCCCATGAGAAGACATAGGATTAAAACCACTATGATGCATAGTAAATAAGTCATTGCCAAAGGGAAACTTTAAAAATTTATGAACAACCAATGGGATGACATTCATGGAGAAAATCCATGGATAGCCTAACTTCACGTGAAATTGGATTGATTGCGAGATGATGGTGAATGAGACATTTAATGTTTTCGGTCCAATTTTTATAGGGAGATCTATCGAGCCAATCGTAGGACAAGAAAAACCATTATGCGTTTTGATCCATGCTTTTGGTTTATCATATGTATCTTGATAGAGCTCATGCAAAAATAGGAATTCTTCAGTGATCACATTCTCTCCACAAACAAGATCAATTAATATCCCATTAGTAGGCTTGTCATTGATTCTTCCAGCTATGCAAAGAGGACAATCAGGTGCATGTTTAAGTATGTCTTTTTATGAGAAAGAAATATCAAGAGGCATTTTTGTTGAGCCCTTATGAGGTTTAGCTTCAATAAATTCTACTATTTTAATTGGTTCTTCTTCATTGTTATCTTTTTATGTTTTCATCATATGTGTCAACATTCATCACATCATTCTTTGTTTCACTAGCTTTGACAAATGAAATAGTATGTTTCAGCATGGGATTTGTAAAGATTTGTAAGTTTTGGTTAGGAGGAGCTACAAAATTATTACCTTGATCATTCGCACCTCCAATGAGAAGTTGATTATTATCAATAAGGTCTTGCACATGATGTTTAAGATGCTTACAATATTCTATATCATGTCCATTTTGTTGGTGACAATGGAAATAAGAATTTGGTCTCAAGCTTGTGGGCAATGGTTTAGTAGGATCAAGAGCTCTAACAAGAGGTAAGGAAAGCATATTTTTTTCCACAAGTTGCAGCATGATTTTATGAAGGGCATCGGGTAGAGGAGTAAATTGTCTATTCCTATCCCCAAAGGAAAAAGGATTTTTCATCTTTATAGCAGCCACTTGGTTATCAGCTTGCTGACTTGGTTGAGGGGAGTTAAGTTGTAAAAAGACCCTATTTTGCTTCTTGAAAGGTTGGTAACTATTTTGAGTTGTGGATTTAGAATTTTCAGGACATCTAGGGGGATTTTTCACATCATGACTGTAAGCCATATTTTGATAATCACAAAGGGTTGTACATAACTATGTAAAGGATGGGAATATCAACATCTCAAGTTTGTTTTGTAAGTTGGAAATAAACATTCCTTGAAGGTCAACATCAGGAATCTTAATGTTTATTTGTGAATAAAGCGTTTGGTATCTTGCTATGAAGTCAATCACTTTCTCATCATCCTTTTGTTTGCATGTCATTAAATCAACTAGGGTCATTTTGGGACCCATGTGAATGTGGAAGTGGTTGTAAAAGGAATCAAAAAGTTCATTGAAGAACCAATTGAATTATTCAGTAAGGAAGAGAACCACTCTAAAGTAGTATCCTTCAAAGATCTATGGAATAGTTTAGCCAAGAGTTTATCTTCAAAGATGAAGTCACTACATAGTTCTATAAAAGCATAAACATGGCTAACAAGATCTCCTTTCCCACCATATTTCTCAAATCGGGGAACTTCTATAACTTGTGGCATTTGTGCTATCTCCAAGGATAACAGATTGGTTTTGATGTATTACAAAGGTTGACCATTGTTGTTTTGATTTAGGGTAGCAACTTTTTGTTGAAGGGATGCCATGCTTTGAAAAAGTGTGTTAAGGATAGCATCATTATTATTGTAAGGTGGAGGGGAATAAGGTGGAGTGGTGTATCTATGCAGAGGGAAAGTGAATTGTAAATTTGTGAGGGAGGATGGTTGAGGAGATATTGTGTTTGAATGCACAAATCTAGAAGGATTCTCTATGGAAATACCTAAGGAAGTGTTGACGTTGCTAGTAGGTTGAATGGTTGTGGTAACTTTAGTACTAGTGTATGTAGGGATGGAAATGAGAATTGTAGGAGGAATTGAAGTTCTACCTTGGCTTTGGGTACACCCCAAAGCTTGAGTACAACTAGTGATGGTAGTGATAGTATTGTTAACATTATGCACATTGCTTGTAGAAAGAGAAGTCATAGGAAATGAAGTATGCATACTATGATCCATAGAGGGTTGATTATAAACACTATTAGGAAGAGAGCTAGAAAACCAAAGATCCACATTGAATGGTATATTGTGGGATGGCATGAGTCTTGAAATATGTCTCACAATAGTATTGCTAGTAGGACACCAAGTTTTAAAAATCATACAAGTCTTACAAAGTGTGCAAACCCAAAATGGAAAGAGGCTTAGAATGCAATGCAATGACCTAGAATGAAATGTATAAATACAATTTTCAAATTCTAAACAAGGTAATTTTTTGATTACACTATGTAACAATCTAAAAATGAAATGTTGTAATTGCAATTTTGAATTTAGACAATGGTCTAAGTGAATCAAATTAAGTTAGATATAATGAAATGAATGAAACAAAAAATTGGGAAAATGTAATAGAGATCTGATAATAGTAAACAAAAGCACATAAATGAGGATTTTAAGTTCTAGAAATGCAGATCAACACCTAATCAGGGACTCATTCGCCCTAGGGTGAATGGGTCCTAGATTAGGGTCTTGAAGTTGATTTTAACAAATTTTTAGGTCTTTCCTAATGATTTTCATATTCAGGTTTTCTACAATAAGTTTCTGGTTAATTTTTTGTAAATGTATTGTGAAATGCAAGTTGAAAGTGTGACAAAATGATGAATTAAAAGACCTAGTTTGATATGCAATTTTGTTTTCAATTTTCAAATGAAAGTTTATATGATCTAAATGATATGCAAGATGACTGATTTTTTTGTAGTTTTTATATTTTTCAGATTTAAAGAATGCAAACAATGCAATTCTAAAACCCTAGATGAGATGCAAATTTGAATGCAAACTAAAGACCCAAAATGAGATCAAATTCAATTCAAATGAAAGAAAATGAATGCAAGATCTAATCTAAGATGAAAATAACTCCTAAAATTAGAAAACTACAATGCTGAAAAAAAAGTCATGTTCACCAAAATTAAATGAAAGGAAAGAGGGGGTGTTATCAAAATGAATTAACGAGATGATAAAACACACCTTTTTCACTTGTTATTTCATTCAATTATGCATAGATGAATATCAAAAAACAAACCTATATGATATAATAGTAAAAATATAGGTTTTAAGATGGTAAAATGATGTGTACCTATTGCAAAAAGTGCTTTTTTGGGCCTCACTGAGGACTCATTCGCCCAATGGTGAATGGGTCCCTGTTAGGGTTTTGGAAAATCAATTTCTGGGTTTTGTTCTTCAATGTCTGCACTCCTAGATCCTAGGTGTTTAGCTCCCAAAAGTCAAAAATAAATTTTGTAGAAGACTTTCCATGATATTGCAAGAAACGTGACAACTTTTACAACTTTGCAACTTTGACAACTTTTGTTCTCCAATTGATCTTCAACCTAAAACCCACAATCACACATCAAAGAAGAGAAAAATGTTGATTGTTAGGGAATATCTTGGTAATTAAACCTTGTAATGAAATAATGAAACATGAAATAGAAATAATGATGAAGGATCAATACTATGTCACAGGTCTCACCACACTTTTGTTTGAACCTTGGAATGTAAATTTGAAACTAGCATGTAGTGGCCTCCATGAATGTGGTTCTTGATCATGAAATGATGTCTTTGAATGCTTGAAGTAATCTTGAACTCTACATCAATACGTCAGCTCCAACAACATGCATTCCTTTGATATGATAATATACCTCTGGTTGTGGTCGAGGCAAGGTTTTGCTGATGTTTTTGGAGATCAAACAATAAAATAAACTCCATTTTCTGCATTTTCCATTGTTTTCTTGTTGCTACATAGGGTAGTACGCCTCCGTACAACTTGTAAATGTTCTAATTAGTGTTGGGATTGATGAAGGACCAAGTATTCTATCTTTTGAAATTGATCTCATAAATTTTCATTAAATTTGAAGGGAGTTAGAGCAATTTTGCTAAAAATAGTTTGAAACCCTAGCTAGTGAGGGTTTTGATAGAATGAAATGAATTTTGGCCCATTCCACTAGTGAAAAAGCATGAGAATTGGTGGAATGGATGTAGGTAGGGTGTTTTTAAGGTTCTTAATGTTTACAAGAGTAGGGGATGGAGTTGGGTGTGAGTTTGATGCTGCCCTAGCCTAATATCATTATGTATTAGGCTTAGGAGTTAGATAGACTTAGGGTTTGGTGGAAAAAATATTTGGTGATTGTTCTAGTTGATGGAAGCCCTGGAGTGAAGTTTTTTAGTTTGGAGATAGAATATCATATTTTTGCTTTGTTGTTCAAGCATAATTAGGCCTAATTGGAGCGTAGTAGTTCAAATTTGAGGGTTTTGTTCCAAAGGAACCCTATCTAAAAATTTGATATGTTTCTAAGGGGAATAAAGGGTATCTGGAATGGTGTTCAAATTCTAGGTTTTAAGTCTTCTCTTAAATTTATGTTGAAAAAACTCTGTTTCAAGTACTGTTAGGAGAATAGAAGGATTTGGGAGAAAACCACCAAGTTAGGGTTCTAGAAGTGCAAATTTTGTTTGATTGAGTTTGTGTTGATAACCTCCACCCTGATCTGCATCAAATTGGTATCAGAGCATAGTTTTTGGTCAATAAGAGGAAAAGGTTGAAGTTTGAAAGAAGCAAAGATGCATCCTAAAAGAAATCCAACTGCTAGAGAAATGAGAGAGATGAAGGAAAAGCATGCCAAGGAGTTGAGATAGGTAAAGGAGTATTAAGAAGCTATCCTAGCTAGACTTGCAACATTTGAATCAAACCAAAGGAGAGGTGTGGTCACCATAGACCAAAGTGATCAAGAGGAAGAGGAAGAGGGTGAGAATGAAAACCCTCTAGAAAGATTCTAAGAGGATGAGTTGGATCCTAATGAAATGAGAATGGAAAATTTGTTGAAGGATGTCAAAGGAGACACTCCTACGGTGAAGATGGAATTACCCATGTAGAGTGGGAAGTTGGATAGTGAAGAGGTGCTAGGTTGGATTGATGCACTTGATAACTATTTTGAGTATGAATAGGTAGTAGAAGACCAAAGGGTAAAATTTTCCAAAACAAAATTGAAAGGCCTTGCCTTAACTTGGTGGAATTATGTGCAAAAAGAGAGGTTGAAGAAGGGCAAGTCAAAAATCAATTCTTGGGACAAAATGGTGGCTAAAATCAAGAGCCAATTTCTACCCAGTGATTATGCTATTCAAACATTTAGAAGGCTCCAAAACCTCAAACAAAAGGAGATGGATATGATGGCTTATACTGAGGAGTTTCATAAGCTAAGTATAAGAGCAGGTCATGTGGAGGATGAGGTGGAGAAAATAGCAAGGTACCTAAATGGGTTGAGGTTCAACATACAAGATGAGTTAAGTCTTACCACCCCTAGAACGGTGGAAGAATGTTTTCAATTGGCAGTCAAGGCATAAGAGAAGTTAAAGAGAATGCAGGAGAAGAAAGGTAGGGGTAGAGGAAGAAGCTTCAGAGGTAGAGGAATATTTGGAGGAAGAGGACAATCCCAAAACACACAAGGAGAGACAAGTAGTTATCAAGAACAAAGTTTGAAATCTAGAGGTAGTTTTAGAGTAAAGAGGTCAAATAGTAGGGGCAGATTTGGAGGTCAAGGAAGAGGATCAAATGCATTCACAGGAAGGTGTTACCAGTGTAACAAGATTGGCCATCAAGCATGGAAATGTCTAGATAAGCAACCTTCAACTTCACATGGAGGAGAAAGAAGGACTCAATTGGTGCAAGAAGAAGACAATGAGAGTGTAAGCTCTCCATCACATCATGCTACTCTAGAAATTGGTGAATCTATGATGGTAAGAAGAATGTTGATCAAAGTTCCTATGGTGAAAGAGCATCCACAAAGAAAATCCCTTTTTAGAACCATATGTAAATCTCAAGGTAAGGTTTGCAAAGTTGTTGATTTAGGTAGCATAGATAATTTAGTTTCTCTAGAGATGGTAGAAAAGTTGAAAATGAAAGGGATACCACATCCTACTCCCTACAAGGTCTCTTGGTTGAACGAGGGGTAGCAAGTCCTATTAAATGAACAAACTTGGGTGGAATTTAACATAGGAGGGTACAAAGAAAAATATTGTGTGACATCATCCCAATGGATGTTTGTCGTCTGCTTTTAGGGAGACCCTGGAAATATGATAGAAAGGCTAGACATGATGGAAAAAAAAACACTTATGTGATTGAAAGGATGGGATCTCATTCACTCTTACTCCATTGAAAGATGAAGGTCTAGGTACACAAGTTGGGTCTAGTGTAATGCTAGTAAGAGAAAAGAAGTTTTTGAAAACTATGAAGGAAGAGGGAGGAGAAGGTTATGCCATTGTGATCAGACTAAAGAATGTGATGACTGGCTGCAGCAACAAAAGTTGATGATGTACCTAAAGAGGTCCAAGCATTGTTGAACAAGTATAAGGGCATTGTGGTAGATGAACTTCCTAGCTCTTTACCACCAATAAGAGATGTGAGTCACCATATAGATTTCATACCAAGGGAAAACCTACATAACAAAGCTGCATATAAAATGAATCCAAAACAAAATGAAGAAATTAGGAAGCAAATCCAAGAGTTTCTTGACAAAGGCCTAATAAGAGAGAGTCTTAACCCATGTGCTGTCCTCACTATTTTGGCACCAAAGAAGGGAGGAGATTAGAGAATGTGCACCGACTCAAGGGACATTAACAAGATTAGGTATAGGTTCCCCATATCAAGAATGGAAGACTTGATGGATTTTTTAGGAGGGGCATGCTATTTTTCTAAGATAGACCTCAAAAGTGGCTACCACCAAATCATAATTGGTGAGGGGGATGAGTCAAAAATTTCCTTCAAAACAAATGAGGGGTTATATGAATGGCTTGTCATGCCATTTGGGCTTTCAAATGCACCAAGTACCTTTATGAGATTAATGAATGAAGTCCTAAAACTCTTCATAGGTAAGTTTGTGTTTGTCTATTTGGATGATATTCTTGTTTTTAGTAAGACTAAAGAGGAACACTTGCAACATTTAGACTTGGTCTTGAAGAGATTAAATGAAGAAAAGTTGATGATAAATTTGAAGAAGTGTGAATTCATGAATGAAGAGTTGGTATATCTTGGCTTTGTGATCTCAAAAGGCTCTTTGAAGATGGATCCTAGTAAGGTGGAAGCAATTCTCAATTGGTCTACTCCAACATCAGTAAGTGAGGTAAGAAGTTTCCATGGCCTAACCAGTTTTTATAGAAAATTTGTGAAGAATTTTAGTCATATATGCTCTCCAATCATTGACACAATAAAAGGGGACAAAAGAAATAAATTTTTATGGTCTGAAGAGGTAGAAAAAAGTTTCCAATATCTAAAACAAAGGGTAGCACAACAACCTATCTTAGCATTGCCCGACTTTAAAAAAGTTTTCACAATTGAATGTGATGCAAGTGGGTATGCAATTGGGGCAGTATTGAGCCAAGAAGGCAGGCCTGCTGCTTTCTTTAGTGAGAAGCTCAATGAGGCAAAGAAAAAGTATTCATCTTATGATTTGGAGTTGTATGCTATGGTGCAATCATTAAAGAAGTGGAGACACTATCTCCTTCCTAAAGAATTCATTGTTTTTATTGACAATCATGCTTTGCAGTTCCTTAACAACTAAGACAAACTCAGCCACATACATGTGAAGTGGGTGGAGTACCTACAAATTTTCACCTTCACCATCAAGCATAAAAAGGGGCAATCAAACAAGGTGGTGGATGCTTTGAGTAGGAGAACATTGTTGGTACAAGAAGTTCAGTTGAAAAGTGTAGGGATTGATGCTTTGAAAGGTATGTATGTAGAGGATGATGATTTGAAAGAAATTTATGCTTCTTGTAGTCAATTCCATGGCACTTTTCATGAAGAGAATTATGATTTCTTGATTCAAGAAGGTTTACTCCTTAAGGGGGCTCAACTTTGTATTCCCAAATGCTCTATACGAGATAATTTGATAAAGGAGAAGCCCAGTGGCATCTTGGCAGGTCACTTTGGTGTTGACAAGACTTTGGAATAGGTAAGAAGGCATTATTATTGGCCAAAGATGCAAAGTGATGTGATCAAATTTGTAGAAAAGTGTGTTTTTTTTCAAAGGGCTAAGGGTTGTAGTACAAATGTAGGCCTCTATCAACCATTTCCAATCCCAAACAGACCATGGGAGTCCATTAGCATGGATTTTGTGTTGGGGTTTCCAAAAACCCAAAGAGGCTTTGATTCAGTGTTTGTTGTGGTGGACCAGTTTAGTCTTTAAATGGAACACTTTATACCATGTAAAAGTACAAATGATGCCTCATACATTGTAGGGTTGTTTTTCAAGGAGGTAGTTAGGATCCATGGATTGCCATTAACCATTGTTTTAGACAGGGACAATAAATTTGTGGGTCACTTTTGGAGGACCCTCTAGAAGAAACTAGGTGCCAATTTGACTTTTAGCTCTGCCTATCATCCCCAAATAGATGGACAGAATGAAGTAGTAAATAGAAGCCTTGGAAATCTCCTCAGATGCTTAATAAAAGAACACTCAACACAACGGGATCTGATCCTACCCCAAGCTAAGTTTGCATATAATGATTTTGTGAACATGAGTGTTGGTAATAGCCCTTTTGAGATTGTGTATGGATTACAACCTAGAGGGGTGTTTGAACTGAGGTATTTGAGTGGAATTGAGAGGAGTGCTAAAGGAGAAGAGTTTGTAGTTGCCATGAAAGAAATACACCAGCAGGTCAGAGATAATCTCCAAAAGAGTGTGGACAAATACAAGCATGATGTTGATAGGAAAAGTGTTAGGGTTAGAAGGTAGATATCTAAAAATTAAATGCAGATTTAATCAATAAAACATAGAAATAAAACACAAAAAAATTAACAGAAACAAGACAACACAAAGAATTTAACATGGTTCACCCAATCTGGGCTACATCCAAAAAACTGCAGCCATCCAATGATTTTATTATCCAGTGCAAAACATATTACAATCTCATAAAAAATGCCATATTGCAACCCCCCATCCCAACCGCTTATAACAAGCTTTTTAGAAGCTTCTAGAATTAGGGTTCTACAAAGTCAGTTTTTTTCCTTTTTCGATGACGAAGCAAAAAATAGGGAATTTTTTTTTTCTCAGGGGCTGCTGCCCCCGAACCCCCACTTTTTGGCAAGGATACATGAAGAGTATATAGTATAGCATGATCAGTCACCACATACCAACAATCTCCCACTTGGAGACTAATCAAGCTCCACACCAACATAATCTCCCACTTGGAGACTGATCCTGGATGACACTGCTGCACTTATAGCTCCCACTGGAAATAAGCACCTTGGACCCTGCTGCTCTGTTATACTTGAATTCAACCTTGAAGGCCAACCAAAGCTGAAGAGGAGTTCAACTTCTCCCTTGTCACCACCTTCGTAAACATATCCGATGGATTGGCATATGTATGTATCTTTTCCAGCTTTACCTGTCCATCCTCTAACATTGACCAAATGAAATGATATCTCAACTGTATGTGTTTGGTTTTAGAGTGCAAGGAATAATTATTTGCAAGATGTATATAACTCTGGCTATCTGTAAACAAGTAATTTTTAGCCTATTGTTTTCCCAACTTCTTCCATGAAAAGTTGCAGCCATATCATCTCCTTTGCTACCTCTGTTGCAACAACATACTTTGCCTCCGTGGTGGATAAATCAACCACCTTTTGCAACTGAGAAATCCAACTCACTGCTATCCCACCAACTGTAAATACATAACTTGTGGTACTTCGCCTGGTATCTATATCCCCTGCCAAATTTGAGTCAACATAGCTTTTTAAATTAGTATTAGAGCCCCCAAAACATAAACATTTATTGGATGCACCTCTCAAATACTTGAGAATCCATTTTACCACATTCCAATGCTCAACTCTAGGATGACTCATATACCTACTAACAACTCCTACAACATGTGCAATATCCGGTCTCATGCATACCATGGCATACATTAAACTGCCTACAGCTGAAGCATATGATACCTTGGACATTTTTTCTTCCTCCTCTTGTGTCTTTGGACACATATCCTTAGTCAATTTGACATGATTGGGAAAAGGTGTGCTGACAACTTTTGCATTCTCCATATGGAATATTTGTAACACCTTTTCAACATAATCAGCTTGAGATAGAAATAATTTTCTATTTTTCCTATGTCTTGTAATCTTCATATCGAGGATTTGTTTTGCTGCCCCCAAATTCTTCATAGAAAATGAATTTGCTAACTATTGTTTTAACTCCTTTATGTGATCCATGTTAGACCCCGCTATGAGCATATCATCAACATATAAACATAAAATAATGTAGCTATCATCATCCAACCTCTTAAAATAAACACAATGGTTTGAATTACATCAACTGTAGCCATGCTCAACCATAAAGTTATCAAATTTAATATACCATTGTCGAGGTGCTTGCTTCAAGCCATGTAAAATTTTCTTCAATCTACACACCAATTTCTCCTAACCTTTGACCTCAAATCCTTGTGGTTGTTCCATGCATATTTCCTCTTCCAAATCACCATGGAAAAAGGTTGTTGTAACATCAAGCTGTTCTAAATGCAAATCTTCAGCAGCCACAATACTTAAAATAGTACGAATAGAAGTCATTTTTACAACTGGAGTAAAGATTTCATCAAAATCAATACCCTTTTTCTGTGCAAATCCCTTTACAACTAATATGGCTTTAAATATTTTCTTACCTCCATCCTCCTCTTTCAACCTATAAACCCATTTATTTGGTAAAGCCTTTTTACCTGCAGGCAACTTGCATAATTCCCAAGTCTAATTTTTCAGCAAGGAGTCCATTTCTTCTTCCATTCCATGCTCCCATTGAATCGTAGTATCCACCTGCATAGCTTCATCATAACATTCCAGTTCACCATCATCAGTTAATAAAATAGAATACAAAGAGGGAGGAAATCTTTCTAGAGATCTACTTATCCTTGAAGATCGTCTAACATTCACTGGAGTTTGTGGTATTTGTTGTTGTTGTTGTTGTTGTTGTGGAGCATGAGGAACCACTGGAACATCACTGTTTGGTGTATCATCCAACACTACATAATCATTTTCTTTCTTCTCATGCTGTTGCAGCTGATCTTTGTACAACACTTTCTCATTGAATATGACATTCTTGCTTCTCACAATTTTTTTGATTTTCAAAATCCCAAAGCCTATAACCAAATTCATCAATGCCATATCCAAAAAATATACATTTCTTTGATTTTTCACCAAGCTTGGTTCTACTTTCAGAATCTACATGTGCAAATGTTTCACAACCGAAGGTTGTGAGAAAAGAATAACTCACCTTCTTACCTATCCATGCTTCCTCTGGAATACCACAACCCAAAGGATTAGAGGGACCTCTATTAATTAAATAAATAACAGTGTTTACAGCCTCTGCCCACATGTTTAAAGGCAGCCCAACACTCAACCTCATAGTCTGAGCACACTTCATTATTGTTCTATTCATGCGCTTAGCCACTCCATTTTCCTATGGAGTCCTTGGAACCATTTTTTTCCTACGAATACCATTTGAGGAACAATAATATTCAACGTCTTTGCTGCAATACTCACCACCATTATTAGATCTAAGACATTTTAATTTTTTACCCGTCTCATTCTCAACCAAGCTTCTCCATTTTTTAAAAGTTTCAAATACATCAGATTTCTACCTAAGGAAATAAATCTATACCTTCCTAGTTGCATCATCAATGAATGCAACATAATACTAAGAGCCACCGAGAGAAGGTACCTGAGCTAGTCCCCATACGTTCGTATACACAAGCTCCAATTTCTCATATTTCTTTTGCTTCCCATCCTTGAGAAAATAACTCTCTTTTGTTTGCCATACACACAACTTTCTATAATAACACATTTCAGACCTAGTAAAACATTCTTTGAATGAAGTACTTTCATACCTTTTGCACTTATATGCCCAAGTCTATTATGCCACAGTGCTGATTCATAATCCATAGCAATTGTCTAATTTTTTTCCTGTTGAACTGTAGCAACTATTCCTGAACATTGATTTTTATCTGCAATAGCTAAAGTAGAAGGAACGGTATGACCTGTACAAAGATATAAGGTGTCTACTTTCACACTTTTGCTACCACTAAGGCACCTTTTGTAACCTTCCAATTTTTATGAAAAAATGTAACAACACAACCTTCATCATCTAGTCGCCCTACTGAAATTAAATTTCTCTTTAACTTTGGAATGCGCCTTACTTAATGTAGTAGCCAATGATTCCCATTCTACAACTTAATCTTGATTCTTCCCTTTCCAACAATTTGACAGGGTTCGTTATCTCCCAAATAAACCAGCCCAAAATCCCCTTGGACATAATCAAGAAAATAAATTCTATGAGGCGTAGCATGAAATGAAGCCCCTAAATCTAACACCCAAGAATCATCAGCATTATCAAGTGAAAGAATCAAAGCATCCTCATCATATTTATTACTTATCACATTTTCCTCTTTATTGCCTGCCTTTTTGTCTCCTTTATTTTTTTGAGACCAACAATCTTTCTTTAAATGACCCGGCTTACCATTGTACCAACAATCCCTCTTGTCTCTAGATTGGGACCTTTTGTCCTTTGATTTTCCTCGTGACTTCCCATGACTTCCAGAATTATTTCCTCTCTCTTTTGTTCTACCCCTACTTTCTGCGTTCAAAAGACTACCTGATGTGGATGTTCCACCTGAGCTTTTTCTATGAATTCCCTCGCTCAAAATAACACCAACATTATCAAATTTCAATGTATTCAAACCAAAAATAGAATTGCTAACAACCATTACCAAGCTATTCCAATTTTTAGACAAAGAACACAAAATCAAAAGAGCCCTAACTTCTTCATCAAAGTTTACATTTACAGAAGTTAATTGACTGGTAACCATATTAAACTCATTCAAATGATCAACAAATGACCCACCTTCTACCATTTTCATATTAAATAAATGCTTCATAAGAAATACCTTATTCAAAGCAAAAGGATTTTCATATAATTTCTCTAGGGTTTCCATCAACTCTTGAGTTGTCTTTGTTGTTGTAATATTGAATGCCACCAATTGTGCCAGGCACAAACGAATGGATCCCAGTGCCTTTCTGTCCAGAAGATTCCAATCCTCATCAGTCATTGTTGCCAGTTTCTTGGCTATTCCTTCTAATGGCCACCATAAATCCTTCTGATAGAGGTAGTCCTCCATCTTCATCTTCCATAATTGATAGTTCTGCCCATTGAACTTCTTAACCTTCAACTTACCCTTGTCTGCCATTTCTCCCACTCAACCATGAGACTCCCACTCAATCGTGAGACCTTCCTGCAGAGGATAACTAAAAACAACTCACTATGATACCACTTTTTAGGGTTAGAAGGAAAATATATAACAATTAAATGCAGATTTAATCAATAAAACAGAGAAATAAAACACAGAAAAATTAACAAAAATAAGACAACAAAGAGAATTTAACGTGGTTCACTCAATCCGGGCTACATCCACAAAACCGCAAACATCCAATGATTTTATTATCCAGTGCAAAACATATTACAATATCATAAAAAATTCCCTACTACAACCCCCCATCCCAATTGCTTATAACAAGATTTTTAGAAGCTTCCAAAATTAGGGTTCTACAAAGTTGGTTTTTTTCTTTTTTTGGTGACGAAGAGAAAAATAGGGAATTTTTTTTTCTCGAGGGTTGCCACCCTTGAACTCTCACATTTCAAAAAGGATACATGAAGAGTGTACAGTATAGCATGATTAGTCACCACATACCAACAATCTCCCACTTGGACACTGATCAGGCTCCACACCAACACAAAAAGGAGAGAAGTTCACTTCAAAGTTGGAGATCTAGTCTTTAGCTCATTTGAGGAAGGAAAGAATCCCTAAAGGGAAGTATTCAAAGCTATAGATGAAGAAGATAGGGCCATGTAGGGTGGTCCATAAATTTGGAGAAAATGCATATGAGGCAGAACTCCCTCCTGGAGTTGCTATCTCTCCCTTTTTTAATGTTTCTGACTTGTACCCTTTTAAAGCGGCTATGATTTTAGGTAAAGATGCAGGTACATTAGAGCTTCTAGATGAAGATTGGATCAGAGATCTTCCACCAAGTCAACCATTGAAGCTATAGTGCATTTTGGATACCAAAGTAGCCAAAAGGACAAGGAACAAAGTGTATTATCGGTATTTGGTGAAGTGGAAATTCCTTCCTATGAAGGATGTGACTTGGATGATAGAGGAAGACATCAAAAAGCATGGTGCAACAGTTGAAGATCTGCTCTCAAGTGGAACTTGAGATTTTATTTTTCCCAGGAGTATGGTGTAGGGGCACCTGAGTCTTCATGATGTAAAGGGGGGTTAAATGTTAGTTTTGTGTGTTTGAGTCACTTTTTGTTTGTAATAAGGTATATTGAGACCATGTTTCATGTTTTAGGTTTATTTGACCCATGTGGGGTCAGTTTTGGGAAAAGATGTCAAGTTTTGCAAAAAAGTTGCACAAGCAACTTTCCATTTTTGTGTGTAAAGGAAGTTGAACCATTAGGATTCAAATGGTAGTTGGCCAACGGTTGGTTTTGGCTTGTAAGTGTTTAAATATGCTTGGCTATGGCCGAGGCAAGGTTCTGCTGATGTTTTTGGAGATCAAACAATAAAATAAACTCTTTTTTCTACATTTTCCATTGTTTTCTTAATGCTACACAAGGTAGTATGGCTCCGTACGACCTGTAAATGTTATAATTGGTGTTGGGATTGATGAAGGATTGAGTCTTATATCTTTTGAAATTGATCTCATCAGTTTTCATTAAATTTGAAGGGAGTTAGAGCAATTTTGCTAAAAACAATTTGAAACCCTAGCTAGTGAGGGTTTTGATAGAATAAAATGAATTTTGGCCCATTCCACCAGTGAAAAATCCTGAGAATTGGTGGAATGGATATAGGTAGGGTGATTTTAAGGTTCTTAATGTTTTCAAGAGCAGGGGATGGAGTTGGGTGCGAGTTTGATGCTACCCTAGCCTAATATCATCATGTATTAGGCTTAGGAGTTAGATAGACTTAAGGTTTGGTGGAAAAACTATTTGGTGATTGTTATAGTTGATGAAAATTGTGTTTATAGACCCCATGTGACATGATGGAAGCCCTGGAGTGAATTTTTGTAGTTTGGAGATATCATATCATATTGTTGCTCTGTTGTTTAGGCCTAATTAGGCCTAATTGGAGTGTAGCAGTCCAAATTTGAGGGTTTTGTTCCAAAGGAACCCTATTTGAAAATTTGATATGTTTCTAAGGGGCATAAAGTGTATCTGGAATGGTGTTCAAATTATTTTTTTGAAGTCTTTCTAGAATTTATGTTGAAAAACCCCTATTTCAAGTACTACTAGGAGAATAGAAGGATTTGAGAGAAAACCACCAAGTTAGGGTTCTAGAAGTGAAAATTTTGTTTGATTGAGTTTGTGTTGATAACCTCCACCCTACTTTGCATCACTAGCCTAGGACACATTCCTTGGAAAATTAAGTGTTGTGTAATTTCATTTATGAGTATCAAGTTTTATCCCTTGGAATTTGTAATAAATTAGGCTTGGATTTGAAATAAGGGGGCCAATTAAGCTCAATTAAACCTCAATTAATTAATAAAGCTCTAGATTAGTGTGAAAGTGTAAAGATACACTTTACAACACCCTAAATAAGGCACCATTAAGTCCATTTTATTAAAAAGGGTCCTAAACTTAATGTGAATGTGTAAAACACATTACAACACTGAATCAAGGCAACATTAGGCTCATTTATTATTGATTATTCCCAAATTAAGGAAAATGGATACTTTTTTCTTTACTAAAACTAACACCAACACTGTACATGGGAAAAGTTAAATTATTAAAGTAAATAAGGTACCTTTGGGCTTCAACTATTCCACACTTGAAGCTTAGGGCATCCCTACTTCTGGTGTTGATGCTAGTACCTCTTCTGGTGCTGGTGCCCGTTCCTTTAGTGGCACTGGTGCTAAGCACTCTGTCAGTGTGAGTGCTAGTGGTCCTGCTAGTAGTTCAGTTAGTTATACCTCATCGACTGATCCTATCCTCATTGCTCTTTTACAAAACATGGGACATATGCAAAATAAACTAGTGAACTTGGAAAACTCGGCCTCCTAACCTATGTCAAACTTTTTGTCATTGTAGTCCTCTTTCTATTGCTATTCTAAACACTCATATCCCTCAAGGAGTTGAGATTCTAAAATTTGAAAAGTAAAATGGCCATGGAGATCCGTAGATACATGTCTCATCCTTCAATGCCATGTGTATTGATTTCTTCCATAATGATGCACTCTTGGCCAAGGTATTCCCACATTCTCATAATGATCCATTTTGGGATGGTATTGTGGTCTACCTGGTAATTCTATTTTCTCTTTCGATTAGTTGCTTAATTAGTTTCTTCAGTAGTTCCAGGCCAACATTGGGCTGAAGATTGCATTCAATGATCTCTTTATATGCAAGCAGGGGAATCATGAGAATTTAACTAATTTTATAGCTTAGGATTAGGCCATATTTTCTCAAATTTCTTATCCTTTGCCTAATTTTGATGTTCAAAAAGTGCTTATCGGGAACTTGTTGCCTTCACTGCAGTAAAAGTTTATTTTCATGAAATATCCATATTTTTCACATATGTGTGTTGCCTTGTCGGAGTACCATCAAATAGTTGTCTAGTACGGGGATTCATCCTCACACTCCCATTAGGATGGTCAGTCAGTCGTGTTAGTATTTGGTAATAACAAGGCTGTGGTAAACATGGTGTCTATTCCAACAGATAAAAAGGATGTGGAAGTCCCATTTGTTGTGATCCTAGAGTCTGAATTATTCAGAGTGAGGCTAGGCATTATTCCATGACTAGCATCCATGAATGGAATCACTTATGTGGTCCATAAATGTATTATTTTTTCCCATGAGGGTACCATGTAAGTTGTCCAAGATACTAGATACTAGCCACTAGTAGCATGTGTGGGCTTCTCTCTTGACCACTTTTAGCCCACCCTAGTCGGACCTCTCCCTCCTAGGGGAGATATTTTGTATAGAGCTTATTGCAAATACAAGATTGGGGACTCAGTGTCGAAGGTTGGTTTTCCCCTGTCTCCTTATGTTGTTTCTCTGAAGGCCTACCTACATGTACAACAACATGCTTCATCTATTGCCCCTCCAAAAGGGAAGGATAAGCTTTCTATTGCCCTTGAGCCTTCCCCTTCTAGTTCTTCTTCTACACCTTCAACTTCCTCTTCCTAGCCCTTGGCAACATCTTTTATTCCTGCTACTGTGCATAACATAGGAAAAGGAAAAGTGACCATCCTAAAGAAGTCAAAGCCCAAAGTTTTTTAGCTTCCTATTTTACCCACAATGCCCTAACCCAACTTGTATGGGAAGGGGAAGCATTCTCATGGGTTTGTTCCTACATTTCAACCTTTGTGGCCTCTGCCTATTCCTCCACCTACTCCCAAAGTAGGGAAAGGAAAGAGGCTCATCGCTAAGACATCTGTCTATGTTTCTACTTTTGTGCCTCCTCTTCTTGCTCCTCCTAAGGAGACCACCCTTCCACTAGTGATGGTTACAAAGGTTTCCCCTATGGTAGAGCAGGAGCCCCTGGCCTCTTCTCAGTACATGTATTTTAGCTCCCACATCCAATGTAATTGGCTTGCATGCAAGTGTAAGTGTCAGTGAAAGGCTCTAGCTAGGAGAATGTTGCTTTATAGAAGAGTGGGGAGGAGACTATTGTTTTTGTGTCTGTTCCTTTTGTTTTGGTTCCTTTTGCTTTTTTATTTTCTTCTTCCTTAGTTCCCATCACCTTAGTTCTTCTTTCGACTTCATTGGAAAACCCCGACGAACCTCACCCCAAAAGGGTGTAGGTGTTCATCGTTCCCTTAACAAAGCCTCCCCTTCTTACTTCTCTCCCTAATATTATTCCTTTCTCACAACCTATGGACATGACTCACACAAAGGTGGTGTCCTCTATGGCTCTATCTCCCTCTTCTTCTACTCCTCCTTCATCTATAGGTATTTTTCATCCTCTAATGAAGCGTAAGTTTGAGGATGACCTCATCTCAAGTGATGTTCATAAGAAATTTTAATCTCCTCTTGAGTCTTGTTCTACTTTGGTTTACATCATCCTTGTGATGGAAGCGATCCCTTCATCCTCGGAGTTTATCATTGCCCCTTTTCCCAAGGTTAACAATAACTCTCAAGTGTCTTGTCCTCCTCTCGCTCAGTTCACACATGACACTCCTAAAAAGTGCATGTTCAACTCGTTGGAGGACATTCTAAATCTGTCCCCGATCTTTGCAAGATTGATGACAAAGACCTTGAGGGGCCTTCTTCCTTAGCCCTTGTTGCAGGTGAGTTGGTAGGTACCACCCTAGCTATCCCTCCCCTCCATGCTCATCCTCCCTCCCCATATAATGATTTAGATTAGGAGTAGGATGACTTGCTAGTGAATTCATATTAGGGTGCACCCTCTTCTACATCTTTATATTAGTTTTCTATGTTTGTTTGTGTTCCCCCACGCTTGTCTATATTTGTTTGTGCTCTCACCTAGAGGACCCTTGCTACCCTTGTAGGTGCTTGGATACAGGAGAGAAACTTTGTCATGAACTTCTTCTATTTGTCTCATCATTCCTCTATGTGTTGTAAATATTGAATTTTTACATTGGGGACGATGCAAAGTGTTGGGGAATTTATGCCTCTTCCTTGTTGACCCAATTTAAATTTTTTTGATTTATCTTCATTTGTTTTTCTTCACATTTTAATACATTTGGGGGGTGATGACAGTTTATATATATTATACTATACTTATCTATCTATATCTATGAGTATTTCTGACCTCGAATAATCAGATCTCCTTGTGCTCTTGATTTCTTCATCTCTGCTTTTCTTCTTCGTGATGTTGTGGTTTCCGTGTGTTGTCCTTTATATGTGTGAAAATATTCCATGAATACATATTTCCACATATCTCATGCCATGACATCTCTTATCTTTCTCTTCTCTCCTTAGAATGACATGTGCTCCTCTTTGTAGCACACATCATTCTAGGGGGGTCTCTTATATTTGCTTAATTTTCAAAAATGTGTATTCTTTCAAAAGGATTTCTTGATGAAAGAATCCCTTGATGATTTTTTTTTTCAAAATATATTTCAAAAGGATTCCTTGATGTCTTATGTCTTGATGTCTTGATGTATTATATCTTGGCGTCTAGCTTGGGGGAAACTTGACTAGACCCATCTTGTCTTTTATGTGATTGTCTTGCAACACAGTTTACAATAGCCACATGCCTATATGATTATTGTATGGAATTTATCCATGCTAGCCATACCTATTAGTGTTTTCTTTATCTGATCAGATTGTCTTGTCTTATGTCTATGGAATTTTTTATCATGCTTATTATTTTTTTCCTAACATGTTTGTATGCAGCTAACATGTTTATCGTGAGATTGCAGCTGGATTTTTAGGATCCAAGACCCATGTCATCTTCACATTTTTTTGAAGCTCCTCCCACGTCAGGTATACTATATCGAAGGTTTGATTCCTCTCTATTTTTGGTATATTCTCTTTAATCTCTTTCTACTTTAGCTCACACATTCTTTGACACATATGCTCGCTAAAGTGGGGGTAAAATGTTATGGCATAAAATTGCACCCATATGCTATTTCCAATTACACCACCCTTACTTTAGCCTTATAAATCGATACTGCTAAATCCAACCGTCTAAGCCTCTATTCCTATATGTACCTTATCATTTTCTATTGGTGAGGGAATTTTGAATAGGATGCTTTCACACCACGTGAACACCCTAAACAGATTCCTAGGTTAGTGGATGTTGGGACATTACATTTCCTGTCACCCATGAAGTGTAATGCTCCCTGTGACTGCGAACTCACCCAAAAATGGCTCTTTTTCCTCCAAACTTCCATTTTGAACATATATTCTCATTCCATTAAAGAAGAATCACATTCTACTCACTTCTTCTACTTCATTCTTGCTTTACCACTCTTCCATTCTCTCTACACCATTATTCTTGTAGGTTTCAAGCTCTTGGCACTACACTCTTATACAATCATCTTGCATCCTCAAAGTTCTCATCCTTTCTCTCGGCTTCTTCAAGCTTGTCGTAGGGAGGGTAATATTTATCTTATTGCATTATCATCTTTATAGTTAGCATATTGATTGTCTTTGCATTTCTATACGTCTTGTATATTACTTTCTTTATCATTATTTCTATATTGTGGTCTATTTGGCTATCTATGGAGGTAGAAACACCAAAGTGGGGGTTTGATTGAGGCAAGCCCTGAAAAGCAGCACCAAGATTTTCTTATTTCCATGTGTTTAGGATCTTGTTCACGAGGAGCTTGCAAGAGGTTGGACCTATTGTGAGTTACATGCTTCTTCATTTTACTCATTATTTTGTTCATAGTTAGTTTACTTATCATTTAAAGTATTCTTCTTGTTGTACTTGCTTACTTTTCATGCATTTCTATAATTTTTTTAATTGTCAGATTCCATCATTTGGATTGCTAGCATGTCCCAAGTGTTTTTGGTTGTGGATTCTACTCTATGTTCGTACGAGATGCCAACACGTCTCTAAGATGACTACATGTCACATTTTCATCCCTCTCACACTAGCGTTCTCTGGTTGAGAGTCTTTCAGTCTATTTCCTGAGACCTTTCTGGTCTGTTCACCTAGTTTCT
>VDFB02256132.1:87680736-88050381 GCA_007258455.2 Sequoia sempervirens | reverse complement strand
TGATCCTTCAAATATGAAAGGTTGTGACTCTTCAAATGTCAAATGTGGAAGACTATGACTCCCTCAACAATAAGATATAAAGGGGAATCATTTCCTTGTGAAGAAACCAGCAATAGGAAATAAATCCATCAATCAACTTGGAATCTCAAAAGGCAGCCATGAAGGGTGGTAACTCATTATTGTGAAAGGTGGTAACTCCTTCAAGAAATGGATATAAAGGAATAAATCTATTCAATGAATTCACCCCACCACCAACATATGCCAAAGAGGGCTAAGTAAACATAAAATCAAGATTGAAACAAGGATTAAAACCTAATTATTGTGTTATGGTATTCTGTAATGTCCCCAATTTTGCGAGCATCAGAGTTCGGTGGATTTAGCCTATTCTTAGCCCTCGTAGGCTAATATGTATGGTTAGAGGGTCTCTTGTTGGAGCTTGGCTTGGCTTCGGATTGTCAGAATTTACCAATTGGCTTTCGTTCAGGGTCATTCGGACATCATTTGCCTGACTTGCTATTTTTAGTAAGTTAGGTCATTCAGCGGAGCACCCCTGCTATTTTTAGCAGTATGGTTTGGTCATGTGCAAAGTCAATCACTTATTCTTCAGCTTCAGACAGTTCGTTAATCGGACGTAAATTGAGAAAGATATTAATATTTTAATTGTCAAATTAAATATTAATTATTGAAGCTTATAATATAAAGTTATAATATTATTTAATATTATAACTTAAGTGATTTCTTGAAGGGTTCGACCAACATTGAAGGGGGCCACTTTTTAATTATAATTTATAATTAAAAGTGCGTTTGAGACTTTGGAAATATTAAAAGATAAAATTCAATTTTATTTAAATGATGCCTTTTTGAGAAAAGTCGACCCTCTTGAGAATATAAGTATTTTTCATTGTGAAGAAAGTTCATTATGTTATGAAATCAATTTTTGATCAAGTATTCTTCCAGAGAACGGAGCCAAGGGTTTCAGTTGTCTACAGGCATTGGAGAACGAGCCATCTTCAGTGTTGCAGTTCAGAGGCTGTGAAATACCAGCTGATCTATTGCTTTCAGAGAGATATCTTCATCCAGAAGTTATCATAGAGCTTCATAGTTAAAAAATATATTCAGGGTTTTCAGTGTGGGATTCATCCAGCAGAGATTCTTCAGTTAATGCGCCTATTTCCTAAGATCTGGACACATCTTCCAAGGGTTTTACAATCTGCTGCAAATACCAGGTTTTTACATCAATAATATTGTTGCTTTTTAAGTTGCATGTCATCAGATCTTGCTTGTAATCAGCAAAGTAGATCAATAAACCTATTGGTATCAATAGATCAATCAGTTTCCATCATTTGTTGACGTGGTATTTTATTTAATTTTTTATATGCAATTTCTTTCAAAATCGCTCTTCAATGGTTTATTCAAAAAAAAAACATTCAAGAATAAGCAAAACAGACATTTTCAGTAGTTAGCGGAAACAGGGGTTTCTACATATTCGTTTTATGATAAGCATTACCATAGGTATACTCATACCTGCTATACATAACATAGCTATTCCATGTATGGTTTCTATTGCAACTATTGAAAAGAGAATTACTTTACTAAGGCAGATAGTATCACTTACAATGTATCACCATAATGTTCCTTGGTTTGCACCTTGGGTGAAGGGGAAAGAAGACCAACATTAAACATCACCATTAAGATCATAGATGTGTGTCATGCTTCTAATCCTCATCTTAATATGTGGAAAACTGCCAAAGGTTGCTTGAAAAATCTAAGGTCTCGGGAAAATTCACCTATTACTTTACTCATGCATATCCCCCAACAATCACAGTCCTTGAGATCTCTTAATTTGCTGAAAAGACTTAAAGCCTCTTCATTAACAACATTTATGCACTAAAAATAAGTAAATATCTGAACAATCATCCATGCCAAAACAATATTTTCAAGCAAAGGTAATAAAGACAGCTCAATTATTTAGGAACATACAAATAATAGATTTAGACTCTTAGAGAGATCTTAAGGAATTTTTTGAAAGAGCCATTGACACTATAGTTTGAGGTTTATGTTTTAAGATTTATCATAGGATATATTCATCAAACTTCATTGGGATGGGAACACATTTGTTCTAAATAAATAGTAAGATCATAATGCACAATCAAACCCATATTCCATATGATCCATCCCACACCCACAAAAACAATAGTGATACATTGATCAACCTTGTAACACCGATCTAGTGAACTTTGAACTAGTGATATAGAAAATATTTGAGATAATTTCATCCTAGGCTCTTATTCTCCTAAGTCATTTTTCTTGCTCTATATCCATGATTTAGGATCAAGGACATCAATATTAGGTATCGTAGACAGATTTGATACAAATCATGACACACCCCAAATTTATTAAGTACAAATCCTAGGATCAATTTTACCTCTTAAACACCGGAAAAAATCAGGTAAATCAACACCCTCCTAAGATATGAAAATCATCTTAGTGTCAAATAGGGGAATATGTCAATTTTACAAGAGGACTAACAAACTCTAATTGTTTTGGAAGTTGGACAAGAATTGGATGTTTGTAAACCTATGAATTTAAGCCCTTCTATGAAATGTTTATGGGTGATAATTGCTTTGTACTTGAGTATTTTCTAGGAAATATATACTTAGAAGGATACATGTCATTAATTACCTATGAGTCTATGACAAAGTGATATATGTTGGAAGATGTTTGACTAGGTTGAGTGCTACAAAGACCCTATAAGCTATTTTACATCCTCATTAGAAACCGCCTCAAATTTTGTTGAATATTTACACAAAATGCAACAAGGGTGATCAAGAGTTTGTATTCATTGCTCTGAATCCTTGTAGTAATGAAATGAGAGAAAACTTTTCTTAAATAGCAGATCTTGCCAATTCCCAACGTTTTGTTGTTGAGAGATATTGGAAAATAATAATACATAAGTTAGAAGAATATTGGACAATAAATTGTCCTCATACTTTAGAGGTTGGTATTAACCCTATTAGTTAAGTTGAGGCAAGCATACTGACAACTACTCTCTAGGGACATCATTGTAGTACAAAGTTGGACAAAACCAAGATAATGAGGGGAAACATCACTTGGTTTAGAATTCCGATTCCTAATGTATTTGAGTGTCCCAGTAGAAGCCAATTACATCACACAGAGGATCTAGGGATTACAAATCTCCAAAATTAATTTGGGATTTCGGTATTGGTAACAATGATTTAGTGACTGACCAAAATTGGCAATGCTTGAGGACAAGCAATCTCGGGAAGGGTGGACTGTCATGCCCCTCTAGAATCGCAGCTTATAAGAATTGCTGCCTTAAGGAATAAATATACTACGCTATGTCTATGGCGGCAACTCTTTAACAAGCTATCGTATTTGAAATTTTACAGCCCTTAGAACATTATTGCCGTAAACTACAGATACAGGCAATTCCCACTAAAGCTCCCACCAATAGATATTAAAATGTTTAATTCCCTCAGCTCGTTGACACCACTCCCTGAATATAATTCGACTCTCCATTAGCAAGGTCTTTTCAAAGTGCTTTAATTGATGTAGAATGACAAATCCAAAAACGAAAAGTTCAGTCATAGTATTTGCATCGCTTCATGCTCCCCTTACAATCTCTTCTCTAAATTGACAGTACCTTGTGATTGGCTACGTTTATGAAAGATAACAATCTTCTTGGCTCTTTAGTTCCCCTTGTGATTCCTTGATATGCAGTGTGGACCCCAAATGAGATAATTGCGACTTAGTATGCATTCGTGTCACTTGAAATAAACATCGACTTCCTTAATACGGCTTCGTTTAGGGTCTCTTATTCCACATCATCCATTTACTCGCCCACTATGCAATCATCTCTCCTAGTAGGGGGGCAATCAAGATTAAAAAGGATTACAATAAAAATAAAATAAGCCTCCAAAAGCAATGCTTAATTATGTGATGACCCTGACCCAAGTTTGCACCCTTAACCTCGAATCTTCGTGATGTTTCAGGGTTTATTTCCTTACCGTTTTTAGAAGCAATATAGACAGACAAGAAATGCCAGGAAATGACGCCGATAACAACACCAAAATGAAGAGCCTGATATTAATGTTGGTGGATATATATATTCAAAGAATGTCTTTTCCACATCAACATATGACCACCCGATATATCTTCAACACAAACAACATACAGATTTTGATGGCAAGATAACAATACGATTGGCCAGACCTAACAAATCTTCTCACACCAGTAGTTACCAAATAGCAAAGTTAATCTCACAAGTGTCTGTATAAATTATGTAGACCACGCATATGCTCCTGTGCCAATGAACAGATGAAGAAAATGTCAATGTGTATATAGAACACCACCCGGGAAAGGTTCGATTCAGTAAATGTATCCTTTGTGCTTCTTCCCGTTCCGGTCAAACTAAGCACCCGATAATGGGTCTTCTGCATCCACAAGTTTGAATGATATCATTCGTATGCCTCCTCAACAAACATAAATGTTCTCCATCGCTTAGACCATTGTATATGAAATTCCGATCTGTATATGATTGCCGCACAAGACAACTATGTTCCAAATTCGACTTATGATTCTTTGCTATGATGTCGACCAAATACAAAATCATCTACCAGAATCAAAAAGTTATAGTTACCACCTAGCCATCTCAGGGGCTACGTCCTTCATGGTCACCTGATTGCCTAAGAGTTGTCGTTCTCAATACAAATTCAAAAACCAGACATTATTCATTCTTCAGTGATGCAAAACAATTCTCCCGACCATGATTTATTCACCAACTTTTAGTTTCTTCCGACAACTGAATTATTGTTTTATTGACTTTATAGTATTTCATAAAGCCATTTATTTATTAATTAATTAAATAATTAAAATGTCTTTTAAACTTTTAAAATAAATGAAGACAACTTAAAGGAGCATTAAAGATGAGGGGACATCACAAATTAGGAAGGGGTGTGACTCATGCAAGGCAATAATTGTATGAAGAGGCATGACTCTCCCAAAAAGAGGATATATAAGGGAGGTCAAATCATTTGTAAAAGGCATTGAATCATCTGCAAAAATATATTTACATTCAGGCAATCAATATCTTCTGAATATTAAAAGAGATCAAAACAGCAAGGCAATTGGAGCAGATCTAATGTAATTATCTGCACTCAGCAGACAATGGCAGAAGTCGGCATTTGCTAATATATTTACATCCAAAATATAGCAATCTTATATTCTAGCAAGTATTGTGGTATGCTCTATCATGATTATTGTGTATAATGGTATATTTATTATTGCATGATCTCTATGAATCTGGATATACTTAGTGTTTGTAATTCTCAACAAGCAACCATGAGGAGGAGTTGGGGAAAGTACCAATAGGGTGAGCAGGTACTAGATTTCTTTCTACATACACCAATCCATGATGGATGCCCATGTGTCTGCCACTTGGGGCCAAGGAGGTGAGTGTCCACCCTTGGGCTTAGAAAGGGGAATCTACAGGCCTCCTATTGTAGCTTTTCCCCAATTTCGTCTCAATCATAAGAAGGATGGATAAGGCAGCATGGATAGGGAAGGCAGGTACAAGTTTATCCACTAAGTACGCCAGCCCATGTTGGATGCCCGCGTGTCTGCCACTTGGGACCAAGAGGGATGGTATATCTGCTCTTGGGCTTAGCATGGATAGCTTCGGGCACCTTATCAGGTTTCTCATCCAAGTCCTATTATGATTAAACGTCCACTATGCATTATGGATATTGTGCAGTTTATATAGTTGAAATAGTTATGTATTTTTACATGGTTTAAATAGATAAGACATCTATTATATATGTTTTGATCATATGAATTATATTTCCAATATTGTCTAACATGATTGCAGGACCTAAACCAAGTTTTATATTGCTTCGAGCATATAATTGGTGAGTTATAACCCTAACTGCATTAAATTTTTGATTCTAGGGCAAGATTTAAGGCAATCTCAAAAGGGGACATTACATACTGAATTGATTAAATCAACACAATGAAGATGTAGATCTTTTTATCAATAACTATCAATACAATTTTTTATTAAAGAAAATAATTACTACACAACTTTTATAAATACTTGTTTTTCCTGTTTGTGAAAGTTCAAGCATCCCAAAGAAATCACCATTATACCATATTTTTACTTCTTAAGTCTATTGAGTACAAACAAACCCAACATTCAGTGCTCTAAGTAGATATAAAAATGTAGACCTCATGAAGGGTGCCATCACCTCCAACAGCTATCACAGCAGCTGCTCCTCCCTTTATGGCCTGAGGCAAACAAGTTTCAGGTAGATGAAAATTGCAATATCATTTTCTGTGAGAGCATACATGTGCTTTTCTTCTTGTTGCTTCATACAAAAACTATCTCATTTTCCCAATGTATGTTTACAAAAAGATTCAAATCTAACATACGATTAAACAGTTTATTAAAATTACTATTAGAACTTCAGACTTACCTCTCTAGTAATATCTACTGCATGAGAAGGACCTGTAGTTAGCGACTCGCACACCTGTAAACCAAATGGTCAGATTAAATCTTCCCTCCAATAAGTAAATTTGCAAACCCAATTTCCTTTGACATGGCCGCTAAAAGCATATAATGAGGTATATTGCAAAATGATGAGACCAAACAGCCATCCAAAATATAGATCTCAAAAGTCAATCTTCTAGGAGTTGTTTCTATGGAGAGGATCCATCTAATGTTGATGCTCAAAGTGCAAAAATGCTTGCAAGCTCTTCGAAGGAACAAAATGATAACTTTCTCCCAAATCTAACATAAATGGTATACAATGAAAGCATTCAAATAGATAGATAAAGTATGAACATTGAAAAATGAAACAAACCACTGATACATGTCAATACACTGGATAAATATGTGATGAACGCATTCAAGAATTAAATACATCATAGAGACAAATTTGTTGAATTTAGGTGGACAGCAAATAGAGTTTTAGATCCCCAGTTTCCAAAGCTAATTATTTAAATGATGTTATTTCTGAATGCAGTTATTGGGTTTAATTTTGCTCAATGTAATCTCAGTTAGTTCTGCTGCAACTTCGGCTGAATTCTCGATGATTATGCATTATTTCAAATGTTACAATCTATTATGACTGGATCTGTAATTAGCTTTTATATACCTCTGTGACTCTTAGTCGGAGACTAGCTAGTGCGTGTTCAAATTCATTTGCTAAAGCACTTTGGAGATAGTTGTAATGCCCTAATACTAAGGTCAATAATATTCAGATTTGCTGCATTAACAATCTCTAAAAACATCATTTTCTCTTTCATTGGGAAAGGCTTTGAAGCACCACTGAGATGTAAGTTGTAACCATATTTATGTAGCTTGAGAAGTGAAAATTTTACATTCAAAGATCTAATTTGGGCAGTGCTTGACTTCTTAAGGTCATACGCATCAACTTATCATTGCACAAAATTTATACCAAACTCGACTCTAAGTTATTCCTGCAACAGGTAGGTAGATTTGCTAGCATTAACAAATAATTTAGTACTATTTTGAAAGCACCTACTTGTAAGAGATTTTTCAAGGAGCTTAAAATTTTCTTATTTTTCAAATACAAACTAAATTTTAGGGGTCAGTCCAACTTGAAAGATATTTTTCTTAGAGCCTTGGGAGTTAAGGTCATGTAGAAGTGATAAAATCTAATGAGCATTTATGTCATCAGGGATCCAGAAATAGTCAAGTAGAGACAAAACAACATGAGAGACAATTCAAATTAATCAGCAAGATCAATTAAGCTCCTGTATTACAGTTTGACTTTAGGCATTCTGCTAAAGATGCAGTGGACTGATAGCTGGAGTCATACAAAAATACAATTGCCTAACCTGAAATCTTGAAACAATTGAGGAAGAAAGTTCACAATTTGAATACAATGCAGCTAAAGAACTTTGAAAACAGCTATGCAATTTTTAATCACGGGACAAGCAGGAAAAATAAAGGAGCTTTGAAGAGACAAATTCAAGAGAGACAATATGTGCTTGGTAGATTCAACTTGTACTTATGTAGTCAACAATTTGAAGAGATCGACTTTGACTTATGCCCTGGAGATGCAAATTGTTGACTGGAACTTTAACGAGGCTAAGGTTATTTAGGTCCTAATAGCCTGCCATAAAAATTGATGTCAGTGAGCAGTATAGTTAGAACATAGACATTTATATAATATGTCGGATTTGAATATACAATGCTCACACTTGTTATACAATCCACTTTGATTGAGACTTTTAAGCTCATTAAATGGAAGCAACTAAGCTAATAAGCCCAAACTCAGCAAGTGGTAAGTAACTGGTGTTGTCTTTCTATTAATATTTCTAAGTCTGAACTCAGAAATCACACTTTAGGTACATGTAGATCATTCCACTGAATCTAATATTATGACCATGAAATGCCAACTGCTATGTACAAAAGAAATCACTGACCCATCCCAAGTACCATGCTACTTGCAGATTGAGGTGGTAGAAGAACCAATCAGCCAGTCACATCAGTTGACTACTCCAGAATCTTCCTGAATATGGACGCTCTGGTAAATAGTTGCAGCATTGCCCATCCAATAAATAGCTAAGGGTCATTTGTTGCATGACTAGTCATACTGTAACATTTAAGTGCCTTTGAAGGAAGCAAATGCGACTTGTTTTAGTCTCTGTTACAAAGAAAAAAAACAGGAGATCTCATTGAAATTCATTCCCAGCCACCAAATCTAGGATTTAATGGCCACCATTCTTAACTGCAGTTGATATCCATTCATCAAAAAGGCATTTATGAGACTAAGAGAACATTAAAACAACAGAGACCCAGAGCGGCTCAATATAGTTACCCATGGTATCAGATAAGTCTGGGAACTACTTCGGTAAATAAAAATTAGAACATTTGAATATTCAATTTGATGACTACAGATCATCAGTTTAATACTGTTCTGTTGTAGCCTGCTGTTCAGTTTTGATAGTTGTATAATCAATAACCATAACTGGTGTCATTTAAAAAGCAATTCTATGTCAGGGAAGGTATGCTGTTTTGGGATCTACCTGTGCCAAACAATTGTAAAGACAATACCTCTATGAAAAGATCTGCTTATACGGCATTCATTGTTACTCCTGTTATCATTTATATTGCTGAAATCTCGTAGTGTAGAATCAGTAGCAAACATTCTAGCACCATTACATTTGTAAACTCAGGTCATCAAAAAGTGGGTTAAAGGAACATCAGAAATAACTATTGATGAAGACATTAGAAAGATGGAAAAATGTGGATTGGCCCATAGATTGCATAATCGGCGAGTACTCGCTGAGCCCGTGAGATACTCACAGGTTAACTTGCGCCCCTAAACCCAGAAAAACTCGCTGAAAACTCAGGGGTGGGTGGAATCACAGGGAAAAAAACACGCCTGGAATGCAATTTTCATGCAATTTTTTTGCTATTTAAACCCTTGTGAATTGCCTGTTTCCACACACAATCTGAGGGAGGAGGATGAGATATTTTTTGCAAATAGAGGGACGCGATCTGAGGGAGGAGGATGAGATATTTTTTGCAAATAGAGGGACGCGATCTGAGGGAGGAGGATGCAATTTTTCCAGGTATTTACAGATTATGCAATCTATGTCTGTAACATTTTATGGATGGTGGTAGAGTAGTATATTTATTAAGTTTCTCCAAATACCTGTGTGACTTCACCTCAAATTGCCTCCACATTACTCCCAAACTTGACCCCTCATCAAAGCATGTATGAATGTGAGAGATGGAGGCAATTGACATAAGTCAGCAATAATTATTGAATTTCCTTCATACTACATGTCACAACTTGGAGTGACTGCACTATATTTCTTCAAATACACCTGCAAGTTTCAAAGTATTTTTCGGCTTCTCTTTTCCAGCAATGCTTGAGTATTTGGTTAAACTAGCCCTATGCTGGTTCTTATGACATGAGAAATGGTAGGACCGTACGTGTATTAGATTGCAAAAGATGGAACTGAAAGAAGTTCACAGAAAAAGAAATGTCTACTTCGTATGAGGAAATTTTTTACTTGGATTTTAAAATTCGTTACTTTTTCAAACCAAGTTGGCAGCAGTAATAATTTAAGTTAATAGTCTTCGTTGCCATGGTAGGATTTATTTTCCTTAATCTGTAGTCACATCATGTATTGCCTTGAAAGGAATATCTAATATTGCATCATATATAGGAAGAAATATGATTCACTTTGTTGGTTTATAGCTAGTCAAGAAAAAAAATTACTACCTTTGTAAACTTTGTACATAAGCAGATTCCATGCAACTTGGCATTGAGAATTTTATACTTGCCCTTAGCTGCAATTGTGACAGAGTAAATATAATGTAGAGTTTTCCAGGCATGAAGATTGTTTATAGAATTCCTGTAGGGCTATGTGTGTACAGTTATCCTCAAAAAATGTGTGGAGTTCTAGTACACAATGGTGGGCCGCAAGGGATGTGTGTAGAGTCCTTGTATGCAGTAGTCTGAAGGGATGTGTGTAGAGTTCTTTTATGTTATAGACTGAGACTCTGAAGGGATGTGCATAGAATCCTTATATGCAAGAGTAGGATATAAATGTAAAGCTGCAGTGCTAAGATGTGTGTTGACATCTTTGCTTGTGGGTGTGGAAAGCAGGTGGCGGAGGGTAGTTGGGGGTAAGGGGACAGTGGGTTGTTGATTTCTATGCAGTCCTTTGACTGTAGAATCTCCTCATTACTCTGCTCAAACTCTCCGTTGCTCATTTCTGTGGAAATCAATATTAGGCATGTTAGATATGGTGGAAACATTTTGTACAAAAGAAAATTCATTTTGTCAAAGAATCTAAAGAGCCATTAAGTCTCATTTAAAGGTGTCAGGTGTTCTTATGATACAGTGGTTGCACCTCATGGCAGTGATACTAAGTCAAATAGAGAGCTCTTACTAGAATATAAGAAATCACCCTTGGTAAAATTAAATCAAATAGATAACTTGTGGAATAAAGCTAAACATTAGTTAGTAAGTCAAATGGGTAATGAGGGAAGTGTGTTGGCATATCTTGACAACTTTAGGTAAATTATTCCAAATTTAAACTACATTAGGATTTAGTGTTGACTAGCACCTACATATCAATTCACTCTTCCCAACTCTTCATCACTTGCTAAAGGCCTCTAATATGCAATTTTGCAGGGTCAATCTATTACAATTTACAACTACAAGTTTTGACTAACATTTTTGGGTTCTTTTTCATTTTGGACTTTGTTTGATTGCTATTGTACCATTCTAAAGCCAGAGATCAAATTTATGAATGATTTGAATTTCTTTTAGTATGTTTAAAAAATTTAATCACTATTTTTTGTTGCTATCGATATTGTAGGTTAATATTTAATCACAATGGCATCTTCCTCTGCATCTGGTTCAGACTCAGCAAGTGCAAGTCAGCCCATTGGAAGGAGACCCCCTGGTAGACATGACCCCACTTGGAATAATGGCATAATGGAGCTAGTACAAGGGAGCGTTATTTGTATTTGGTGCACAAAGAGGCTTAGTAGAGGCATCAATCACCTCAAATACCATCTTGTTGGCATTCCTTGCCATGATGCTAAGGAATGTCCAGCAGCCCCTAAAGAGGTGAAACGAGAGATGATAGCCCTTCTTGCAGCACTAGATGAAAAGAAATTGGAGAGGGCAAAGACACAAGCAACGATACAAGAAGCCGTTGCTCCTAATTTGTCAAGAGAATTTGAGGTGGATATGCAAGACATTGTGGGCTCTAGTCGTGGTCCACGCATACATGTCCCATCCTCCTCATTCACTTTGAGCAAAGTCCAAGTTTTTGTGCCTCGAAATGAATGAGGATCACAACCTTCATTGGAAGCTACTGGGTGAAATAGGGAGGTGCACAAAGAAATAGGTAAGGCTTGAGTAAATTTTTGGTATTATAACAACCTTCCCTTCAACGTGGCAAGAAGTCCATATTGGGAGTGTTTGGTGACAGCATTGACAGTTGCAGGGAAAGGGTACAAGGCCCCCTCTCCCAAAAGATTTAAGTGGCAAGTTGCTCAAAGATGCGATTGTAGATGCAAAACAAATTGTGGAAGATGAAAAGAAGTAATGGCGAAAATATGGATGCACAATCCTTTCAGATGGGTGGACAGATGGAAAGAACCACACTCTCATCAATTTTTTAGTGGCTTCAAAAGATGAGTTGGTTTTTCTAAAGTCAAATGATGCCTCCAACATAATAAAGAATGCAGAAAATTTGAGTTTGATGTTGGAGGAGGTTGTTCTAGAGGTGGGCATAGAAAATGTTGTCCAAGTTGTTACTGACAATGCAGCAACATATGTAGCGGCTGGAAGATTGCTTCGAGAGAGGCATCAAACACTTTTTTGGACCCCTTATGCAGCTCATTGCCTTGACCTTCTTTTGGAGGACATAGGCAAAATTGATTGGGTGAGACCAATTGTAGAAGAAGCAAGAGATATAACAAAATATATATATAATCATCCATGGGTTCTTCAATTGATGAGAGATCACACCAAGGGGAAAGAGATTGTGCAATCGGGTGCTACAAGGTTTGCAACTAATTTTCTAACATTGCGAAGTATTACTAGTTTATTGACTCCCTTGAAGCAAATGTTTGTGAGTCAACAATGGGTAGACTCAACTTATTCAAAGAAGGCTGATGGAGAAAGAATTGCAAAAATAGTTTTTGATGGTGATTTTGCAACTAGACCTATAGAGATTGTCAAGGTAACTTCAAATTTAATTTAATTTTCAAATTGAATCCTTTATTTATAAACTTTAAAAGTATTTTGTTTCATTGTAAGTTGTAATTTAAATTTACTTCTTCTTTGTACTTTGTAGGTAATTGAGCCGTTGGTGATGATTTTGCACTTCGTGGATGGCGAGAAAAATACAATGGGATATATTTATGAGGCCATGGATAGTGCCAGAAAGGCCATCCAAAACTATTACAAGGGGGATGCATATAGATTTTCCCCTATTTGGGAGATCATCGATCAGAGGTAGAATAATCAACTCCACCAACCCATTCATGCAACAGGGTACTATCTCAACCCCAAGTTCTTCTCTAATAGCTTCATGTATGCTAATGGGGAGCTTATGGAGGGCCTATCCACATGTATTGAGAAGATGACATCTACAAATGCGGTCAGAGACCTCATCAATTTAGAGTTGGAGGGCCTATCCACATGTATTGAGAAGATGACATCTACAAATGCGGTGAGAGACCTCATCAATTTAGAGTTGTAGAATTATAAGGCAGCTAGGGGGAGGTTGTTTTCTTCACATTTAGCTATACACGGAAGAGACACCCAAACACCAAGTAAGAAAAAGTGAAGCCTTATATCTTGCAAGTTGTTAATTACAATTATTAATAGAATATTGTTTATTTGCAAAAACTTGAATATCTTATTTGCAAGTTTTTGGTGGGAAGATTGGGGTGGAAATACCCCAAATTTGCAAAGGATAGCCCTCTGAATTTTGTCTCAACCTTGTAGTGCTTTTGGTTGTGAGCGCAATTGGAGTTTATTTGATGCCATTCACACGAAGAAGCGTAATAAGTTGACTCAAAAATGCCTCAATAATCTTGTTTTTGTGCAACACAACCTTCAACTTCGCACAAGAAAGGTGTAGGACCTACCAAAGAAACTTATTGATTTGGATGAGATTGATCCCTACAGTGATTGGATCGTGCAAGATGATGAGGGCCATGAGACCTCCATGTTTACAAAGGATGAGATTGTTGATTTTGAGAGGCAAGCTATGGAGGATGTGGTTGTAGAAGAAGTAGGGGAGATTGGATTGGATGACATTGATATTGTGGAGGAGGCATCACTGCCATATACCAGCAGGGTGGAGCCACAAGCATAGTCTTCTACGCCAAGCACGGAGCCACAATTGAGTGCGAGGACCATCCCCTCTATCCCCCAATTTTTCACTAGGTTGGAGAAGAGGAAATTGTAATTGCCTGGATGTGAAATTTATGATGATGATTTTCAAAGACAATCATTATAAATTCATAATAGTTATTAGTTAGTAGCTAGCTATTGTATCCAGTATCCACTATCCAACTTTGCACGATGCCATTTTGTAATCCATATGTATTCAAGAATCAAATGTACTAGAAAACACTTCCTCATGGTTTCTTAGACTCATTTGATACATTTTGTAATTGAATTTTGCAAAAAAAAAAGTGTTTTATACGAAATTTTAGTACTTCTCAAGTTGTCAAGTTTTTGTCAAGTCAAAAATTTTGGGCTTGCTAAGTACTCTCTAAGTCCGAGTCTGCGAACTATGGATTGGCCAATTAACTAAGCAGTTGGCTTGAACTAGGAACATACGATCTCACAAGAGAGTTCAAATATTTGTGGGATTTCTCTATACAAAAACATATTTGCAAAGAATCTGAAAGAAATCAAGTACCACAAGATGCAATTTGGAACGATATGGAAATAACTGAAGCTGTTGAAACATTGCCTAATCACCTACCCCAACTCCTTGCCTAGCATTATATTATATCACAAGATCTTCATGCTAAACATCCTACAATGATATGAAGAAAGGGGTTCCCATGAGGAAGAAGAGAGATCAAAGGATCAACAACAATCCCAAAAAAATCAAATGCCATTGACTCCAAATAAAGGAACAAACAAGGGGAAAACCGATGAGGGCATGGACCAAACTATTTAATGGTCTATTCAATTTACTTAAACAACAAGAAAGAAGGCAAGGGATGCAAGAGGTGGCCCCCTATAGGAAGTCAAGGCCACTAGTACAAGACATTAGCACAAGCAAAAATGGAAGCCAAGGCTGAAGCATGAGTAAGAGTTGGAGCCAAAGCCAAAACCAAGGAAGTGTTCAGCCAATACTAAAACAATGTAAACCACCTACAAGTGTCGAGTGGATGTAGATCACTTAGCACCTGTCCTTTCCAAAGGAAGGAAATATTGATCTTGCAAATAAGGTGAGGTTGGCAAAACTATGAGAATCTACAACTCCATTGAAGAACCAACAACGTCCTTCCCTTTGGTGGGAAGTCTTAATCTTGAAGCAAAGTTGATCACTATTTTCTTCACAAAAGAGGTACAAGCAACTCATGAAATAAATATACGCAAGATAGAGGAACTACTAATTAATGATCCATAGCTAGTAACACCAAGGCAAGCTAAACCAATAATAGGGAGTAATACCAACAAGGAACCTAAAGTTAACTAAGACAAAGTACAAATCGCTGCCAAAGGGTGATATAGAGACGCACCTCACAATGGTGAGTAACATCTAGCTTAGACATTCTTTAGGATGATTGTAATCAGAGGGTCATGTTAGAGTAAAATAGGAAAATCACCTAATTAATTGATTAATTATTAAGGTTCCCTTTTACTTTGTTATACTTAAGCTTAACTTAGACAAAGGTCGTGTGCTTTTTTGTTTCATAACATAGGATGAGGACACTTGTCATGATCTAATTTAATCTTCACCTAGGATTTCATCTAGGGTTTTTTTTGCATTTTCCTTATTATAAAGATTCATTATTGTACATTGTAATCATTCAAAAACCAACTGAATTGCTTTTTTGGATCAATACAATTCTCAAGGTAGAATAGAAAAATCAATTGTTTTTCTCCCTTTGTAATTGGTGTTTTAATTGCAAATTTCTAGAAGTTGTGGGGTTCAACAATCAACTCCAACATGGTATTAGAACACCAAATCTATGACTTACTATCATTTTTTTGAGAGATTCAACCTTGAGCAAAAAATTGGCGCATCTTGTAGAAAAATGAACTTCATTGTAGGGTCCAAAACATCCAAAAACCCTAAAAATGCCTATCTAAATGCTCATATCTGAGCAAGGAAAAACAAAGGCAAATTCTTTTTAGGGTCCTCAAAATTTGTGCATAGAATTCTACACAACCGTATAGTTTTGTATGGTCATATGATGCCATACATAGGGTGACCATTAAACCTACATGGTTTCGGAAGTGTCAACATTGCAAAGGAAAAAAAAATCATTTTCCAACAAAGTTTTGAGTTTTCTACATTATTTCAAGTTTCAAGCAAGTGTATTTTTTTGTGACTATTCAAATTCCCTGGTAGTCAAATTAAATTTTATTGATGGCAGTTATTTGACCGCTCGGCAACAGTATTAACCTATTGGCCACATCCAAATTTCCTCTCGATGGCCTGTTATCTACAAGTTGGTAATGTTGTTAATTCCCCCAACAGCGAACTAGTTGACAGTGACTTCCTACAACCAGCTACAGTTCAGCATCCTGACACACAACAAATGCCATACCATTGTTTTTCACCACCAAACTGTCTCTTACCACACAAAAATCACTTTTGACACCTAAAAATGGTTTGCCAACCATCATTCAGCAATTTTTTGAATCAACAAGCAATTTTACAACACTCAAGGAATATTTCAACTAATTGCAGCATATTCTAGCAACTAATGTCAATATGATATCACACTAACATCAACCCCTGTAACACCAACCGGCCCCCAAATCCTAATTTTTTGTCCTAAAGGAGCTGTTCTTTTTCATTTTGGCATAACTTGAGCATACAATGTTGAAAATTGGCAAATGAGGTATAGTCAAAAAGCTGATTCCACATACTTTTTAGTGGTGTAGGTCTCATTATCAGATTTTGTTGCTGTTACAATTTATCGCCTGAAGAAGTCTGATCATTTTTTGCTTCCGAACTCAAACTTTTTGCCTTTCTTGCAGCATTGGAAAGGTATTTCAGATCTCTTCAGACCTATCCATAAACTTTTTCCAAAATCTACCACAATTATTTTTTATTCAGTTTTTCAATATTTCACATTTTGGTCAATTCCTTGGACATCTTGCCACCTGGAAATGTTTTGGTTGCATGAGATGACTTCATTTCAACTAATATTTATGCATTGAGGTTATTGGTCTCTAATTTTACCATTTTAGGAGGTAATATGGGTTTTTTGTTCATCCTTTTGTGGCAATTCTAGAAAAGGATAATTATGAGTCTTGGCAAAATGACATCCTAACACATCCCAAGTGGTTTTATCTTTTGCTTTATCTTTATGGACTTATACCTGAACCAAACACACCAAGGGGTGGATCAGAATGGGATAATATCATTGATCATGTTGTAGGATTGATTTGTTATAGTGTTGATCCTGGCACTATGTATGTTGTATTAGACATTGATTGTCCCCATGCACTTTGGACCAAACTTTGGGAGATCTATGGAAACCATCATATCTCTCCATTCCTAAAAGATCATGTTGCAGATTGTCTCATTCCCCTTGATGATGCAGATAGCATACCCTTTGATGATGATACTTTAGAGGAGTTTGCGTATATCACAAGTCTTGCATGTTCCAATGGTTCAATGACTTGCCTCCTTGCTCCCACTCCTTTCAAGATCACATCTCCATCTTCTATTGTTCATAATGAGATTAGTATCGCTACATCCATAGCTTCTATTGATTCAATGCAATAGGACATTCATCCTCTTCCAAACATAGCTACTTGGGATTAATATCTATTAGACATATCATCCTAGTTTATGGAGTCTCATATTACAAATTTGGAGGATTCATTTGAGGACACTCATCTCCTCTTTCATGACAGCCCCATCATCATTGTCTTTGGAGCTTGTTCTACATCAGTCTTCATAGGACTTTGGATTGGCACGAGAGCTATTTCTTTGTGGGGGGATTCATAGTCTCATCTTTTCTTTCCTATTAGGGAGGCATTTATTGTACTTGTGTGACAGAAGCAATCCTTGGGGGGCCATATAGAGTCCTTTCCTTCTTTCACTAGTATGTATTTATTTATTTATTCTCTTTTGGAAAGGATTTTTTCTCTGTGTGGTTTTCTCTTTTTCTTTGGATATGAAAGATTTATCTATTTGTACATGGGTACCTCATCAGGCCTTGTAATCGGAACCAATCCATGCATTCATCATTAGATTTTTAGCTTCTCCCTAAGTTGTACGTAAGGGGGTTGTTAGAGTAAAATAGGAAAATCACCTAATTAATTAGGTCCCCTTTTCACTTTATTACACTTGAGCTAAACTTAGGCAAGTGTTTTCTTATTATTAGGTAATTTGCTTTTTTGTCTCATAGCATAGAATGAGGACATTTGTCATAATTTAATTTAATCCTCACCTAGAGTTTCATCTAGAGTTGCTTTTTTGTTTTTCCTTATCATACAAATTCATTATGGTACATTGTAATCATTCAAAAGCCAATTCATTGGATCAATAAAATTCTCAAAGTTGCATAGCAAAATCAATTTTATTTTCTCTTTGTGATAGGTGTTTTGGTTGCAAGTGATTTCAGGGAACTATGGGGTTCAACAATCAACTCCAATAGGTCACTCAAAAAAATTGAATGGGTAATCCATCTCCTAAGAAATAGAAATTGTCAAAGTTTACTGACAATGAATTTGAAGATCCTATCCAACATTGTATGACATGCATTGCCATATCGACTATCAATGGGTAGGTAGACCAACAACACTAGTTCAAATATTCTACACCCACACTTTAAGGAGTGGTGATTGATTGTTATATTGATATCCTAAATCCTAAGAAGGTCACATGGGGAAAACTTAGGAAGGCATTCAAGAAAGAATTCAAACTATTGAGGGACGACAACAAGATTATCACAAAGATCTATAATACTCGACAAGGTAAACATGAGAAAGTGCAAGTCTAGAAGAGAAGGCTAAAAGAACTATTAAGTAAACTCAAGAAGGAACTAACTAGTGATCTAAAGAAGTGATGGTTCATCAAAGGGTTGATACCCTCATACAAATGATGATGAAGGGAGTTCCACTTTCCTCTTATGAGGATGCATATAACCATGCAATGGACATTGAAAGTCAGAAAACTAGACATCCTCACACTTGTGAGAAAAGTGAAGATGATGGTTTCGATTCAAGTGATAACAAAGCAAGATCAATTCAAACTCTTTGGAGGGACATGGTTAGGATGATGAAAAAGCTAATGAAAGACAACAAGAAAGAAGGAAAAGAACTTTGGTGTACAAACTACAAAACAAGTCATAATAAAGTCAATTATCCAAAGAGGATGTTTTGTGAAATATGTTAGGTTGCAGGCCAGAAAATCAAGGATTGCCCATACCATATAAAGAATAGAAGTGCCCAAGTACTCTTTTATCAAGGAGTCGTCAACAAGCCCCCACCACCACAATAAGGCAACAAAAGAAAAGGATGCATCCCCTAGTGCATCACTTGGTAGATACCAAAATCAAAGATATAATAGATGTTAGAATATGGGTGGAAGTAGAAGAAAAATCCAATACAATGGCAAGAGCCAACCAGTTATACAATGTTGAAAGTGTAATAAGTGGGTTCATTTCACAAGAAGATTAGCCTACTAATCAAAGTACTTCAAGACTTCTCATCTATGGTGTGGACTTGAGAATCATGGTAATTGTAGTTGTCTAAAACAAGCCAATGTCAATATGATTGGGGCAACTAGTGAGGATGAAGTAATGGCCATTACCATATCCCAAACAAAAATAGCTAACTACTTGCACCCAACCACAGAAAAGCAAAGGTTAGTTGAAGCAAAATTAGATGTTCGAAGAGAAGCAACAATCACATTCAAACGCAGCAATGACCAAATTCAATTTGAATAAAGGCTATCTACCAAGCAAGTTTTGCAAACCACGATACCTATAAAGGTGATAGATTTATTGCATAGTATGTGGAACTAAAGGAGGCTATAACTACATATGTACAAATCTTTGGCCACAACATGGAGCGTACACACACACACACTTGCTCAATGACCTACAATCATGCACATGGAGATGCTAGGGAGCAAATCAACCAATACCATTGCCAATTGTGGATCTCATGTGAATCTGCTTCTGAAGGAAACTTGGAGGAGTCTCTAGAAACCCACTTTCCAATTGGTGGGAGCAAATAAGTACAATGTAAAGGTGTTGAGAGTTCCCATTGCGCAAAAGGTATTATTGGCACCCAACCACTTATTTTGAATTTTGTAATCTCTTTGAAGGAGGCCTATAATGCATTGTTGGATCAAGGTTGGCTAATAACAACCAACATTGATCATAACTACAAAAATAATTTGTTGTCTATTCTAAATAAAGGCTAGAAGTGCATAACAAATTTAAAGAACCAAGTAGTGAGTGAAGAGGTAGCCTAAACTAAATGGTCATAAGATTTGGACTCTAATGAAGAATAATGAATAGGTGGAAGTTGTGACACCATAGAGTCGAATGATGAAGGGATTCTAAAGTTATAATATTTCTCTAAGGATGAAACCAACTCTCTCAAAGGTCCCTTCCATCGGCAAATGGAAGATTATGAAGTCTTCCTTCCTAGTTATGACTTTGTAGAGATCATGAATATGGAAGGGAAAGGGGGGAAAATGAGATGATTCCAATTAATCTACTCATCAAGTGTATCCTCCAAAATTTACAAGATATAAAGTGGTTAATGATGAGTTAGATGAGAAACCTATGTATCATTTTGGTAACATCAAGGACATGAAATATAAAGAGCCCTATAGTGAAGGCAAATTTGGGACTAAAAGAAAATGCAAAAATGATTATAGTTGGAGATAATAGGGATCCAGTATTGAAGGCAGCTGCATCCAGATTTTTATGGACTACAAGGACGTATTTCCCTCAACATATAGGAGCTTAAAAGGGGTACCACTGGAGACATGTTCATAGAGTCTATTTAATACCTAGAGCACAACTACTATGGAGGAAAGTGAATTGAATGAATCAACTTGTGCTGCAAACATCCTAGGAGAGATAAATAAAATGCTTAATGCAAGTATAATCTTTAAGGTGCAAACAAGTGAATAGGTATCCCCAATAGTAATAAGTCTAAAGAAAGAATCAAAACAAATAAGAATGTGTTGATTTCAAAGTTTGAATGCAATCACATTTAAGAACCCATTTCCTATTTTGTTTGGAGATTCTATATTAGAATAAGTGGCTAGGCATGAAATTTCATCCTTTATGGATGGCTTTTCTTGTTATAACCAAATCATCATATCTGATGAGGATACATTTTAAAATGAAGACCACCTTTGTGGTGGAAGATAGGTTTTATGCATATAATTGGATACAATTTGGATTTTGCAATGTTCTGGACAATTTTTAGTGGATTATCCTACACATCTTTGATAGGATGGCAAGAGGAAACTCCAAAACCTTTTTGGATGACAGTTTTGTTTATAACAATCAAGAGATACATCTAAAGACTTTAATTGAGTGCATGCAATGTTGCAAAGCAACAAAATTGGCTTTGAATCCAAACAAGAGTAGGTCCATGGTACGTCAAGAGAGGGAAGCTCCTCAGCCACATTGTGTGCAAGGCCAAACTAAAGACAAACCATAACAAAATAAGGGTCATCATGGAAATGGAAGCACTAGGCAACATGACTGGAATAAAGTCCTTGGGCAACATCAACTACTTAGGCATTCTATCAAGAATTTTGCACAAGTATCTTGTCATTTAGATGTTCTAACAAAGAAAGGGAACCCGCTCCTCTAGTATGACAAAAAAGAGCAAGCTTTCAAGGAACTAAAGGTGTGTTAATTAGTTCGTCTATCCTTATATACCTTGACTAGGATAAATAATTTCATGTACACATAGATGCTTCTAATTTTGCTATTGGAGCTAGTGTAGCCCAAGTAGGAGCCCAAGGACTGTTACAGAATTGATGTTGTTGTGTATTAATCAAGAGGAACGAGAGTTCCTTATATAGAGTACAAGATACGATGTTTCTAAAAGAAACAATCGTTAAGTTAGAAAAAGCAACGACAAGATGACCATTACGACATAAATAGAAAGATATTATTCTAATACCCTCCCTTAATGGTCATCATTCTAACTACCCAGAGAGAACAGAGAAGGGTACCCCCTTCTTCTCAGAACGTTGTTGCAACAAAAGACAAGAGCCTACCACTGACTCTGCCACTTGAGATGAGTCTGCCACCAACCCTCCCAGAAACTGCAGAACTTTTGGAAATAACAACACCAACAATCCAACCTAATGTTGGAGAACTGTCCCTCCTTGTAACCAATGATACACTGAGAACAATTGCTACAATTTTGAGGAAAAATCGACAAACCCTCCAATCTTCTGCAGATGAGCATGACGCCCTAGAACAGACTGCCAGATGTGCAGATGTTCGCCCAAGCTGCGACCAAAAACTGACTGCACCAAACCACGATTTTTGAGGAAAAAATCGCCAAACCCAAGATTACAAATCATCGTTTTTTTGGAAAAAAAGGTAAAAACCAGAGAGCCCTCCCGAATGACAGAAACCCTGACAAGGGTATACAAGAGAAAAACTCTTAATTTTTTAGGACAAAATTATAAACCCTCCCGGAACCCAGAAGACAGATTTTTTTTTTCTTTTACGGGACAAAAAATAATTTAAAAACCCAGAACATCGATTGTCGGCTTCAAAAACAGAGGGTCTGGAACCGTAGCCGCCAAAGAACAGAAGAAATCTGCACAAAAACTAAGGCACGGAAAATGATGCACCCAAAAAAATCTAAAGGCAACCCAGTTGAGATCTCAAAAAACCCACAGAATCTGTAATCAAAAAAAAATTCGAACATGAACCAGAGGGTCAAAACCCTAGCCGAAAACGCAGAAACCCTAGGTGGCCATGGATGCACTAGAAAAATGCAAAAAACTTAAGAAAGGTACAAAAAATCACATCTCAAGCACCAGGAAGAAATCTCGGCTAGAAGATGTCTGAAAAATGCGAACGTACAGAAGGAAATCACACCCCAGACAGAAGATCACGGCTCACACAGCAGAAGTTCGACGAACCTTCATACACAGGCGCCACAAACCCGATGCAAACAGAAAAGAACACAAAAAATGTGTTAAAAACACGGGTTTGGTCGCGCGGACAACAGATAGGGTCACGCGGAATTGAAGAAGACGCAGGAGAATAGAAAACAAAAGTCGCCGCAAATAGAAAACCCTCCACAAGACTGTTGCGGGCTTTAAAAAAACACAAAGACACGACCACAAAAGGACACAAATCACGTCCTCAGTCACCAGGAAATCGCGCCAAAGCCCAAATAAAAAGTTCGCCCAGATATAAAAACAAATCCACACCCTTAAATCAGATAGAATGCAAGCAAGATGCGCAGCCTAGGTAAGAAAAACGCGTTTTTCAAACCTGCGAATTCCAGAATAGAGCCTTCAAAAAATCTTATCAGGGGAGCCACGATTTTTGGAGAAAAACTCACAAAAAATTCCTCAATAGAAACCCTCGATTTTCAGAAAAAAAATTGATCTTCAAAAAACTTGAAAATTTCTTTCGAAATTTTAGAAGACCAATTACCTGGGCTCTAATACCATGTTACAGAATCGATGTTGTTGTGTATTAATCAAGAGGAACGAGAGTTCCTTATATAGAGTACAAGATACGATGTTTCTAAAAGAAACAATCGTTAAGTTAGAAAAAGCAACGACAAGATGACCATTACGACATAAATAGACACTAAACAAGAGGCTTTTGAAATGACTTATGCCATCCAAAAAAATTGGCACCACCTACTTGCAACACTATTTAATTTTTTTGTAGATCACAAGGAATTGTTGTACCTCATGATAAGCCCACCATTCAAGTTCAAATAAGTAAGTGGTTGACGGTTCTATAGAAGTTTAGTTTAAAGATTGTTGTCAAGCCTAGGAAGAACCATGTGATAGTTGATCAATTGTCTCAAATAAAGTAGGAAGAACCTCAAGAGGATATAAATAAGGATTTTCATGATGCTCATTTATTCCAAATAGCTCTCTTGCCCTCCTGGAATGCAAATATTGGTGAATAATTTGTCTATTGGGTCCTTTTTCAAAGACATGCAACCTGCCAAATGGAGGAAGTTCATATTGAAGGCAAAGACATTCCAACTAATAAATGGGTTGATGTACAAGATGGGACCTAATCAAGCCCATGATAAATGGGTTGTTGTACCTCATGATAAGCCCACCATTCAAGTTCAAATAAGTAAGTGGTTGACGGTTCTATAGAAGTTTAGTTTAAAGATTGTTGTCAAGCCTAGGAAGAACCATGCGATAGTTGATCAATTGTCTCAAATAAAGTAGGAAGAACCTCAAGAGGATATAAATAAGGATTTTCATGATGCTCATTTATTCCAAATAGCTCTCTTGCCCTCCTGGAATGCAAATATTGGTGAATAATTTGTCTATTGGGTCCTTTTTCAATGACATGCAACCTGCCAAATAGAGGAAGTTCATATTGAAGGCAAAGACATTCCAACTAATAAATGGGTTGATGTACAAGATGGGACCTAATCAAGCCCATGATAAATGGGTTGTTGTACCTCATGATAAGCCCACCATTCAAGTTCAAATAAGTGGTTGATGGTTCTATAGAAGTTTAGTTTAAAGATTGTTGTCAAGCCTAGGAAGAACCATGTGATAGTTGATCAATTGTCTCAAATAAAGTAGGAAGAACCTCAAGAGGATATAAATAAGGATTTTCATGATGCTCATTTATTCCAAATAGCTCTCTTGCCCCTCCTGGTATGCAAATATTGGTGAATAATTTGTCTATTGGGTCCTTTTTCAAGGACATGCAACCTACCAAATAGAGGAAGTTCATATTGAAGGCAAAGACATTCCAACTGATAAATGGGTTGATGTACAAGATGGGACCTAATCAAGTGTTATGTCAATGTATTCTAAAGGAGATTTGGGATGTACTCCAAGAAGCACATGAGAATTTGGCAATAAGCCACGCGGGTCTTGATGCTACAAGGAAAGTGCTTCAAGCAGGCCCCTTGTGCCCAATCCGACACTGAGATGCCAATAAGTGGGTATCAAGATGTGACATTTGTCAATGGATGGGGAAGCAACTAAAAGGGACTTTATGCCCCTCTGGCCTCCCCAACCCTAGGAACTCTTTGAATGTTGGGGCTCAAACTTCCTCAAATTGTTAAAGATAAGCAAGGTAAATCAATGCAAGTACATGGTGGTAGCCACATAGTACTTAAAGATGTGGGTAGAAGCTAGAATATACTTCACAACATGGCCCAAAGTATGGCACGATTCATCTATGAGCAAATACTAACAAGGTTTGGGATTCCTATCCAAATTGCAAGTGATTGTGGGGGAAATTTTGTCAACCATGGTATTAGGCTGATGATTATGGAATTATGTACCTTCCATTCACTCTCAAATCTATATTAGCCCATGGCCAATGGCCAAGCAGAGGCCAAAAACAAGGCTTTAGTTGGGGTCATTCAAAAGTCATGTTGTATAGGAGTGGATTGGGAAGAACAACTCCTTGTTGTGTTAGGGTCTTACCAAATGACATAGAAGGTAACCACAAGCCATACTCCCTTTCAACTTATGTGCAAACAAGAAGTAGTTGTCCGTACAAAATGTATAGTGCCAAGACTAAAAATAGCCATGAGAAACATAATAGGGGGTTAGGAGAGTCATAGAAAGTGGCTCAATCAATTAAGCAAATTAGATGAACAATGGCTAATAGTATAGTGAGTGGGCTATGGAGGTTGCACAAAGGAGAAAAAAATATTGGCACAACAAGAAGCTCTGAGAATGAATTTTAAAGTCTAAGCATGGGTACTGAAGTACAACAGCAAGTGTGAAATCAAACCAAGCAAATATAAAGTATGTGTCTTTCCCCGCCAATAAATGGAATTGCAACCATATAAATAGGATCACAGCCACAAAACTCAGGTGATGACAGCAGGGCCTACCAAAAAATAAATAAATAATATATATTAGCATTTCAATATAGGAGGCTGACCTGGATTAATGGAATTAAAAGGGGTAGCAATTTAATTCAAAGGGCCGACTGAGATAAGTGGGGGCAACGTTTATCAAATAGCATATTAATTAAATAAACCAAGCAGTGGTTAGGGAAGGGCAGCCACTCATTAGGAAGGGCAGCAATTTCTTATAAAAGAATGCATCCCTTCAAAACAAAGGGATATGACCCCCCAGCGATGGAAGGTATAAAAGGGAGGGAGTTTCATTTGTGGAAACCGGGAATAAGGGATTGATCATAGATTAAGCAAGAAAAGCATTAAGAAATCAGAACTGAGTAAGAGCAGATATAAATATATTATATCAGCAACTAGACTAAAAAATAAATCTGTGAATATAGTAGAATTATAGGCATATTTTTATATGTTCATGCCATAGAGATACTTGCAGAAATTATTGATGTTTGTTAGTAATCTAAATGTTTATTTTTATTATAAGCATGTGATGATTCATATAATAATCCATTCTGAATTTAGAGAAACAGATTGCAAATAGGGAGGCCGATCAACCTTCCGGGTTCACAAGAGGTGAAGACGGGCCTTCATGCTCTTATCAAATACGCCACCCCGAGATGGAATAGAAGACCGGCCTTCCATGCTCGTGGGCAGAGGGTGGAATGGAAGACTGGCCATATCTGTGGCCTTGGGTCTGATCAAGGAGGACAACCAGCCTCCAAGGTGAAGTGAGGGGTGGAAGGCAGCCCACCTTCCATGCTCTTGCAGTACAAGGGCGACCAACCTTGAGACTGAAGTTTGCAAGCATTTCAACGAATTCCTAATAAGATTCTTATAGGAGCCCATATTGGAATGGCTATTGCATTAATTGGATTCTTGATGTGACTAAAGTATCATGATGTTTACTAATGACTAGTAAGATATATATTATAATGACTAGTAAGATATATATTATAATGGCTAATGACCTAATGTCAATTTCTAGTGACTAATATTGTGTGCAGAACCTAAACCAAGATTTATCTTACAAGAACAATTTAATTGGTAATTTCATTATTCTTAAATATATTGCATCTCTTATTTTTGAAATTGTGGTTTTAGGGCAAAATATAGAGATATCCCAACAGAGGACATTACAGTATGTGGCTGGGGCCATTTAAAATTTATGAAATTTTGGAGAGTGGAACCTTTCAGTTGGAAAATCTAGACAAGACACTAGTCAAGGATGCTGTAAATGGTTTCAGATTGAAAATGTAACACCTAAGGATGGAGGGTATAATATGATTGATGTAGAGGCAGCCAACAACAGAAAAATACATAATAAAGGTATGTCAAATATTGTTGACAATGAATTTAAAAATATATATAAAAGCATCGAAATTAATTATGAGGAAAAATAAAATGGATGAAAGTGGAAAAATTTAATTACCTCCACTTGATTTTAGTTCAATGCAAATCATCAAGCAATCCAACATCGGACAACTCACTGTCAAGCAATCCATCATTAGCAAAGTCATTGCCAATCAATCCATCTCCAACCAAACTAACGTACAGTACCCTTCTGTCATTTTAATTCATATGTATAACCTAAGGATTCAATACCTAGAGGTGAGTGTATGGGTGTGGACATTGTACATCTTGTTGTTGTCATAAAGCCTTCAGATGAAACTTTTGCCATACACTCTGCCAGTACACACCCTTTAATTATTAACATGCTTGTATATGTTACTGATGTATGCAACGTCCCCTAATGGATTTATCTTTAGTTTTTGAATTTAGATAGTCAAATAGACTGAAATCAATAACTTTCAATGTTAATTCTTTAATCCTACTAAGAGATATCTTCGAAAGCTAATATTGTCTCGGTTACCAGATTAGATAACTGTACAATATTTTAAGCGATGGCTAATAAGGACGAACTTTATCTACTATAAATTATGATGTATAATCTGCAATGGTAACTGTTCTAAGAACATACAGAGAGAACACTTAATATGTATGCTCCTGAATATAGCTTTCCTTGAAATGTGTAAATATCCCCAGGCTGTGTGTCTAGTATTCCTGATTATTGTGCAACCTATATTATTGATTAGTCGGCCCTCCTTGAGCGTCCTGATCTGCTAGACGAATTTACTATTCCTCAAACTCTGTTCAATGCCTTTCAGTTTGAATATGTTTGCCTCTTTATACCAGCAATGGGCAGATATTCGTGCTCTCTTGTAGGTGACATGTCTTTTCATGAATTTATTAACTGCTTATAATCTTTCATTAATGTAGATTAATATTATCCTTTCATTAAGTCGGCCGATTCTACTTGTGCATAATTAATATTGTCTTCTCTTTTAGTCGGCCAAATTTACTTATGCATAGTAATTCGATTCTTTAATGGAAAGCAATTTGTATAATCCACGTTAATGCTTCTTGATGGTCTTCAAGAGCGCTGGTCTTAACATCAGATACATTTTGTTTAAGGCGGTCTAGGACACGCTAGTAGGTTGAATCTCCTTGAATGCCATGTCATCTCCCTATTACTCCATCGAGTGACTTGTCCTCTTCACAATTCATACGGCTTCCTTAAGTAGCATGACTTTCCTAAGGAGTTGTGTGAAGCTTAGGAAATATGAAAGGTGGCAGCTGAAAAGTTACAGCCGAGCAAGTCTTTCAATGACTATATTGACTCCCTTAAAGATGGTGTTTACTTGGGACAGCAGGTTTGCAATTTAATAAGTATTCGCTAAGGCACAGGCTGCTCAATATAATCCACGCCTAGGACACATGGATACAACGGCAACTAGCAATAACATATCTTATAACAAACCATGGTGTCCACGTTTCTTGTAATGTTCCTCATATTATATTTTATATTAAAATATTATTATATATTATATGCTTCTTATTTATATTCACATATTGATTTTATTGTTTTATATTAATTTTATATATTTTTAATTTTTATTTTATCATAGTGATTATAATATTTGAATTATCAATATCTATATTTTAATATTTATAATTATAATATTGTCTTTGACAATTATAATCATAATGATATCAAATGGTTGATATCTTTTAAATATGTCTTTTGTTATCTTAGCGTCGCGATTTCGGGGACATGACAATGTATGCTTTGGAAGTTGTACCATTCATCATGTTGTTTTATGCTTGGATGATTGCACAGCACACTATAAAACTTGTGCTAATGTACAACCTGCAGTTTGTGTTGACAGTTGTGCAGAATATTCACCTGCAGATTCAATTGTTGTACACTCTATTGTTGCACCAACTACAAGTCTAAACACTATCGTACAGTTTGAAGTTGCACAACCAGCAATTTGGCCATCCATACATCCTGTGAATAATGCCAAGGCTGCCATACATCCATTTTCAGATGTCGTACAAGCTGCTACAAGGGTGGGTACCATAGTATGGTCAAGTGAAGACACTATATGGCCATTTTGACAAACGGTTTCCATTGAAGTTCAAGAATGGAGTGAGGAAGCATGTTTAAAAGAGGAAATTGGCCCTTTATTAGAGTTGAGATTTTTATTCTAGAGTTGGCCAACAAGGAATATTTAGAGGCTAAGCTACCTATTTGGGTACGAGTTAGGGGTTCAGGTTCACCGGTGCAGCAATAAAAAATTCACCAGGTTCAGTACAACTGGGTTCAGTTGTACAATTTATTTATTTATTGCTAACATACCTAGGTTAGGTACCCAGGAGCTGCAAAAGAGTGTTAAAGCTCAAATTCTACTAACAATGAGTTCACCAGATCCATCATGATAATTATCCATCCAATTATTATCAACCTATCTTGACTATCAAATTAAAATAGCCAAACTATTTAACTTCCCATATCAATTGCTATAGAAAAGTCATTATAACAGTATTATACTTATAAAAAAACGTTTTTACAAACCAATCAAGAACCTTCAACCTTAGGACTCAAAATTCCCCCATGCGAGGACAACCATGATATTTACCAATTCAAAAAAGTGAGCTTTTGCAGACACCAACCCTTCCACTGCAATTAACCATCTTGAAATGCAAAGGGCATATGCAACAAAAGATTATACCATATATTATACTCTTGTGAGTTCATGGTTCAACTAACAGACCAAACATCAGGAGGGTCATGCAAATTACGCAGGCTGGCCCCCCAAAAGACACATATACATTTTTATCCTCATCAACCAAAGGAAAATTTGGCTTTTCCACCAAATTTTCATCACAGCATGTCATATTCTCAACTTTTGCTTCGGTGGGAATTTAACATGCAGCACATTACCAATAAGCTTCAAACATTAAAAATAATACCTTGGTTCCTCATGATAGTGTGGAGGTGTTTCACTAAACAATTTGATGTGCATTCACCTGAGTCATTATCCCTTCTGCATCTTCATTAAGCATGAACATCCCAGCAACCATGGACTGCTCAAGAACTAGGTGACATCAAAAACATTACATCAGCCAGCCAATGGGCTGTCCCAAGTTTAGCATTATTTTAATCATGGCCTCCCAAATTGCTACATAGTTCTCTCTATCCATTTCCTTTGCCAACCCCCACATTCTCAACATTCAAATTTTGAGTTATGCGTTCACCAACTCCTATGCTATGTTGTCTGCTAATTTTTCCATAATCCTAGCCACACCAAGTTTGCTTGCATTCAAAATGCCCACCATCTCCTTCTCCACTTTCATTCCCAATTTCTTCTTGCCCTTCCATCTACTTTTAGGATTCCCAAACACACATCCCAACACCATCCTTATTACAAGCCACAACAATCACCAGAGAAATAGGTGGCAGAAGAAGGATAGACCTGTTAGCTTATCTACCCAAGGCTTTAAAGAGGCAAGAACTTGCAGCCACTACAAGAAATGATTCAATGTTATGATTAATATCAATCGAGTATATCCGTATTTGTTGGCGGCAGCACTCCACATTAATCTTAAATATCAATCTAGTATATCCATATGCAAATCCAATGCGAATTTGCAGGAACTATAGTCCGAATCCATACCATCCCATCTAGTATGGCGACAATGCCCAAAACAACTGAACTTGGTAACATAGTCTACAAGGTTTTGGCAATGCTTCCAAGATAGAAGGACCCAAACCGTTATCAAAAATTTTGGAAGGAAGGTTTAGTAGATATTATATATTTGAGGATACAAAGTTTTCAGCAGATGTAATGGACAAGAAGACTAAAAATGGAAAGACTAGAATTTGGAAAATTGCCTTGGATGTAACTTTTGTATGGCAAATGAAGGAAAGGTACAATAATTCCACAAGAACATCTTACTCTTCCAACCAAGATGGTACAACGAACAAAGCAAAAGTCATTTCTCTAATCATGATTTTCACATAAACTCAACAAATTTGTCCCTACCAATTTGAACTTTGAAAAATCATGATTTTCACAAATTGAATCGTAATTAAATTGCCAAAAAAATGCTTTTCAAGGTTATATTGCCATAATTGCAATTTTCAAGGTTGCTCAATCTTTTGAAAACCTTAACCCTATTCTTTTATGATTTTTATCCTTAGCACATTTTTTGGAAACCCTGGCCCTAACTTTGATTTTTCCCAAGTAAATCACAATATTTTGAAAAATCTATATCTTTTGATTTGTTGATTTAATCTTGAGAACAATTTTTGTTGCTATTACAAACAATAATGCCATTTCATAATCCCAAGCACACAACCGAGAAGGTGAAGGAATCATCTAAACCACATATGAACTCAAAGTGGCACTTAGAAGAGGAGTGAACAAAATCTTATAGATGCCATACCTAGTGCAAATGCTATCTAGCTACCATCTAGAGAGTCATTCATACATACGATACATGGATAAAGAAATAAAAATTACTTATAAAATTGAGAACTTCCCAAGAGTATTCAATGTACCTTCACATGGATTACCAATGAGCAAACTCAATGGTAGCAACCATTAGCGAATGGTATATACACTCAAAAGGACTATGCAATCAAACAACTATGTCAAGAGATTTGTCTGAGAATGAATTAACAGAAATGTGGGCCAAGGGCATACAAGCATCGAGGAGTATTTAGCATTTGACTAGTTGAGGTGCATTTCGAGTGTTATTAGATGTCACTTGGTAACAACTACTTGGGCCACAAATATTGCTATATGGATGACTGACTATATGTTGGGAATATGGAAGGGTGAGATTTATAACTGGGGCAAACTCCTCTTGGGAAGAATCCCTAAATTTCTTTTATTGTCAATGCTGAACCTGCCAGTTAAACAGGCAGGGGTTTCAAAACTGCCAGCTCAAGAACACAACCACCGGTCTGCGCAAGGTGGTGATTCCATCATGAGAATCAGTACAGCCAAAGTAGCAGCAGAACAATTGTGTCTCTTCATTTCCAAAACAAATGGGATCCTTTAGTGCACAGAAGGGTACCCCCTGAGCATTACTAGAGGATAGCAGTTGTCAAAAAGGAATGTAAGTGTGTACATGAGAGCGTTGTATGAGTAAAGTGTCGAATTGATTGTAAGAAGGAATTGCTCAATAGAGAGTGATTGTAGAAACAAACAGCATTAGATGATGCTGTGGTTGTTTTATTCATGTTCTTTGTATCTATTTTTTGGCCATAAAGAAACTAAGTAAGTTGGGCATTTGCCTCTTCCAACCGGTTTTCCCCACATTAGGGTTTCTAGGATAAAAACTTTGGTGTGTTAATTCTTGTGCTTGTTTTTCATTGCTATTGTATGTCACTAGTACTATCTATGTGTTCTTTTATACCACAGCACTAGCTCAGTTCTTAAAATGTTCAAACAAACATACTAAACTGTCATTTTAAGTAATTTTCAAGGAGGAACAACAGTTGTGTGGTTTTTGCAAAATCTAATAGTAAGTGTGCTTGAGAATTTACAGATCAATAGCATTCTGTGCTAATCCGAATTTTCAGATCTGCAAGTATTAGTTTGAGTTGTAGCAGATTATTATGCTTATTGTTGAGTTATTATGCTACAATTTTTAAAATTTGGACAAAACAGCTGGCACTATTTTGGCAATCATATGTTGAATCTTTGGGCTTATGTGAGAAATCTCGAGGCAAATACAGAGTTCAGGGATGTCAAATCTCATGATTTGAAACAGAAATATGAATTAAGTCTCAAATTCAATAATGTCTTAAATCAAGCAAACAGATTTCAAAAATTACATCACTGGACAGAAAGCTGGTCTTGAAAAGCAGAGGCATTGACAAGAAAGCATTCAGAAATGCATCTCTAGGGAAGGGACACAATTAAACCCAATCAAACACAAGCTGGCAAAAATCAAAGATGAGAATAGAGTCAGCCTTTTCAACAGAATGAACCTCTGTGATAGGAAGTCTGAGTTGGACAATAATGAGATGAAGCTCAGTGGACAAGCACTGGCATCTGTGCTTAGTTTCTTCTATCATCTCTTTTTTCTTTCTTTTTCTTTTAAGTTGAATGGGGGTTGGCTTTTAATCATTGCCAGTTTGCGATTAAGGGAGCTTTAGTGGCTGCAGTAAATTACAACGATGTGTTTGGAATTGCCTTGGCATCTAACTCCTCTTTTTGGAAGCATCTAATTTTTTATCCGTTTGCAATTTGGGTGTTATTAAGATCTGACTGCTATGTTTTGATATCCTTACTCTTCTTGATTCTAAGTTATCAGGAAAGGAATACAGACAGATGGCTCCTAATATAGACATGACAATTTGTTCTGTAGCCCTAGGGTATGATGTGGGCAGATACATTCATGGAAAACATATAAATACATAAAATCATATAAATTAAAAATGTCTCAACAAACATGTCTTTGGTGCTATATTTTTAAAAATTTCACCTAGATGCAATGAGTGGACTGTTCGTGCTCATTAGAGATGCGTTCTTGTGAATGAATACTCATGCAATATAAGTCAATGTAGATTAACTTGAAAATACACAGCTGAATTTTGAAAATAATATCACATAATTTGATGCACTGCAAAAACACCGCTTTAATATATGTGAAAGAGCTAGGGAACTCCATAACAAATGGTTTGTAAGGCACAACACTTGATAAAGGATTTGAAAATGGGGTATCAAGCTAAGTGGAACTGATTGTGGGGGAAACTCTATAGTCAAGCATGTTTGAGTTGGAATTTCCTTGGTGTCTAACTCCTCTTTTTGGAAGCATCTAACTTTTTATCCGTTTGCAATTTGGGTGTTATTAAGATCTGACTGCTATGTTTTGCTATCCTTACTCTTCTCGATTCTAAGTTATCAGGAAAGGAAAACAGACATAGATAGCTCCTAATATAGACATGACAATTTGTTCCGTAGCCCTAGGGTATGATGTGGGCAGATACATTCATGGAAAACATATAAATACATAAAATCATAAAAATTAAAAATCTCTCAACAAACATGTTTTGGTACTATATTTTTAAAAATTTCACCTAGATGCAACGAGTGGACTGTTCATGCTCATTAGAGATGCGTTCTTGTGAATGAATACTCATGAAATATAAGTCAATATAGATTAACTTGAAAATACACAGCTGAATTTCAAAAACACTATCACATAATTTGATGCACTGCAAAAAACACTGCTTTAATATATGTGAAAGAGCTAGGAAACTCCATAACAAATGGTTCTTAAGGCACAACACCTGATAAAGGATTTGAAAATGGGGTATCAAGCTAAGTGGAACTGATTGTGGGGGAAACTCTATAGTCAAGCATGTTTGAGCTGGGTCAGTTCTGCAATGGGGGACCTGTTGTGACCTTTTCACACATCGCCCCATTGCAAATGGGGACCCTTTGTTTTTGCTTTTTTGAGTTTTGCCTTGGCGTCACAACTGCTTATCACCATGTTTCTTTACAATGAAGAGTTAAAGTTTTGAAGAGTCATCCGAGCCAAGAGAAGAATTTCAGCCTGAATCATCGTCCAAACATCACCACAGTGCTTAGGAGGCCCAAGGGACGAAGATCGACTGTCGTTTCAGTCAATTCTGACATCTCCTACTTTTTGGGGATTGCCCCTCCGGACCCCCTATTTTTTAGGGACTTTATTTTTGGCATTTTTAGCCCAAGTTAGACTTTCTATTTTTTAGGGGCTATTTTTAGAAAGTTGCTATTTTGGGAAAAGTTTCTATTTTTTGTCAGGGTTTCTATATTTGGAAAGTGCCCGAATTTCGAAAATCCACTCAGAAGTTCCAAAAAGTCAATAGAAATCTCAGAAAATCAATTTGAAAAAATTCATGAAATCATGATGAAAATCAGAAAATTGATGAAAATCTGGAAAAATCAGTCCAAAAATCACAGAAAATCATGGAAAATCTGGAAAATTCATGGAGAAACCTGGAAAATTCATGGAGAAGACTGAAAATCATGGTGAATTTGCTTAAGTATGGAGGTAAGAATTCATGGAGGCATGGAAGATAGGCTGAAAGTCCAACCAGCATGGAGAGTGAAGAGCAAAGTCAACGGCAAGAGCTTCAGCCAGGTTCGCCATGGAGAAGAAACAATGGCACAAAACCTTGACAAGTCCGCCCTTGGAAGAAAGTTGGAATGGCATGGAGATGTGGCAAGTCCGCCCAGCAAAGTGAAGAATGGAATAAACATATGCCAAGTCCGCCCAAGGAAATGGCTTGGACATGGGTAAAGTCCGCCCAAGAGAGATGGCATAAATTTATGCCAAGTCCGCCCAGCCTAGAGGAGGAAAGCAAAACAGAAAATTTGGCTAAGTACTGGCAACTTGGGGAGTAAAAATTCATTAAATGGTTAAGTATCAAAGAAAAGAAGTTGGCACAAGTGAATGGAAAGTCCGCCCCACTCAACAAAGACATGGCATGAGGACATGGCAAGTCCGCCATGCCATGGAAAAGGAGATGGCAAGTAGTTGGTGAAGTCCGCCCAGCTTGGAAGAAGGCAGAAAATTAAAAAATTTGGCTAAGTATGAACACCTTTGAGGGGGAGATCTTGAAAAATTTGGCTAAGTATAAGTGCCTTGCCTATATAATGCTACCTTGGGGAGGAAAATTTCATGAAATTGACTAAGTATTTGATGCCTCGGAAAATGAAATTTGAATTTTGGCTAAGTGTAAAAGGAAAATACATGTGGAAAAGAAGTTCCAAGTCTGCTATGCCAAAATGAGAATGGCAAGAACTTCTTGAAGTCCGCCCTTGCAGTATGGAAAGAAGACTCTAAAGTCCGCCCTTGCAACATGGAAAGAAGGAATGGTGAGAATGTCCAGATAAGAGGAAAGTCCTACCTTGGCACTTAAAAAGAAAATGGCAAAGACAAGACAAAGTCCGACCTTGCTCAATAGATGGACGGCACAAGCATGAGAAAGTACGACTTTGCCCAAGCATAGCATGTCCAAACCTTTATAAGAAAATGTCTTGGGCAAAATGAAGTCCGAAGAAAAATGTCCGAGCTCATATGAAGTCTGCCGAGGAAATGGCAAAACACATGCAAAGTCCAACTTAGCTCAAGTAAGGACGTCTAAACTACTGTTAAATCCGCCTAAGGATGAAGATGCCTAAGCACAAGACAAGTCCGCCCAGGGAAAAAATGAAGATGCCTAAGCACAGGACAAGTCCACCCAGGAAAAAAATGAAGATGTCAAGACATGGATAAAGTCCGCCCAGCCTAGTATGCCTTGGAAAACTCCTTTCAAACTCTGCCATGCCATGATAAATGGAAAAGTGTTTGTGAAGTCTACCATAGAGAAAAGTACTTGGAAAATTGTTTATGAAGTTTGCCTAGAGAGAGGTAGATAAATGGCAATAAGGCTCAGAAAGTTCGCCACTCCTAGAAGGCTATGGAAAAATGAAAGGCAAGAAGCCTTGAAAGTCCGCCATGAAGAGATAACTAGAAGAAAATCACCTTGAAAGTGCGCCATGACACTTGAATGGAAAATAAATGGAACAGGTCTAAGAAAGTTCGCCATGAGTAGAGACAGAGTATGGAAAATTCAACAAGAAGTTCAACCTTAAGAGAGAGAAACGGAGGATTCGACATGAAGTCCACCATACCAAGAGAGAGAATGGAAAAGAACTCATCAAGTCTACCTGGAAGGAATGGCTAAGAGCTCCCCAAGTCCACTGGAGATAGTTTGAAAAAGAATCAAGCAAGTCCGACTTTAGGAGAGAGAATATTGAAAATCTTCATCCATCACGGGAATAAAGTCAAATTGATTAAGTGTTGGAAGGAAAACAAGAGGAATGCAAAGACTAAGGATGGAATCCTCCCAACTTCCACAAGCCAAATTCAAAATTGAAGACAAATCCACCGAAAAAGTTCATTTGAGCACAAAAATGGCCAAAATCTTAGTAGCCAAAATTTGGCTAAGTATGGAAATTCTTCACAGGGGAGTTCCTCTCCAAATTCAAGGCACTTGAAGAAATTCCAAAGCAATTCGGGAAGAAAGACTTAATGACTTCACGTCTAAACAGGAGCTCCAAGGCGAGGTGAGAAGAAGCCAAAGTCATCCAAAATCAAAGCACAAAGGATAAAGTCATCGGCAAGGAAAATATTCTAAGGGACAAGACCAAAGTGACCAAGGAAGACATCCAGCACGCTGAGGTGGCGCCTCGTCATCTTCCAAATCAACATGCAATAACTTTCTATTTTACTGTTGGTTCATATTTAGCAAAAAGGACAAGTGTCCTCAAATGTAATTTTCTCATTGGTTGAGGAGTAGTTAGTTGCAACAAACCCTAATTAGGGTTTCATTTTGTAATCTCGGCCGTTGATTCCAAATTAATCTTGGCCATTGAATTGTAATTGGGGAGCCTATAAATTGAGCTCACCCCTCATTTGTAAAGCATGGGAGCATGTTGCAAAACATGTTGAGATAAGCAATTGTTGTAAGACTGCCAAAGTAATAAGTAATGCATGCATTGTTCTGATGGTGATTACTTCTCTTATTTTGGAGTTGTCATGGTTCTTATCCCTCATCATAGTTTAGATTTTATTTCATGTATGTTAGATGAATGTAAGATTTGATAAGTATTGATTTATGGTGAAACTTTTGCTCATACTTTCTTTGAATGAATGATTTTCGTTCAATGCGTAAAGTTAGCCTGAGCTTACTTGGTGGATGCTTAACTTCTGTCTGGATAAATATTGTTCGATTTGATGGTAGTTATTCATGACGTGAAAATCATAAGCATACTCCCTTGAAGATTGCACCCACTTTGTGTAGTTGTCGTTGAGCGTGGCGAAGCAAAGCGTGGTTATTGGTTCCACCAAGTCAACACTGTCTCTTGAATTCTTAGGAAGTAGACTAGAAATTCTAAACCTTTATCTCCTTTTTTTAGTTTGTTTGATTCAGGACCCAAACATTAGAGCCTCATTGTCTGGAACTTCATTGTGAATTGAACAAGCCTAGCATAAGTCCCTTTGTGTTACCAGCATATCACAACGACCATTGAGCTTATCCGCACGTCAATACTTGACATAGGGAACCTTGGAATCGCCATATGATCTTCTCGCAATCTTAGCATACGCGGTGGTTTTTCAAGAGAGGATAGGGTGTCTTTGGGCATTTTATTCTGATGTTTGGTGTGTCATAAAGCACGCATCAACAGGACCTCCTAAAAAGTCCCAGTGCTTTGCCCCTGTGAACACTGCCTAGATGTAATGAGTGCGAAGTGGACTGTTCATTCTTATGAGAGATGAGTTCTTGTAAACCATTACTCAAAAACACAGGTCAATGTAGATTGACACAAAAATTATGCAACTAAAACCCAAAAATCCTATCACATAACCTGGTGCACCGCAGAAACAACCACTCTTATATATTTTAAATTATTATATTGAAAATTGGAAAGTAGACAAATGAGCTGATTTAAGGTTGAATTTGGTTTGGGTCGTGTTGGCCCTTTGATTTCAAAAAAGTAGGGTTTAGCTTCCAAAAAAAGGATATTTTATTAATTTTCATCTTCTATATGATTATGTATCCCATATTGATATGCCTATCTGGATACATCCAGGTTACAATGTATAATGGACATATCCAGAAAATGCAACCAAGTGGGATATATATCCCAAGTGTATCTAGACTAGTATCAATTCTGATTTTTCGGATATTATCTTTTAGGAATAACCATATGCACCATTCAAGCTCGTGAGAGATTGGTCATAAAAGAAATGAAAACTCATGAGAAACAAGTGAGTGAAGAAATGAATCTTATATAATAAAGAAAGTTAATCCTTAAAAATGTTGTAGTTGGAAAATCCAATGACTTGAAAAGTAAGTGCTGGATATTTTAGTTACTACCATTCCAGATATAAATCTCTCAGCTCCAAATGCCGGTATGAATTTTCCTACATATATAAGGACCATAGCTAGTCTATAAATATGAAGTTTTTAAAGGGTGGCAGAAGGAGGGGGAGGGCAGGTAGGGTATTTCCCTAATTCTCTTTTGGAATAAATAGTGTATATAATTCCTTCTTTAACATAGGAAAATAAAAAGCGGTTCTACTTAATTATGAGCCTAACTTTAGAAAAACAGACTGTATAAATATAGACTCTAATTAATTTATTAAACATAAACCCAAGATGATATATTATATTGAGATGCATGACCTTTGAAGAAGTCCTTTTGGAGCAAATCCTTATGCAATAGTGCATTTCAATAGTTTCAATTCTAAAACTTCACCACTGTGAGCATCATCATCCCATGAAATGATTTCCAAGTAAACTATTGAAGCTCACAAGATACTAGTGCCAGATACTATTGCCTGTTTAGTAACTTTAATTGTTCCTTAAAGTCTTTGATTTAGTATGAGGACCAGAGATGCTTGACTACGTTTATCTGTGAGATGTTTCAACTTAGTCATTCAACACTTATCCCGGGATCATCTCACACTTGTAGCTCCGAACTTATTACCTCCTATTTTAAGCTCGTTGGCGGCCTAAGCCACCAGAGACTTGATAACCAAATGAAGGGATATGACATCAACCATCCAATATTACAAGGCACCAAATTAGGTACACAATATGACAGGTACTAAATAGGTCACACAGAGTACATCTCATCAGACACAGACACGAGCTTATCCAGATAACTTTCATCTCAGAACTACTTTTTGTTCTTACTTTACTTGTTCAAGGATGCACCATACTTAATTGTTATGTATTTTGTGTCAATCACAACGACCATTGTTGACCACTTGTGGACATTTAAATCTAAATTAAAATAACTACTAGTGAGAAATGGAAAGGAAAGACTCGCGGCAGTAACAAAGCATTTAATACTACTCACAACAAATTGGAAACGGATCACGAAGAAACAACTCAAATATCAAATGCTCCATACAATCAAAAAAATTACATTTTTAGGAAACTTCACTTGCTTAAAAATGTAATATAGAAGTATACTCACATTCCAATCTTTACTAAGTCGGGCGTTTAGCTTGGGGAATATTTTTTTCCAGTCCCTCCCAGTACGCCCATTTGCACCTAAATAACCAGAGTCTTAGCCAAAATGATGCCCTAATTTCCACGCCCCGATCAATTCAACTCAAGGGGACATTTAGCCGCCCAATTAATAAAGGGTATTTGTTACGTTATATACAAATATAATAATTATTATTATACCGTTGGGATTGACAACAAAAACGTAATCACGCTTTGTAACGGATTTGCAGTGAGGAATGGCCGCCCCGATCTCTACACTGCTACAGATCGTCATCCCACTTGATATCGTCCTCATACTCGAACCTCCGACCTACTGCCCTCTACTCACTTAACAGAAACAAAAATTCCTCAAAAAATAGCTTTTTATTTTTTTCCAAGACACCAGCGAAAATGCAGTGAACGAGTCTCAGCGGCTTGTGCTTGTAGCTTTGGTTTGTCCTGATCATTTCTGAGCATTATCGGACTCCATTTGAATTAATTTATTTCTGTATAGTATAAATAAAATATTGTCGAATCTTGTTTCGTGACTAGGCAATATCCAAATGCCGGGGACACGTATATAAGAAGTGTGTGTTACATGCAATGCACGACAAGAATCTATAACTCCTGCGACTTTTTTGTATTTGCATGTTAAACCCTGTTCGTGTGTTGTTTGGGAAAATGACATTTAAGATCTTGTTTTGAGTTAAAATTTGTCTTATATGAGGATTTTGAAGCTTGATTTGGTTTTTATGTTCTTATCTTCTTAGTGTATTGTCTTTGTTATTTTTGTGTCAAGTAGGGGATTTTCATATAGATTAGAATTTCTTTGATTTTCTTTCATACAGTTTTATTTGGTTTTTTTTTAAAATGGTTATCAATTAAAGTGGTTTTGTATTTGATGTTAGAGTTGTTTTGAAAATATCTTTATGAGTTTATTTTGAAGGTAGTTTACAAATTAACCTTTATGTTCTTGATGTTATTTTGTATTTTCATGATTTTGAGAATGTTTGTAAATGATTTGAAAATTATATTCATAACAAGTATTTTATAGAAAAAATTCTCTTTGAAAGCATGCATAAAAACTTGATCAATTCTACCTAGGTCTCTCATGGGGTCCATGTAGAGGCCATTCAAAATTTTATTAAGGATTTATTTCTTTTTTATTTTGTTGTAATCAAGTTTGTTGAGTCCTTTTTTAGCAAGGTCATTAGTACATTCAGTCTCCCTTGCTTATTTTTTCCATATGGACTTGAGACTTGATTGTGTCTAAGGAATGCTCCCTCCAAGTCCTAGTTTAGGTTGAATTCCCTAGTCTTCTCTTACCACTTTAGCTCTTCTTAGACCGTATAGTGGTATCTTTAGGGCAAGTAGTTCATGTTGAGCAAGAGAGTTTCTTTTCAACTTGCCTGCAGAAAAGGGTATATGTCCAAGTTGACTTATCCAAGGATCTTAAGGAGTCCATCAAATTTCAAATAGGAACTTAGAGTTTCACACAATGGGTCATGCATCTCAATCGTTCAAATACTTGATATTAATGCCAATCTTTGGACCATAAAATTTGGGATTCCCCTTAGTTATACATTATCCAAAGCCTCCACCTTAAAAAAAGGGGATGGCTAGACTACTATTATGAGCAACAACAAAAAATGCTCAAGATCGTAGCACTAAAGGTATTGATCCATAACTACAAGTTTCAAAGTCTATTAAGGCGAATAAAGCTAGTGGTTCTCAACTCAAAGGGGATTTATTACAAATGGTTTCTTAGCTTCATTTTAGGAGAGTGTAGATTATTGCTATCATTTCATCACACTAGATACTTGGCCACCTTCTCGTCCTATCTCTAACCATTTTTCTAGTCTAGTTTATGAGACAAAGGAAGTAGAGTTTGTGCCAAAAAAAGGACTTTTTTGGGTTGTATTCCCCATATTCAACATCACTTGTAGTTGTTTTTTTGAAGAACTACCATAGAGATCTTGATGATGACGATATGACCCTTGACTCCCATCTTCTTTAAATTTTATTTCATGGAATGTTATGCTTCTATTTAATCCTATAAGAAAAGATATCATGTGGGATGTTCAATAAAGATGTCTCAACCTTAATGTATTTTGTTTACAAGAGAAAAATTATAGGTTTTATTTTTTATATAGCTTTTCATGTCCTCTAACCAAAAAGTCACTTGTTACATAGTGATCATGAACTTGATCAAGGAGGACTTGCCACTTTTATTTTTCCTAGGTGGCAATCACACATAGTGGCTCATGAATATGACCCTATTAACTATTAGGAAAAGGTGTGTTGTGCACCTTGCATAATGTATTTAATGTAATTATTCTTGGGGCCACTTTACGTTGCATGTAACATTGGGACATAAGTTAAGTTGCTAAAATGTAATTATTTAATATTGGGGAAAATAAATAAATAAAGTACCCAATATTAAATATGGGGACATGGTTTTGTAATCTCATGGTTTTAGTTACATGGTTTTGTGTAATACCACTTGGTGGTTTTGTGGGAGCTTGTTTCTATAAAAGCAACCACAAGGGTAGTTGTTTGTGTGGGTCAATTGGCAAGTTAGCTCTGGTTAGCATTTGTGAGGGTTTGAAGCATGGCATGGGATGTGTGGTTGCATGCTTGTTCACATGGATTGCTTGGAGAGGGCTTGTTGTTTCAATGGTGTTCATGGAGACTCTGAAGATGTATTGTAATCTTTATTGTTGAATAATACATGAGAGATGGATGCTTTTGGAGGTTGGGTTTTTCCCTCTTGAGGGTTTTCCTAGAGTATATCTTGTGTCATATTTTTATGGGTATGTTGTCTATTCTCTTACATGTGGATTCTGAATACTTAGTTGCATAGATTTCTCTTTTGGGTTTTGTGGAAATTGTCTTTAAATGGTTGCAAGTTTCCAACATGCCTTATCAAATCCATGGTTGTGGTTGTATAACCCTTGGTAGAGAAAAATCTTGTTTAAGTTTGAATTTGTGCATTACATGAGAGAATGAAAGACATGGCAAGATATGAGGATTTTGCAGGTTGTTTATTGCAGATTTGAGGGTTTTGGGTTTGTTGTTTTGATGGGTTGTTTGTAGATTTGGGGTGTGAGAAATTTTGAGTGAAAAGGGTTTTTTGGCTATGTATTCAAATGGGGGTTTTGTGGGGGGGGAGGCGGGGCGGATTTACAGAAGACCTCCTCGAATAAAATAGGCCTCGTAATTGGATCTAGGTTGGTCGAGAGACGAAGATTGATATATAACTCGACCTATTTATGTTATTGTGAAAAAATGTAAAAAAAATTAGCCCCAGCCTGGCCATACGACCGTCCAGGGTATCTGCAAGAAAAATAATATTAAAAATAAATTTTCATCGCCATTAAAAATCCCTGCAAAAATTTAAATTAAATTAAATTAAAAAAATCATGGGAGTGATTGGAAAAGTTTTAATGAAAAAAAAAAACATTTTAAAATTTCCAAAGGGGCGGACCCCCTATCTCCGCCATACCACAGACCTGCAATGGCAGAACCTATCGGCTCCTGCTAGCGGGGTACCGCCGGCGCGGGTACCGCCAGCAGCGGCCCCCGAACCACCACAGGTAGCGGGCGGCGGTATTAACCACCGAAAAAACATTTTAAAGGTTTTTGAAAATTTTATTTATTTAAAATTTTATTTATTAAAATCATTCTGCCATGAAAGAAATAAAATCCATCGGTGATAATTTTTTAAATGGGCCCGTGTGATTTTTTAATGAAATGAAATTAACTTGCAATGGAATAAGATTTTTGGTCCGCCATCAGGGGGCGGCGTCGCCCGGGTGGGGCCGTCGTCCCATCACCGGAGAGCCACCAACAAGGGTGGTGATTTTTTTGCCTTATACTCTAATTGAACAACTTTCTTCGAAGGGGCATAACTTTCACCCAGGTGCTCCGTTTTTTGACTTCTTGGACTCATAGGAAAGTAGACTTAGTGCTCTACACTGTGGTGACAGTTATTTTTTGGTATTTTATAATTTTGACAGTGTTTTGCTAGTTGGAAGTCAGGTGTTCATTTTGAGCTTCGAGAGGTGATATCGGGTGCATACGGAGTCAGATTTTGGACTTCAAATAGTCAACAGAAAGCTTGTTCAGAGCACTACATAGTGGATTAGGTTTGGAGTTATTTTGGCATGGTTTATTTGTTGTTTTCCTTATCTGAGTTGTTTATGGGTTACTTTGACTATAGTGATACTATGAGTTTATGGATGATCATATCTTAGAGATTTGATGTTGGATTCATTGTATGCTTAGTTGTACATATCAGATTATTCTCTTATTTGACATGGTTATCAATATATAATTGGATTTGTATGTTGCATTGTTGTATCTACAAGTTGTGCAATGTTGTAGGCGGTCTATACTTACATGTTGCATTTATGACTTGGACATGGGTTGTCTTTGCCCATAGATATTTCAGTTTTGATGCATGTTCAATTTTGGTGGCTTGGTTTAGTCACTTGGTTTGTTGGTTTTGTTGTCATGTTGAGGAGGTGAGATGGTATTACCAGGTACAGTCATGATATGAGACCTATGTAATTGACTATGTTTATGCAGATATGTGGACACAATTGGATTGAGTTGTTGGTACATTTGGTGGTGATCATGGTGTCATGGATGTTTCGTGTGCATTGGAGATTTTGGCATGTCATGATGGTTTATGCAGGTGCATTGTGGTGGTGTTGGATTGAATCCTATTTCAGGTTGTGGCGGTGTATCTTCTTGGTATGAGGATCATGGTTATACTTTTCCTTTTGGGAGCTCTTGTTACATTTGAGTTCTTTGATTGTGTGAGGGCCTTTGGTTGATCTTCGTGAGGAGATTGTTATCATGATGTCATGGATAGCTTGATTACAATTTTCAGTGGGAGCTTTTGACAGTGATGGGTATGTTTATGATGGTTCAACAGTTGAAGGTATCTTCTTAGCTTGGAGATTTTGGTTCTACTTGTTATGTTACTGACATTTCATTTGTGTGTGTAGACCTGGATGTTCTTCATGGAGAGGATGGTAGTCACGATGCCATGTGTGACTTGATATCATAGTTTCAGTGGGAGTTGTTGGCAGTGATGTGGATTCACCTTTTGGTGGTGGATGTTCTTCTGCAGTATTTGTTGGTGTCATGGATGGACTTTTGGATTCTACTTCTATGCAGTGAGGGTTCATTGACATCTTTGGTTTCATTGACATAGGATGGTTATATTCATGTGGTTTGGATATGTTGACATCTTTGGTTACCATGTAGGACTTCTTTAGTCTATGTTTGAAGTGTCATGCTTTGTTTTTTTTTATATGTGATCCTTGTTTTTGATATGATGGTTATGTTATTATGTCATGATTTACTCTTGATTCCAGATTGGAATTTCGGCATGATACAGGTGCATGTTATGTTCTTTGGATCATATGATACTCTTTGAGGAGGTGTGAGATCATGATGTCATGGTTATGTTTTTGATTCCTATGATGGATATATGACTTTGATCTTGTGTGGTTCTCTTGGTATTAGGTACATTGATCATTTGCTTGATCACTTCATAATGATGCTATGTTGCAGTTGGAGTTTGGCATGGATTGGTTGGTTATAGGTACTCATGGATACTTGGAGACATAGGTGAGGCTTGAGTTCTCTTATGTTAGAGACATGTGTTGAGATGGTTACTCTTGATGAGATTTCAGCAGGAAGTCTGAGGAGCCTACACCTTGGTTGGACGTGAGTTCAACATGGACCTATGAGGAGAGTGGTCTTGGAGGAGCATTCTCAATCCCCACTCTTGTTCTTCTTGGCGGTTTCACTTGAGAGGTATTTCTCATTGTTACTTTCAGGTGCTTTATGTTTTATGCTTTATCTTCTCATGCATTTGGATCTTGAGCTATGGATATATGGTTTTGGAGGGCTCATTTGAGGAGTGTTGGCATGTTTATCTCCTTATGCATTTTGATTACATTCATTGATGTTGAGTTTAGGAGATGTATTGGGCTTATTTCCTTCATTGGGAATGGATTTAGTTTGATCTTCTTTGGTTATGAGAGGCTTACATCCATGTTGATTACATGATACATATGTTATGTTTGATCTTGGTGATTGAACGGCTGGGTGTTGTCATGGATTTTCTTTTGGGGTGTTGTGGAGGAGACCATACTTGACACAGTTGGCATTTAGAGGTGTATGTAGGAGATTTTTCTACAGGTATATGATGTGTAGAGTTTATCTCTTTGGTCTTGGTTATCTTCCTAGATGTTTTGTATCACATTACATTGGTTTGAGGTTTGGATGGAGCTATTGTGATCACTAGCTTGTGGTCATGTGTTTTCACTTATGTTCTTGGGTGATGACATGGAGGTTCCTTTATCTTTTTCCTTTGTTGGGTGTGGAGAACTTGAGAGAGTTATGGAGACTTGTGGTGAGAGTTGTTCTTACAAGTTGATTTACAGGTTTGCATATCATTATGGATGATTCATTAGTTCTACATGATGTTGTTTACACTTTCTATATGATGCTTTTGCTAGAATTGGTATGCCTTGATCATTTTTTAGATTTGCATTACCCATGCAGTGGGAGCTCTTGGATGTGTATGTCATTCTTTGACAGGTTTTGCACACGGAGTTTATGATTGCAATTTATGGGTGTATATGTTTATGGCATGAATTTACTATGTTTTGTATACCTTGGAGGTATGGATAGTTGGATGTATTGGCACTTGATGTGGGCGTTATTTCAGCTATGGGTTTATGTATCTTGACGACTACTGGTGCATATTGTTACCTTTTGGATTGAGTGTATGTGTTTGGGATATCAGTTGAGGCAGAGCTTATGCTTCATTGTGACAGATTGTGTGGCTTCTCTTTGGATGGATTCTTATATTTGTGCATTGGCATGATGGTGGATGTGAGCATTCATGTTTGGGATGGCAGTCATTTTGATTCTTGTTGCAGGTATCCTGATGGAGCACATGAAGCACTTTGATTCCTTGATGGTATATGTGGCTAATGGATTATTCTTTTGATTCATGTTTTAAGGTTACTTGTTCCCCTTATGCAATGTACACAACAAGTGGGAGAATGTTAGGAAAAGGTGTGTTGTGCACCTTGCATAATGTATTTAATGTAATTATTCTTGGGGCCACTTTATGTTGCATGTAACATTGGGACATAAGTTAAGTTGCTAAAATGTAATTATTTAATATTGGGGAAAATAAATAAATAAAGTACCCAATATTAAATATGGGGACATGGTTTTGTAATCTCATGGTTTTAGTCACATGGTTTTATGTAATACCACTTGGAGGTTTTGTGGGAGCTTGTTTCTATAAAAGCAGTCACAAGGGTAGTTGTTTGTGTGGGTCAATTGGTAGGTCAGCTCTGGTTAGCATCTATGAGGGTTTGAAGAATGGCATGGGATGTGTGGTTGCATGCTTGTTCACATGGATTGCTTGGAGAGGGCTTGTTGCTTCAATGGTGTTCATGGAGAGTCTGAAGATGTATTGTAATATTTATTGCTGAATAATACATGATAGATGGATGATTTTGGAGGCTGGGTTTTTCCCTCTTGAGGGTTTTCCTAGGGTATATCTTGTGTCATATTTCCATGGGTATGTTGTCTATTCTCTTGCATGTGGATTCTGAATACTTAGTTGCATAGATTTTTCTTTTGGGTTATGTGGAAATTATCTTTAAATGGCTGCAAGTTTCCAACATTAACCATGTTTTATGTGTCCTCTTTTATACTAATATCCACTCTCTTAGTGTTGCTAATATTTATGCATCTAATGATGTTGAAATCTATCTAAATTGTGGCACTAGATTGTGGAGTCTTTATCCACTACCTCTTGAATTGTGTGTGGATATTTCAATATGTGTCAAGTTGTGTGTGTTTGTGTTGGGTAGTGGGTGAGAAAGAAGTTTTATATGATATGTGTGATAAATTATGTATTTCTAATTCTGATGTTGGTCATTGTCACCTTGATTGTTTATGGTATATGTGGACTAATTTATAAGTAAGTGCATAAATAATTTATAAAAATCTTGATAGGGTCATGATGTTAAGACAACCTATTTTTTATTTGTTATTTTTTATCAATTACTAGTGGAACCCTTGTTATATGTTATCTTTTCAAACCAATTTTTGATCCAATTTTGAATTGACTAGCAAATGGTGGAGCCCAAAACACCTAAACACATAGTTATTTATAAAAAATTATTTATTGATTCATCTACCCACATTGGCTCAATTCAACATGTTTGGAATCTTGAGCCACATCATACCCATGGGGTTGGCTAGATTCAATTATGGAATGATTCCCTCAAATGGACAACACATTTCTTGTAGATTCATATCCATCAACTAGTACTATTTTACCATTGCTTATACAAGGAAAACACCTCAAAGCTCTATTATGTCATCATCAAGCTATTATTATTCAAGGGGTAAACGCTTTTGACCAGAGCTATGAACCGGATACAACCATTCAACAATACCACCCCAATGGGGTTTGAACCTTGGTGGAAAGAACAACAATGCCACCTATAAACCATCACACCATGCCAATATCGGCATGTCATCATCAAGCTAGAGGTGCTACCATTTTCTCCCTTTTTTTAGGTGTGATGCCCACCTTCACCAATAGAACAACCATATAGCTCAAGGAGCTCATTTAAGAACTCAATTGCATTGCTTATGATTGAGGATCAATTTTCCATAGAATTATTTCAATACTTTTGATCTTTCCAATTTTCTTAGAGAATTGAGAAAATTAGAGAATATTAGTAAATCCTTTATAAACTTCATGAAATTATCCAAGAGTTTGTCTACCACTATCAACAAGTTGTATAGGCACAATTTCCTTCACTAGAACTTGAACAATCCCTTCAACAATGTGTGAGTGTGGTCCCTTGTAGGCTCTTCACTTTGTAGCAAGCCTTGTGAGACCAATGTCTCACTTTAGTAGATCTTCATGAAGTGGCATTTTCTATGGCTAAAACCGCTAACTATGATCATTTTTCATGCGAATTTTATAAATCCTTATGGGACAATTTTGGACCTTAACTCTTCCAAGTTTACCTAGAACTTTTCCATATATTCTTTAGCAACTATCATAAATAAAGGCAATCGTTTTAAATTAATTCTCAAGGTAGTTGATCTTGAGAAAAATTGTAATTAGTTATTGATCACTTTGTTGAATACTTCCCACAAAATTATAGTCAAGGCCCTTGTGATTCACACCCACCATTTTCCTTCACTTATTATCCACCCAAATCAAACCAGTTTCACCAAGAGAAAATGCATCCTAGAAATTATTATTATTGTTTAGAGAGGCATGGAATGGGCTAGGTGCTCTCAACAATAAGCCGCTTTTGAAATATTGACTTCATCAAAGCATATGACCAATTTGAATGGCTCATTTATTTTATCCATGCTTCAAGCTCTTGGATTTGACCCCAATCTCCTTTAGTCTATTCAAATTATCTTTGTGGATTCCTCAAATTATCTCACTATTAATGGTCAATAGTTGTCTTTGTTTGGGATTTTATATTTTATTCACCAAGGACGTCCACTATCTTTGGCTCTATGCCCTCGAGCTCTATCTCTATATGTTCATATAGCTGAAGGATTTGGTTACTTATTCACCAATACAATCTCACAACAAAGGGTTAAAGGTATCTCTCTTCCCAATTCCCCTCTCTAGATTTTTAATGGTCATTTTATTGTTGACTCCTTTCTTTCTCTTATAAAAAATAAATAATATGAGTCATTCTTTGAATTATTTGAACACATTTTTCCTTATTTTTGGCTCTAGTATTCAATGAAACAACACAATGTTATTGCTACCTTCTTTCCCAAACCCTCTTGGCTTGATTATTGTGGCTAGAAATGGATTTCTCTGGATAATTCTTTAAGTTACTTGATATTCCCTTTGATTTTTTATTCTCTTTCACTACTCTTTGGCAAGCTATACTCCCTCGCATTAAGAAAATTTGTACTTTGGATTACTAAACCATTTTCACGTACTATAAAATTCTAGATCTATTTTAGAGTGCTCACAATTGTTGTGTGTACTATTCCTCTTAGTGGGGCCCCTTAAGAACCTCCTACCAAAATCTAGAGATACTACACAAATATTTTCTTTGGGCCTCCTCAAAGAAAGGAAAAGGTTTTCATCAAATCACCTTGGAATTCAATTACCTTCCCCATGAATTTGGTGGTCTTGATTTAATTGATACTTATAGAAAGTATTTGGATTTGTTTCCAAATGGATAATTTGAGCCCTAGATGATAATGAGACCTACAAATCTATCTTATGACATTATATTATTTTTGGTGTTTGTCATGGATGAAAATACTAGCAAGGATTAGGGCTTTGTTCCACCCTCATCATGAGTGAATTTGTGCAAATTCAAGGTAATTTTATTGTTAAAAGTATATGGAGAGAATGAGAATCCATTAAGTCATAGTTTATTTAGGATTGGAACAATTTTACGACTAGAATATCTATTAACCAACAATTTATTTGGTGGTCTCTTTTTATCACTTTCTAATATTGACCCCTCACCAAATTTCCTTGGGTTTGTGCTTTAAGATTCTATAAGCATGGGTTTTTCATTATTGTAGACCTCTTTTCCAGAGCCACTAAGAAATATATTTCTTGGATAGAATTTAAGGTCAAATATTGGCTTAGTAATCAAGAATTTGAATCATTTCACACACTTGTAGAGTTGGTACCTCTTGATATGATTCACAAGATTGAAATTTGTTACACCAAAATTTATAGAAGAATTAAAAATTATAGCCTGATATTCCTTTCAAGAATGGCAATCCCTTTAAGGTATAATCTTCCCTTGGTTCCAAAACTCAATGTCAAGTGGAATCTCTAATCCATTATAATTCAATGGTGCCACAAGTTTCAAATAGTTTGGTTCATACTTTTTTTTTGATACGTAAGATTTTAATATATTATATTTAAAAACAAACCATACAATCGTCTGCTTAGCAAGAATTCATCCACTTGAATGAAGCACAAAAAACTTCTAGAGTCCACTATTGCCAGAGCAATATCAAAGCTTAATTCATACAAAATTGGATGAGTTCTAGCCAAAATCAAGAAACCCATAAACTAACCTCCCATCTCGACAGAACAAAATTTGAACCGAACCAAAAAAAATATCACTTCACAGGAACCCATTTAGTTTTGCAAAGGAGTCGAACTCCACCACCCAATCCAAGTCATCTGCCACCATTAACCCTAGTTGCTTTTTTAGGTACTCTGCTGCCACGGTCCCAATCATCCTATGTTGCATGAGCTTTGTCCCTTTCAAGTCTAAGAGAAAAGGGAAGAATTTAATCGCCTCATTCAAATTCCAAAGCAGCTCTAAATCCGCAGGACGTGGAATCCCTTTGCCAATTATTGCAACCTTCAAAATATCCTCTAAATCACCCACCAAATCCTGATGAAACAAGTGCTCCAGCATCACCTTGGCCTCCGCCTTGGGCACTTCGACATCCAAGAAAGAAGCTAGGAAATGCAAGGAGATGTATGCATTATCCCTCACGAACTCCTTCCGGCCAAGATGACCCTTCCCTAAAACCATTTTAACCATTGCCATGACGAGGGGATCTTTATTGAGTAAGACACGCTTAAGCCTCTGGTTAGTTATCTCCCAAAAGGCAGCTTGTCTCTTTGTCGCCTGCAAGGAAATAGGAGTATCCGTTGAACGACTCCAACCCATCTAAAAAGACAAAAAAATATAAACTTCAAGCATCTAGTCGAAGCCATCCTTAGAAGACTCCAAAAGCTGAATGCAGCCAGACAACCCACACCCTACTTTTAACTTCTCATTAACACTACAAACCACATTATACCAAACCGCTGACTTCTTCACCCATAAATAACACCCACGAAAACTAAGCCAAACCAACTTTGCATGAGTCAAGCATTGTTTCAATGCAAGGAAATTTGTCCTTGCATGATCGATTGTCCTGCACATCCATCCCTTAAAGTGAGGCTTGCCTTGACATGAGATCTCTTTGCCAGCTATCATCATTGCATGAACTCACTATATATGGAGTATTCCTTCACTTACGTCATCTGTCAGCTCAACTCCATCCATTCCAACCAACATCGACTATCTCATCACCTAAGCCCCTTCTTAGGAGCCATGTCATATGCCATTGATATCCCTCCACTAACGTGGAGGGTCGCCCACCCAACCACCCATTGGATTTACTCCAAAATTTTATTAATCACTTTACTATCTAGACCAACCACACCCATATTGGACAAATGATCAACTTCCATATTCCCTTCCCTTAAAATATGATTGATCATTACTTGTTCAAAGCCTTCAATCTAGCCCAAGGCGACTTCTAGTTTCTCCCCCAACTTCCAATTTAAAATTTTCCTTGATCGCAAGGCATTGATGACTAAAGTGGAATCCCCTTCAATTACCACCTTGCTCACTTTTAATTCTCTGCAAAGATTTAAGCCCAGGAGTAAGGCTTGAAACTCTGCTGCATTGTTTGTCCCCTCAGGTAGAGTTTTTTCCAACGACCCCAAAAATGCCCCATTACTATCCCTCACAATACATCCTGCACCAGAAGGTTTGAGATTACCTTTTTAAGCTCCATCAAAATTTAGTTTGACCCAACCTGAGTCAGGAGGGCTCCAAACCACCTTGTTGAGCTCTTTTGTCGTCGCCACACCACCTCAACCCACAAACCCAGGGGCCTTGATGCCAAACTAGTTCCTCATTATAAAAGAATCCCAAGCCGTGAAATTATGCTCTTTGGAATTCAACCCTTCAAGCCTCGCATTAAAAAATTCCACTATACATGCCTCAATTTTGCTTTAAATCTGGGAATTGACATTTCCTTATCCTAAAAAATCCTCCTGTTCCTCTCTTTCCAAACTTCCCATAGAACTATCGAGGGACACCTCAACCAAAGATCTCCAAACAAAGAGTGCCTCAGGGGCGCTAGCCATGAGATCAACCAATCGATCAATTTTTTGGGAAAGGCAGTTTTCCACTAAAATTTAGAGCACAACCAATCCCAAACAGCTTGCGTGAACTAGCAATTAAAAAGTAAATGATCCACCGTTTCCTCATCACACCTGCACAGTGGACACCTAGAGGGACCGTAGAAACCTAGCTTTGTGAATTTGTCCCTCGTCAACACCCTACCCTGAGCCGCAGCCCAAGTAAAAATACCATCTTTAGGGAGGCATGCCTTATTCCAACATAATTTGGTCAGAAGTCTCGATTTAGAATGTTTTGAGGAGGCTAGAATTTCATACCCATTCTTTGTCGAATATTCCCCCTTGGCTGAGGCATTCCACTAAATTTTGTCCCTACCCTACCTCTTCCAAAATCGCCTTCCCTTCAAAATCTTCTCAAAATCTTCTACTTCTTGGTCCTCCAAGCCCAACTGGCTAAGTGACTTCCATTGATAGTAACCATCTTGGGAGCCAGACGAGACTTCAAAGTAGTCCCGAAGTTTGTCACCCCAAACTTGTTTAGCCTTTTCTTTTACTCGAGCAAGAGAAGGATCTTCAGCAAGGATAGGGAAACCTTCCCATGAGTCTTCCCAAAAAAAAGCCTCTTCTCCATCTTTGACCTCCCAAATTAAATAATCCAAAATGAGATTCCTAGCATTCTCAATGAAGTACCATATACAAGAGCCATTTGGAAGAGATTTAGCCTTCAAAAAGCAATTTTCTTCGTTATCCAGATACTTGGCTCTAACGATTTTAACCCACTTTAGCTCTGGACAAGAGTGTATAGTCCAGGCTAGTTTTTCCCCAAGCACCTTGTTTTGCAGAAGTAGATTTTTCAATCCTGCACCATCTTCTTCTCTTCGGTCGCACACTTTTTACCACTTGATTAAAGGAAACTTTTTTTGATCCCCACTACCATTCCAAAAGAAGTCTTTCATTGATCTTTTAATTGATTTGTTGGCTCCCACTGATAGCTAAAGGCACAAAATCATGTAAATGGGAAGGTCCACAATGACTAATTTTAACAATGTTAATCTGCTAGCCCAAGAGAGCCAACGACTTTTCCATGTAGAATTTTTTTATTTTAATTTCTCCAACAAAGAGCTCCAAGTACTTCCATGTTGAGTCCCTTTTACCAATGGGAGACCTAAATATTTGCAAGGAAACGTTCCTTTTTGAATCCCAAACATCGCAAAATTTGATTTTCCAACACACTACTAATGTTAAAGAAGAAAGCTTTTGACTTAGCTAGATTCAGATCCTAACCTGAGGCTAAAGTGTACTTATCTAGAATACCTTTTAACCTCTGAGCTTCTTTGAGCGAAGCAAACCCAAACAACATCGTGTCATCAGTGAATTGATGATGGGTAACAAATGGAAGGCTACTAGTTACCTAAAAACCCTCAATCCAACCAAAACATCTTGCCTTATCTAACCATCGACCCAAACCTTCCACCATTATTATGAAAAGGATTGGGGAGAGTGGAACTCCCTGTCTTAAACCCCTCGATGCTGGAAAAAAGTCTTTTGGAGATCCATTCAAAAGAACCAAATACCGTAGGCTAGCCACCCAACCAAACAACCAATCAAGCCAATCTTTATGAAACCCAAAAGCCTCTAAAACCTTAAACAAAAATTGCCAATTGACTCGGTCGTAGCCTTTCTTTATATCCAATTTTAGCAGCATTGCTGGTTTTTTTGTTTTCTGAATAGAATGAATGAATTCTTTCACTATAATTACTCCATCAAGGATTGACCTCCTGGGCACAAACCATGTTTGCTCCTCATAAATGATGTCTAGCAGAAGCTTCTTGAGATGATTAGCAACAACCTTTGCTAGAATTTTATAAAACGTGTTACAAAGAGAGATGAGGCGAAATTCATCCCAAGATTATGGCTTCTCCTTCTTTGGAATAAGCATTATAAAAGTATTATTTACCTCCCTTAGGATCTTCCCTGAGCTCCTTGAGTCCTCAATTGCTTCTGTAATTTCCAAGCCCATAAAGTCCCAACATTTCTGAAAGAAGAATGCTGAAAAACCATCTAGCTTGGGAGCTTTCTTAAGATTTAATCCAAAGGCCACTACTTTTATTTCCTCTTCCGTGAAATGGGAATTTAGTGCCTCCATTTGTGATCCAGAAATTAGAGCAAAAATATTCCTCAGAATTTCATTTTGTACTCCAATATTAGATCCCTCCTAATCATTGAGAAGGTTGCTAAAATACCCAAGTGCAAAAGCTTTGATTTCTTGAGGATCCTCCAACAAATGGCCATCAGAGGCTTTGATACTAGTAATTTTGTTGATTTGTCGACAGACCTTTGTGGAATTATGAAAATATCCACTTTAAGCCAGACCTCCCTCAACTTCTACCTCCAAAACAATTCCTCCTTAGCCAACAAATCATTCAATTTCAGAGTTAGATCCTTTTCTTGTTCAAAACTTTCATTATCCATCCTGTGATTAATAATAGCCTCCGCTAGAGTTCCCAATTCAGCCTCAATCTTGGACCTCTCCTCAAAGATGTCTTTAAAAAAATCTTTGTTCCACTACCTTAATTGATGCTTGACAAGCTTCAATTTAGCCACAATATTGAACATCTTTGAACCACCTGGGTTGCACTCCAACCACCATTGTTTGATCATGTCTAGAATCTTTGAATCCTTAAACCACATTAATTCCAATTTAAAAGGGCATCAAACTAGTCCCTTCTCGCCTTCAATTACCAATTGGACTGGAAAGTGATCTAAGCCTGCCCCCACGTTGATTCTACTATCCATGGTGAAAGGGAAGGCACCCAAATTCCCTTTAAAGAAAAACCTATTGATCTTTTCCACTATGCTGCAAAAATCTTTCCTTCTGTTGGTCCACGTATAACTCCCGTTTCCAGTTTGCAGTTCTACCAACGAGTTTCTCTCCACAAAGTGTTGGAAATATTTTTGGAATTGAAGGACTCTTCCAACCCCCCTTTTTTATCTACTAACCTTAAAATGGCATTGAAGTCTCCCCCCAAAAACCAAAAATCTACCCCTAGTCGATTGAGAATTTGATCTAACTCTTGCCACACTTGTCTTTTTTGCAAGCAAGAGGATGGTCCATAGACATTAACAAGCATAAAATGAAGATTTGAGATTAAAATTCTTACCTAACAAGCTAGCTAATGTCGATTGGACTCAACTACTTCCACTAAAACTATTTGAGGCTTCCATATGGTTAACAAACTGCCCGACGCTCCATCTGCACCTATGCCTAACCATTTCCAAAGCTTTAGTTTTTTGCTGAACTTCACCAAATCCTGGTCCCCAAGTTTTGTCTCTTGCATAAGGACTAGATCTACCTAACAAGCATCAATGTGGAGCCTTATAAGGCTCCATTTGTTAGGGGCATTAATGCCCCTAACATTCCACGTGAGGAGCCTCATTATTATTCGGGAAGAGTCTCGCTCTTCCCTACTTTCATCATGAAGTCAATCTTCTTTTGACCATTTGCTTCTCTGTCCCATTTACGTTTCTTCTTATTTTAGATTCTTCCCTATTTTTTATTCTCACCATAATCCAAAGTAGACTTGAACAAGTCCTTCTGACAGATACCTAGCTTGGTTCTAGCCGATTCCAATCTTGAGATTGATTTCCTTTTTTTCCTGATTGAGAGCCCAAGCCTTCAGTGCAATCCACCACATCTCTAGTCTTGTGTGCTAGGAAAACATCTTCCACCATTTCCCCATTCTCAAACTCCCAGGAGCTATTCTTAGCTGCTTCAACCAGTTCAAATAGTTCTCTGCTGACCTCTATCAAAGAATTCAACTCCACATTTTGGCAGTCTTCCCCCAAAATTTCCAAAACTTCTGAGATCTTGTCATTCAAGGCCATATTCTTTTCAGTTTCATGATCCTCCCCAACTTCCATCCCCACCACATCTTCTTGCATTGTATCCACCACATGAGGATTGGTATCCATATCCATGATCCCTGGCTAAAGAACTGACTTGTCTCCTCCCATAATAGGATTCGACGAAAGAGGGCTTCTTGTCACCACTGACTCCGCCCCTCTAACCACCTCAGGATATTTTTTCTTGATCAAAGCTTGGGTTTTAGCCACCATCTCCACATGTGATGATGAGGCCTCAACCTCCCTTGCTTAACCACTTTTTGGTGCGAGGATCTGCAGACCAAGGGACACACCAACGAGTGACTAGTAATGGAATCTACCCTAAGCTTTTGAACCCAACTCTCGTAATCATATATCAATTCAATTACATCCTAGATATGCCTCACCAGATTATTTTCTACACACACCCTTACATATGTTGATGCTTCCATTGCATCTTTATGCTCTTCTACACATACAAAGGTTCCCAAACAGTTCCCAATCTCCTCCAAGATACTAGGCTCCCAATACTCCGATGGGAGATTGGATAATCTATACCAGTCCTGCACCATCTCCATTTCATGACTTGAGGGATTAAATCCCATTACCCACCGACACAGGTAAAAACCGCATCCATCAAGAACCCAGACACCATCCACTATTTCATCCCTCAACTTTCTAGACGGGCATACTACTAGAAAAAAGCCATTTTGAAGTATCTTGAATTGAAGCTATGATCCCCAACGCTCCTTCCACCATTTGACTAAATAATCCCAATTAAGGGAAGCTCCATACCATTTCACAATCATCCCTAGGTTCTCTAATCTCAACACCTCTTCTTGGAGTTTAACCGAGCTAACTACCAGTGAAGCCCTACCGCCAGGTATCACTTTCCCCCTTAATGGAACTGAAGCTTGAGTCTTTCTTGACTCAGAATCTTCCCTTGCCTTCTCCCATTCCATTTGTGATTGCTTTCACTGCCAAACCTTCTTAGTATTGTTTGGATGATGATTAGGGTTTCGCCCCAACCATCTTGGTCCTCTGCCCTTGCATGACCACTAAACCCTTTATGACCCTTGTATTATTGATGGGGCCTTCTAAACTCTTCATTCATGTAAATGCCTCTATCATTACACCCCCTAAACTTAGGCGCACCCTGATGCTACCCATGAACAACAAAAGCTCTTCCCTCCTCTTCTAGATTCTAATGATTATTCCTGTGCAACCTCTCCCACCTTTCTGGACGCCAAATATCATCAACATTCTCCTGTTTGGGCTCACCTCTGCCATTCAGACCATGATTTGACCTTCACCCTGCAACTGACCATTGCATGCCACCAAAACCACATGCCATTATCTCAATAGTTTGGTTCATACTTGTTGAGCTCAAACTAACTCAATTTTTTTGGTGTCTCTTATACCAAGGTCTCTTCATTGGAATTCTTCTTATCCATTTAGATGTTTCTATTCCCCTATATCCTTTTATGTACATTGGAAAAAATTTAAGCATATTTTTTAATTTTTCCCATAGCCCTAAGCTACTTAGAGCTAGATTCATAAAAAATTTAAGCCTTTTCAACCAAAGCCTTTCCATGACATATGATTATATCAAGAAATTGACCAAAAATGCTTGTGAGATTTATCCTAATTGTAATCTATGCAAAGATACAATGTTATAGTGTATTAGGTAGTAATAAAAATTGTATTGGGGTGCATATACTAATGAGTCACCCCACTAGTTGGTTAGGATAAAATAAGTATTCCATAAAAGTGTGGGTAAGTCATAGTAGTAAGTAGTTTGGTAGTATATAATAAAAGAAAGATACTCGTATGGGATATGTGAAGAGTATTTTCTAGATCTTATATTGAGAAATAGTGTGGAGTGGGAGAACCAGGATGAGGGGAGAGCTTTGAGGTGCATGGGAAAGACAAATAGTCATCCTCCATTATTGACATTGTTGTAACTCTCTCTCTCTTGGGAGTTGATTCAAATTTGTTCTCTTAGCCACTCCTAGATTATTGGTTCTCTTTTTTGTCGATTGGGGTGTTGTCTTGGGTTGGTTTTGTCTTAGGTTTTAGCTTTTTTTATGTTTTAAATTTTCTTGTTTTTTTTTAAAAACTAGTTAGTTCTTCTTGCCAAAAGTTGGGTATCTAGGTCATATTGGGAGTTAATGTGGGGTGGGGAGGAGTAATGGAGGGTCAAGGGGTGAAGTTATTGAAGGAGTATGGCGTTAACAAGGATATTTCCATCAAGAAGGAGAATTTCTACAAAGAATTTTTGGTAGGGGATGAGTTTGTGGAAATTCATGTGGGAGCCTAATTTGAAGTATAGGTTTTTATTGATGGAATGTCAAGAGAGGTCAAAAAATCAAAGGATAAACTCCTATGTTAGATTCTTCTCCCCTGAAAAACCCTTGTTGTCAAGACAAATCATGGCATGCTTACAACTATTGCTAAAGAATAATTTAGGTTAAAAAAATAATGTTTTTTCCACCATGGATAGAGAGAATCTTCCTACTAGGAATTTTTTTAATGAACGGATATTAAATGCATGGGGTAAAAAGTTATGGATTCATGTTTCATTATGTAGAATGATGCATAAAGTATTATTTATGATTTTTTAGAAATAATTAAATGTAAAAAAGGGTTCTAAGTAAGGAATTCTAGAATGTTGGCAAGTCTATTTTTAAGGTGGTCTCTTGGTCTCTAAATGTGTTAAATGAGGAAGTTTTAATGTGTATTATTCCCAAATGGGTCATTGTTAGAAATTTTTTTCCTCAATTATGGGCATTTATCCCTCATTTGTTTTCACCATTCTAAATGGAAAGTTCTCCAAGTTGAGGAAACTAGAGCCACTCTGCCCCATTTGGATGCAAGGGCTCTTGTTTCCCTCTCCCTTAGAGTTGAAATACCTAAGAAAATTGGGATAAACCTGGGTATCCATTTGAATATTTGTAAGATTGAGGTCCTTGGTGGACTTAACACTTGCTTCCTTTCAAATATGGAAATCACAAAAGATATATCCCAAGATTTAAAAAAATCAATAATAAGTATAACCCAAAATTTAAAAAGCAAACCAATGACAATATTATCAATTTTGAGATAATGAGTTTGTTTTTAATGACATTACCCCAAATAACCCTTTGAATAAGGATATTCAAATGGACTCCAAAAAGTTATAAAGAAGTATATATTCCCTTGTAGAAGCCTATTACTTCAACTAGTAAAGATGAAATTCACTCTGGGCATAAAAAGGATGCTTAGGAATTAGTGCCAAAAAAATTAAAGAAAAGATTAATCAGGCCAGAGGAAGAATATTTTAAGATGGATTATGATATATCTCGTACACTAGAGCCAAAAGGGGAAGTAAGGAATGTGTCAAGAGAGACAGTTGTGGAGAGGGAAGAGTTAATTCTAGATAATCCCTTGTTCCCAAGTGATGAGGATCGAGAATTGAGTTATGAGAGTTGGGAAAGAAAAAAAGAAAAGGAAACAAGTTAGTAGAGAAGAGGGTGAACCAAAGACTAAGGAAAAGGGAAAAGAAGAAAAAATCCCTAACCATTTTGATAGGCTATATAGAAACCCTAAGGTGGTAAATTCTACTCGTAAATATGATGAACATAAATTGCATTAACTAGAATATCAAGGGTTTGGAATCCCCACACAAAAAATATATTATCAAGAGATTTTTAAGTAAGACGAATGCCCTTGACCTAATTTTTCAAGTCAAGAGGTCATAGTTATTGGTTTATGCTTGAAAATAATATGAAGTTCATTTGGAAAGATACTTTACAATTTTGCAGTAATCATGATAAAGGAAAGAGAGGCATTATCATTTTACTTAATAATAGATGGGTTGAGTTGATAAAAAATCATGGATGTTCTGTTACACCCCAATTGTGTAATTCTATTTACTATTACTATGTAAGGTAAAATGTGAAAGTAATGTGAATTCTGGAGATGAATAAATGATGCTTTTACCTTGTTATTAATATGAATGTTATCTCATTTGATGTTGTCTCATTTGATGTTATCTCAGTTGATGTTATTCATGGTGAAATACTACATATATGTGAATGAAAGGTTATTGAATTATTATTATTCTAACTTTGGAGATGTTTATGTATATTGTATATTGTTATGAATAATTGATTGTCGTGTGCATGTGTTAGTGGATGCAGGTATGTGTTCCATTCCTCCAATCGGAGGGGAAGTATCAGTCGGGAGAAGATCTTGGTCGGGTAATCGGTAAAAGTAAACTATCTGAGCATATACACACACCACATTAGAATGATTGAGTTGAGTCAATTTGTAGGTAATAGGTAAGTCATCCTTAGCTGATATGTCTACATTTGAGAGTCTTGTTTACTTCTGCATGCATTGGGTGATGTTTATTTGTTTGAGCTTTTGAGATCTTTCTTGTGCTATTGTGATCATATGGACAAGTGGGATGTACGAGGAAGCATGTTTATATATATGCACATGCATGTCAATGGGATCTAACGACACGTATATGCATATGTATAGATATACCACATGTACACACTTATCAATATGGTGATAATTGTGAATGGCTATATGTGAAACAAATGTGAACATATATATATATATATCTGTGTGTATAGTATATCCACGTATCCATACGTATATGTATATCGATACATGCATATGTTAGCGAATGGACATGATTATATGGATGCATCGATATGGATATACATACACATACATGTACATAGAGGCATATACGTCTATACATTTATATATATATATATATATACATACATTTTTTATAATGTGTTTATTATATACAATATTTCCTGTACTCTTATATTGATACACACACGTACACACACACACACACATATATATATGTAAATATATATTAATGGATATATATAAAAATATAAAAATATATATGTATATACACATATATATATATATAAATACACGTAAATATATATATATATATATATATATTATATGATAATTGAGATTAGGTATCTCTTATTTATTTAAGCTGATTTTAAAAAGGTTGTTTTATAGTCAATATAGACTACGGAATAAAGGTCGATATTGACCATGTCTATGGAAGCCGATTTAAAGCTTTTGACTGCTAGTGGAAACCGATTATCATTGTGATTAGCACACGATATATGGCATGGCATTGCATTTGATATTGTTGGTTGTAGATTGCTTGACTTGGTTGATGTGTTTAATGAGACCATGCTTGACTTTGTCTCATGTATGAAATTGGTTATATCGATTCATTCACCTGATGGGTCGATAGAAATATGTTGTCATATAATGGAAGTTGATTGAGTTTGATGGCGCCAAATGTGAAGGAAAAAGAATAGGAATTGGTGCCACCTTTGTGTTTGAGTTGTTGTAGATGTCTTCTCATTGAAATAATTCAAATTCTCCATGTGCATATTGATTAAGTCTTTGAATTGTTGTCATGGAAACTAGTCGATTTGTAGGAGGTTTTACTGAGTCTAAGCTTATTTGATCGCCACCTTATCACTGAGTTTCTTTACATGGAGCTTGTTGTATTTTTGCATGCCTAAACTATAGGCTTTGAGGTTGCTTGATTTATTTATAAATAGTTGAACCATTTCATTGTGAGGGAGGCATTCTTTCCCAAGAGATTATACATCTTTTGCAGTTCATTATTTATGAGTTATTACCAACCATACTTGCCTTATTGTATTAGTGAGATATAGAGAGTGTTCTATTGTGAGTAAGAGGTAACATTGTTGTTTGAAAGAAGTAAGCTATCAACAAGTGAGATAGAGTGGTTTGTGAGAAGTTGATTATCAAGCTAATTGTTGTTGGAGAGGGCTGCATTACTATCTTTAGTTGGATAAGTGTTAACATGCATGAGGATCTCTTCTTCTTTATTATTTTACTTTGAATGAATGTTTCTTGCATGCATGGTTGATATGTCTTTTCTAGTATGTGCGTTAGAGAAATTAGAGTGTTTTGAAAAGGAAATTGGAGCTTATTTGTTGTTTTCATATTGTGTTTTTAAGTACTCCATAGTAGGAGAGATTGCTTGACATAGGTATTTAACTATACTAGATATGTTTAAACATGGGCTACTCATAGCTAGTTATTTGATTATAAAAGATAGCTAGTGGGTTACTTATGGATTGAGAGGTTTAGTGAGACCTAGTGAGTTAGAGCTACTGCTTGATTAGTGTTAGTGCACATTTAAATACAAAATTATCGTATTGATAAGAGTAAACTCATAGCTTAAACCCTCTTGGTCAAAGAGGTGATACTCTTGAATGGAGTCCTCTATTATTGTGATAACTCTTTGATTGAGGACATGCATTATGTTTGTATTTTACTCCATGATAGAGGTATGTTTGTCATAATTATTATATACTAGGTATGATTGGACACAAAAGGAACATATGGTACACTTAGCTAAGTTATTGATTTAACTAGGAAAGCTTGTGTTTACTCCTAGGATAGATAATCCAATATGGGAGGGAGTTTGTGTACTTACTTGTCAGTAGAGTTATTCTAAGAATATAGGTTATCTGGGATGATGGAATATCCATTGAAGGAAATACCTATCTTTTGTACTTACTAGATAAGTAGTTTATTCCAAGTAGATTAATATGGTTGTAGGTTATGTAGGATGATGGACTATCCATTGTAGGAAATACCTATGTGTAGCTTAAGATAGCCTTAAGTCAAATCAACCTTGAGTAGTGTATGTGAAAAATGACCCTCAGTAGAACATACTGAATGAAACACTTTGGTCAAAGTGGTGTGATGACCTTTGGCTCCACTGTTAGTTCACTATGATCCAATATTACATGCTAGACATAGATTGTGGGATTACAAGTTCTAGTTATGTAGGACACAACACTATGCTCAGTTGGTTGTTGTTATCGGTTACTCTACCAATCTCTTTGTCGAAGGGAAGGGCCATCTATCAAATGATAGATGCGTGGAGGACTGCATTATGAGTCCGTGGTTGGTGGAAAAGCACTTGAGTGATGCTTCTCCTCCATAGCAGGCAATAGAAGAACCAAGATTTGAAAGGAAGGATCCTAGATCCTCTTACAACTATTTGTTCTAAAGCTCATTGGAGCTATGTATGTAAATGTATGTATTCTTGTATTTTTTTAACTTGTGAAGTTATTGTAATGAAATGGAATCTTTATTGTAAAATGATATGACAACTTTTTCGTATATTCTCAATAAAAGAAAGAATTTTTTTATTGCAATGTCTTGTTACCTAATTTACTTACTCGTGTGGTGTAAATGTAGGATTTTTACTACATTGAAGGGTTGGCATGTTACATGTGGTAACAAAGCTACTAGGTTCAATGTTGAAACCTATGAGCTCATTACACAACAATGCATAAACCTTATCAAAAGATAATGGCTGAAAAGTTCTTGTGCCACAACGACAAAAGAAAAGAACATGGGGAAGTGAAAAGGAAGATGAAAATTTCTAGAAATTTGAGTAAATTGGGACTAGTTAAAATTTTTCCCTGGAGTAGGAACTCCTAAACCAACAACTTATGATATGACCTAGGATTGCAGAAGATTATGCAATGAGGTTAAGTAGGAAGGTTAGGAAGAATAACCAATATATATGTTTATCCTATGAAATAGATATATGACTCTAAGGGAATAAGAAGAAATGAGATAAACCTTAATAGTAGCAACCTATAGTTGTAAAGAGTCAAGAATTATTGGATTTGGTGAAAACACTACAAATCTATGTGTGTGCAATGTCAGCATAAATTAAATTGAAGAAGAGAGTCAACGAAGGAGGTATCCACAAGGTTGGAGAACTCTTGACATAAATCTAATTCTTGTATAAGATAAGATCTTGCAAGAAAAGAGTTAGTACCTAGGAAAAGAGAAAAGACCAGAATGGTTAGAAAGAAGTAATCAATGGCGTGGCCACGCTTCCACCAACCAAAATCAATGAGAATAGTGGAGTTTTGATTAAGATGAGAAAAAGAGACCAAACAACCTAGGTATCTCTAAAAGGTTATGAGAGAATAAATTACCAAGAAGTGGGCAAAGTCACTTAAAAAGGTGAATATGAGAAAGAAATCTAAAGTGGTAAACCAGGTTGGCTGGACCAAAGGTTTGGATAGTACATAGATTGGTTGGAGTATAAGATGAACTCACCATGTCTATGAAAATCAACATTTGTTTTGAGGTTCCAAAATGAAATGGAATACAATAAAGCACTATGTGTTAGATTGATAGAAGTTGTAAGGAAAACAATGTTCTAAGTTGAAAGGTATATTAACAAAAGAGGCTTGTGAACATGGATATTCCTCCACCAAAAAGGATATTGGAAAAAAATGGGAATATATTAGAGTGTCTCACAACTTGTAAGTTGTTGATTATTCATTAGATCTCCTATTGGACGATCCAAAATATTGAATCTATCGAATAGAAATCAATGATGAATCTAACTTTGGGAAAAAGTATATTCAAAGTATACCATTGAGGCAGGAAAAGGAAAAAGAAATCCAACAACAAAGAAATGACAAATCTCTCAAAGAAGCAAGTGTTGCTAAGAGTTTAATTTTGAGTAGATCGAATGTTGTGGAAACACTAAGGGGGGAAGGAAGAGAGAGTGGATTGACTCAGATTAAATACCCCAACCAACGAAAATCATGATTATATTTTCAATTTGGAAGAACTTTGACTTCTTAGTAAGTCATGAAGTCAAAAAGTCATACATTTTATGACCACAAGGAAAAAGGTATTGGGATTTTTTGGAGAAAGATAAATGGAAAGGTCAAGGATTATGACCTATTATCATTCCATACCTTATAAATATCTGATTGGAAGATCAAATGATATTATCATTAATGCGTTAGAAAAGGATAGGCAAATAATTTTATCATGATAATGAAATATCATTGTCTATGGGATTGGAAAGGGAAGATCTAGGTTACTCGTGATTGGAAGAAAGTGTCTCTAAAATCCTATATACCTTAAATGGGAAATTTAGATAATGATGTTATTTCTATATATAAGTATTAATAATACATATTATGAAAGATATCCATGTCGTAAAGCGACTTGACACTATAGCATACTATGCTAAGAGACCTGAGGATGATAAGGTTTACCTATTAAGCCAAAGAGATGGTATGAAAGATAAAGTAGGATGTGACGCTATGCAAACACATCAATTATCTTTACTTGATTAATCACTTGATCACTACCTTACTCTTGAATGAAACCCTAGGTTTGGAATAACCTATTTGGGACAAAAATTTCATTTGATTAAAGAGAGAAACCTTAGGTTAAGTTACCTACTAGGTTGAAATATGTACTGGACTACTCATTAACACCTATAGGTTGGGAATAACTTATTTAGTTGAGTTGTACATTTGGTCTTGATTGGAACATATAGAGGTAGAGTAACCTATAACATCAAACCAGTCATTGATTGAGGACTCTATCCTAAGAATTGGAAGGGAATATTGAGATTGAGATTCAACCATGTGGATGTGTAAATCACTTGAGCTTAGGAAATTATATATGAGTGGAAACATAGGTGTGATACCTAGTGAATTAAAGTAGCTACTTGGTTAAATACTTTACACTCTTGAAAGGAAGTCGTAGTGTTGACAAGACTCTACTTTGACTGGCTCTTTTATTAAAAGGGATATACTCTCAAAGGGAAGCATCTATTGTTATGTCATGACATCATAGAATTTTCACTTAGAGTGAAATGTTGGAAATTTTACTAAGTTGAACATCGGGGTTGTTACTTATGCTCAAATAGGTATACCGAAGTTGGGACTCACCTATGTGATTAAGTGAATCAATGGAACTAACAAGAAACATTCATGCTTGGTAATTAGGTATGCAATTAAATTTGATATCTTCTAGGGACCAACATGACTGAACGAGGATTGATACTCTAAATTAGTACAAATTTTTATCGAGAAAATTAGATTTAGTTGAAAGATGGGTTACATCTTTGGAAATAATCCAAGGATAGAAGAAATCCACGATATAGATGTCCTAAGATAAATGGGATATATCTCCAAAAAACTCCTAACCATTATTACATGTGAATTAAAGGAGGCGTGAAATTATAAAATACGTTTTCACTTAGTCAAAGAATAGACTATTGTTGGATATAAAAGAACCTATTTACCCAAAATTTTGGAAGGTTCAGGTATGAAATGAGGAAATTAATGTCAGAGCTAGGACATCAGAATGACAAAGGGAATTGTCAGACGAGAAACCACTATAATTTGAGGAAAGATAGAGTAAGAGGTTGCATAGAATGTGGCAAGATAATGTCTAGTATGCCAGGGAATGAAGACCGGATGTCATCATCGGTAGGACATACTCGCTTGAGATTCCAGAGGGAAAATGGTAGAACACAAGACAGATTAATCTATCTATGTTAGTAAAACTGACATAATGTTCTAGTGGACAAACTTATCAAAGTAACCAATGCTAATTGGAAACTTGATTTATAGGTTTTCGGTCCTAAATAATATATTGTGAGAAGTAGTTGCTTAGTATTCCTGAGAAGGTTATTTCAGTTTTGAACAAGAAAATAATGATAGGGTTGTGTAAACCATGATCATAATATGAGACATTTAGTTGAACAAATGCACAATATATTATTATAGCCAAATAGGCAAAAATGGTAGACTAAATCTTGAATGATTTATAAACTACTAACATTGAGGTTGGACCATACATGAAAAGGAAGGTTGGAAACTCTATTAAGCTGAAATAGGATTAGAAATAGGGTTAACCATAGAATTGATAGAATGTCAAAAAATAGTAATAGATCGAAGAGGTCGATGAAACTTTGTCGATACAAATCTTAAGTAAGAAGCAGTGTCGGAATTTGACAGGTGTCCAAGAGCAATGTTATGCTCAAGATGGACAAGTAATCAAGAATGAGTACTTTATGGTAAGGAAAATGAATGTGTAAGTGAAGGAAAAACTTGGTTTTTGAGTTTTCTAAAAGTGTAAATACAAAAGGGGAAGGATGGGACCCACGGTGTTGTGTGCAATACATCGCTATTCCTTTTCTATTTGGATTATACTAAGGATATATTGATGGGACAATGATTTCTGATCACTATGTCTTAGGTGTCAAGTATAGCTACTATTGTATCTAGGATGTGTATATATGATAATGTAATAAAGCTCCTTGGGAGAGTAAGTATGTGTGAGGCATACAATATTTCCCTATGCGAAAGTGAGGGCACTTGAAGAAAGGTACAGGAAGGGAAAGGTTGCAAGGAGTGATGCTACATAGGACAAATGTTTATAAATCTTACGTATTTTGAGAATGGTAAGTAAAACTTTATTTGAATTTAACTATATGTTAAAGAGCTATAGATCATTGGGGACGATGATTCACAAGGGGGGAAGTATGTTACACACCAATTGTGTAATTACTATTTACTATTACTATGTAAGGTAAAATGTGAAAGTAATGTGAATTTCGGAGATGAATAAATGATGCTTTTTCCTTGTTATCAATATGAATTTTATCTCATTTGATGTTATCTCAGTTGATGTTATTCATGGTGAAATACTGCATATATGTGAATGAAAGGTTATTGAATTATTATTTTTCTAACTTTGGAGATGTTTATGTATACTGCATATTGTTATGAATAATTGATTGTCGTGTGCATGTGTTAGTGGATGCAGGTATGTGTCCATTCCTCCAGGCGGAGGGGAAGTATCACTTGGGAGAAGATCTTGGTTGGGTAATTGGTAAAAGTAAACTATCTGAGCATATACACACACCACATTAGAATGATTGAGTTGAGTCAGTTTGTAGGTAATAGGTAAGTCATCCTTAGCTTATATGTCTACATTTGAGAGTCTTGTTTACTTTTGCATGCATTGGGTGATGTTTATCTATTTGAGCTTTTGAGATATTTCTTATACTATTACGATCATATGGACAAGTGGGATGTATGAGGAAGCATGTTTATATATATGCACATGCATGTCAATGGGATCTAACGACACGTATATGCATATGTATAGATATACCACACATACACACTTATCAATATGGTGGTAATTGTGAATGGCTATATGTGAAACATATGTGAACAAATTTATATATATATATATATGTGTGTGTGTGTGTATAGTATATACACGTATCCATATGTATATGTATTTTGATACATGCGTACGTTGGCGAATGGACACGCTCATACAAATGCATCGATATAGATATACATACACATGTGTACATAGAGGCATATACGTTTATACACATATATATATATATACATACATACATTTGTTATAATGTGTTTATTATATACAAAATTGCCTATACTCTTATATTGATATATATAAATATACATATACATATATATATATACATATATATATATATTGAATGTGTGCTTACATTATAGACTTACGATATATTTAAATAAATATTTATATATATATGTATATATATATAAATATATATTAATGGATATATATATAAATATATATAATAATATATGTATTATACATATTATATATGATAACTGAGATCGACTATCTCTTATTTATTTAAGTTGATTTAAAAAAGGTTTTTTTATAGTCGATATAGAATATGGAATAAAGGTTGATATTGACCATGTCTATGGAAGCCGATTTAAAAGCTTTTGAATGCTAGTGGAAACCGATTATCATTGTGATTAGCATGCGATATATGGCGTGGAATTGAATTTGATATTGTTGGTTGTAGATTGTTTGACTTGGTTGATGTGTTTAATGAGACCATGCTTTACTTTATCTCACATATCAAACTGGTTATGTCGATTCATTTACCTGATGGGTCGATAGAAATATGTTGTCATATAATGGAAGTTGAATGAGTTTGATGGTGCCAAATGTGAAGGAAAAAGAATAGGAATTGGCTCCACCTTTGTGTTTGAGTTGTTGTAGATGTCTTCTCCTTGAAACAATTTGAATTCTCCATGTGCATATTGATTAAGTCTTTGAATTGTTGTCATGGAAACTAGTCGATCTGTAGGAGGTTTTGTTGAGTCTGAGCTTATTTGATCACCACCTTATTGTTGAGTTGCTTTGCATGGAGCTTGTTGTCTTTTTGAATGCCTAAACTATAGGCTTTGAGGTTGCTTGATTACTCTATAAATAGCTAAACCATTTCATTGTGAGGGACACATTCTTTCCCAAGAGATTATACATCTTTTGCAGTTCATTATTTTTGAGTTATTACCATCCATACTTGCCTTATTTTATGAGTGATATATAGAGAGTGTTCTATTGTGAGTAAGAGGTAACATTGTTGTTTAAGAGAAGTAAGCTATCAATAAGTGAGATAGAGTGGTTTGTGAGAAGCTAATTATCAAGCTAATTGTTGTTGGAGAGGGTTGCATTGTTGTCTTTAGTTGGATAAGCATTAATAGGCATGAGGATCTCCTCTTATTTGTTATTTTACTTTGAATGAATGCGTCTTGCATGCATGGTTGAGATGTATTTTCCAGTATGTGCATTAGAGAAATTAGAGTGTTTTGAAAAGGAAATTGGAGCTTATATGTTGTTTTCATGTTGTGTTTTTAAGTACTCCATAGTAGGAGAGATTGCTTGACATAGGTATTTAACTATACTAGATATGTTTAAACATGGGCTACTCAGCTAGTTATTTGATTATAAAAGATAGTTAGTGGGTTACTTATGGATTGAGAGGTTTAGTGAGACCTAGTGAGTTAGAGCTACTGCTTGATTAGTTTTAGGTCAAATTTAAATACAAAATTATCATATTGATAAGAGTAGACTCATAGCTTAAACCCTCTTGGTCAAAGAGGTGATACTCTCGAATGGAGTCCTCTATTATTATGATAATTGTTCGATTGAGGCCATGCATTATGTTGTGTATTTTATTCCATGATAGGAGGTATGTTTGCCATAAGTATTATATACTAGGTATGATTGAACACAAAAGGAACATATGGTACACTTAGCTAAGTTATTGATTTAACTAGGAAAGCTTGTGTTTACTCCTAGGATAGATAATCCAGTATGGGAGGGATTTTGTGTACTTACTTGTTAGTAGAGTTATTCCAAGTATATAGGTTATCTGGGATGATGGACTATCCATTGAAGGAAATACCTAGCTTGTGTACTTACTAGATAAGTATTTTATTCCAAGTAGATTAATATGGTTGTAGGTTATTTGGGATGATGGACTATCCATTGTAGGAAATACCTATGCATAGCTTAAGATAGCCTTAAGTCAAACTGGCCCTGAGTAGTGCATGTGACAAATGACCCTCAATAGAACATACTGAATGAAACACTTTGATCAAAGTAGTGTGATGACCTTTGGCTCCACTGTCAGTTCACCATGATCCAATATTACATGCTATACAAAGATTGTGGAATTACAAGTTCTAGTTATGTAGGACACAACACTATGCTCAGTTGGTTGTCATTATCAATTACTCTACCAATCTCTTTGTCAAAGGCAAGGGCCATCTATTGAATGATAGATGTGTGATGGATCACATTATGAGTCCGTGGTTGGTGGAAAAGCGCTCGAGTGATGCTTCTCCTCTACAATAGGTGACAAAAGAACCAAGATTTGAAAGGAAGGATCATGGACCGTCTTACAACTATTTGTTCTAAAGCTCATTGGAGCTATGTACGTAAATGTATGTATTCTAGTATTGTTGTAACTTATGAAGTTATTGTAATGAAATGGAATCTTTATTGTAAAATGATATGACAACTTGTTCATATATTCTCAATAAAGGAAATAATTTTTTTTATTGCAATGTCTTGTTACCTAATTTACTTACTTCTGTGGTGTAAATTTAAATTTTTTACTACATTGAAGTGTTGGCATGTTACATGTTCCCAATGTAGGAGAAGGGTTTGGGTAATCCTGAAAAAAGATAGATTTAAATTTAGGGTGTGTTTAGTTTATGCACCTAATGACTACAAAGAAATAATTGAGTTGTGTAAATGGTTGAATAGCCTTCAAGACATTTCATGGATTCTAGGGGGAATTTAATATGGTAGAAAGAAAAGATGATAAAGTGGGTGGTGTGGGAATGGGATAGAAAGGAAATGAGGACTTATTTTGGAGAAAAATGAAGAATAAATTGGGTGTTTTTAATCTTTGTGAAGGTTTAAAAGGTGAAAGTAAAGACATTTGGGTTTACCTAGTATAATTCCCAAAAAGGTAATAAAAGAATTTATTATAGACTTGATAGGTTTTATGCTCACAATAATCATTTTGATTTTGATCAAATTGATGATGAGAATGATTTAAAAGTGAATCCTTGCACAGTTTTTGATCACCACCCAATTGAGGTTAGAATTCAAAGAAAAAAATGGAGGAAAATCTAATATGATAAGAAAAAAGAGAACTTTAAAGCTTAACACTGATCTACTCAATATTAAGGATTTTAGTGATGGTATTTTTACTTTAATGGAAATCAATAAAAAATGTTGAAGAATATGTCCTATATTGATAAATGGGATATCAGTGTTAATATTTGGAGAGCCCTCTTCCAAGTAATTGGGAAGAAGATATCCATTGATGATAGAAATCTTGAGTAAAAATTTCAGAAGGACCTTCTTTCTATTGAGTCTTGATTGCAAAATGGTTCATTCAATGAAAGCTTGAATACTTGGAGATGGTTAGTGTCAAGCATAATCTAAGAAGGTTGTAGTCAAAAAAGGTTTAAGGGTTAAAATTTAAGGCTAAGATGAATTGGTTGAAGAGCAAGGGCAAAGGCTTTAATATTTTCTTTAACTACATATAAGAAAAACTCTAGGGAGCATATCAACTCAATTTGGGTGAATAATGTGAAAATTAGTGATCCAAATCAAATTAAGGAGGATTTCAAAGCATTCTATCATAACTTATTATTTGTTGAAGATGATAAATTAGGTTGTAGAGAAGCCCAAGAGTATTGTAGAAGGGTCATTCCTAAGAAAATCAGTGAAGATGATAGTGTTTTTAGCAAGAAAGATGAAATATGAAGGTTGTTAAATCATTTAAAAATGACAACTATCTAAGCTCATATGGGTAGCTTGTTGAGTTTTACAAGAAGAATGTTGAATGGATTAGTGAAGACTTGTACACTAAAGCTTTAGTAAGGGTACTTTGGGGAGTAATATAAATAGAGGAATAATTAGACTCTTACTCAAAGATATAGATAAATACCAAATGAGAAATTGGAGACCTATTACCCTTCTCAATATATCCTAAAAGAGAATAGAAAAAGTGTTGGATATGAGACATTGAAATTCTTCCAACTTTTGTTAGAAATACTCAAACTAGTTTTATTAAGGGCATATATATTTTGGAAAATCTAACTACCAATTGGAAAACTATGGAGTGGGAGAAAGTCTTTGATCAAGATGTTGGTGTGTTCCTTCTTGATTTTGAAAATTTGCATGATAGGGTTGAATGGTCATTCATAATAATGACTCTTGAAGCTTTTGATTTTCCTCAATAATTCTATCACAGCTAAAGTTTTATTTAAGGATGTTGTGGCTCAGGTTGACATAAATGATTCACTCTCTAAAATGTTTTAGCTTCAAAGATCAATTAGATAGAGTTTCCCATTGGCTCTTACACTTTTTGTGATTGCCCCCAATGCTATTTTCTACCTATTAAGAAACATGAATGAGGGATTTGATGTTAAAGGAATTACTCTCCCCGATAAGGATAACTTATTAATATTCAATTTGTAGATGATACTATAATTTTTGTGAAGATGGAGGAAAATAATATTGAGATTTAATGGGCAAGTTGGATGGCTTGTGTAAATCCTCTAGAGCAAAGATTTCAAAGAATAAATCTATCCTCACTAGTTGGAGAGACTCACCTTCTCAATCTCTTAATAAATTTGATTGACAATGGGGCAACCCTAATAATAAAGTAAGGTAATTTTAAGAATCCCATTTTCTATTAGTCCTTCTCTTAAATAAATTTGGGATTGGATTAAAGGAAAAAATAAGAACAAGATCCTAAAATGGAATAGGTAGTTTATTTCCTTGGTAGATAGGTTGCAAGTATGTTAAAAAGTTGTATCTTCTTATAGTTCGTATTATGCATCAAAATGGCTATTTAAAAGCTATCAAGTTAATGATATTAAAAAGTTCATCAAGAGATTTATTTGGTCTGATACAAAAGGAAAGAGGAAAAGAGTTGTTAAATGGGTTTGGTGTTATCTTGATGGAGAATGTGGAGGCCTTTTCTTAAAAGATTTAAAATGTAAGGTATTTCACTTGCAATAAAAGAGATTATTAAATTATTATGTGAGAATGAACCCTAGAAATTCCTATTAAGAAATAACATTTAGATGGAGGATTTCCACCCCATGCTGTCTATTTTGGAAAATATCCTGTATCCCCTTTTGTCTTTAAAGTTTTCAACAGTATTTGAAAGGCTTAGGAGCTAGTAAAAAAAAAATATTAAAGGAAACAAAATTTATGATAAGGAGAATGGTAATTTGCGTAACTTTAGATCAATATGGTGGAACCTTTAGTGGAAAAAACCCTTAGCCATCTTGGAGGGGTGTTATACAAAGAGATAGGATAGTAAAGGTATGAAAGAGTTTGAAAATAATGTGAGTATCCATCAACTTAAGTCAAGAGCTAGCCTTAGCACTGAGTATGGTCGCCCATACTTACAGGAGAATAAAATCAATGCCTAAGAGAGCTTTCCATAACATTCATTTTTTTGTCCAACTCAATTTGAAGGCTGAAATCTATAATATTTTAAAATGGTGGGATGGTATAACCCTTGGTAAAGTAAACCCCATGAATTTATTTATCTAACTCCCAAGAGGTCTTTAGGAACCTAAATGATTTTTGGTAGTTGAATCTTAGTAATTTTTAGTGGTTTGAAATCCTTAAATGGTCTTGGTCCCAAGTTATTGAGCCAAAGAAAGCCTATTTTAAGTGCTTGCTCTTGTTGAAAAAGTTTATTGTAAATTTGAAGTGCATCTAGTTAGTTAGCAATCTGTGTCCTATTTGTAGAGTTCCTAAAATTGTTAATCCTATTTTCTTTTGTTGTTTCTTTGCTAAAGAGATTTGGCTACTATTTTTTGTTGACCTATGTGGGTTGGATGACAAGGGGAACTTTTCATGACATGAAATCTTGTTTGGTTATGTTAAATTGTTGAATAAGGATTTTAATATTTTTTGGCTAACTCTAACCACTAAAATTCTTTGGTTTCTTGGAAAATGATAAATGAGGACTATTTTTAGGAAGGATAAGACAACTTATTGAGTCCTCTAAGAGACTCATCTTTCACTCTATTTATTTGTAGGTTACCCTTACACTGGAGGTTTCAAAGGAAAAATTATGGGAACTAATGGATACAGATCAAGTCAAGATTGTGAAGTCAAAATTAAAAACAAAATATTGGCTCTATACTAAAGAAGAGGATGACATTTGTGAAGAACTACATGGAATTTCAAAAAAAAGTACAACAAGAACTATACCTATGATATGTTGCTAGAGGATATGGGTTTTAAATAAAGATTGATACCGAAGAAGATAATGGCCCAGAAGTGGTGAGATCTAATGACACTATTTCAAATATTGATCCACCAATTAGATTCTATGATATGAATAGATAAAATGAGATTTAGAATGTGTAGTCTGTCAATCCTATTAATAATTGAGTTTTTTTGGGGATGATATGCTATGTATTCATCTATATTTAGTTCTTGCTAGTTGAATAATTGTATCTACAACTTATTTTTCTTTGTATGAGTAGAATATGCATACTATAACATACCTTTGTTTTGGTAATATATAATCAATTTAAAAAATAGTGTGAATTCCTTCCAACAAAGAGCATTGTCTAGTTTTATCATACCTCAAGAGTTTGATCTATTTATAAATAGATTGCATATTTCTATATTTTTTATCAAGATTCTTAAAATTTGGTATCAAAGCATTTTCTAGGGAAATATGGAAAGAATATTTTATTGTCGATTTTTCTATTTAGATTCAATTTTTTTTGTAAAGGATTATGTACCTCATATAGGTCTTCAAAAAGGAGATTCTAAATTCACTAGAAAGAGGAATTTAAGAGATCTATGAAAAGTGGCCACATTGAAGATTCAGATTAGTATCAAGGGAGATATGGTCATCTAAAGTTGACCCAATGATCTAGAATTTTAAAAAAAATTTACATGCAACTTATGGAAAGAAATTGATATCTTGCAAATTAGGCAATGAAATCACATTCTTTTTTTTGCAAGAGGAAATAAATATATGAATCTACTTTTCTACAGTATTTATTTTCTAAATCTATGAAATAAAAGGAGAATTCTTGATAAGAAAAATTGAAACCCTAGTTTTAATGGAGTTTCTCACTTATATTGAAAGTGGTAATGCATTAGAGTGGTGGCTCCAATTCAAAGGGGCTTATGGTTAATATTTGTTGAACACAACTATACTGAGAGGGGGGTGAATCATATATCCTTTAAGATTTAATTCCATTCAAAATAGTTAAGCATCATTATAATTCAAGAAGGCATTAGGAACAACAATGAAAACTCACACACCGGATTTACATGGAAACCCTAAATAAAAAAAACATAGTGAAAAAAATTGCTTGGATATATTGCCCAAATCCAGCCTCACAAGTAAATATCAAATAATACATGTGATTTGCATGCACCAACCTATAGGAGACACCAATCCCCAAAATAATCTGATACCTATTTGAGACAAAAATCTCACAATCTAAGCACTAACTCAGTACACAAGAGGCACTAACCCTATCATACAACATGCACCAACCTCAATGAAATTGAAATAGTGGCTTCACCCACATACGATAAGAGGCAACAACATCAATACATAATAAAAAATTATAGAGTATAACAAGATCTTTGTCACACAATTACAGAGTGATTTTATAATTCTTCTTTGTCAATTTCATAGCTCCCATACGTTCCCTACTCAGTATTACCTAAGCGTCCTCTGACATGAAGAATTGGTCATGAATAGCTTGGCTAGATTACATAATCATGTACAAACATAGAACTATACTATCACACATTATCACACACACTTTTACAACACCACAATAATTTTCATAAATATTGATCTACGGTGATAGATAATACAACTATGTCAGCCCAGACCAAAATTTAGATTCATTGAACAAACACAAGTCGACCTGGAAAAATATTTCCAAATGTAGCCATGTCATCCTATACAGAGAAAAGTTCAAATCGGAAAATAACTATTGGAACGCATTTAAATCTCATCCATTAATCTTCATTTTTTATAAAAAAAATTAACAACTCACATTCAAACCTTGAGTGAATATATTGTGTTGAAAATTCCACAGGTCATCCCATAATGCACACATGACACTTGTCGGTATTTCACATATTCATGAAACAAATGTTGCATAACAAAATCTGTGTGCAAAACGTGAAAACTTTAGGACCCCTCCGGCTCAAACACTAGAGTACACATGTCACCATTTCACATAATCTTGGAGGCACATACTTGAGAACAAATGCTTCCATGAAGCAAGAGTCTTGTGCGAAAAGATGGGACCCACCCAAAATATTTACTTTATACTTTAGGCTTAAGAAAAAAAATTGAACCAAGGCAAGCGACAAGTGGGGCTGATAAATGAACATTGAACCTAGAGACATAAGATGTCACTTAATCAACCAGAAACTACTTGGAGCAAGTCAACAACAAAATAGAATATAAAGTGCATGCCCATTTGAAACACTTAGGGTTTAAAGAACTTGGGAAAAACCCAACTTCTCTTCCAAATGTATTGTGAAATGCAAGTTGAAAGTGTGACAAAATGATGAATTAAAAGACCTAGTTTGATATGCAATTTTTTTTTCAATTTTCAAATGAAAGTTTATATGATCTAAATGATATGCAAGATGACTGATTTTTTTGTAGTTTTTATATTTTTCAGATTTAAAGAATGCAAACAATGCAATTCTAAAACCCTAGATGAGATGCAAATTTGAATGCAAACTAAAGACCCAAAATGAGATCAAATTCAATTAAAATGAAAGAAAATGAATGCAAGATCTAATCTAAGATGAAAATAACTCCTAAAATTAGAAAACTACAATGCTAAAAAAAAAGTCATGTTCACCAAAATTAAATGAAAGGAAAGAGGGGGTGTTATCAAAATGAATTAACAAGATGATAAAACACACCTTTTTCACTTGCTATTTCATTCAATTATGCATAGATGAATATCAAAAAACAAACCTATATGATATAATAGTAAAAATATAGGTTTTAAGATGGTAAAATGATGTGTACCTATTGCAAAAAGTGCTTTTTTGGGCCTCACTGAGGACTCATTCGCCCAATGGTGAATGGGTTCCTGTTAGGGTTCTGGAAAATCAATTTCTGGGTTTTTTTCTTCAATGTCTGCACTCCTAGATCCTAGGTGTTTAGCTCCCAAAAGTCAAAAATAAATTTTGTAGAAGACTTTTCGTGATATTGCAAGAAAGGTGACAACTTTTACAACTTTGCAACTTTGACAACTTTTGTTCTCCAATTGATCTTCAACCTAAAACCCACAATCACACATCAAAGAAGAGAAAAATGTTGATTGTTAGGGAATATATTGTTAATTAAACCTTGTAATGAAATAGTGAAACATGAAATAGAAATAATGATGAAGGATCAATACTATGTCACAGGTCTCACCACACTTTTGTTTGAACCTTGGAATGTAAATTTGAAACTAGCATGTAGTGGCCTCCATGAATGTGGTTCTTGATCATGAAATGATGTCTTTGAATGCTTGAAGTAATCTCGAACTCTACATCAATACGTTGGCTCCAACAACATGCATTCCTTTGATATGATAATAGACCTCTGATTGTTGCAACAAAACCTTATAAATCTGCTCTTGAATGCCTTTGAAATGCTCTTGTGAAAGTACTCTTGATTGCTTATGAAGATCTAGGATTGCTTTCTTGAAAATATTAGGCGAAAACATAGTGAAATAACCTTATATTTATACATAACTTAAGATTAAATACTGAAACTCAAACAACACAAGCCTACATCAGATCTAGGATTTGAATTCATTAAAATACCACGAAAAACATATTCCAAGGGGATGTTCTAAGTTAAGTGAGGACGCATTCACCATAAGGAGAATGGGTCTTAGCATACTTAACTAGGAAAAACTTTGGGGGTTGTGAAATAATATGCTAAAAGGGGGGTTCTAGGACCTAGTGGGGACCCATTCGCTAGGTGGAAAATGGGTCCTAGGTCACTAGCTGGTGTAGGGGCACCTTAGTATTCATGATGTAAAGGGGGTTAAATGTTAGTTTTGTGTGTTTAAGTCAATTTTTGTTTGTAATAAGGTCTATTGAGACCATGTTTCATGTTTTAGGTTGATTTGAGTCATGTGGGGTCAATTTTGGGAAAAGATGTCAAGTTTTGCAAAAAGTTGCAAAAGTTGCACAAGCAACTTTGCATTTTTGTGTGTAAAGGAAGTTGAACCATTGGGATTCAAATGGTAGTTTTACAATGGTTTGTTTTGGCTTGTAAGTGTTTAAATATTCCTGGTTGTGGTCGAGGCAAGGTTTTGCTGATGTTTTTGGAGATCAAACAATAAAATAAACTCTATTTTCTACATTTTCCATTGTTTTCTTGTTGCTACATAGGGTAGTACGCCTCCGTACAACTTGTAAATGTTCTAATTAGTGTTGGGATTGATGAAGGACCAAGTCTTCTATCTTTTGAAATTGATCTCATAAATTTTCATTAAATTTGAAGGGAGTTAGAGCAATTTTGCTAAAAATAGTTTGAAACCCTAGCTAGTGAGGGTTTTGATAGAATGAAATGAATTTTGGCCCATTCCACTAGTGAAAAATCCTGAGAATTGGTGGAATGGATGTAGGTAGGGTGTTTTTAAGGTTCTTAATGTTTACAGGAGTAGGGGATGGAGTTGGGTGTGAGTTTGATGCTGTCCTAGCCTAATATCATCATGTATTAGGCTTAAGAGTTAGATAGACTTAGGGTTTGGTGGAAAAAATATTTGGTGATTGTTCTAGTTGATGGAAGCCCTGGAGTGAAGTTTTTTAGTTTGGAGATAGAATATCATATTTTTGCTTTGTTGTTCAAGCATAATTAGGCCTAATTGGAGCGTAGCAGTTCAAATTTGAGGGTTTTGTTCCAAAGGAACCCTATCTAAAAATTTGATATGTTTCTAAGGGGAATAAAGGGTATCTGGAATGGTGTTCAAATTCTAGGTTTTAAGTCTTCTCTTAAATTTATGTTGAAAAAACTCTGTTTCAAGTACTGTTAGGAGAATAGAAGGATTTGGGAGAAAACCACCAAGTTAGGGTTCTAGAAGTGCAAATTTTGTTTGATTGAGTTTGTGTTGATAACCTCCACCCTGATCTGCATCAAATTGGTATCAGAGCATAGTTTTTGGTCAATAAGAGGAAAAGGTTGAAGTTTGAAAGAAGCAAAGATGCATCCTAAAAGAAATCCAACTGCTAGAGAAATGAGAGAGATGAAGGAAAAGCATGCCAAGGAGTTGAGATAGGTAAAGGAGTATTAAGAAGCTATCCTAGCTAGACTTGCAACATTTGAATCAAACCAAAGGAGAGGTGTGGTCACCAGAGACCAAAGTGATCAAGAGGAAGAGGAAGAGGGTGAGAATGAAAACCCTCTAGAAAGATTCTAAGAGGATGAGTTGGATCCTAATGAAATGAGAATGGAAAATTTGTTGAAGGATGTCAAAGGAGACACTCCTACGGTGAAGATGGAATTACCCATGTAGAGTGGGAAGTTGGATAGTGAAGAGGTGCTAGGTTGGATTGATGCACTTGATAACTATTTTGAGTATGAAGAGGTAGTAGAAGACCAAAGGGTAAAATTTTCCAAAACAAAATTGAAAGGCCTTGCCTTAACTTGGTGGAATTATGTGCAAAAAGAGAGGTTGAAGAAGGGCAAGTCAAAAATCAATTCTTGGGACAAAATGGTGGCTAAAATTAGGAGCCAATTTCTACCCAGTGATTATGCTATTCAAACATTTAGAAGGCTCCAAAACCTCAAACAAAAGGAGATGGATATGATGGCTTATACTGAGGAGTTTCATAAGCTAAGTATAAGAGCAGGTCATGTGGAGGATGAGGTGGAGAAAATAGCAAGGTACCTAAATGGGTTGAGGTTCAACATACAAGATGAGTTAAGTCTTACCACCCCTAGAACAGTGGAAGAATGTTTTCAATTGGCAGTCAAGGCATAAGAGAAGTTAAAGAGAAGGCAGGAGAAGCAAGGTAGGGGCAGAGGAAGAAGCTTCAGAGGTAGAGGAATATTTGGAGGAAGAGGAAAATCCCAAAACACACAAGGAGAGACAAGTAGTCATCAAGAACAAAGTTTGAAATCTAGAGGTAGTTTTAGAGTAAAGAGGTCAAATAGTAGGGGCAGATTTGGAGGTCAAGGAAGAGGATCAAATGCATTCACAGGAAGGTGTTACCAGTGTAACAAGATTGGCTCAAGCATGGAAATGTCTAGATAAGCAACCTTCAACTTCACATGGAGGAGAAAGAAGGACTCAATTGGTGCAAGAAGAAGACAATGAGAGTGTAAGCTCTCCATCACATCATGCTGCTCTAGAAATTGGTGAATCTATGATGGTAAGAAGAATGTTGATCAAAATTCCTATGGTGAAAGAGCATCCACAAAGAAAATCCCTTTTTAGAACCATATGTAAATCTCAAGGTAAGGTTTGCAAAGTTGTTGATTTAGGTAGCATAGATAATTTAGTTTCTCTAGAGATGGTAGAAAAGTTGAAAATGAAAGGGATACCACATCCTACTCCCTACAAGGTCTCTTGGTTGAACGAGGGGTAGCAGGTCCTATTAAATGAACAAACTTGGGTGGAATTTAACATAGGAGGGTACAAAGAAAAATATTGTGTGACATCATCCCAATGGATGTTTGTCATCTGCTTTTAGGGAGACCCTGGAAATATGATAGAAAGGCTAGACATGATGGAAAAAAAAAACACTTATGTGATTGAAAGGATGGGATCTCATTCACTCTTACTCCATTGCAAGATGAAGGTCTAGGTACACAAGTTGGGTCTAGTGTAATGCTAGTAGGAGAAAAGAAGTTTTTGAAAACTATGAAGGAAGAGGGAGGAGAAGGTTATGCCATTGTGAACAGACTAAAGAATGTGATGACTGACAGCAACAACAAAAGTTGATGATGTACCTAAAGAGGTCCAAGCATTGTTGAACAAGTATAAGGGCATTGTGGTAGATGAACTTCCTAGCTCTTTACCACCAATAAGAGATGTGAGTCACCATATAGATTCCATACCAAGGGAAAACCTACATAACAAAGCTGCATATAAAATGAATCCAAAACAAAATGAAGAAATTAGGAAGAAAATCCAAGAGTTGCTTGACAAAGGCCTAATAAGAGAGAGTCTTAACCCATGTGCTGTCCCCACTATTTTGGCACCAGAGAAGGGAGGATATTAGAGAATGTGCACCGACTTAAGGGACATTAACAAGATTAGGTATAGGTTACCCATATCAAGAATGGAAGACTTGATGGATTTTTTAGGAGGGGCATGCTATTTTTCTAGGATAGACCTCAAAAGTGGCTACCACCAAATCATAATTGGTGAGGGGGATGAGTGGAAAATTTCCTTCAAAACAAATGAGGGGTTATATGAATGGCTTATCATGCCATTTGGGCTTTCAAATGCACCAAGTACCTTTATGAGATTAATGAATGAAGTCCTAAAACTCTTCATAGGTAAGTTTGTGTTTGTCTATTTGGATGATATTCTTGTTTTTAGTAAGACTAAAGAGGAACACTTGCAACATTTAGACTTGGTCTTGAAGAGATTAAATGAAGAAAAGTTGATGATAAATTTGAAGAAGTGTGAATTCATGAATGAAGAGTTGGTATATCTTGGCTTTGTGATCTCAAAAGGCTCTTTGAAGATGGATCCTAGTAAGGTGGAAGCAATTCTCAATTGGTCTACTCCAACATCAGTAAGTGAGGTAAGAAGTTTCCATAGCCTAGCCAGTTTTTATAGAAAATTTGTGAAGAATTTTAGTCATATATGCTCTCCAATCATTGACACAATAAAAGGGGACAAAAGGAAGAAATTTTTATGGTCTGAAGAGGTAGAAAAAGTTTCCAATATCTAAAACAAAGGGTAGCACAACAACCTATCTTAGCATTGCCCGACTTTAAAAAAGTTTTCACAATTGAATGTGATGCAAGTGGGTATGCAATTGGGGCAGTATTGAGCCAAGAAGGCAGGCCTGTTGCTTTCTTTAGTGAGAAGCTCAATGAGGCAAAGAAAAAGTATTCATCTTATGATTTGGAGTTGTATGCTATGGTGCAATCATTAAAGAAGTGGAGACACTATCTCCTTCCTAAAGAATTCATTGTTTTTATTGACAATCATGCTTTGCAATTCCTTAACAACCAAGACAAACTCAGCCACATACATGTGAAGTGGGTGGAGTACCTACAAATTTTCACCTTCACCATCAAGCATAAAAAGGGGCAATCAAACAAGGTGGTGGATGCTTTGAGTAGGAGAACATTGTTGGTACAAGAAGTTCAGTTGCAAAGTGTAGGGATTGATGCTTTAAAAGGTATGTATGTAGAGGATGATGATTTGAAAGAAATTTATGCTTCTTGTAGTCAATTCCATGGCACTTTTCATGAAGAGAATTATGATTTCTTGATTCAAGAAGGTTTACTCTTTAAGGGGGCTCAACTTTGTATTCCCAAATGCTCTATACGAGATAATTTGATTAAGGAGAAGCCCAGTGGCATCTTGGCAGGTCACTTTGGTGTTGACAAGACTTTGGAATAGGTAAGAAGGCATTATTATTGGCCAAAGATGCAAAGTTATGTGATCAAATTTGTAGAAAAGTGTGTTGTTTTTCAAAGGGCTAAGGGTTGTAGTACAAATGAAGGCCTCTATCAACCATTTCCAATCCCAAATAGACCATGGGAGTCCATTAGCATGGATTTTGTGTTGGGGTTTCCAAAAACCCAAAGAGGCTTTGATTCAGTGTTTGTTGTGGTGGACCAGTTTAGTCTTTAAATGGAACACTTTATACCATGTAGAAGTACAAATGATGCCTCATACATTGTAGGGTTGTTTTTCAAGGAGGTAGTTAGGATCCATGGATTGCCATTAACCATTGTTTCAGACAGGGACAATAAATTTGTGGGTCACTTTTGGAGGACCCTCTAGAAGAAACTAGGTTCCAATTTGACTTTTAGCTTTGCCTATCATCCCCAAACAGATGGGAAAAATGAAGTAGTAAATAGAAGCCTTGGAAATCTCCTCAGATGCTTAATAAAAGAACACTCAACACAACGGGATCCAATCCTACCCCAAGCTAAGTTTGCATATAATGATTTTGTGAACATGAGTGTTGGTAATAGCCCTTTTGAGATTGTGTATGGATTACAACCTAGAGGGGTGTTTGAACTGAGGTATTTGAGTGGAATTGAGAGGAGTGCTAAAGGAGAAGAGTTTGTAGTTGCCATGAAAGAAATACACCAGCAGGTCAGAGATAATCTCCAAAAGAGTGTGGAAAAATACAAGCATGATGTTGATAGGAAAAGTGTTAGGGTTAGAAGGTAGATATCTCAAAATTAAATGCAGATTTAATCAATAAAACATAGATATAAAACACAAAAAAATTAACAGAAACAAGACAACACAAAGAATTTAACGTGGTTCACCCAATCTGGGCTACATCCACAAAACTGCAGCCATCCAATGATTTTATTATCCAGTGCAAAACATATTACAATCTCATAAAAAATGCCATATTGCAACCCCCCATCCCAACCGCTTATAACAAGCTTTTTAGAAGCTTCTAGAATTAGGGTTCTACAAAGTCAATTTTTTTCCTTTTTCAGTGACGAAGCAAAAAATAGGGAATTTTTTTTTTCTCAGGGGCTGCTGCCCCGAACCCCCACTTTTTGGCAAGGATACATGAAGAGTATATAGTATAGCATGATCAGTCACCACATACCAACAATCTCCCACTTGGAGACTAATCAAGCTCCACACCAACATAATCTCCCACTTGGAGACTGATCCTGGACGACACTACTGCACTTATAGCTCCCACTGGAAATAAGCACCTTGGAACTTGCTGCTCTGTTATACTTGAATTCAACCTTGAAGGCCAACCAAAGCTGAAGAGGAGTTCAACTTCTCCCTTGTCACCACCTTCGTAAACATATCCGATGGATTGGCATATGTATGTATCTTTTCCAGCTTTACCTGTCCATCCTCTAACATTGACCAAATGAAATGATATCTCAACTGTATGTGTTTGGTTTTAGAGTGCAAGGAATAATTATTTGCAAGATGTATAGCACTCTGGCTATCTGTAAACAAGTAATTTTTAGCCTATTAGTTTCCCAACTCTTCCATGAAAAGTTGTAGCCATATCATCTCCTTTGCTACCTCTGTTGCAACAACATACTTTGCCTCCGTGGTGGATAAAGCAACCACCTTTTGCAACTGAGAAATCCAACTCACTACTATCCCACCAACTGTAAATACATAACTTGTGGTACTTCGCCTGGTATCTATATCCCCTGCCAAATTTGAGTCAACATAGCTTTTTAAATCAGTATTAGAGCCCCCAAAACATAAACATTTATTGGATGCACCTCTCAAATACTTGAGAATCCATTTTACGGCATTCCAATGCTCAACTCTAGGATGACTCATATACCTACTAACAACTCCTACAACATGTGCAATATTCGGTCTCATGCATACCATGGCATACATTAAACTGCCTACAGCTGAAGCATATGATACCTTGGACATTTTTTCTTCCTCCTCTTGTGTCTTTGGACACATATCCTTAGTCAATTTGACATGACTGAGAAAAGGTGTGCTGACAGCTTTTGCATTCTCCATATGGAATATTTGTAACACATTTTCAACATAATCAGCTTGAGATAGAAATAATTTTCTATTTTTCCTATGTCTTGTAATCTTCATATCGAGGATTTGTTTTACTGCCCCCAAATCCTTCATAGCAAATGAATTTTCTAACTATTGTTTTAACTCCTTTATGTGATCCATGTTAGACCCCGCTACGAGCATATCATCAACATATAAACATAAAATAATGTAGCTATCATCATCCAACCTCTTAAAATAAACACAATGGTTTGAATTACATCAATTGTAGCCATGCTCAACCATAAAGTTATCAAATTTAATATACCATTGTCGAGGTGCTTGCTTCAAGCTATGTAAAATTTTCTTCAATCTACACACCAATTTCTCCTAACCTTTGACCTCAAATCCTTGTGGTTGTTCCATGCATATTTCCTCTTCCAAATCACCATGGAGAAAGGCTATTGTAACATCAAGCTGTTCTAAATGCAAATCTTCAGCAGCCACAATACTTAAAATAGTACGAATAGAAGTCATTTTTACAATTGGAGTAAAGATTTCATCAAAATCAATACCCTTTTTCTGTGCAAATCCCTTTACAACTAATATGGCTTTAAATATTTTCTTACCTCCATCCTCCTCTTTCAACCTATAAACCCATTTGTTTGGTAAAGCCTTTTTACCTGCAAGCAACTTGCATAATTCCCAAGTCTAATTTTTCAGCAAGGAGTCCATTTCTTCTTCCATTCCATGCTCCCATTGAATCGTAGTATCCACCTGCATAGCTTCATCATAACATTCTAGTTCACCATCATCAGTTAATAAAATAGAATACAAAGAGGGAGGAAATCTTTCTAGAGGTCTACTTATCCTTGAAGATCATCTAACATTCACTGGAGTTTGTGGTATTTGTTGTTGTTGTTGTTGTTGTGGAGCATGAGGAACCACTGGAACATCACTGTTTGGTGTATCATCCAACACTACATAATCATTTTCTTTCTTCTCATGCTGTTGCAACTGATCTTTGTACAACACTTTCTCATTGAATATGACATTCTTGCTTCTCACAATTTTTTTGATTTTCAAAATCCCAAAGCCTATAACCAAATTCATCAATGCCATATCCAAAAAATATACATTTCTTTGATTTTGCACCAAGCTTGGTTCTACTTTCAGAATCTACATGTGCAAATGTTTCACAACCGAAGGTTGTGAAAAAAGAATAACTCACCTTCTTACTTGTCCATGCTTCCTCTGGAATACCACAACCCAAAGGATTAGAGGGACCTCTATTAATTAAATAAATAACAGTGTTTACAGCCTCTGCCCACATGTTTAAAGGCAGCCCAACACTCAACCTCATAGTCTGAGCACACTCCATTATTGTTCTATTCATGCGCTTAGCCACTCCATTTTCCTATGGAGTCCTTGGAACCATTTTTTGCCTACGAATACCATTTGAGGAACAATAATCTTCAACGTCTTTGCTGCAATACTCACCACCATTATCAGATCTAAGACATTTTAACTTTTTACCCGTCTCATTCTCAACCAAGCTTCTCCATTTTTTAAAAGTTTCAAATACATCAGATTTCTACCTAAGGAAATAAATCTATACCTTCCTAGTTGCATCATCAATGAATGTAACATAATACTAAGAGCCACCGAGAGAAGGTACCTGAGCTAGTCCCCATATGTTTGTATACACAAGCTCCAATTTCTCATCTTTCTTTTGCTTCCCATCCTTGAGAAAATAACTCTCTTTTGTTTTCCATACACACAACTTTCTATAATAACACATTTCAGACCTAGTAAAACATTCTTTGAATGAAGTACTTTCATACCTTTTGCACTTATATGCCCAAGTCTATTATGCCACAGTGCTGATTCATAATCCATAGCAATTGTCCAATTTTTTTCCTATTGAACTGTAGCAACTGTTCCTGAACATTGATTTTTATCTGCAATAGCTAAAGTAGAAGGAACGGTATGACCTGTACAAAGATATAAGGTGTCTACTTTCACACCTTTTGCTACCACTAAGGCACCTTTTGTAACCTTCCAATTTTTATGACAAAATGTAACAACACAACCTTCATCATCTAGTCGCCCTACTGAAATTAAATTTCTCTTTAACTTTGGAATGCACCTTACTTAATGTAGTAGCCAATGATTCCCATTCTACAACTTAATCTTGATTCTTCCCTTTCCAACAATTTGACAGGGTTCGTTATCTCCCAAATAAACCAGCCCAAAATCCCCTTGGACATAATCAAGAAAATAACTTCTATGAGGCGTAGCATGAAATGAAGCCCCTAAATCTAACACCCAAGAATCATCAGCATTATCAAGTGAAAGAATCAAAGCATCCTCATCATATTTATTACTTATCACATTTTCCTCTTTATTGCCTGCCTTTTTGTCTCCTTTATTTTTTTGAGACCAACAATCTTTCTTTAAATGACCCGGCTTACCATAGTACCAACAATCCCTCTTGTCTCTAGATTGGGACCTTTTGTCCTTTGATTTTCCTCGTGACTTCCCATGACTTCCATAATTGTTTCCTCTCTCTTTTGTTCTGCCCCTACTTTCTGCATTCAAAAGACTACCTGATGTGGATGTTCCACCTGAGCTTTTTCTATGAATTCCCTCGCTCAAAATAACACCAACAACATTATCAAATTTCAATGCATTCAAACCAAAAATAGAATTGCTAACAACCATTACCAAGCTATTCCAATTTTCAGACAAAGAACACAAAATCAAAAGAGCCCTAACTTCTTCATCAAAGTTTACATTTACAGAAGTTAATTGACTGGTAACCATATTAAACTCATTCAAATGATCAACAAATGACCCACCTTCTACCATTTTCATATTAAATAAATGCTTCATAAGAAATACCTTATTCAAAGCAAAAGGATTTTCATATAATTTCTCTAGGGTTTCCATCAACTCTTGAGTTGTCTTTGTTGTTGTAATATTGAATGCCACCAATTGTGCTAGGCACAAACGAATGGATCCCAGTGCCTTTCTGTCCAGAAGATTCCAATCCTCATCAGTCATTGTTGCCAGTTTCTTGGCTATTCCTTCTAATGGCCACAATAAATCCTTTTGATAGAGGTAGTCCTCCATCTTCATCTTCCATAATTGATAGTTCTGCCCATTGAACTTCTTAACCTTCAACTTACCCTTGTCTGCCATTTCTCCCACTCAACCATGAGACTCCCACTCAATCGTGAGACCTTCTTGCAGAGGATAACTAAAAACAACTCACTTTGATACCACTTTTTAGGGTTAGAAGGAAAATATATAACAATTAAATGCAGATTTAATCAATAAAATAGAGAAATAAAACACATAAAAAAATTAACAAAAATAAGACAACAAAGAGAATTTAACGTGGTTCACTCAATCCGGGCTACATCCACAAAACCGCAACCATCCAATGATTTTATTATCCAGTGCAAAACATATTACAATATCATAAAAAATTCCCTACTACAACCCCCCATCCCAATTGCTTATAACAAGATTTTTAGAAGCTTCCAAAATTAGGGTTCTACAAAGTTGGTTTTTTTCTTTTTTTGGCGACGAAGAGAAAAATAGGGATTTTTTTTTTCTCGAGGTTTGCCACCCTTGAACTCTCACTTTTCAAAAAGGATACATGAAGAGTGTACACTATAGCATGATTACTCACCACATACCAACAATCTCCCACTTGGAGACTGATCAGGCTCCACACCAACACAAAAAGGAGAGAAGTTCACTTCAAAGTTGGAGATCTAGTCTTTAGATCATTTGAGGAAGGAAAGACTCCCTAAAGGGAAGTATTCAAAGCTATAGATGAAGAAGATAGGGCCATGTAGGGTGGTTCATAAATTTGGAGAAAATGCATATGAGACAGAACTCCCTCCTAGAGTTGCTATCTCTCCCTTTTTTAATGTTTCTGACTTGTACCCTTTTAAAGCGGCTATGATTGCAGGTAAAGATGCAGGTACATCAGAGCTTCTAGATGAAGATTGGATTAGAGATTTTCCACCAAGTCAACCATTGAAGCTATAGTGCATTTTGGATACCAAAGTAGCCAAAAGGACAAGGAACAAAGTGTATTATCAGTATTTGGTGAAGTGGCAATTCCTTCCTATGAAGGATGTGACTTGGATGACAGAGGAAGACATCAAAAAGCATGGTGCAACAGTTGAAGATCTGCTCTCAAGTGGAACTTGAGATTTTGTTTTCCCCAGGAGTATGGTGTAGGGGCACCTGAGTCTTCATGATGTAAAGGGGGGTTAAATGTTAGTTTTGTGTGTTTGAGCCACTTTTTGTTTGTAATAAGGTATATTGAGACCATGTTTCATGTTTTAGGTTTATTTGAGCCATGTGGGGTCGGTTTTAGGAAAAGATGTCAAGTTTTGCAAAAAAGTTGCACAAGCAACTTTCCATTTTTGTGTGTAAAGGAAGTTGAACCATTAGGATTCAAATGGTAGTTGGAAAATGGTTGGTTTTGGCTTGTAAGTGTTTAAATATGCTTGGTTATGGCCGAGGCAAGGTTCTGCTGATGTTTTTGGAGATCAAACAATAAAATAAACTCTATTTTCTGCATTTTCCATTGTTTTCTTAATGCTACACAGGGTAGTATGGCTCCGTACGGCCTGTAAATGTTATAATTGGTGTTGGGATTGATGAAGGATTGAGTCTTATATCTTTTGAAATTGATCTCATCAGTTTTCATTAAATTTGAAGGGAGTTAGAGCAATTTTTCTAAAAATAATTTGAAACCCTAGCTAGTGAGGGTTTTGATAGAATAAAATGAATTTTGGCCCATTCCACCAGTGAAAAATCCTGAGAATCGATGGAATGGATATAGGTAGGGTGATTTTAAGGTTCTTAATGTTTTCAAGAGCAGGGGATGGAGTTGGGTGCGATTTTGATGCTACCCTAGCCTAATATCATCATGTATTAGGCTTAGGAGTTAGATAAACTTAAGGTTTGGTGGAAAAACTATTTGGTGATTGTTCTAGTTGATGAAAATTGTGTTTATAGACCCCATGTGACATGATGGAAGCCTTGGAGTGAATTTTTGTAGTTTGGAGATATCATATCATATTGTTGCTCTGTTGTTTAGGCCTAATTAGGCCTAATTGGAGCGTAGCAGTCCAAATTTGAGGGTTTTGTTCCAAAGGAACCCTATTTGAAAATTTGATATGTTTCTAAGGGGCATAAAGTGTATCTGGAATGGTGTTCATATTATTTTTTTGAAGTCTTTCTAGAAGTTATGTTGAAAAACCCCTATTTCAAGTACTACTAGGAGAATAGAAGGATTTGAGAGAAAACCACCAAGTTAGGGTTCTAGAAGTGAAAATTTTGTTTGATTGAGTTTGTGTTGATAACCTCCACCCTACTTTGCATCACTAGCCTAGGACACATTCCTTGGAAAATTAAGTGTTGTGTAATTTCATTTATGAGTATCGAGTTTTATCCCTTGGAATTTGTAATAAATTAGGCTTGGATTTGAAATAAGGGGGCCAATTAAGCTCAATTAAACCTCAATTAATTAATAAAGCTCTAGATTAGTGTGAAAGTGTAAAGATACACTTTACAACACCCTAAATAAGGCACCATTAAGTCCATTTTATTAAAAAGGGTCCTAAACTTAATGTGAATGTGTAAAACACATTACAACACTGAATCAAGGCAACATTAGGCTCATTTATTATTGATTATTCCCAAATTAAGGAAAATGGATACTTTTTTCTTTACTAAAACTAACACCAACACCGTACATGGGAAAATTTAAACTATTAAAGTAAATAAGGTACCTTTGGGCTTCAACTATTCCACACTTGAAGCTTAGGGCATCCCTACTTCTGGTGTTGATGCTAGTACCTCTTCTGGTGCTGGTGCCCGTTCCTTTAGTGGCACTGGTGCTAAGCACTCTGTCAGTGTGAGTGCTAGTGGTCCTGCTAGTAGTTCAGCTAGTTATACCTCATCGACTGATCCTATCCTCATTGCTCTTTTACAAAACATGGGACATATGCAAAATAAACTAAGGAACTTGGAAAACTCGGCCTCCTAACCTATGTCAAAATTTTTGTCATTGTAGTCCTCTTTCTATTGCTATTCTAAACACTCATATCCCTCAAGGAGTTGAGATTCTAAAATTTGAAAATTAAAATGGCCATGGAGATCCGTAGATACATGTCTCATCCTTCAATGCCATGTGTATTGATTTCTTCCATAATGATGCACTCTTGGCCAAGGTATTCCCACATTCTCATAATGATACCATTTTGGGATGGTATTGTGGTCTAACTGGTAATTCTATTTTCTCTTTCGATTAGTTGCTTAATTAGTTTCTTCAGTAGTTCCAGGCCAACATTGGGCTGAAGATTGCATTCAACAATCTCTTTTTATGCAAGCAGGGGAATCATGAGAATTTAACTAATTTTATAGCTTAGGATCAGTCCATATTTTCTCAAGTTTCTTATCCTTTGCCTAATTTTGATGTTCAAAAAGTGCTTATCGAGAACTTGTTGCCTTCACTGCAACAAAAGTTTATTTTCATGAAATATCCATATTTTTCACATCTGTGTGTTGTCTTGTCAGAGTACCATCAAATAGTTGTCCAGTACGGGGATTCATCCTCACACTCCCATTAGGATGGTTAGTCAGTCATGTTAGTATTTGGTAATAACAAGGCTGTGGTAAACATGGTGTCTATTCCAACAGATAAAAAGGATGTGGAAGTCCCATTTGTTGTGATCCTAGAGTCTGCATTATTCAGAGTGAGGCTAGGCATTATTCCATGACTAGCCTCCATGAATGGAATCACTTATGTGGTCCATAAATGTATTATTTTTTCCCATGAGGGTACCATGTAAGTTGTCCAAGATACTAGATACTAGCCACTAGTAGCACATGTGGGCTTCTCTCTTGACCACTTTTAGCCCACCCTAGTCGGACCTCTCCCTCCTAGGGGAGATATTTTGTATAGAGCTTATTGCAAATACAAGATTGGGGACTTAGTGTCGAAGGTTGGTTTTCCCCTGTCTCCTTATGTTGTTTCTCTGAAGGCCTACCTACGTGTACAACAACATGCTTCATCTATTGCCCCTCCAAAAGGGAAGGATAAGCTTTCTCTTGTCCTTGAGCCTTCCCCTTCTAGTTCTTCTTCTACACCTTCAACTTCCTTTTCCTAGCCCTTGGCAACATCTTTTATTCCTACTACTGTGCATAACATAGGAAAAGGAAAAGTGACCATCCTAAAGAAGTCAAAGCCCAAAGTTTTTTAGCTTCCTATTTTACCCACAATGCCCTAACCCAACTTGTATGGCAAGGGGAAGCATTCTCATGGGTTTGTTCCTACATTTCAACCTTTGTGGCCTCTGCCTATTCCTCCACCTACTCCCAAAGTAGGGAAAGGAAAGAGGCTCATCGCTAAGACATCTGTCTATGTTTCTACTTTTGTGCCTCCTCTTCTTGCTCCTCCTAAGGAGACCACCCTTCCACTATTGATGGTTACAGAGTTTTCCCCTATGGTAGAGCAGGAGCCCCTGGCCGCTTCTCAGTACATGTATTTTAGCTCCCACATCCAATGTAATTGGCTTGCATGCAAGTGTAAGTGTCAGTGAAAGGATCTAGCTAAGGAGAATGTTGCTTTATAGAAGAGTGGGGAGGAGACTGTTGTTTTTGTGTCTGTTCCTTTTGTTTTGGTTCCTTTTGCTTTTTTATTTTCTTCTTCCTCAGTTTCCATCTCCTTAGTTCTTCTTTCGACTTCATTGGAAAACCCCGACGAACCTCACCCCAAAAGGGTGTAGGTGTTCATCGTTCCCTTAACAAAGCCTCCCCTTCTTACTTCTCTCCCTAATATTATTCCTTTCTCACAACCTATGGACATTAATCACACAAAGGTGGTGTCCTCTATGGCTCTATCTCCCTCTTCTTCTACTCCTCCTTCATCTATAGGTATTTTTCATCCTCTAATGAAGCGTAAGTTTGAGGATGACCTCATCTCAAGTGATGTTCATAAGAAATTTTAATCTCCTCTTGAGTCTTGTTCTACTTTGGTTTACATCATCCTTGTGATGGAAGTGATCCCCTCATCCTCAGAGTTTATCATTGCCCCTTTTCCCAAGGTCAACAATAACTCTCAATTGTCTTGTCCTCCTCTTGCTCAGTTGACACATGACACTCCTAAAAAGTGCATGTTCAACTCGTTGGAGGACATTCTAAATCTGTCCCCGATCTTTGCAAGATTGATGACGAAGACCTTGAGGGGCCTTCTTCCTTAGCCCTTGTTGCAGGCGAGTTGGTAGGTACCACCCTAGCTATCCCTCCCCTCCATGCTCATCCTCCCTCCCCATATAATGATTTAGATTAGGAGTAGGATGACCTGCTAGTGAATTCAAATTAGGGTGCACCCTCTTCTACATCTTTTTATTAGTTTTCTGTGATTGTTTGTGTTCCCCCACGCTTGTCTATATTTGTTTGTGCTCTCACCTAGAGGACCCTTGCTACCCTTGTAGGTGCTTGGATACAGGAGAGAAACTTTGTCATGAACTTCTTCTATTTGTCTCATCATTCCTCTGTGTTGTAAATATTGAATTTTTACATTGGGGACGATGCAAAGTGTTGGGGAATTTAGGCCTCTTCCTTGTTGACCCAATTTAATTTTTTTTGATTTATCTTCATTTGTTTTTCTTCACATTTTAATACATTTGGGGGGTGATGACAGTTTATATATATTATACTATACTTATCTATCTATATCTATGAGTATTTCTGACCTCGAATAATCAGATCTCCTCGTGCTCTTGATTTCTTCATCTCTGCTTTTCTTCTTCGTGATGTTGTGGTTTCCATGTGTTGTCCTTCATATGTGTGAAAATATTCCATGAATACATATTTCCAAATATCTCATGCCATGACATCTCTTATCTTTCTCTTCTCTCCTTAGAATGACATGTGCTCCTCTTTGTAGCACACATCATTCTAGGGGGGTCTCTTATATTTGCTTAATTTTCAAAAATGTGTATTCTTTCAAAAGGATTTCTTGATGAAAGAATCCCTTGATGATTTTTTTTTCAAAATCTATTTCAAAAGGATTCCTTGATGTCTTATGTCTTGATGTATTATATCTTGGCGTCTAGCTTGGGGGAAACTTGACTAGACCCATCTTGTCTTTTATGTGACTGTCTTGCAACACAGTTTACAATAGCCACATGCCTATATGATTATTGTATGGAATTTATCCATGCTAGCCATACCTATTAGTGTTTTCTTTATCTGATCAGATTGTCTTGTCTTGTGTCTATGGAATTTTTTATCATGCTTATTATTTTTTTCCTAACATGTTTGTATGCAGCTAACATGTTTATCATGAGATTGCAGCTAGATTTTTAGGATCCAAGACCCATGTCATCTTCACATTTTTTTGAAGCTCCTCCCACGTCAGGTATACTATATCGAAGGTTTGATTCCTCTCTATTTTTGGTATATTCTCTTTAATCTCTTTCTACTTTAGCTCACACATTCTTTGACACATATGCTCGCTAAAGTGGGGGTAAAATGTTATGGCATAAAATTGCACCCATATGCTATTTCCAATTACACCACCCTTACTTTAGCCTTATAAATCGATACTGCTAAATCCAACCGTCTAAGCCTCTATTCCTATATGTACCTTATCATTTTCTATTGGTGAGGGAATTTTGAATAGGATGCTTTCACACCACGTGAACACCCTAAACAGATTCCTAGGTTAGTGGATGTTGGGACATTACATTTCCTGTCACCCATGAAGTGTAATGCTCCCTGTGACTGTGAACTCACCCAAAAATGGCTCTTTTTCCTCCAAACTTCCATTTTGAACATATATTCTCATTCCATTAAAGAAGAATCACATTCTACTCACTTCTTCTACTTCATTCTTGCTTTACCACTCTTCCATTCTCTCTACACCATTATTCTTGTAGGTTTCAAGCTCTTGGCACTACACTCTTATACAATCATCTTGCATCCTCAAAGTTCTCATCCTTTCTCTCAGCTTCTTCAGGCTTGTCGTAGGGAGGGTAATATTTATCTTATTGCATTATCATCTTTATAGTTAGCATATTGATTGTCTTTGCATTTCTATACATCTTGTATATTACTTTCTTTATCATTATTTCTATATTGTGGTCTATTTGGCTATCTATGGAGGTAGAAACACCAAAGTGGGGGTTTGATTGAGGCAAGCCCTGAAAAGCAGCACCAAGATTTTCTTATTTCCATGTGTTTAGGATCTTGTTCATGAGGAGCTTGCAAGATGTTGGACCTATTGTGAGTTACATGCTTCTTCGTTTTACTCATTATTTTGTTCATAGTTAGTTTACTTATCATTTAAAGTATTCTTCTTGTTGTACTTGCTTACTTTTCATGCATTTCTATAATTTTTTTAATTGTCAGATTCCATCATTTGGATTGCTAGCATGTCCCAAGTGTTTCTGGTTGTGGATTCTACTCTATGTTCGTACGAGATGCCAACACGTCTCTAAGATGACTACATGTCACATTTTCATCCCTCTCACACTAACGTTCTCTGGTTGAGAGTCTTTCAGTCTATTTCCTGAGACCTTTATGGTCTGTTCACCTAGTTTCTGAAGTCCTCCATCCTAAAATCCCAAAAACATAGTCTATCTTTTCTTTCATTTGCCACCTCGTCTTTTAAGCTTTGTCATTGAGGTGATCGAGGGCCATTCAATCCCTTTAGACCCTTCTTGTCTTGGTACTTGGGAGTAGAAAATCCCCTCCTTGACAATAGAAAATACGAATTTATCCTCCAAATAATAAAGCTAGATATTATAATGTGGTGAAATGCAGTGGCTTTTACTATCTCCCATTGAAAATTCTAAATAGCAACATGATTTGTCTGTACTTTGCTAACTCCAAAGAACCATTGTGGTACATCTTATCATTTGAAACTTGAATCATGCATACCTTTCATTTATATCTGACTATCCTCCAAGTCGCAAGATCACATCTTCAAATGCAGAGAAATACAAAGCATTCCTTTGACTCTTTCAAGATGCAACAACATTGTACTATTATCTTCACTCTGCTAGCTCTAGAATCTTTTGTGATAACTTTTATACACTAAAATCAGGAACATAAATTCTTCACACCTATCTCTACCTAAATTCCAAATTGCAAGGCCATATCTTCAAATGGGGAGGAATGCAGAGCATTCTACCATCTTCATTTTACTAGCACTAGAATATTCTGTGGTAACTTTCATGCACTGAAATTAGGAACATACATACTTCACACCTGTCTCTATCTAACTTCCAAACCGCAAGACCATATCTTCAAATGTTGTGGAATGCAGAGCATTCTCCCAAGCTTCTTCCTATGCCTTTGACTGTACGAAACAATACATAATTTCTTTCAACAATGCTTTACATCAAAGGACAAAGAATACAACATTCACATTCCCATAGACAACAATTACAACTCTGATTTCATCACATGCAACCTTCCACATTACAAATTTGTTGACATCAATGACAACACATGCAACAATTTAATGTGGAAATACATTTTGTCATTATTTGAGAGGTACAACTAGTGGATGGTGTAAGATTAGAACTTAGAATCAAAGCTTAAATCATGGACAACCACAAAAATCATTAGATTTAAACTAACAATCATAATCTATCAATGACGTACGAAATGAAAGAAATGCAATAAATATGAAAACTCAAGAAAATAATATACCTTTTCTCATCCATATCATTTTACCTTCATTGTCCTTCTCCACCTTTCTTTTCAAGTAGATGTTGTTGCTCTCAGAATTGCATGCACATTTTCAATAAGCTTAGGATGATGATGACTGCAAGATTTTGAAGTTCATGGTTAGCTTTGAAAGAAGATGAGAGTTGTATTTATAGAATATGCAAGCTCAATTGATGTCTAGGATTGGATAGAAGATCGATGGATGAGATTGTAGGAAAGAATGGGAAAGTTACCATTTTAATTCAAAAAAGGATAATAATGAATTATCTAATTAAAATGATGGAAAATGGTGCACATGAAATTTCTAATTTCCTGCTTAGTTAACTGATGATGACTGAAGAAGTTTCTAAAATGAAGGAAAGTTAATTGGTGAGAGAAGATTTAGATTCTAAAATGAGATGAAGTTAACTAATGAGAGAAGATTTAGATTCTAAAATGAGATGGAGTTAACTAATGAAAGAGGAGGAGTTGACTGGAGAGAAAGAGGAGTTAAGAAATAGTTAACTGGAAGAAAAAATAGAAATATGAAAGAGAGAAATATGGTAAGTCTTAATAAAAATAAATAAATAAAATTTATTTATTGCTATACTCATATGAATAACTAAATAAATTAACATATTTATTTAATTATAGAATAAACTAAGGATTATGTAATTAAATAATTAAATTACTTAAGAGGAAGGTTAAATAATTATTTGATTATAAGTGAAAGAGGAAGGATTGAATTGGGGTTAGAAGAAAGGGGTTTAATCCTAATTAGGTTAGATGAAAATTAGTAGAAAAAATGTCATTGCAAGCATGGGGTAATTTTTAGTGTCTACATTTTTCCCCTCTTTGAGACAATGTGATTTTTAGCATTGTTTAAAAATATTTGAGAAGTTATGGCCCAGTGTGCTCTGGTGACAATGGGATAATATGGTGCCCCCTTGGGGAATCAGGTGAAAATAAAAAAATTGAGCCAAATTTACCAACAAGCTAGAAGAAAAGGTTGGTAAGAAGTGAAGAATGGTTAGCTTGGTCGGAATTGGATATGGATAAGCTTGAGTGAAATTGATGGAGATTGGAAATGGGTTGATGGATAGACTTTGAGCTTTTATTAGTGCACAATTATCATCATAGAGCATTTTATTTTATAAATGGATAATGTACACCAAGGTATGGAAAGACCAAGGTGCTAAATACTATCCCTTTGCGTAGATAGACACATTGTAGACAAGGAGTGCCATGACTCATACTAATGGCAACATAACCCTGTTGAAATATGTGGAGTAACCACAAAGCATGTCGATCCTGATGCAAGAAAGTGATAGATGACCTTTAACTTACATAGGATGTTTTTGTTATGCCATATGGAACTTAATCAAACCCAAGGAACTTAGTTTCCCCAACAATATTGTTAAGACAAACTACAAATAGAAATCAAAAATTAAAAATCATTATCCATCCTCGCTCCTCTAATCACTTGTGGATATCCTTGAGTAGCATAGGAACATGACAAAAGATAAATCAAGTAAAAGATAAGAATCGTTGGACCAAACAAGTCAATAGCCATTTAGATCTTCTTGCCAAAGATAAGTGATTCTTGATAAGATTCAAAGGATCATGTCTGGTTTTAGGAATGAAACATCTCGTATAAGATGTCAAGTTTGGTTTCGGTGATGCAACATCCTATATAAGACAAATTATAGATGATAAAGATAGATGAAATTGATTAGGAAATTGATCAGTTAGGTGTGAATACTAGTTTGGTAGTTCACCTATTATTTTATGATTTGTTAAGCTCAGTGTTTTGTAAGGTATTTTGATTGTGTCTGATCAAAGTGTCAATCTTAGCAAGGGACAATTTATTATGGAGGGCATACTAGGATGGGTTTAAATTTTATTATGGATTGTGAATTGTGATTAGTGATCATGATGGTGAGATCCTAATGGAGTGATCATTATAATGTATACTCTAATATTATGCCATAGATCCTCATTTAAAAACCTAGGTTGAGGATTGCCCCCAGTCAGGTATAGGACCAGTTATTGTGGAAAGAATTAGGTGGATTGGCTTTATTATGAATGGAATGTAGGGTGAGTGATGCTAAACATAAACCAATCTTAGGCCATGAGAGGTGTGACAAGATTTATTATGGTTGTATGGGGGAAAGTGGGATTTTTTTATGAAAGAGCCTATGCTAGGATTATTGTGGATGGAGTGAAAAACTAGATAGAATGATGATAGATGGGAGAGCAATGACCTACTACACATGGTGCATGTTTGCTAAGTTTTAAACATGGTACTTACTCAACACACCATTGAAGTGGTTTTCACTATAGGCCAAATTATTTCTCTTTACCTTTTTTCTTTTTTCCTTTTTTGTATTTTTTATTATTTATTATTTTTTTATATTTTTTGAATTTTTTTTTAAATTTTTCACTTTTTTTTGTATTTTTTGTATTTTTCACCTTTTTAATATTTTTTTGGATAAATGAGATTTGATGATGCTATGATCATGATGTGATGAGGCGTGATAGATGGAGATTGACGGTATGATGGGGATGATGGAGGATGCTTTATACAACATATGTAGGGAGCTCAGGTATGATCCCTAATGTGCACACTACAAGGGCTGTCATGCTTCACACAAAAATGGGTTTGAGCAACCTTTGGATTAAAGCACATGAAGGGGTCACCATTAAAGGTCCATCAAGATACATCACCAAGGGGGGTGGAATGATAGGATGAATGTATGGATATGGGTGGATTTGGTAGAGTTTATGGATTATGTGAAGATGAGGAGGATGAAGACTTAGGAGCAACAAGCTCATTTCTTGATATTTTGCTTGGATAGATGCCCTAGTTATTTGGGAGGAAGGGGCATGATTGGATATTAATTTTTTATTTCTTTTATTTTTGGCTTTTATTTTTCATTGTCTAATAGATTTTAATTTTGATTTTGACTAAAGGACTTTTCTTTTCTTTTGCTTTTTTCGTTTGATTTTGGATCTCTTTTTGATAAAGTCTTTTGTATTTTGTATTTTGTATTTTTGATTTATAGATTTATTCTTTTTGGATGATACTTGTTGATCCATGTCTAGGAGGTGGATGGATGTGGATGATTTGTATTTGTTGGATGAAATGGAAAGGATATGTGATTCATGGAAAAGGTTAGCGATGCACTCGATAGATTCTTCATGACTATCCTTTTCAACACTATTCATGTCAAAGAAGGCTTACACATCCTTAATGAGTTGGAAAGAAGGATTAGTAGAGGTAGCATTATGAAATGCATAACCTAACCTAAGATGTGTGAGGTGGAAGGATGATAGCTCATGAGATGGAGTGAAAGGGAGAGGATCATGAGATGGAAGGGGATGATCTTGGATGTACTTAATGGGATAATGATCAAAGAGTGGATTATCATGCATATCATGATCAAATATGGGATTATCATGGACATCAAAATGTTGGGATGAAATGAATGGTGGTGAAAACTTGATATGTAAGACTTAGCTCATATTATCTAATACCCAGGTCTTTGATCTCAGCCTTGATCTTCGAGGGAGTGCGAGAGGAAAATATCGATAAAGGATCAATGCAGGAAGATGAAGATAGTGATACGATGTTGGAAGGACAATATTGTGAAAGGTCATAACTGCTTTGTAAAAACTTATAATATTGGAATGGATTGGGATTAACATGTACAGTCACTTCAATTCTATTGTTAGGGAACTTTATCATTTATGGTATGTGGAGGGGATGATCTTTATGGCATGAATCCATGGACGGTCGAGGGGAAGATTATACAGAAGGTCTAGGCCCAAGAATTGACATATGTATTTTCAATTTCTAGATCAACTCTGATAAGAAGGGTGATAAGACCCTTGAAAGAACACTCTACATCATCATAGGATCTTATGATTATCCTTTTTGATACATCAATGCATACTTCAGAGAATCCCAATATGGTGACCAATTTTAGAGTACAAATATTTAGGCCTACTCCACCATCTACCAAAACTCGTTTGATTTTATATTTTTGATAAAGACAAAAAGATGGAGGGAATCATTATGGTGAGGCTTAAGTGAAGGGACATCATGCTCTATAAATTTAATATGGTGGGTGGTAGCAAGATATCCTACCATGGCCTGAAACTGGTTGAAATTTAAGTCAGTAGGAATTGAGAAATCTTGTAGAGCTTTATCCAATATACCCTTATGAGCAAGGGATATGCACAGTAGCTCTAGAATGGATATTTATGCAGGTGTCTTCCCTAGATGATCCAAAAGGTTATATTGGTTTGTCGGTTGAGATTTGGAAGTGGCCCCTTACAGAGTCACTTTGGATCTACGTGTGGTAATTAGACATTCACAATTCTTATTCTTGATGGTTATAGTTGAGATATTATGGTCAGCCTATTGGATATGGTTGACTGTGTATTCATAGGCAACATTGGTGTAGTTGGTATTATTTTTTGTATTAGACCCTGAACTAGAGGCTTTACCTTGTCCATGTTTTTGTAGAGGGTCTTTGAATATAGTATGATTAGTATTAGAGGATCCAAGAAAATTATCAATCACTATATCTCCTTACTTTATAAGATTTTGAATGATGTTCTTGAGTTTAAAGCACGTAGAATTTTTATGTCCCTTGGTCCTGTGATATTCATAGAAATCATTATCATTCCACCAGGCCAGTTTGAAAGGTTATGGGTCATAATGTCTTACTTCTGGAAGTTGAATAATGTTGGATTGTAGAAGATTCTTCAAAGTTGATTCAATTGGTTCCCTTAGGGGCGTGTATTTTCGTCTTGGATTTATGTTAGTCCTTGGAGGACCACATTGTGTGTTTTTCTGAACTGCATTTATCGATTGTTCATGAGTTTGTGATTGGTTTTTATTTGATCAATGCATCCTATATGTGGAGTTTCCTTTAAGACTAACAATATAATGATCCTTGTTTACCATTTGGTATCCATAATGCCATCATTTGTTAGATTTTTGTTTTGTGACCAAAATTTAAATTTGTCATTTAACATGCTTGGATTGTTGTTGGACTCTTTGAAGATATTTACGAGTCTTTGTGTAATAAGGGATTTCTTGATAGTGATACCATTCTCAATGACTTCATCAAATGTGTTGGAACAATGGACTCAAAGATGAAACATCAATTTTGAATTAAGGTTTTCCACAAAAATCTGAACCAATTATTTTTCTAGTATGTGGCAAGAATATTTACTTGCAAGATTTCTCCATCTCTATAAGAATGAAGAAAAATATTCCCCATCTTTTTGTTTGGTGTTACATAAGTTTATTATGGATATATCTTGCTCAATGTTAGAGGAGAAGTGTGTAACAAACTTTTCAACTAATTTATTCCAAGTGCTTATGCCAGGAGGTAGATGAGCGAACCATTCTATAGCTTGTCCTCCAAGGCTACATGGGAAAAGGTGCATCAGGTATGTGTGATCATATGTAATATCTAGACAAGTTGTGTGAAATTCCCTAACATGTTCTATAGGATCTCCTTTCCCCTTGTATTTGTCAAATTTTGGTACTTCAAAGTTTTTGGGAAAGGTGGCATGGATATACTTCTATCAAATGGGTAAGGACATAAGTCCTTGACTATGTATTTCTTTTTGGTTCTAGTAACCTACATGTTTATGATCTATAGTTACAGGCTTTGCAATTGATGAGCCAATATCTCCATTGGTGATGGTGGTACAAGAGCTAACAATTTCTTCAATTCAACCTTGACCAATAAGGAAATATGTGGGTGCATCTTCCTTAGCTTTTACTTGAAAGGTTTCACATTTGAAAGATGAGGCAAATGATGAAGGAATAACTCAAGGTATATTATGGACATGTTAGCATAAGACCATGCAAAGTTGATTTATCGTTCAAATAAGAAACTGATGAAACTCAGATTTTCCTCATCTATTAGTGAAGCTACAAAGTGTGTAACCTTGGGATACTCGATTGTACTGATATTTATGTCCTCTAATTTTTCCACCAATAGTGGAGATTTTTCTTGATCGATAGGGATTAGATCCAACCTTCCATCCTTGGGTGCCTCAGAGAGGTTTTTGCTCTCAAATACATCCTTTATTTTTAATTTTTCCTAGTCTAGAGATGCCTTTCAGTTTTCACCTAGAGACCTATTCTTTTTAATTTTTTAGTTTTTTGACTAGAAGGCAGAGTAGAATCCCAAAATTAGGTAGTAGAGTCTATGTCTATAGTGAATCTAGGTTTGTGATCCCCCTAAGGTATTCTCTCTTGAAGTCCCATAAACTTAGCTATGACTTCATCATTTTAAAAAATGTCTAAACTCGGTGGACCTTGTTGATCCCAATTGATTGACTATGGATGGATTAGAGGAATGTTATCATTTGTGTTAGCAAAGCTCAAGAATGAAGTACATAAGGTACAAATTGAGGAATCAACAAGGTCCTAAAATTTTTCTATCCAGGCTCGACCATGAATTTATTGGTTCTTAGGAGGGTTGGTGTCAGTACTATTCCTAGATGTGTCGACAACTTAAAAAAAATTGGCTTCTTTATTTTAAGTATGAGGAGTGTTCAATTTTAGTGGTTTATACCCAATCCCTTTGTTCTTTGGTAATTTGTTAAGCAGGATAGACTTTGTCATTCCCTATTTTTGTGCTTCAAGACACTGTGACCATCATAGCATTTTTGTTTCATGATATCAAAACCTTTTCCATACTATTCAAATGGTAACTAAGCATGTATTTCGTCCTCTTCATCTTTATAGATCCAAGTAGAGAGGTCTTCATCTATAGAATCCTTTCCTAGTTCACCCCACTTAGTGAAGGTAGTAGGAGGTTGATATTGAATGTTACCTTAGGATCTTTTTGGATATGGTATGGCTTACCATAATGTTTTGGTGAGGTTGACAACTTACCAACACATAATAAGTTTTTAATATTATCTTCACCACATTTGTCATCTTGAACTTGGAACTTACTTTCAAGAAATGATATAGGTGGAGATGGAGTGTTGGATAATGATGTAGGGTTGATGTAATGGGATGAGATACATGGAGAGGCCTCATTATTTATAGGTTCTTGATGCTCAGGGGTCCCTTTCAGATTGTTAGAATATTGGAAAGGATTAGGATCACTTGATATGGTAATCTCAATTTCTTTATAAGGTAATTTCAAGCACCGATGATAGGTGGATGAAACAACCCTCATGGTGTGAATCCATGGGTGACCAAGGAGAAGATTGTAAGGAAGGTCCAGGTCTAGAACTTGGAAGACTGTATCTTGAATATCAAGACTAACTCTTATGGGAAGGACAATAATTCCCTTTGAAGAGAACTCTACATCATCATATGCTCTTATAATGATTCTTTTTGATACATCTATACTTGCTTAAAAAAATACCATAGTAGTGACCAATTTTAGTGTATAAATGTTAAGGCCTACTCTGCCATTTATTAGAACTTGTCTAATTTTGTGCTTATTGATATATACTTCAAGATGTAGGGGTTCATTATGACAGGGCTTCTATGAAGTAAAATCATGTTTTATGAAAGTAATGTGGTATGTGGTAGCTAAGAACCCTACCATGGCCTAAAATTGGTTAACGTTTAGGTCTATGGGAATCAAAGAATTTTATAAATATTTATCTAACATAGATTTTTTCTTAGGGGATGTATGTAATAGTTCAAGAATGGATATTTGAGAAAGGGTTTTCTCTAGATGATCCAAAAGTTTATACTGAGTCATTAGTTGAGATCTTGGGGTGGCCCCTTACAGAGTCACTTTGGATTGACGAGTGGTAACTGTGCACTTAGGATTCTTGTTCTTAATGGTAATGGTAGAAATGTTTTTTATCAATCGGTTGGATACTATTCACCATGTGTTCATAGGCAACACGAGTGTAGTTGGCATGGTCCTTGGTGTTCCCTGAATTGGAGGTTTTTCCTAGTCCATGATTTTATAAGGAATCTTTGAAGATGGTATGATCTGTATTTGTAGATCCCAATGGATTATAAATTGGTATGTCCTTGTTCTCTAGAAGGATTGAATAACATTTTTGAGTTTGAAGCATGAAGAGTTTTTGTGCTGTTTGGCCCTATGATACTTGCAAAAGTCATTATCGTTCCACCAAGATGATTTGAAAGGTCCCAGGGTTTGTAGTTTCTTATTTCAAGGAGTTGGATCATGCTTTATTGCAACAACTTCTTTAAAAATGACTCAATTGATTCCCCTAAGGGTGTGTATTTTTGTCTTGGCTAATTAGTCCTCAAAGGACCATGTTGTGTATTGTTCTAAACTGCACTTGTTGTTTTCTCATGATTTTGTGGTTCGTGATTGTTGTTTGATGTTGAAGGTCCTTTAAGACTAATGACAAGGTGAGATTTGTTCACCACTTTTGCATCTACTACACCATCATTCAACACATTATTGTTTCATGACCATAATTTGTTTTTATCATTGGAAGTGCTCGGGTGATGGTTATTCTCTTTTAAAAAAATCACCAACCCTTTTCCAATGCAAGATTTCTCAATAGAGAGACCTTTGTCAATTACCTCCTCAAATGTGTTTGAGAAATGAATTTGGAGATGAAATGTTACTTTTGAATTAAGGTTTTCCACAAAGATTTGTACCAATTTCTTTTTCAGAATATGGCAAGGAAATTTACTAGCAAGGCTTCTCCATCTCTATAAGAATGAAGCGAAAGTTTCTTCATCCTTATGTTTTGTTTGCATAAGTTTATTATGTTTATGTCATTTCTGATGTTGTAGGAGAAATGTGCTACAAATTTATTAGCCAATTCACTCCAAGTCTTGATGCTAGGAGGTGGGTGAGCAAATCATTCTAGTGCTTGTCCCCCAAGACTTTGTAGAAAAAGTTACATTAGGTACATGTGATCATAAGCAATGTCTAAGGAGGTTGTGTGAAATTTTCTAACATGCTCTATAGGATCTCCCTTCCCCTTATATTTGTTACAATAAAGTTTGTGGGAAATGGTGGCATGTATATGCTTCTATCAAATGGATAAAGACATAATTCCTTGATTGAATGTGTCTTTTTGTTTCCGGTAACTTGCATATTTGAAATTTTTTGTTGCAAGATTTGTAATTGTTGTGCTAAAATTTCTATTGGTGATGGTGCCGCAAGATATGTGTTTGTTTGTTGGTAATGTGTTTGACCACGTAAAGGGTTTATGAATGGGTTTGTGTTTTGATGATGTTTGGTTGAAGTGGAACCATGCATGTTTTGGTTGATTGTATTAAAGTGATGTTGTTGCATAAGTTTTGTTTTGGTGAAAGTAAGATGTGGATGCCGATTTTGGATTAGATGGTTGTTGAAAGTAAGATGTGGATGTCAGATTCATATTAAGTTGTTGTTGTGGAAGTTGGTTTAAATTTTGGTTTAGTTCAAAAAGTGATTGAGTCCGTGTTGGAGGTGTGTTTGTGTTCTGTGAAGTAGATGTTGTGTTCACCTATGGCACTAAAAAAAAGGGTTTGTCCTTCGATTTCTTTTTGGTGGATTTTGACTTATGGTGTTATGATTTATAGGTATCCAGTATTGGTTGGTTTTGCATTATGAAGTATGTTCCAAATGTAGGTGTGGGAGGTATATTTACATTTGTTGTATTAGGTGAGGTTTGTCCAAATGGTATGCTTGTATTCAATTGTTGTGATGTAGTGTTGTCTAATGGAGTTGTTGTGTTAACTGCACCTTGTACTTGAGATACAACATTTGATGTTTGTTCTATTATAGTGGAAGTGTCAAAATATGTAGGAAGTCTAGCTCTATTTTGTGCAAGTGACAGAAAGTACCTATCACGATCAACATATATGAGTTCTTCTAGTATATGCAATATGCAAGGATCTTGTGAAGTATCGTCAATTTTCTCTTGGGTTTAGATTTTATTCCACATTATACAAGGTAAAGTCCTTATCAAAAGATGGATGAGTTTGAGGTTGTACCTTTGGTTTTTCATTAGATGATGACCCAAAGTGCATGACACTAGTGGGATTAAAGGTATGGTCACTTGTGGGATCCATTTATTTTCTTTTTCTCTGTGATCTCATAACAACCATAAAAGAATTGTTTGAGATTTTCAAAAAAATTGGATTTTTTTGATGTTTTTGGAATTTTTATAATTTTTGACAGATGAAAACTAAGTATGAAATTATGCTATGTTTTTGCGATTTTTTGATTTTAAAGGATGCAAAAATGAGCATGGAATTCAAACCAAAATTTTGGGATTTTTTATTTTTTTTAAATGATGTTTGCAAATGCTATGATTTTGGATTTTTTGATTTTGATTTTGAAAAGGATATGTGACAAATTATGAAGGACCAAGGTGATCAAATGAAATACTTAAACCTCAAGAAGGATAAATGATTAAGATGATGGTTTAATAAAAGTTGAACCTTAATTAGACTCGTGAGTTATAGGTCCTACTTGTTGATGGGATAATGAGAGAGTAATGAGGTTTAAGATGTTCAAAAGGTAACTATGGATTGATCAATGATTTGATTTGTTCCCTAGTTTCAAAATATAAAGATGAAAATCTATGATGTTGGATGATGAATTTAGTTTAAAGGGTGCAATTTAAGCTAGGAAAAGTGGAAAAATGTTAAAAATGCAATACTACACTGGATAAGACTTTGGTTTTTGTTTCAAGTTATTGTGTAAAATCAGGTCTAAATTTTGTACTTTAAAAAATAAACCCTAATTTCTCTATGTAAATATATGCATCAAGGAATTAATAGATGTGGTATAGAAAAGACACAGGTGTGGTACAAAAATAAACATTTGCATCAAAGAACTATAATAGATGTGTGACAAAACTAGATAATTGCATGATAGTAACAAGTGTGGTACATATTTTGATAGTTGCAGTGATTTGATTTTTCTAGATTTTTTAAACAAATGTGTTACATAAACTAATAGTTGCGGTATAGAACATAATTGCGATACAAAACACAGTTGTAGTACAAAACATAGTTGTGGTATAAAAAAGTAGATGCGGTGCATAAATTAACAGATGCATCACTTTGATTTTGCAAATGTGTTACATAATATAGATGCGGTGCATAAGCTAACAAATGCATTACTCTAGCATTTTTCCTAGAATTAGGTGTTTCTAAGTGATTTTTCATGTTTGATGTTTTTAGATTTGAATAAAATACACTTGTAAAACATGTAGACAACATAAATAGCTAATTTTACTCTTTGACTCTTGGTAAACAAGGCTTAAGGCCCAAAGGACAATGGTGTCACTGGTAGACTATAGATTGAAGTTAATTAAAAACAAGAACAACTTAGTTAATCAAATGGGTGTGTAAAATTTTTGTAGGCCCACCTCGCAATTAAGTGATAAATACTTTGTAAGATCAGATAGAAACACCTTTCTTGTGAAACTAGATAGCTAGACGTCTAATGGAACAAGCCCAATATGACAACAGGCTCACCTTCTTTCTCTCCATAAGAAGCTATAAATAGTAACCCAAATATTCTATCTCTAATTAAGGGAGTACATGGTGAGTATCTTCACACATTGATACTTGTACACTGTACTATAAACAAGCTACGGTTGAATGGCTCCTAGACTTCTATTAACAAAGGTGTTTAGTAGGGGTATACTATGTACAAAAAGATCATTGTAATAGCCTGAGTCGAGAGGGGTCTCCTCTCTACTCTTCACCTCCATGACTCGGTAGAACAAGGGTTGTGGGGCTTGGCTTTGAATGATGCTAGCTTTCCTTGAGGTATAACTTTCACTCTCCCCCTTTATATAGCCTACTAGGAAACATGCTTGAGATCAGAACCTGGAGTGATTAGGCCCCTAAGAAAGTCTCTCTACTTGAAATAAATAATTGTGGTGTTGAATTTGATCCCCAATATCATTCTTAGAGGTCACGAGAGGAGATCATACACATAACACCACACCTCAGGTAAACAACAGATTGCAAACTAATGGTGTTTCTGATTTCCAAGGTCACACAAGATGCAAGAGAAGAGAATACATGTCACTAGTCTACCAAACATGAAATATAGTCATTATTTTAAAGCCTAAATAAAAGTTGTTTACTCTAGAAAAATAGACATAGTTTCAATTTTTAGTCTTCGACAAGTAGACCTACATCAAACTAATTAGTAATTTCAATAGTCATTTCTTTTTCAAGTGAGCTACAATAAAAAGGATTAGTATTTCCGAAGTAAAATCTTTGCCAAATGATTGCCATAAATATTCCAAAAAATATTAGTAACCAAAAAAACTAGTAACCTATTTGAATCAAATTGTAATAAAAAATAGAATTTGAAAATTTAATTTTATACCTCTCAGATAGGTGTATCACTGTTTCTGTTAGATGCATTATAGAAATATTTGTGGTGCAAAAATAGGTAGATGCATCATAGCAGACGATTGTAGTGCGAGAAGCATATAGATGCATCACAACAGATGAATACTATGCAAGAATACAGTTGCATCACATAACCTGCAAAAACTAAAATTAAGAAAAACACACAAAATAGACAACCCATAAATGATAATTGCAATGTTAGGGTTTTAAATAAGTAGTTTTCATACTTGTGCAATAATCAAAAATAGTAATTGTTAATGAAAATGAAAATATTTAAGCACAGTCAATTACATCGTTGAAATAGATAGAAGCATCACAAAAATCTACGCATGCGTCATAGAAATACAGATGTATCATGGAAATGCTACAAATGCGATGCTATAGATAGATGCATTGCAAAAATCTACAGATGTGTTGTTGTAATTCAATAAATATGTTGCAGAACTTGTAACTTCAAAATTCCTAATTTTCACCAAAAATTGTTAGCATTTCATGTCGAGTTCACCATTTGTATGATAAAAAATTAGGATTAAATAAGCATGAATCATTAAACAACAACCACTAAACTATTTGATTTAAGTAATCCAAGTTTAGTCTATTAATGAAGTACAATGTAACATAAGAAATTAATCAATCAAAGCAATAGCTTCATTCCTATGTCAATATTGAATTATCTCCATTATTCTTCTCCATTTCTCCTTTTCTCTCATATTTTAAGTGTGCACATTATGCTAATCTCAAATAGATATGAATATGATAATGATAGCAAAATATCAAAGCTTCATGGTTAGCCTTCAAATGAAGATGAAGGTCTATTTTATAGAAAAGGCAGATTTGGATGGACGATCAAGATCAAAAGAACTAAAGAGATTGATGGTGGAGAATCAATGAGAGGAATTGATTGATCAATTAACTGGTTGCAACTAGTTGCATGATTTTATTTAATTTCTTCCATGATTTACTTAAGGGAATTGATTGATCTGTTAACTCAAACTAAGTGGGATTGAACTAAATTGATTGAGGAGAGAAGTGAAATTGATTAGTCAGTCGACTGAGAGTAAGTCTCAATCAGGAATGAGATGTAAATGCATAAGATTTATTAATTAATTAAATGAATTAATTATTAAAGGAACTTGCAATTGGAAATTAAGAAATAAATAAATTGTTTTATTTATTTATGGAGAGTTGATAATGTTGAGAGATTATAGGATAATTAAATAATTAAATAAATTATTTAATTTAGGAAGGGATAAGGGATGATTAAATAAACATTAACAATTTATTTAATTAGATTAAAGAATAAGGATAATTAGGGATGTAATTAAATAAATAAGATTTATTTAATTAATCATGGAAGCTTAATAGTAAAGTGAATTGATTAAATAATATAAAATTATTAATTTAATAGTAGAATATGAAATTATACAATAATTACATAATTGAACATTTTTTTTTTTTGATTGGTAAATCACTGCTAAGGGGCAACACCCACCGCTTTTGATTGGAGCTATGAACCAGTGAGGCCACATTCGGGGGGCCTCATCCCCGCCATTCATTTTTCTTGCTCCATTTTACCACCTTCGGAGTGGAAATTGTGTTGCTTGTTGCATTTCACCTCGTTCTTCTTCCTTTTTCCTTTGTACCTTTGTCCAATTTTCTTCTGGTGGGCTTCCCTCCCTTTCCTCTAATTTTCCTCTGGATAGTTGGCTTCCCTTTGGGTCATTTATTCCTGATTTTCCATCCTTGGACCTATGATGGACTTCCTACTGAGAGACTACTGAGGCCTCCAAATCAACATGATTCCCAATTTGTACCCCACTTTTTTCCTTTGGGGTTTTTCCATGAAGGGGAGTTTCTCCATCAAGCAACACCGTTGAAGAGGAAGAAGCCATTGCCTTTGTATTTGATTGGGAGTCGCTTGATGGGGCCTTTCCTAAAGTAGTATCGACAACTTTGGGAGGCACATCAGCTTCACCATCCAACCCATCCTTTTCCACTGAGTAATGTTGGGGTGTGACATCTTTCCACCATGTAGCTTGTATTTCATGCCAACACTTTGAACAGTGTGCAGCCATATGGCCAGTGTCGAAACATCGGCGACACCAGAAAGGTAATCCCTCATAATCCAACAATTGATTCCATTCCATCTGGGCGAATTTTAGAAGGATATTCGCAGGAAGATCTTTAGTTGTGTTTATCTCCACTAATATGCTTGCGTAGGTGGTGTGCAAAAAGTTTGAGGAACCATCATCCACCCCCAAAAAATTCCCCAGTGAGTTACCAATGGTTGCAAAGCATGAATCACACCAAAATTGAAGAGGAAGATTTGACAACCTTACCCAAACTGGAGCCAGATCGAAAGATTCTGTGAGAGGATTGAGGAGGGGTACTAAGGTTTTAATAGTAATAAATTGTGATCCTTCTAGCTCCATTGGTATTCAAATAGAACTAAGTCTCGGTCCTTTGCATTAGCAAAGGTTGCCACAAAGAATCCCCTTGCCATAGGGTAGATCTCTACATCCCCTTGCAGAAGGGGTTTCCATAATTCTGCAATCCATTCATGTAACTCAGCAAGGCTTAGCCAAAACCCCCGAAATCTGCCAACTAGCCCCAGTTCTGCAAAGTGAGATATATTTTTGGTTACTTCGTCAACAACCTCCTCAGCGAAAGAGACAGTTGGGGAGGAAGTGGTGCACCAGAGTGCCCTAGGAGCCTGTCATTCACCCTGGCTGATGGCCTTCACCCTAGAATTCTCCATCCAACCAATATTCATCCCCCAATTCTTCTGCACTCTTTCTTTCCCACATTTCCTCCATTCTTGTCCTTCTACTACCTTCAAATATGAGCAGTTTGTATGCTTTTTGTCTTCGCTTGATGACTTCCACACATGCAAAACACCAAAGACCCTAGTTTTCTTTTCATTTTGGAGATTTGAAGCAGGCTTCTTGTTTCCATTACAGGTAATGGGTCTTTCCTCGAGAATAGGTGCAGGAGACTACTGTGGTGATGGCGGGGAGACCATGATTGAATCGGATGCCCTAGTCATCCAGTCTGTCAGAGGCATCTTAGGGAACAGTTTAGGCTGCATTGATGAAGAAAATGGCACGATCTTAGGGCATGCTTTTCCCATAAGAGTTCCCTGGTCGAGACCTTCGCAATTAGTTCCATCCATGGTCCAAGCATTGTTGACCGTAACACCTGCGCAGATGGGTGAAGACTTGAAACCCTGACTCGCAGAAGGGATCTGTAGAACAGGAGATTTCGGCATCGCAACCTTCCAATTTATTGCAATTTATGTTATTTACAAGTATAATTGAACATTATTTAATCATATGGGAAAGATGAGAATTAGTGTAAAAAAGTTGCTTGCAGGCTAGGACAATTTCGAGTATCTACAACTTGTCCTTGGGGGACATTTGCATACAATGTTTTACCTTTCGGTTATGTAATGCCCCTGCCACTTTTCAGAGGATAGTTTTGAGTATCTTTGTTGATCTTATTCATGATTGTGTAGAATTTTATATGGATGATTTTATTGTATATGGTAACACTTATGAGGAAGCTAAACGAAATCTTGAAAAAGTTTTACAATGATGTGAAGACACTAATCTATCCCTCAGTCATGAACAATATCATATTTTAATGACATAAGGTATAGTGTTTGGACATTACATTTCTTCCAAAGGAATTTAGGTTGATCTTAAAAAGGTACAAATAATTCAAGATTTACCTATACTTGCTTGTCAAAAGGATATTCATAGTTTTTTAGGATGTGTGAGATATTATTGAAGGTTTATTCAAAATTTTAGTAAAATCGCCTCACCACTTTTTTGTTTTGTTAGGAAAAGATAATACCTTCTCATGGATGAACCTTCAAAAAAATTAATGAAAAAATTGTTATCACACTAGTGTTACGTGGATCAAATTGGGAATTGCCATTTCACATTCATAAAAATGCCTCAAATACTTCAATGGGAGTTGTGCTAGGCTAGAAAGAGGATACATTTTTTTATTCCATTTATTACATTAGTAAAAAATTCACAGATGCTGAGGTAAATTATATAGTCACTAAAAAGGAATTTTTAGCGGTTGTATATGTAGTTAATAATTTTTTTCATTATATTACTGGATCTACAAAGTGTTTATTCATATTGATCATTTAGCAATACATTTTTTAATGAATAAGCATGTTGTTACTGGTAGGGTTATTAGATGGTTATTGTAAGTTATTATAAGAGTTTGATATTACTATATTTGGCAAGCCTGGTTGTGAGATGTTACAAATTTATTATTTAGGTTACAATGTGAGGATGAACCTATACCAATTGATGATGCTTTTCCAAATGAGCACCTTTTTATAATTTCTATCAAAATTCCATGGCTTTTGACATTGCAAACTATTTAGTCACTAACAATTTTCCCCCACATTTCTCTCCCAAATATTGTTGGAAACTTGTTGGGCTAAGTGGTCAATATACATGGATCAATGGACTTCTCTTTTGTACTAGCATTATAATTTCATGTGTTTTTGTGTAGCTAAAGATGATGTCTTTGATATAATCCATGCATGTCATGCTAAACCATGTGGAGGAAATTTTGCAGTCCAAATGATGACCAAAAAGATTCTTACTGTTGGATACTAGTGGCCCACAATTTACAAGGATTACAAGCAGTATGTTCAACATTGTGACAAATGTCAACTCATGGGTTGACCCACACATTTAGATGAAATTCCTTTGTGACCTCAATTATCTATTGAAATTTTAGACACTTAAAAATGTCCTAAATGGTATTACACACTTGAATCTGATATATTAATATCATTTCATCTTGGAACCCATCTTCTTTTCATTTGTTTGATTAAATTAACCTAGTTATTTAATCAAATGCCTCATTTTCATCTATTAATCTAATTGACCTAATTAGGTTAATTCATCCCATCTCACACTAACATTTCACCCTATTTAAATTAAATAAATCAAATTATTTACTTTAAACCCTAAGTCCTATTTAATTAAATAACTTTAAACTATTTAATTAAATATCATATTTGCATCCCCTTCATTACATAAATCAATAATTTAATGAATATCATATTATTCTCCATCTTGCACATTCAAATTTAGTTTTAATCACTAAATTGCTAATTTCCCCTCCCATCCACTTGCATAGGGAATATTCCAAAGGAATATTCTCCTATTTGGCTCCAAAAATGGAATATTCTTTCCTAACAAACTTTCAAAGTTGTTACAAAGTGTTTTTGTTGGAATCATTCTCAACGCTTGATGCTTTCTTTGATCCATGTGATCTTTGATTCTCATCCATTAATAAGAATCCTTGATCCATGTTTCACCCTTCATTCATTATTGACCATTGATAGATCAAATTGATTTGAGCCCTTAATTCTTCATTTGCTCTCTTATAAATACATCACTATTTAGAGAGAAATGGATCCATCTTTTGATAGCAAATTCATGCTGTTGAAATTCATACTCACTTTCATCCATATTTCATATTTGATAGCATTTTAGATTAAAGCTTCACCCATTTAGCTTAAGCATACATTAATGGCTTCCATGGTAACTTAGTTTGCATCCATTTTAGCATAGTTTGCATCAATGGCCTATATCTTTGAATGTTGTTTACATTTAGCATAGATTGTATCCATTTTATCAAGCATTTTATCATTTAGCATTCATCTCCATCATGTTAAACTAGTTTTATATCATTTCTCATTCATATCTCATTGGTTTTGTCAGTTTTCTTCAATAAAACCAATTGAAACAAGCTCATATTATCCAAGGGATTGGGAAAGGGTCACCATTCCACATCAATGTGACACCACTCCCCCAATAGGATAAGATTCGAGGTCTTAGAATGGATTTCCCTTTTGTTTTTGTGTTGATTTCATGTTATTTTAATGGGTCCTTGTTCTTTGTAATTTCAAATATCTTTTTGGGATCATTGCTTAGGGGATTAAATAGGGTTTAAATTCATTTGGATCTATCGTATTTAGTTCACACTATGAAAATGGTCATAAAACCTTTTGAAAAATGGGGTTGACTTTGTGGGACCCATTAATCCTCCATCCAAAAATAAAAAAATACATTTTGGTTTGTACTAATTATGTTACCAAATGGATTGAGGTCATCTCACTGAAGCATGCCAAGGATACCAAGGTTGTTTATTTTCTATGCATAGATATTTTCACACAATTTGAGGTATCAAAGGAGATTGTAACTAATCAATGGCCATAGTTCACATCTAAGATAATTTTTTCTCTAGTTCATGAATATGAGATTTGGCATTGCAAGTCTTCTCCCTATCATCCACAAGACAATGATCAAGTTGAGGTAACCAATAGAGAACTTGAAAAAATTCTTACCAAGACAATAGTACTTCATCACAAAGATTGGATGGATCAAATTTCTAAAGAAGTTTCGGCCTACCAGACAACATGGAAGACCACCACTGTTCTTACACCCTATGAACTTGTCTACAGTAAGAGAGTTGTATTGCCTATTGAGTTTAAAATTAAAACTTTGCATACTACTTTAGAATTGGGATTAGATCTTACTGATGCTCAAAAATCTAGAATTGAGCAACTTCATTCTCTTGATGAAATATGTCAACAAGCTCTCTTTCATACAGAAGTATTCCAACAACAATGTGCTATTTGGCAATGATCGTTTCATTCGTAAGTGATCTTTTTAGTGAAGGGATTGGGCATGTTTCATGATTTAAAAGGAAAATTTCACACCAGGTGGCTAGGACCATATGACATTGAGATTATCTATGACAATGGCACAGTCAAGCTTCATACTGTGGAATCCAGTCATACTTCCCTTGTTGTCAATGACCATCATCTCAAGTTGTATAAGCAACCCATCACTAAAGACAATTTCATTTTCGTCTTGAAGAAGGAAGTCAATTTCCTTGTAAGAGTTCATGTCATCTCTTCAAGTACCTTTTAGGTGCTTTTTCATATTAAAAAAGCAATAAAATTTAGCAATGAAAACCTTCGATCATTGCTAGACTGTTACAATTTGAAATCTGGTTTTTTGACAAGTTGTAATGAGAATAAATAACCTAGAGGTAAAAATAAGATTTTTCACGCCCCTAGGTGATACGTGACTAAAAAATAGATTTCCGATGGTTGTGTATTGGGGAAAAAAACTTTAAAAATCTATTTTTTTGTGAGTGACATGAGTTACAAGAACCTTTTCATGATCTGCTAGTTGATTTTCCTACTTCATACTTTTAGCATCTATACCATCATTTCAATTGTCCAATCGATGTCCTATTGGATGAAGTTTTCATTTATTGGTAATACTTGAGTATCATTTTATTCTTTTTCTATCATATTATAAACCTTTTTTTTTATTACATTCTAATTATTATGGCAACGTTGAGATGACATTCACCTTTAAGTTGGGGGGATGGTCATATCCGTTCAATCTAACTTATCACATAAGTCCATATCTGAAGTTCTTTAAATCTAGTTCCACGGGTGAAATTCATTATCACCCTATACTCTAAATCTCCACTATTATCATCTATACCCTCCGCCATTATAGTCAATAATTATCCTCCTTTATCTTCCTTTTTCCATTTTTACCAAAGTAAGCTTTGCCACATCACTTCTTCTACATATAATTTTCCTTTTTTTGTTGCACTAGGTGGAACCATAATACAAGAGAGCCACTGATACAATAGAGCTAAGTGTTGACGAGGAATTTTATGAAAAAAATCGACAAGAAAGGTGGCATGTTTTCTAGAGAAGGGTGAAGGGGTTTGACGATCAGATAGCATTGGAATTTTCCATGGTTTTTTCTAACAATGGAGTTACTATGCAAGGGTTTAATTTTCTTGTCATAGTTGAAATGGTTTCCAAAGTTATAGGCTTCCCCTTGATGGGTGAAGTGTTCTTTCCTACTATGTTGAGTCGTATTAAAGACCTCAATCCCATACGGTAGCAATTTTTGCAACAGGGAGAAGCTAGGTCATGCATGGACAAGGTATGAAGCAGACCTATTTACCCCAACCATGGGATGTTGTTGCAAATTTCATCATTTGGTATATCACTTGTGAAGGTAGATGCACATATGTTTTTTCTCATCATTTCTAGTTACTATGTCATCGATGCAATGGGTCTTTAGTAAATGTGCCTTATTATTTGTTTCAATCTCTACAAGGAATGAGTAAAGAAGTATAGAGAGGGGGTGTAAATTCCCTTTCTCATCATGGTTTGATTAAGTTTCTCATCATTAAGGGATTGAAATTGGTTGATCTATCCTTGAGTTGGGAAGTCTTTTCTCAACCCATAGTGGAGAAACAAGCAAGTGGCCTACCTCCTGATGATTTTGGTGAAGAACATATACCATTCTAAAATAAGGTTACTAAAAATGAGGAAGTCATGGCACCTCAAAATCTGGATACAAAACAAGAAAGGAAACACAAAACTAGGGTTGACCCAAAATCTAAATTACAAAACCTAGCAGTTGTGACCACTACTTTTAAAAGGGGAAAAGATTGCATGAGCAGAGAATGACAAAGATAAAATAGAAAAAATGAAAAAGAGCAACAGATGAAAGAACACGTAACAACCACCTATGACCTTGTTTCTCCTGCTTTAAATGATACTCCAATAGAATTTTTAGGACCTGAAGATGAAGACCCTTCACATGAAGAAATGGATAGGTGTATGATAGAGCTACAAGAATATCAAGAACATTTCCTTGAGTTAAATAATTCCCCTACTTTAGGAAACTTGGGTGAAGAATATAACGACATAGTAGAACAAAACTTCCATGAATATAATTTACTGCCACCAAAATACCCTAACACTAAGGAAATAATTAGCCAATAGAAAGAATAAATATAGACCTTGAAGGGTTGGATAACACAATCGGAAGATGAAGTCAAGGATTTATAAGGACAATTTCAAGATATTTCTACAATTTGGCAGCAACAAGCAAATGAAATTTAGGGGTCGGAAGAAAATCCAACTATCTCAATTGGTCAAGGATATAGAACAACTTGCTACACGAGACCTTTTTATATCTATAAAGGACCATAATCAAACCATTGCCACATTAAATACCCCTTGGCATCATGAAATCGTGGAAATCGTGTAGAAATTGGCCACCCCACCAACATTAAGAGACAACCTATGAGTCTGTAAGTATTTTGTGTTGCATGAGGACATGCAAAGTCTCAAGATGGGGGGAAATGATAAGCTAAAAACTCGTTTACATTTTCTCCCAAAATGCCCTATTCATGCCAAGTTTCTTTAGTTAGTTTCCATCCTAATTCCATATTTTGTCATCTATTAGCTGTATAAAATGAAGGTTATTTACTATGTTTGAAAAAATGATAAAATTTGCTTAAGGTTGTTGGTTTATGAATTCCTAATCTAATTAGTTAAAATTTGATGAACAAAAATTCTTGTAGCTGGACATAAAGGGGAGCGGTGCGAGGAAAACCTGTTGATGGCGATTTTGGCACCACAACAATGCTAAACAGAGTATTGCTACTCGGCTTCTCCTGAAGAGAAAGGCAGCACATGGATGCCTTAGCTCCCAAGGTCTTGGTAGTTGGGTCTCAACTGTGCTGATGTTGCTTAGTGGCCAATGTAACAGTAATATTCAAGGGGCCTACTGGTGTTAGGGTTCTGGATTGCTCTAAGATCAAACATGAAGTAAATCCTATACTAACCAAGGGTTTTAAAGAAATATAAAAAGATAGACTAGGGTTTTGAAACAGAAAAGAACAATAGTTCATCCAACCTTAACCAGACTTTGATAACTTCAAGGAATTTGCTAACTAAAACTGAAGAACAAAATTAACTTGTGATTAACACACATTATCATTCATTCACAGTGCTGATTTTAACAACTGATTATAAACTACCATTTAAGTAAAACATAAAATGTGATTTCATTCCTTGAAAGCCTTCAAAATCAAATGATTAACTTTGAGATAAATACCATTTTGGAACAAAATATGAAGTGGATTCGAATCTAGTTGCTTCTACTGTGGGTGAGACAGATAAGCAACATTTACAAATCTAGCACAATCACCAGTGTACAGAGAAATTTGTGTCTTCAAACTGTTTCCATTTATACTAGAAAAACTTTGAAAATACATTACAGCTTATACCAAAATCTAACTGCTAACCAAGAAGGCAAGAGAAGCTCTCATTACTGAGAATCAAGATGCAACTCGATCTCCTTCTGCTAGTTGACTAACTTCTAATAGTTCTAACTCTAAAATAGTACTCTAAACCTAGAAGTTCTAATCTAGAAGTCTGTAACACTAAAATTTTGGAACCCTTTACAAAGAGGCAAGAATGCCATATATACATCCTCTCCTAAGAAGAATGTCGGCGCCCGTTTTAGGGTTTACAAAATATCCTATTGTGCCAGAGAGTCGGCGCCCAGATCTTTAACAAAAGTTGACTCTATAATAAATTTGAATCCTTGCTATCTCATGTCGGTGAAGATTGCCTCCTGGAAAGGTTTGTAGATCTTTTATAGCTGTTGCACTTATTTCTGGCCGCCGTGTCCATTTTTCAAAATCCAACGAAGATGCTTTGAGTGCCCCAAAATATTGCCATTAATGCTGAGCTTCCTCTGTCAGTAGATACCAGTTGCCCAGTTGACTCACGACTTTATCTTCTTCCTTCTGCACTCTTCCCGCTCCAGATTCACTCTTCTGCAAGTTCGTCGGTGTAGCATGGGCCAGTCGGTGAGAGGTTCTGGTGAGCCACGAAGATCATATCGATCTCGCAAGGACCCTCAGCAAGACTGCTTCCTCTCGGCCAGACGAGATGGCGAAATCGCGTCCTCTCGACAAGCTCTCATTTCTTTTTGTGACCCCCTCTTTCGGTCGGCAGGACATCCACCTTCGACAAGACGTCATGGCGGGTGCCAAGAGCTACAATGATATGTTCCTTCATTGGCAGATTCACCGCTATCAGCAAGACACGAGACGGTCGCTGAGACCACATAACGAAACCCTTGTTTTCTTTGGAGTCTCCCCGACATCCTTTGTTGACCCTCTCGCGCCAGCTTCTGCTGATGTTTCAACGTGACTTTCTTCCTTCGTCAAGACCCTATGGCGAAAGTATAACCCTTCGCCGATGCTGCTTCATGTTATCGGTGAGACGCTTTGGTATTGGCAAGACATCTCGTCGATCTTCATTCCATATACCGAAGCCACGCCCCTTTGGTGAGACTTCAGTTGGTTTCCAGGACCTTTTGGCAAATGCTTTTCCTTTCAGCGAGTTCCTTTTCTTTCTCGGCGGGCTCACTTCGTTCTTTCGGTGTGACCTTCACTCATCGCCAAGACCCTATCGTAGTCACACCGAAATGGAATCTTTTGTTATATGCGTTTCGCTGTAACCTCCCCTTATTGGGAAGATGTCCTATAGACACCCCATGCCTTGGCGAAAGCTTTACTAGCTCATGATTCTCTCACCGAAGACATCCGATAGACTCTTGGCACTATGTCAGTGAGACATTAGGCTCTCGGCAAGACTTCATCCCGAATTCAATATCTCCCACCGAAGTCTTTGATCTTTTTGCTAGTCGGTGAGACTTTCTTTCCTCGGCGAGACTTCTTGGCGGAGAGAGAACCTTATGGTGATATAAGAACCCATATGAAGGCGGTCGGAAAGACCTTTCATCGAGATCTTTAAGAAATATCCTCATGCACACGACTGGATCCTACAAAACAAGGTCTCCATTAGTTCCCAAAGCCAAGTAAGATATATCATTATTTATCATGCTTCCAATTTTATCAAAAAGAAACATAAAACCGGTGGAGGCGGGGTCAAAACTGAATGGGAACACTCCTTAAAACTAGCGGAACCGGGACCAAAACTAAAACAGGATGAGAGGGTAAAACTGGATGAATCCTGACGAAACTGGGATCGAGACAAAATACGACCCACAAAAGGCATCCCTCGCCCTGAAAACTGGCGGGGGCGGAAGAAAATCGGACTTGGGACCGGAGTCGGGATGGGAACAAGCCATGGAAGTAATCACAACTTCCCAGTTCATACCCCATCCCGGATCCGCGTCTGCGAGAAAACCCAAAACACAAAGGATGGGAACAAAGCATCGGCGGAGCCGGAGTAGAGCGATGAACAAGGCAGAACTGAGGTTGGAACCAAAATCTGAACCAGAAACTTCTCCAAGTTTCGGGTTCAGATTCCGTTCCGAACCCGCCTCCGACGCCATCCAAAAGAGGAGGAAGAAAGGAATAGCAAGAGAATGAGGAAAGGGGGAGGACAACCCCACGACAAAGCAAAAAGAAACAAAATGAAAAGAACAGGACAAGCGGAACAACGCAAACAGACGCGCAAGGGAGAGAAGACCAAAGCGGCGGGACCAGGGCTGGGGAAGGAACAAAAATGGAGATTGGAAGAAGCTCCAAGCTCGGACTCCACTCCGGTTCTAAGCTCGCCAAAACACAAGAAACAAAATGCCCAAGGCCGAAAAGAAAACACCCAAGGCAAAGGACACAAACCGACAAAGACCAACAAAGAGAAAAGAAAAGGCGGGGTCAGACCCAGGACAAGACCAAAATGAGGAACTTGAGAAAGTTCAACATTGCGAACTTGGTCCCAGACTCGACTCTGACAAAGAACAAAAGAAACAAAAACCAAGGTCTGTCGGAACCCGAACCGGGGTTGGAACAAGACCCGAACTTAGAAGGAATTTCCAAGTCCGGTATTGGTTCCAGTTCTGCCTTCGACAGAACTTCAGAAAGAAAACACATAAGGTAGAAAACCAAAGGCCAAAGGGAAAAGACAAGCAGGGACCTATTTTAATCCAGAATAAAATGGGGTGGTTATGCAAGGCATAACAAAACCGTTAAGGATATTTTTGTTATGATAAGGATTTAAATGGTTAGCAACAAAAATTTAGCTTTTGTAGTAAATATAGATTATGATAGATTAAAAATCAACAAGACTTTTGTAATAGTTATGGGTCGTAGGCCACATAGCCAAATTGATTATCTCTAAATATTTTAGATGTAGACTCTTATATATATGTATTTATGTATGTTGAAAAAAATCTCTTTCTTAATCTAAAAAAATATTTCATATTATGAGCAAAGTTATGAAGTAAGGAGAGTTACAGTAGCATTCTATAATCACCTCATAGACTAGTTGGAAGGGCCCACTCCTTGGGAAAATTGGTGATCTTTTGTTCTATTTTTATTTTAAGAATTTCTATTATTATGGTTATTATTTCATGTTTGTGATTATGCTAAGAGTGGTTTGATGAGTGTATGTAGTTTCTACTTTAGTTATTAAATTTAATATAACCTTTGGTTTCTCACATAAAAGTACCTTTTGATATTTCAAGTGAATAAAAAGTTATAATTAAACACAAAAAAATTGTTGGTCTTGTTAGCTCTCAAAAACGTAGGCAAAATACCTCAAGAGGTTACCAATCTCTTGATATGATTCAAGGTAATAGACAAGGCCAAATGATTTAGACCTTCTACTCTTCAAGTGCTGCCAGACCTAGGTGGGTATACCTATAACAATGAAGTAGACTTGACCAATGTTTATTTCCTAAAACAATTTACCCACACTGGCAAATAGGAATGGATAAATGAGTTTTAATTTGGTATAAATTGTATAAGCAATATCAAGGAAAAAATATAATATGTTCATATGTAAAAATGAATGAAATTAAACAGTGAATAGCAGAGACTAGTGCCTTATTGGGTGTACGGAGTCAAATGAAAATCTGAAATGAATAACTTCTTTCTGGCAGATACTCAAATTGTTTGGCATACAATTTTAAGTTTATAACTGGTATAAACATGCAAGGATGTGACTACTGAGTTCTTCTTAATGATCCAAATGAGATTTACTAATTACTATGACTGACTAAAAGGACTTAATCTTTCCTTGAAAGAACCAATTAATCCAATCATACAAATACAACAAATGTGCACTGATAAACTGAAAAATATCCTTGATATATCAGTTTAAACAATTAGAAAACACCAACCTTGGAGACAACTTCAACAATACTTTTAATTAACACAACAAACAACTGAAACCAGAAAAAATGTCATCACATCAAATAAATTCAAAAATCTCCACTGTTTTAGACATGCATCATAGTCTCAAAATTATCAACATTATGTATCCTACTGTATTTTTTCCTCCCTCTTTTCTCTCTGTTGTCAAAAATGGGTTTTATATATCAGTATCACAAAGGGTCGCGTCCATTCATATTCAAATCTCGGGCAATTATTTCGTTCGGGCCTTTTCAAACATTCGCTAAACTCCCGCTGAGACATCTTGTAGTTATACCAACACTGCGAGTCCTCCTGACTACCACATATCATATATCGCTTTGGTGTCCCACAGTCTCATCGATGTTCTGAGTCTCCCCAAGAATTATTCCTTCAGTCCTGACTATGTCACTGTAACTCTTGCCAATGAAAACTATCGCTGTGACTTAGGGGGTCAGAAAAATATTCCACAAATTACTCATATCCTGCCGAGATACTTTCTTTGGTTTATTTTCTAATCGCCGAGACATAATGATTGTCTTGCCGATGGAAGCACTTTTGGTAAGACCTTCTTATTTCTCCCTGATGAAGTCTGTCTCATTGATGAATCTTGTTATCAGAAAGACAATTAATATCGCCAAGTCCTATTACCGATATAATCCCGTCATAGCGACATTGAGAGTCGGCAGGACTTCCACGAACTCACCCCGATACATCGTTAGAATCCACCTTCGTTGTATCAGAAAAACCAAATGAATGCTCTGGGACATTTTACCGACGACTCTTGTCTCACTGATAGTCAATTTATGCCTCAATCGGTAAGACAAATGAGCTCGATATGAATTATTCCGATGAACATTATCTTGCCGATAGGATCCTCTAGTCGCTAAGACTGCGAATTGTGTTTGCCCGATGTGTAGTACCAAATAAAATTTTATCGGTAAGACAATCTTGATCTCTTTTCGATAGACTGCAAAAAGACATATGTTAGTATGAAATGCTTTATGGATCGGTGAGACCTGCATCATGTCACACCGATATGAATTATATACTCAAATGATCAGGGTTAGGCAAATTCTATGGGACCAAATGACTAAAACAAACTAAAGCATGGGAAAAATGTTATGTAAAGCAGATTCTTATGCTTATGGTATGGGCATTTTTGGGAACTAATGAGTATATGCAGCCATGCAAATTTTCAAAATTTTACATTTCTAACAGTGGCTCTGTCTAGGGATGAATGATTGTGAGATCATTGCAAGGATCCAGATTTCTGGGTGAGCAAACCAAACTTTCAAGGTGATGGACCCATGATCAAGATGGAATGAATGGAAAGGGAGATGAATATGACCCTATACTACTGTACATGGAAAGAGTTATTTTAAAAGAAGGAATGTCAGGATTTTCCATGTACTGGCAATTCCTGTTCCTTTTATTTCCTAAACTATTGTGCATGGAATAGAAATTTTTTGAGAGGATCGTCAAGAGTTGTCCATGCACTGGCAACCCTTAATCCTCTATATTCCATTTTTTAAGAGAAGAAGTGCTTCAGAAATTTCCCATGTACAGGCAACTCCTGTTCTTCACTAGTCATGTTTTGCAAATAATATGAATCTTCACCTTTCTTGCCAACAACAACAAAGGGCTCCAACCACAAAGCTTCGAATTTCCCATGTTTTCCCTACTCTTGACACCTTGCATTCCACATTAGCACCAAATCATTTTCTTCAAATTTTCTATCTTTTTCCCTTTTATCAAATAAATACTTCATTTGTGCTTGCAACTTCACATTCTGGTTTTGAGCTGCTCTTCTTATCTCATCAAGCTCTACCAGTTGTTCCATTCTTTCCTCCATTGGTTCTCGAATATCTATATCTTCCTGGAGGATAAACTTGTAAACTGGTAACAAATTTTGTAAAGGCATCCTAGGTTGTGCTCCATATACTAATTCAAATGGGGACTTTCCAATCGCCTTTTTCACAGTTATCCTATCAGCCCATACAACCAACCTCAATTTTGAATCCCAAGCCTTTTTATTCCCACCTAGCATTCTCCTTATGATTTTCAGAAGGCTTTTGTTGCTGGACTATGCCTAACCATTAGCTTGTGGATGGTAAGGAGCTGCATAAGAAATAATGATACCATATGTACTGCAAAAATATTTAAACTCATCAGATCTGAAACACATCCCATTATCTGTAATCAATATTAATGGTGTACCAAATTTGGTAATAATGTTATCTATTAAAAAATTGATCACAACTTTACTTGCTGCTTGCTTGGTTGGGACTGCCTCTACCCATTTGGTGAAGTAATCAGTAGCTACCAGGATCCACTTATGTCCTCCACTTGATTTCTCTTGTATCTCCCCAATAAAATCAATTCCCCACTGATGAAAAGGGGCTTCAACCTGCAAAGGTCTGAGTGGTAAAGCTCCCTGATACTTCATTTTTCCTGAGAACTTCTGACATGCTTCACATCTTCTTACATATGAAAAAGAATCATTAAATACTTTTGGCTAGTAATAACCTACCCTGAGAATTTTGTGTGTAGTTGTCTTTGCAGAATAATGGCCTCCACAGACCCCTTCATGCATCTCTCTCAAAGCACACTTGGCATGTGACTCATCAAGACAAAGCAACATCATACCGTCCCTGTTTTTCCAAAATAAATCACCTTCCATAAACACATATTTTGATGCTTGTAGCTTCAAGGTTCTTCTCTGATTATCACTTAATCCTTCAGGGCACTTCATGTATCTGAGGTAATACATGATGTCTGTATACCAAGGAGTATGCTCGATACTTGCAATTGCATTTCCTTAATGTTCTACATTACAGATTTGATTTGCTTCAATATTTGTTTCTGCCATTAGCTTGGACAAACCTTGACCTCTTACTAATTTGGTGATTTGTATTTCCATATTGAATTCTTGAATTTTATTAATCCACCTGCATCTCTTTCTAGTTACCTTTGACTGTGTCAAAATATCTTTAACATCCACATGAGGGACATAAGCTATCACTTTGGCTCCAACAAGATATGGTCTAAAAGATTTTATGGCTTTCACCAATGCAAACGCTTGTTTCTCCATTATATCATATTTCAATTCTGACCCCTGCAATGACTTGCTGAAAAAAGACGGGTTGTTCATGACCTTCCTCATTCTTCTGCAACATAACATCAGCTATAGTATGCTACGAAGCAAATGAAAATATTTGAAGGGTCCAATCTACCTTTTGTCCCTTCCTCAACATCTTTGATATGGGATTAACAATTTCAACAAAATTAGACACAAATCTCCTAACAAAATTGATCTATCCAAAAAATGATTGGGTGGCCTTAACAGTTTTAGGAATAAGAACTTTATCTATGGCCTCAACCCTCTCAGGATCTATTCTAATCTCCTCCTTTGACACAATATGTCCTAAGAGTTTACCTTCTGTGACTGCAAAATGACATTTTTTAGGGTTCAAACTAATACCATATTCTAAAGCTTTAATAAATACCTTTTCCAGATATTCTACATGATCTTCAACCCTTTTTGAATAAGTAGTAAGGTCATCTTGATATACCACCATGATAGCATTAATCAAGTCTCCAAATGCTACGTCCATAGCTCTTTGAAAGGTTGCACCTGCATTTGTTAGACCAAATGGAATTCTCACATAAACATACGTTCCCCATGGAGTTGTAAAGGCTATCTTGTACTGCTCAGATTCTTTGACTTTGACCTGGTTGTAACCAAAGAACCCATCCATCATAGATAACAACTCACACCTTGTTACTTTATGTAGTAAATCCTCCAAATTAGGTAGAGGATAATTATCCTTGAGAGATGCCACATTTAGATTTCTGAAGTCCACACATAATCTGATATCCCCATTCTTCTTCCTCATAGGAACCAGGTTCGAAACCCATGTTGAATGCCTGATTGGTTTGATGATACCCCCATCTCTAAGCTTTACCAATTCCTCCTGCATTTTTGGTTCCAATGTTGGGTTGATAGGTCTTTGTCTTTACCTAAATGGCTTTGCATCTGGCTTCAACGGGATTTCATGTTAAAACAAATCTTCCCTATATGCTTTGAGATCTTCATAAGACCATGCAAACACATGTTTATATTTTCTCAATACTACAATCAACATTCTTCAAATTGTCGGGCTTATTTTCTTTCCAATGTATACCTTTTTTGGTGCCAGTTTAGTCCCTAAATTGACCTCTTCAATATCCTCTCTCTTGACTGGTATCTGTTTCATGAGGGACCGATCATTTCCATCATATACCCTTTCCAATGCTACTAGCCCTTTGGGAAGCTTATTAGTTTTAAGATGTAAGACCTCTTTCCCAAACACTGTCTGCTTTCCATATAATTCTTCAACAAAGGCATTGAAATCAACTTCTTGAGCTTCATATTGATCTATATAGTGAAGAAATTTCAAGAGGTCAGCATCATCATTAAAAAACTGCCAACTGTATTTATTGTCAGGCACAACGGGTCTTGTTTTGAACTCAATTTGAGACACTCCAGCCAATGTGATGTCATCTCTTCTTAGTGCTACATTGGCTAAAAATCCTGCCATTATGTTCTTCGACCTCTCAATCCATTCAATGGAGAAAGCATCAAACAACTCAATTGTTTCCCATACAACATTCCTGTATTGCTTTAGCCTCTTATGTTTTGCTGCATATTTTGATTTAACTTGAGAAACAACTAGCTCTGAATCCCCTAGAACAGTTAGCACCTTAATCTTATGTTTTACAACCATATTCAAACCTATTAACAAAGCTTCATATTCTGCTATATTGTTTGTACATTCAAATGCCAAAAAAAATGAATATTTAAAAGTAACTCCTTTAGGGGAAACAAACACTATTCCTGCTCCATTACCTTGGCTGCAAGCTCCATCAAAGTACATTTTCCACACGCCATCACAGTTTTTTGCAACATGCTTATCAATTGGATCACCATTGACTAACTCTAGCTAGGCTGGTTCTATCTTAAAACTTCCAAGATCCATGTCACAAAAGCAATTGACTTGATCTTGAGGTACACAATCTACAATTGGGTTCATCCTTGGCTCCTTGTACAACTTAACTTCCTAGCCATTCATTGGAATTGTTGCATAAGATAAATCAAATTGGACGTTTCCCCCAACTGCTACCATCCACTGTCTTGATAAAAGCATCCCAAACTGAGGAGGGGTATCAATTACAATTATATCTATATTGTAGGCCACTTGAGGATAAGTAGCTAGTTTGACTTCAACATCTTTCATAACACCTACTACTGGAACAAGCCAACTATCCATTGCATAACACTTCCCTTCATTAGTATCTACCCACATGCCTAGTTGTTTCATAACTCCCACTGGCATGATATTGATAGCAGTACCAAAGTCTATTATGCAATTCCTCAATAGTTTGTTATTTATAAGCAATGTGGTGAAAAAAGGTTCAAATTTGTGGGGAATTTACCAATACATCATTTAGACACACTTCTGGGACAATCATCTTCTCTTGCTTGTTAACTATTTTAGTGGCCATCTGATTTTCAGAACTTGTACTTTTCTCATTTCCATTTGATATCAATTGAATTGCACTATCCCTATACTCCTTAATTCTCATCATCTTGAGTAGTGGGACATACATTTTTACCTGAGATAAAGCCTGAGAGAAGTCAAAAGAAGAACCCTCCGCCTTAATTGTTTTCTTTTGCTCTGATGCTTCTTCTTTGTTTTCTTCCTTTTGGACAGGTTTCTGCTTTTCTTTGTATAACTCTTTATCCTCCTCCTTTTGAACAAACTTTTGTTCGTTCTTATCATGTTGCTTATTTTTTGTTCTCCTCAAAACTCTTGGTGTTACTTCTCTATCTTTCATAAATATTCCCCTGGGAGCACCTTCCTTTTCATTCACTATCCTATTTCTTAACCAATACTTGCTCTTTTCTTGTTCAACTGCAACAATGGTTAACCTCTTCATTTCCTCTTCAGTGGGTCTCCTTATATCGCATTGAGTAGGCACCTCAACAGAGTATTGTTCTGCATAACTTTCTGCAGAATCAGAAAAAACTTGTTCAACCATGTGGACATTGCACCTTTGATTTGAAACATCATACTCATAGCCTTCATCTTCTGAAGATAAATATTCCTCCTCAATAGGGTGAAAAGTATTTGAAGTCAAATACACTATGTGATCTACTCCACTATCACCCGCTAGCATCCCTTCTTCTTGCATTTCTTGGGCTACAACACAGTGGTCTGGGGAATGTGGCCCATTACAACCTTCACACTAAAGATTACTATTGACCATATACGCCCCCTTCTTCCTTAATGAACTAGGTGTTTCTTTGTTCCTGGGTCTATCCATTACAGGTTTTCCATCCTTCCAATTTGTATTGTAAGGCATGTCGTGTAACCTAGGCCTCTCACTTCTGTATGTGTTCTCCTGTTTGTATTGATAATTATGGACTTGCTGAGGAACCCTAGGATTATCTCTTTTACTAATCATCCCAACAACTTTCCTATTGTTTTCAATGGTTAGTGCTATCTTTTGGGATTCAACTAAATCTCTTGGAAACCTGTTTCTTAGTTCATACCCTATTTTTGGATCAAATGCATTCAAATAAATACTCAATGCTGCAGAGTCTGGCAACTTTGACCTAGGTGGTATCTTATTCTGCAATTTGCTGAATCTCCGGTTAAAATCATAAATTGACTCATTATGATTTTTTTGAATTAGTACTAGTTCATGTAAAGTAGCATCTGGTGCACATGGATTTCCATACTGTTCAAGAAATTGATCCTGAAATTCTTGAATAGAATCAACAGAGGTTGTTGGAGGGGTATTGAAGCAATCCCTAGCTTCTTTGGTGAGGGACATCATGAACAACCTCATATGTAAATCTTCATATGATATATCCAAGTCTTGGACAAAAGCATTAAAGTTCCTTAAATGATCTTCAACAATAATTGCACTACTCCCTGTAAACTTAGGAACAAGGCTTCTCCAACTGCTATCCATAGTGTAAGGGTATAATTGAAACCCTGTCAAATCAAACTGTCTAATCATTGTTGTGTATTGCTGAGGGGGAGGGTTATGCAAGTGCTGATACTGGTACACTGGATTATTGTATGGCACATATTGATGGCCATGAGGTGGTTGTGCATTTGTATGTTGTGATGCAACATACGGTGGATAGTTTGGCTATTTGTAAATATTTCCCATATGATTCTGAGGACCCTTTGGTTGATATGAAGGCCCCGCATAATTGTTTCCTTGCTTATGAGGCGGTTTATATTTTGGAAGATTAGCTGTCTGAGCCTTAATTTGAGCTTCCTGCAATTTCAAGTCTTGGATTTCTTTTATCATTTAGATCTTTTCCTGTTCAGCTTTTGCTCTTTCTACTTCTTGTTTATGAAACTCGAACTGTGTTTCTATTTCTTCACAAGTTGAGAACTCATAATTTTCTTGAGGAATTACATGATCAATAGGCTCATTTTGATTACCCTCCATTCTTTGATTATATTCCTATTGATATCTGATTTGTTCAACTTTGAGTTTAGCATCGAACTCTGCCTTCTTCTGAGGATTATAAAAAGGATTTCTTTGTTCTTCGGGGGTACAAGGTTCTGCACTTGAATTATCTCTCCATGTATCATAATGGTCATATGTCTCACAATGTGGTCTTGATGCTTTGTCTTTATTTGTTATGCACATGTCCTCATTTATCTTCTTGCCCTTATCAACCTTATCATCCTTATGTGTCCACTTACTGCTGCCACTAGGACCTCCAGCAGGACCTCTTTTGTATTGGGATCTTCTACCATTCATGTTGAATTGATGCAATGTTCTTGTCAGAGTCGCCACTCACTTTGTTAAAAGTGAGAAAACATGAAATTATCTTGATTTTATCCCCAGCGGAATCACTTTTTATACAACTTCTCAAATTATGAATCTTTCTTTGATGACTCTATATGATAATCTTCAATCGAATATTCTACAATAATCCCCAGCGGAGTCACCAATTTGTTAGCTCTCAAAAACATAGGCAAAATACCTCAAGAGGTTGCCAATATCTTGATACGTTTCAGGGTAATAGACAAGGCCAAATGATTTAGACCTTCTACTCTTTAGGTGCTGCCAAACCTAGGCGGGTATACCTATAACAATGAAGCAAACTTGACCAATGTTTATTTCCTAAAACAATTTACCCACATTGGCAAATAGGAATGGATAAATGAGTTTTAATTTGGTATAAATTATATAAGCAATATCAAGGCAAAAATATAATACATTCATATGTAAAAATGAATGAAATTAAACAGTGAATAGTAGAGACTAGTGCCTTATTGGGTGTACGGAGTCAAATGAAAATCTGAAATGAATAACTTCTTTCTGGTAGATACTCAAATTGTTTGGCATACAATTTTAAGTTTATAATTGGTAGAAACATGCAAGGATGTGACTACTGAGTTCTTCTTAATGATCCAAATGAGATTTCCTAATTACTATAAATGACTAAAAGGACTTAATCTTTCCTTGAAAGAACCAATTAATCCAATCATACAGATACAACAAATGTGCACTAATAAACTGAAAAATATCCTTGATATATCAGTTTAAACAATTAGAAAAAATCAACCGTGGAGACAACTTCAACAATACTTTTAATTAACACAACAAACAACTGAAACCATAAAAAATGTCATCACATCAAATAAATTCAAAAATCTCCACTGTTTTAGACATGCATCATAGTCTCAAAATTATCAACATTATGTATCCTACTGTATTTTTTCCTCCCTCTCTTCTCTCTGTTGTCAAAAATGGGTTTTATCTATCAGTATCACGAAGGGTTGCTTCCATTCGTATTCAAATCTCAGGCAATTATTTCATTTGGGCCTTTTAAAACGTTCGCTAAACTCTCGCTGAGACGTCTTGCAATTATATCGACACTGCGAGTCCTCCTGACTACCACATATCATATATCGCTTTGGTGTCCCACAGTCTCATCGATGTTCTGAGTCTTCCCGAGAATTATTCCTTCGGTCCTGAATATGTCACTGTAACTCTCGCCGATGAAAAATATCGCTGTGACTTAGGGGGTCGACAAAACGTTCCACTGATTACTCATATCCTACCAAGATACTTTCTTCAGTTTATTTTCTAATCGCCGAGACATAATGACTGTCTTGCCGATGGAAGCACTTTCGGTAAGACCTTATTTCTCCCCGATGAAGTCTGTCTCCCTGATGAATCTTGTTATCGACAAGACAATTAATATCACCAAGTCCTATTACTAATATAATCCCGTCATAGTGACATTGAGAGTTAGCAGGACTTCCATGAACTCACCTCGATACATTGTCAGAATCCACCTTCGTTGTATCGAAAAAACCAAATGAATGCTCTGGGACATTTTACCGATGGCTCTTGTCTCGTTGATAGTCAACTTATCCCTCGATCGGTAAGACACAAATGAGCTCGATATGACTTATTCCGATGAACATTATCTTGCTGATAGGATCCTCTGGTCGCTAAGACTGTGAACTGTGTCTGCCCGATGTGTATTACCAAATAAAATTTTATTGGTAAGACAATCCTGATCTCTTGCCGATAGACTGCAAAAAGACATATGTTAGTATGAAATGATTTATGGATCGGTGAGACCTACATCATGTCACATCGATATGAATTATTGCTCAAATGCTCAAGGTTAGGCAAATTCTATGGGACCAAATGACTAAAACAAACTAAAGCATGGGAAAAATGTTATGCAAAGCGGATTCTTATGCTTATAGTATGGGCATTTTTGGGAACTAATGAGTATATGTAGCCATGAAAATTTTCAAAGTTTTACATTTCTAATAGGTCTGTTCCTGTTGCACTATTCCTCCCACACTATTCCTGTAGCAAAATTGATAGAACCAGTGACAATTATTTTATGCTTTTCTGTGAATTGGGTATTGTAGGTTTAGGATATTTGTAATCTCTAGAATTATAATTTTTTACATTTAATCACACTTAAATTATTACCTCCACCCCTTGAGAAAATTACCACTACATCTTTCATAAGTTTACGTCTAGATTGACATAAGGATGAGTTGAATTATAACAACTATAGATCCGAGCAAAGCATTAAGGTTTTCAGTTTTATCCCAATAGTGGGCTCCCAAGATGCCTTGCATGTGTGAGGTAGGTCCAAAGAAAAAGGGTCTAAAGGGGATAAAAAAAAGAATAATTCAAAAGGATGTTCTAAGACCCTTGGGAAGAGGAGAGTAAAGTGTTATAATTGTGGCAAAAGAGGGAACATGAAGAAGGAATGTAGAAATAATAAAAAGAGTGTAAAATCCTCCATGGAAAAGTCCTTAAATGATGGTGATTTTGATGCTTTATTTATTTTTGCTAACACTATAAGTAATGATTCTTAGTTTATTGCTTAAGATTTCTCCTACCATATGGCTCTCCACAAGGAGTGGTTTACTTCATATCCAATTTATGATGGCTCAATGTTTTATTTGGTGATAACAACATGAAGAAGATTGTTTGTGTAGGAAAGGTAATTTTGTGTTTCAGTGATGGAAGTGTTAAAACCCTTGACGACATTTTACATATTCTAGAACTTGAAATAAATTTACTTTTAGAATCCAAGTTGAATTACTTTGGAATGAATCTGACATTTGACAAGTCTATTTGTAGGGGGATTTTGGTGATTGTTAAAGGATCTTGGGTAGGGACTTTTTTTTAGGCTTAATGACTCCACTTTTTGTAACTCTACCAATATAACTAGCATTGAAAATGCATGTATGTTGTGGCATCATAGATTGGGTCACACAAGTGAGAAAGGTCTTAGGCCATTTTGAATAAAAAATTGGCTGGCAGTATTTTTTTATTATTCTGGTGGTAAAAATGATTTTTGTGAGAATTATGTGTTTGGTAAACATAATAGATCATCATTTCCTAATGGGACTAATAAAGCTAAGAGTTTTTTAGAGATCATTCATTTGGATTTGATTGGACTAGTCAATGTTGACTCTTTCATAAAATCTATTATTATGTTATTTTTATTGATGATGTCTCCACATACACTTAGATTTATTTTATGCATGTAAAATTTGAGGTTTTCACTAAGCTTAAGGAATTTAAAGCCCTAGTTGAGAAGCAAACGTATTATAAGATAAGGGTTTTGAGATCTGACAATGGGGGTGAATATTGTTTTAGAGAATTTGATGAGTTATGTAAGCATGTAGGTATTTTTTGGAAGGAGGCTACATCTTATACTCCCTAAAAAATGGGTAGCAAAAATAATGAACCAAACCTTAATGGAGAGAGCTAGGAGTATGTTGAGTGGCGCTAAGCTTGACATATGTTTTTTGGGTAGAAGCTATAAGTATTGTAAGTGTTACTTGATTAATAAATCTCCTTGCTTAGCTCTTGTCAATAAAAATTCTTATGAAGAGTGAATATATAAAAATCCTTATGTTTCACATTTAAAGGTCTTTGGTTGTGAGTCTTTTATTCATGTGCCTCAAGAAAAGTGAACTAAGCTGGATCCAAAATCTGAAAAAATCATCTTCATATGCTATGGTGAGAATGTAAAAGGTTATTAGCTTTGGAATCCTTTAACCCAAAAAATGATATTTTATAGAGATATTATTTTCAAGGAGTTTAGAGATTATTCAAGTGAAGAACATAAAAAGGAGAAAGAAAATACAAAAATAGTGCATTTTGAGACAAAGATAGAAAATTAGGAAGATGCACATGTGGAAGAACAGTTAAATGGATCAAAGGATGGAGGAGAAGAAGAGGGTTAAAATATTTCAAATGATGATGTACAGGATGAGCATATGGAAGAACAAGTAGAGCTCATTACTCTTCCTTGAGAAGGTCCACAAGGAAACAAAATCCAATTGATAGGTATAGCCCACCAAATTTTTGGTGTGTAATTATTTTATTAATTACTGATGATGAACCTAAATATTTCATGCAGGCTCTCTCTTCAAAGGAAAGTAAGTCTTGGAGGCACCAAATAGTTGTGATACTTGAGATCTTGTTATTTTCCCAAAGGAAAAAATATCGTTGGTTTCAAGTGGGTATTTAAAAATAAATTTAGTGCAAATGGTCAATTAGAGAGTTACAAGGCTAGATTGGTGTCCAAGGGCTGTTCCTAGAGAGAGGGAGTTGATTTTGGTGAAATTTCTCTCTCGTTTCTAAGTTAAGCTCTATTATTGTTTCTTGTGATTTTTGAAATTGAGAAAATGGATGTTAAAACTGATTTCTTGCATGGAGATCTTGAGGATGATTTATATGTGACAACCTAATGGTTTTGTTGTGAAAAGAAAAGAACACTTGTTTTACATGTTAAAATAGTCATTATATGGTCTAAAACAGTCGCCCAAGATTTGGTACCAAAAATTTGATGGCTTTTTATTGAAGTTGGGTTTTTTTAAGAGTGAAGAGGATCATTGTGTTTATATTAAGATTGTTGATGATCAAATACTAATCATTGTCTTGTATGTTAATGACATGTTGTTTATGGGTAGCAGCAAGGTGATGATTAGGGATCTTAAGACTCAACTTTCTAGAACATTTTATATGAATGATTTGGGTTTGCTAAATATATCCTTGGGATGGTGACAAGTAGGGATCAATTTCATAGAAATATTTGGTTAATTCAGAATAAGTATGTTGATACCATTTTACAAAGGTTTAGTATACATGATTATAAGCCAATACATATTCCTCTTTTGGTTGGTAATAAGTTGAGTTTAGACATGTTTCCAAATTTTGATGATGATTTTGAAGAGATATTTAAGGTTACTTATTCCAATGTCATTTTTAGTTTGATGTATGCAATGGTTTGTACTAGACCAAATATTTCCCAAGTAGTGGGAGTTTTGAGCAAGTTTTTTTATGAACTTGGTAGAGAGAATTATACTATTGGTAAAAGGGCGTTTAGATATTTGTATGGGATTCTAATTAATTGTTGGTTTATCACGATACTGATGATGTGGTTAATTTATTGAACATATATGGTTTTTCGATGTAGATTGGGTAGGTGACTTGGATAGTCAAAGGTCCATTAGTGGCTATTTTTTTACTTTTTTGAAGGTGCAGTGAGTTTTATGAGTAAAAGATAGCCTACAATTGCTTTATCCACCACATAACCAGAGTATATAGCTAATACACATTCCTCTAAGGAGGTGGTATGGTTACAAAGACTCGGTATAGGTATTGGTTTTGATTGCAAGACTATGAGGATTAGTTGTGATAGTCAGAGTATCATATGTTTGGCCAAAAATATTATGTATCTTTTTTGAACTAAGCATGTTGATGTTCAATATCACTTTGTTTGAGAAATGGTTGAAAATGATAAGGTCTTGATTAAGAAGGTTGACACTTTGGATATTGTTGTAGATTTTTTAATGAATCTAGTGACCACGAATAAGTTCTCTTGGTTTAGGAAGGCCATAAGCCTTGATCACTATACTTAATTTTATTTTGTATCGCATGGATGTGATTGCAACATCTAATTTAAAGTGGGAGAATTTTAGGATAAGTGACATTAAAATTTATATTTTTTCATTTCATGTGTCCATGTTCCTTGGAAAGTGTTCTCGAGGACATGAAAGACTAAATATTTATTATTTATTTACCTATGAATTTTTTTGATTACATTCATAGAGGTGGACACTTGTCAGTGCTGATTACAAGGCATAATGGAGGAATATTCCATATTGGCATCCATTTTGGGAGTGGGTTCAACTTGACTTGTATGTGGTTGCATGTTGACATTTTTCATTTGTATGTCATCCAAAGTTGGGTGTTCAAGTTTGCATTTAATTGCATGTTTTTTTTGTGGAGCTATCAAAGTTGTGATAGAGTAATGGAGCACCCAGGATTGACCATTTTTTATTGGCTAGGGGTGAGGTACCCATGTGAAGGCCATGTGAACATTATATTATTTTTACTATGTTTATGGGTTGTCCACTAAGGGAGGAATGGGTTTTTCCAAGTGGTTTTATCCTATTTTTTAAGGATGCCATAGTGGTTTTCACTCTCACAAATATCTATATATTGGAGCCTTGATATAGTAGTCTCATATGATTGAGTTTTAGGTATCCAGGTGCTATCAGATTGCTCAAAGAATAGTAGTGAAGATTATTGTTGTAGAATTATTTTTGAAGATTAATTATATTATTTCCCAATTTCTTGTGTGGAGTTTTTTATTGAAAGGGTTTCTCCACATATATCTAGTGCCACATGTTGTATTGTTGATTTTATACTTTTATGTTGAATGTGGAATAACAAAAATCACATAAGTGGATTATATTTGATTTATGATTTCATACTTACATTAGTTTTTATAAGCTAATATCGTTGCATTTATACCTTGATTTTCAACAAATATCCCTCCTCCAATAATGTGAAAACAAACCCTCCTCTACTATACAAAAGAACATCGAACAATATAGATACATTAACTACACCCACAAGATCCACCAAGAAAATCCAAGCCCCTCCTTGCTTCATGAAGGGACACAAGATTAAATGATGTTTCTCATGCAATGAATCATCTTTGAGTAATAAGCTAACTTTAGATTGTAAAATACCTCCATCCTCCATTACCTCCAACCTCTAATTTTCTTCTAATCAACTATTCTATACCATCATAACTTATCATTGAAATATGTATTTTTGAATGCTTTCTCCATTTTAAAATTTTATTTACGCAATGCTCCAATGGTGGTAGTTTATGCGCTTCCTTCTGCACCTTTCATGCCTTTTTATTGCAAGTTGTTTATGGACTGAGAGTTACAATGAAAAGGCATGCTAACTACACTACCCCTTTAATCATCAACGTGTTCTCTTACACATAAAATTTTGAGAGTTTGATACTATATCAAGAGGTAATTTTATCTTCTATATGCTATAATAGTAGTATTTCATGAGACACTTTCTTATTCTTTTTAACATGATTCCATTTAAATTATTTGTGGGCTTCCATAAAATGAGATTTCATCAAAATTTTGTGCTTTGCATACATGCAAATAAAATTGTATGCACAATAATATTATGGACTGAGGATAGGAGGAGATATAGAGGCTAGTATAACAATTAAATAACTAAAAGTTTAGAGATATGGAATATATTTAATGCAAATATTCATGCCAATATTCAACATATTTCACTGCCATACCTCCTCTGCAAAATCTAATGTCACGCCTCCTTTCATCTATAGAATTGAATGTACAAGAACATGTTTTTAATCATTTCTATGATACCGGATTGAAAAAATGGTAGAGCATATACAAAAAAATAATTGTAAAAGTTAAAGGAATGTTGCAAAAATAAAAAGATGTATTGATTTGATTTAATTGAATGATTTTCACATTACAACCATTTAGCTTATAAAGCCTTATTTTCCCATGAATAACCTCCTATGGGAATAACTTCCTAACAACTAATAATTGTTTATTTTCTTACTAACATTTATTTATTTACTAAACTATAAACTAACCTATATACTAAATATATGTAATAATCCAACAATTTTTCCATAAGATGAGAGTAGATAGTTGGAAATAATTAGGGATAAGTGTGTAGTAGGAAAAAAAATCATTAAATAAATAAAAAAAATGCAACAAACTTGCAACAATATCAACACTCTCTAGTACTATTTAAGTTGGTCGACCTCCACAAAAGCTTTAAAATTTCAAATAGATAATTTGGAGGTATGAATACTACAAGCATAAGTTTCATATAATTATATTAAGGATGCAGATGGGTCTCTTAGGATACAAATTAATAATATGCATACTCACTATAAGCACCAACAAGAATAAATAAATAACATCATCTCTCAGTTGAAGCGGTTGAGAGTAGTGAGTTAAACCCAATGATAGGACTCCTAATGGATGAATAGAAACTAGTAGGTTCTATTCCTCTACCTTATTCTATCAATGAGGGATAAAAAATGTTAATCAACATCAATAGCCATGGCCATCTCATACAACAAGTTTTTTTACAATGGAACAACACCTATAATTATCTGTAGAATATTTACAAAAATATTTTACCATGAGTAGGTTTTTTGGTTCAATATGGTATAATTTTATTATGTGGTAAAATTTTGATGTGACACAACCTCAAACATTTTTTTGAATTTTTTTCGAGCAGAGCCAGTATATCTTGAGGACAAGACAAGGGGTTAAGTCGAGGGATGATGTTGGAAAACACAATTGTGCCATTCCTATTAGATTAAAAACTTGAAAGGGAAACCTGATGGAGACCAATGCAAAATATCATAAGGATTCCAAATACTAATTACAAGATAACACATCCCTAAATAGAATAAAACCATTCAAAGCCACTATAAGTCAATGTAACAATGTCACACTACCTACAAGTGACTTGTGGACCTATAGAGAGGCATATCAATGAAAGAAATTGAAGAGCCTGAAACATGTAACTATATGTATTCATGAACATTTATGTGTCGCATATGGATACAAGATAAGATATAATGAGGAGTGAGTGAGTAAAATAGAGAATATTATGTGAGGTGTGTATATGAGTAAAATATAAGATATAATGAGTGAATAAAATAGAGAAGAATATGTGAGATATGAATATGAATAAAAGATAAGATACAACGAGGAGTGAGTGAGGAAAGTAGAGAAGAATATGTGAGATATATTGAGACCATTATATGAGAGGAAAGTATGTATTGATGAACTAATTGTTATTTACCATATTATGATATAATGAATATATGAAGGTTGTTGGGATCTAATATATATAGGAATGGTGTATGGATTTGTTTCTATTTTTATTTATGTATTCAACATTCTACCACACTAATCTATAATTCACCACACAGAAACAATATCTTCCTTATCCATCACACTAGAGTAAACTATAACATAACATAAGAATATCACATATCTCTACTCTATAATTTCTTATCAACAATTGATGTAATTTTATATCAAAATACAAAAGAACACAACATCAATCTATTACACAATATTTATTTTAGATCATAAATTATACATGTATACTTTTGACTATTTAAAGATAATTTTATCAAATAACATTTAATTATCAACAATTAGATATATATAAATTATAGTAAACCTAACTTAAAATTTCAATATACTCTAATTTAAATCCTAGTTAGAATATAATTTATTGATATACAATATAGTCTCTCAAAATAATTAAAAAAAAAAACCCATTTCTTGAAATAAAATCCTACAATACAATAAGTTTAAAAATTCTTATCTAGCATTTTTAAAACCTTAATACTTACTAGATGATAAAACATGCATGTTTAGCTTCCAATTTTTACACATTGCTTTCCAACCCATTGAAGACACTTTAATTGGAAGGAATTTGAATTTAAAAACATGTAAATCATATTTTACAATTAACTCTAATCTAGAATCTATCAATATGTCATAATTTAGAATCTAAAAATATCAAATTCCAAGTAATAGGCAATCTAGCAAACCCTTAATTAGTGTTGATGGTGTTTTTAGCACTGCAACAACTTAGATAGAATACAAGTATCCTATCTCTCTTGAAAGGTGATTTTTATCAGTAAACCTCAAGAAACAATCCCAAGGTATCTAATGTAAGGTCTTGACAATGCACAAACAACTCAGTGATGAGGTGATTTGTTGGTAATCACAAGGGGCCGTACAATTCAAATGCTGGAAGCTTCAAATTCATCAAATATAATAATGTGGTGATGCTTTATGAATCCTATTCTAAAAATGATTTTCAATGAAATAGCAAATGGATGAGGGTTTAAGGAGATTTCTAATCTAAAACCTAAGATCACTCAAGAAGATAACAGAGCATTTAAGGTGGACCAATCTTCCAAAACCAATCCTTGCTTAACCAAGATTAAATCTGCAGTATCATAAGAACAGTGCAATCTCCAAAGGAATTAAATATTTTCAGATTGTAGACATTCAAACATCCATCCAAAAGCATGAAATGCATAAACATCCACAATTGAACTTGAGTGCAACAAAGAGTAGGCCCAAGCTAACTTTACACAACTATTTACAATTAGCAAATTGCTAAAAGTATGGACTAAAGATTCCTCAAGACCTTAAACACTTTATAATAAACATGAAAAAACTACAAATAACTCTAATTCTAACCTTAAGATCACTTACTCAAGATAACTCATAACAGATTTGAAACACAAGAACCATGCATAAATGGAACAACACAAAGAAGAGCACCAAAAGACAATGTCTTCAATTGTATTCACTTCACCAAAATTTGCAATAATTCCAACATCTCATGTCCAGTAGAAACAATAACCTTACAAATGAGGGGAGAGCCTCAATATATAGAACATAACTTGACATGTCGGCCTAGGTAGTTTTAGCAATCCTAATTTAATTTTACAATAAAATATTACAAAAGTCCCCAAAATGCATTTTACAATTAAATAAAAGGTCTTGACACAAAAATCTAGGCATAGCCGACTTAGAATTCCAGCTAAGTTGATGTAGTATGCACGTTGTTCAAGGAATCAAGCTGGGTCATCCTCCTTGTCCTCTTTCCCACTTCTAGAAAGTTCTTTGACCTTTGAAAGCACATCATCTAGGTCGACTTGATCTAGGGTTGGGATAAACTTTATTCTTAACTTGATAGATTTTAAATCTTCTCCTTATTTATCCAAAGTCTTTTCTCAATCTGCTTATAGCCCTTGATACTTATCCAAATTAGAAATACAAACAACTGCATCTTCAATTTGATCATTTGTTAAAGGTCCATGTTCAACTGGAGAATAGACTTCACACCACCATTTTTGTAATTGATCAACCTTTAGATTCTTCTTTCCAAATTTCTTTCTTCTTGTAACAATTTCTAAAAATGCAATGTAGCTATTTGATATTTCTTTGACTTTGCTTTGAATCTTTGATGTTTTCTTATGTTCATCATTAATTCCTTTTGAAATTGAATGCCTCTATCCATTCAATTGCTCTGTTTACACTAGGATGAAGTCTTTTCATGTGTGTATAATACCTTTCTATCATTGTATCTCCTCTTTGGCCTACACTGCCAATCCATTGTTGAGTAACCTGTAAGGAGGTTCTCATTCTTTCAATCTCACAGATGGAATCCTTGGATAAAAAACCTTCTAAAAATGAAGCGCCCTTACTAGCTTGTTTTTGCAAAGGCTTGATTAAATGCTAGATGTACTTTTGTAGTTCCCTCATCTATTGTTGTAGCTTTTTCTTAGCCTGTGTCTCATTGTCCAGTATCTTTAAGATGGTCTGGACTGATTCTTGGAGATCTTCCTTTTCTTGCTCCATTGTAGATGGGCCTAGGTTGATGGTTTCAACCTTGTATTTAGATGGATTGACTTCATCCTTATGCTTATCATTTATAGGTGTGGCAACATGAAAAATTCTATTATTTAAGTCATCTCTTGTCATCCTTGAGACCACCCTTGCTTTCTTTCTCTACTTTGATTTTCCAAAATTTGCTAAAAGTTTACCCCAATCAAGAGTCTCTTCTTCTACAATGGTTGGCTTGGGATTCAAGTGTTCTTTTAACCAATCAGGATTAGATGGTTGTTCTATGTCTATGTCATCTTGAGAAATATTTTTCTTCTCCTGACCCTTAGGCTGATTATCTTCAATTTTCTCTAGATTTTTATCAACATTCCCTTGAATTTGTTGTTCTTTATTCTTGTCTTCATCTCTAGATACATTTTCTTCCTCCTTCTCAGGAGACTGTGAAGGCATTTGGCTCTTTATCTTTACTTTATACATCAGGAACCTGTTGTTCTAATTGCCTTCTGAAATCACTCAATTCTCCACTCTTTGGTATTGGAACTTCTTCTTCATCTTCTTCTTCTTCTTCTTGTCCAAACTCTCACTCCTTGAAGGGGTTACTTTCACCCATTATAGCTTCTCCATCCTCTTCATTAGTTTACACATTTTGTGAAGGAGATAAAGGAGGAGTATTATTTCATGTAACTACTCTCTTAGTATCCTCAATTTTTTTATTAGGTAATTCACTGACATTTACCTCAGGTTCTTCAATTATCTTTTCAACATTTTCTGCACCTAGAGGAGAAATATTTTTCCTTGGAGAGTTATTCCTTGTATACACTTGGGTCTTTTATTTGGATCTCTTCACTTCAATCACCTTGGCTAGATTTACATTTACTTCACTAGCCCTGGTTTTCTCAGACCTAGATATATTTTCTCCTTCAATTATAATTCTTCTTTTCTTGGAAGGCTAAGCCTCTACACTTCCCTCTTCGGTAATCTCCTTTGTGGGTTTTCTTCTCTTGGACACTGGTTGTCTCTTAAGCTCCTTGTCTTTAGTTTGGCTTCTCGTTTTCCTCTTGATCACAATTGGTACCTCTTCTATATTCTCCTCCTCTTGAGGGATTGTAGTGTCATCCTGTGTGTTCTCAGTTTCTTCCTCCAAATGAGATTCCAAGTCCCCTAACAAATCAAAAGAGAACTTTGTTCATGTTGCCTCTAATTCAAAAATCTTATGTTTGACCCACTGCTTGGAATACCTCAACACAAGAGCAATAATTTGATCCAAATCAACAACTTCATCTTCTAACCAATTGACAGTAGGGAGTGGCTTATCTTGAAATTGCATATAATCATGGTATTGAATAGGGTCCCGTAGACACTCGAATTATACTGATTGATTTCATGCACCTGATCCTAGTTTACTAACATCAATTCTTCCTAAATCATCTCTCTACTAACCATTTAATCGAATAATCTTTATTTGATTAAATTCATCATATTTCATCTTTTAATTAAATAAATCCACTTTATTTGATTAAATCATTATCTTCTATTAATTAAATAAATCATTTTGTTTAATTAATCCTAATGTTCCTCTTTTAATTAAATAAATCACTTTATTTGATTAAATCATATTTTATCTCCTTTAAATTAAATAAACTAACCTTTATTTGATTTAAGTCTAACATCATCCCTCTTTAATTAAATAAATCAAACTTTATTTAATTAAATCTAATATTCATATTCCTCTCATTTTAATTGAAATAAATCTAAAAATCTAAGTCAAAATGTCAAATCAAACTAATCTCCATCTAAGTTAATGAAATCCCGATTGAACTCTAACTCTAATCCATCAAATCCTCTAGATTTTGCAACTTGCACAAGTAAATCAATTTAATTGATTTGTAAATACTTCTATTTTCATTCAAAAGGGCATCAAGTTGGAATATTCCCCCATTTTGAAATCTCCCTCCCAAAAGGACTTGTCCTCCAACATGACATTTATAACTCTTACATGTCCTTTTTCTTGAGCCAAGTGGCATTAACTCCTCTTCCACATCTTCCTCCACAAGCCAACTTTCAAATTTCCACCTAATTGCATTTATTTGCACATTGATCAAAATGTGCTCCACCTCTCTCCACTAGCATGTTGACAAGTGGCACAATGTCATTGGCTTATGTTTAGTCCCACATTCTTCATATCTTTCATTCCTCCATCCTTCTTTCCTATAAATGGAGAGCTCTTCTACTAATTTTGGATCCACAACTTTATGCAAGATTACTATCTACAGATTTGGACGAAGTTCATCCACCATTTTCATAGGTTTCATCAATTTTAGCAAGGTTATGGTCAATTTTCATCAAGGAGCACCAATCTTCATTAATCATCATCAAAGCTTGCAAGGAATTGGGAAAGGGCTATTTTCCACATCAAAATAGCACCAATTCCCCCATGGGATCGAGGGTTTGAATGTTTTGAGCAAAATTTAATAGTTTTTATTTGATTATCTTTGTTTTATTTCTTGTTCTTGGCATTTGAATGAATTGCATGGGGAATGTTAGTTTAGATTTGTTTGATGACAAATATTGTGTTGTTTGTCTATGTTTGAACAGGTCTAAAGCTACCATTCACATTTTGGCACTAGAAGGAAGGCCAATCTTGAGAAATTAACACATTTTTTGACCAAAATTTTGTTGTTTTTCAAATTTTTGTGTGTCTATAGGAAACAACGACGCTGCAAAAGTCAAACAACACCGCTATCAGTCCAACATCGCTATTTAGCAATGTTGTCTGCGCTCCAAATCATGATGCTTATTTCATTCTCACTTAGGCCTAATCAACCAAACTCCAAAGTGCACCACTGGGTGAAACAACGATGCAATCATGGTCTCTGTTTCTCCATGGAGCGATGCTGGTTTCACCAGAGCACCATTGGACCTCTTCAAACTACAACGCCTTTGCGGATTGCGCTGCTCAGGTGGGGTAAAAGTCAACTTTTCAGTTTTAATTCAACATGTGCTATTTTATTTTGATCACCTTTGCCTTCTAACTTGTTTGTAGCTTTTTTTTCTATAGTTTAACCAATTTTTGTAGGTTGAAGTGATCAAGAGGGAAAGGAGGAAGCAAAGACAAGACTTGTTATGAAATCATCACTTGATTGTAACAAGTGTTTTAAAACATTTTGGGAGCAATTATAATCCCATTTTAAGGATTTTGTTCTCTTCAAGTTCTTAGGACTCAAAATGATTTTCATTTGGGCTTAAAAAGAACTTTAGGAAGTTACTAGAGTTGGTTTTGGATCTAAAAATTGAACAAGTAAAACTTCACGCTTCATCTTGGTGCTTAAAAAGAATCCATTATTTCTTTTGAAGTTAAAATGAACATGTGCTTTTCGTGTTTTGTAATCTATTTTACAAAGTAATATCATTTAAAAGGCATATGCACTTCTCTCGTGCTTCACGACGATCTTGAGAATCAAAAGTCTTTTGGTGATATTAAGTTGTATAACAGATTTCCTCCACACTTCAATTTGGGGTCATAAAATTGAACAAAGCTTGCTATTGTGAGTTGAGTATATCGCGTGTGTTCTCTCTTTTTTCACACAAATAAAGATTGATTGAACTACGAATGTTCTTGCTCGCTTTTGTTTACCTTTAGAGGGGCCTGCCTAAGACCAACTCGAAGGTGACTCCAACCATTTTTCACTCAGGCCGGTATACAAATGGATAAGACTAAATTGTCAAGTCCTCATGGTATGTAGGTCTTAGCCATACAATGTCTTTCAGAATGGGGTACTACCTTAAAAAGTATAAGCGCCCCTAGTAGGATCAATTAAAGACTTTAGTGGCTTGCTAGATGCTCACAAGGTGTCATGTCCCTGATCACCCTGACTAAGAACCAATTTGTGTAGAGGCCAAAATCCTTACTATTTCTTGGTGCAAGAATGGTCATTCTGAAGATGTCCCACATTTTTACAGTTTTTGGTAGAGATGAGAAGTTCATCATGGGAGATTCATGAGAATTGAAGCTTGGATGACCCATAGAAGTGAGTGTCATGGAGGGGAGCTAGTGTGGTCAAGCTTCTAATCATTCACCAAGAATAGGCGCAGCTGGATTTATCCAAGTGGGAATTCAACAAATATTGTCTCTTTCTATCCTAGGGTTGTGCATCATTTTGGAATCAAAAGACTTTGCTTGGATCTAAAACATTAGAAAATAAACATTCAACCATGATCATCAAATTTCAAACCTTTTAGAGGAAGCACATACCTTTGAAGAAATCCAACTGCTATTGCTTTCCCTAGGGATTCTATCCTTAGAGGCTTCTAAGTATTTGGATTTGTATCTCAATTTTCTCTCACTAAAGTTAACATTAGGGAACTATTGCCTTGATTTCCACATAATGGACCTTGTGGGATGAGAAGAAATTGAGACATTGGACATTTAGTTTTAAAAGCTAAGGCAAGAAAGTGTTTGCGGTAAAAATAACTCATTAAGCAAAGATAAGAAACAATTGAACCCCACACATGTGCTCTTTCAAATGATTTCCTAAAAGATCAAAATCCAAAATCCAAAATCTAAAAGTCTTAGTCCAAGAGCTCTCAAGAAATGCTTGTCTATGCTTTACAAATTTAGAGAGAGATTAGTCTTCAACTTTTACAAACATGCATCAAAGAACAATCCCAATTTGTATTCATTTTACTATTGTCAAAATCCAAGACTTTTTCAAAGGTTTGAGTATCTCACATAGGAAGTATAGCTTGTTCTTCAACACCTAGGTCTAGTAAAAAAAAGTCTCTCTAAATCTCTTAGAATCAAAATCAACACTCTCATCCATCCCTCAAACATCAATCAAAATCCATCTCACAAAAAACTCTTGGAAATCTTGAAAAAATCCTTCATATTAGACTTTGGGAAAATCCTCTTGAAATCAAATCAAAATCATCTTGTTTGGCTAAGTGTGTGTAGATGCATGCTTCTTCATACACTTAGTTAAATTATCACCTTGTGGAAAAATTTATTCCAAGACAACATCTAACCTCTTGGAGTTTATGAGTTCATTTCCAAATCCAAATCAAATCGAAATCAAATCCAAAATTCCTAAAGTCTAGTATCTCCTTCAAGGTTTTTAAGAGTTCAATCATTCACAATCACCCATCTTTTATTATCTCATCACCATCCTTTGATCCTTAATATCTTAGACTTTCTTTTTTTTACCTAAAGTTTAGATCAATCCAAGGAGTTAGAGGTTCACCTCCCACATTCCTGAAAATTGATCCTTATTTTATGGTCCAAACTAGATCTCAACACAAGAAGAACATGGAAAGGAACAAAGAAACATCCACTACACCTGACTTGATTCAAACCACACTCTAAATCAATCCCATTGGGTCAAGCAATCCCACACTCAATCTTCCTCTTCTTCCACAAGATCCTCAAGAAGAAGGTGGCCAAGTGGAGGACATCACCAACAATGTTCCAGGGATGACTCAAGATGAAATCATTGAAATGGTCTAAAATCCTTAGACTCACAAAATTGTCAATGCCATGATGAAACTTAATCCTTCATAATACATGCTAGAATTGGAAAAAGAAGGGGCTAAACTCCCTTCTAATTTTGATGTAAGCACTATTGTGGAGAAACCTCTTGGGATTATGACACTGGTCTCATTCACACCCTCCTTTCAAAGCATCACTCAAAGCATCCCACAAACCACATCATCCATTGCCCCAACTCAACCTATTGTCAACAAGGGAAGCTCATTGCTTCATGCTCTCCAAACACATCCCCTTGTTAAAAACCAAGACTTGGATGCAAACACCATCTTGGGTCAATCTGTTCCTCAAAATCCAAAACACCCATACATTCCACTCATCTTTCATGACCCCAATGACCCCTCCTCTTTTCAAGCCACATTGGCATACCCTCTTAACACACAAGCCTCTCTCCCCATGACTTCACAAGGAGAAGGAGGACTATTTGGACAAGGGGGAATCTTTGATCCCTCATCATCATCATTTGCTCAAGGGAATACACCACCCATCTTCCCACCATTTCCACCTTTACCATTAACATCCACACCACTCCTCGGTTTAGGGAAACCCCCTTTATCAAACCTCAATCAAAAAAATCAAAACAATCCTCCAGTCGTAAATCAAACCATCCTACCAAATCCTCCAATCATGCCATCAATATCGCAACAACAAGTGGAAAAAATCCAAACAACCCAATAAATCACTGCACCATCCATAAACATGGTCTCTCAAGGACCAAACATATCAATCGCACCATCTACCACACAAATTCCTATCATCAATTCAACAACACCTCTCATCACAACAACTCACACCATTCTGAATTTTCCACCACCGCCACCAAAACCAAACATGGAAAACCAATATAGTATCATATTACAAGCATCTCAACAAGCCTATCAAAAGGAACTTCAGTAGTTCCAAGCTTAACAAGCAAAAAAAATACAAGTTGCATAATAAGCTGCTCAACAAGCGTAGGAACACCAAGCCGCATAACAAGCACAACAAGAAAAACAAGTTGCCCAAGCTCAAGCTTTGTTGCAACAATAAGAAGCTTCCCAAGCTGCACAAGTAGCTCAAGCTGCACAAGCTGCCCAAGCTACACAGGCTGCCCAACAGGCTCAAGCTTAGGCACAAGCCCAATATCAAGCTCAACAAGTGCAAGCGCAAGCACAATACCAAGCAGCTCAACAACAAGCCCTGCAATAGTACGAAGTGCAACAAGAAGAATCCCAATTACTAGCCCAACAACAAGCAACTTTTGCACAACAACAACAAGACCAACAACAAGCGTTGTTGGAACAACAACAATTGTAGACATATCAACAAGCATTGATCTCACAACAAAGCTTGCAACAAACTCCCACCAACATACCCAACACTCCACCCATCACCCAAATGATCAAACCACCTCAAAACACATTCACTCCACCTCCTGATCTACAAAATGATGTGACAACACAAATCAAATTGTTTTCACAATAGGTGCTAGACCTCCAATCTGGGAAAACAACAAAAACATCAAGTAATTTGTGCTCCTATCCATTCGACAGGAGCCTTGTGATGGTACCATTCCCAAAAGGGTTTGAAATCCCTAAATTCGACAAATATCGTGGGACGGGAAACCTTGAAGATCACATCAGGGAATTCTAGGTACACTGCATGTAGGTTGCATATGAAGATACATATCTAATGTGACTATTCCCTCAAAGTTTGGCTGGGCCCGCCATGGAATGGTTCTCTTGCCTTTCTCCTGGAATCAAAAAGTTCCAAGAGATTGTAGACGCATTTATACAAAACTATTCATTCAACATAGGTATGGATGTGAGTCTAGAGGAACTATTTTCTCTTAAAAAAGCTAAGGGGGAAACATTTGCTTCCTTCATACAACGATGGTGATCTAAGGCCAATAGGAGCAAGTGGACCATGCCAAAAGAATAACAAATTTGCACCATCATTTCCAATCTTGAGAAAACCTTGTCCTTCCATCTAAAGATGCAATGTATCACCACATACGACCATTTGATCCCCAAGGTGCTCAACATAAAATGAGACCTTATTGCACAAGGGGGGACACCCACATATCAATAATATCAAGACAATCACCCATCCACCAGTTACAACAAGAAACCTCGCACATGGGCGAAGAACAAAAATGTCACTAATGATGGTGTGGTTGATGCCTAGGTCATAATCAATGCTCCAAAACAAAACACCCAATCATACCAACAACCACAAGGAAACAATTGAAACAACACCCAAGCTAATGTGGTATGACAAAAACCACCCAATAATCAAGTCAACAATTTGAATAATCAAAGGGGACCACCACTGCAAAACAAATATCACCCCAAGCAAAAACACACAGCCCTTGGGGAATCAATTGAATCAGTCATGAAGAAGTTGGTAAACGAGAATCTCATCAAAATCCCCGTCTATGAGAATTACCAAGAACCCCAAGTGAAACCACCATGGTACAATAAAAATCACCTTTACAATTTTCATAAAATCAAGGGACACACGACGACTAGTTACATGAGGCTAAAAAATCTAATCCAAGACCTCATCGATGACAAGGTCATAAAAGTTGAACAACTAGCTGGAAATCAAGACCTTAAAATATACACGAATATGATGCCAGATTATAAAAAAGGGAACAACCATGGAAAGACAAAGTATGGAAATGTAAACCATATGTACGATCATGTTGTCACATCCCTAGATGAATGGGTCACACTGTTGTTAACATCAAGGGAGCCAAAGCCAATTGTGGAGTCAACACACATGGTGGCAAAGTTACCATTGTTGGGTCCTCATAACCACCTAGGTCATCCACCTCAAATCCAAAATTCGTTCCTAATGGCTACAATGTCTTAGACCAGCAAAAAATAACCCCCACTCAAATCTCCATCATGGAGTTATTGAAGATCTCGCCCACACAAAGAAAAATCCTAGAGGAATCATTGGCTTCATCCACCATCTTCGCAGATCTTGATGTTGACCAGTTCCAAGCTATGGTCGAACACATCACCACCCCAAATCTCCTAAAATTTTATGATCAGAACTTTCCCACCCAACCATCTCATAATCATGTGTTCCATCTTGAAGTCCTCATCCATTAAAATAAAGTCAAGAGGGTCTTGGTGGATGGGGGTGTAGGTCTAAATATCTGTTCGCTCAAACTAATAAAGAATCTGGGATTCTCTGAGGATGCCATTGAAAAGGGTAAGGGTATCACAATCAGATCATATGATGATCAGGAAAGAGTGTCTCAAGTCACTATTCAACTCCCTATTCAAGTATGGCCAACCATAATGGAAACCACATGCCAGGTCCTTGACCTTGATTTACTTATAATATTCTCTTGGGGCATCCATGGATCCATGGTATGCAAGTAGTTGCATCTACTTTCCATCAATGTGTGAAATTTTCCTATCAAAACCAAGAGGTCATGGTCCATGGCGATCCCAAGCCCTTTTACTATTGCAAGAACCTAGAAGCAAAGTACTATAAAATCCCTCAAGTCCCAAAGAATGATGAAGGCCCTACAACTCCATATGTAGACCCAACTACTTTAGTCTCCACTTTTGAGACAAAGACACCCACCATTCCTGATATCTCCAAAATCAAAGTCATCATCCAAGACAATGGGTGTGGGGATTACAAAATGAAGAAAAGTTCTTTCGTAATAGGAGAGTTACCCCAATCTCCTAGGTCTCATGGGAAGCCCCAACCGATTGAAACATTATCCCAAACCTTCAAAGAAGACCCCTCTAGATTCAGATGTTGGGGAGATCTAAGTCAGGAAGTAGTATACGAAAAATACATACAAAGTTTTTTGTACCAAGATGAAAGGCCCGTGCCTGATATTCCCATGGATGATAGCAGCAAAGGACTACAAATGATGCTTGGTATGGGCTATAACATAAATAAAAAACTTGGATAGAATGACAACGGTCTTCTAGTACCTCTCATTCTAGAGAAGCATATAAAAAATCTTGGCCTTGAATGTACCCCTTTGAATGTAACCATACTTGGCAAAGGTGCCCCGATTAGAAAGGTCCAAACTCCCCCTCAGTTATCAACATCCCCTCTTCAGTTACCAGTATCCATAGGTCGAGTCATATATAACTTTACCTTTGACATAACTGATGTATGCAGTGATGAGGATCCCATAACTGACTTACCCATTCTATTCGAGGATTCCTCCCTTCTCATGATTAGCACCCTGTCTTTCGAGTCAAACAACCAAACCCATGAGCTAAACTTAGTCTATCCCCAACTCATCGATTACGACCAATGAGGACCACCAATTTTGGACAAATTCAAAAATGATGAGGCACTCTTGAAATTCATGGGATTGCGGGATACTATACCATGTGGAGATCACAAATCCAGGATCAACATTGTGATAGACACACATGCCTACTATGGGGAGACAATTGAATCCCTCAGTCAAAAAAGTGAAAATTTGAGAATAATCTCTAGGTCTTTGAGTGAAAACCACACTGTGACACTCTCTAACCCAAAAATAGTAAAAATAAAGGATGCATCCAATGGTGAAAACCTCTCTGAGGCATCGGAGGATGAGGGATTGAATCTTCCTCTTAGTGCTATTCATCAAGAAAATTCAAGTCTTAGCAGAGAAGTGCAATCTAGTCAACCTAGGGACAAAGGAAACACCACATATCACCTTCTATGTAGAATCACTCTTGACAAAAGAACAAGAGCTCCTAGTTGCGTTCCTAAGAGAAAGAAATAAAAACTTTGCATGGACCTATGTTGACATGCTTGGCCTTGATCCAGAAGTTTTGGTTCACCACCTAGCTATATATCTCGAAGCAAAACCAGTAAGACAAAAGTTGAGAAAGATGCATCCACAAATAGCATTATTGGTCAAGATGGAATTATAGAAGCTCCTAGATGTCGGGTTCATAAAACCAATTGATTATCTAGAGTGGGTCTCAAATCTTGTACCTATTTCAAAGCCCACTGGGGGCATCCGCATCTACATAGACTTCAAAGATTTAAACAAAGCATGTACCAAGGATGATTTCCCTCTCCCAAACATTGACATGATTGTGGATATGACGACAAGACATGAAATGCTATCACTTATGGATGGATTCTCAGGATATAATTAGATCATGATAGCTAAAGATGACCAATATAAAATAACTTTCACTTGTTCATGGGGGACATATTGTTGGAATATGATGCCATTTGGGCTGAAGAATGCATGAGCTACTTATTAAAGGGCCATGACACTAATCTTCCATGATATGATTCACAAAACTATGGAAGATTATGTGGATGACATATTGGCCAAATCAAAGAAATGTCAGGATCACATAGCGGTGTTGGGCTCCATCTTCGACAAGATAGAGGAATACAAGGTTAGACTTAGTCCAAAGAACTGTGTCTTCGGGGTACAGTCAGGAAAGCTCCTCGGGTATATCGTGTCTATGAGAGGAATTGAAATAGATCCCGCCAAAGTCAAAGCAATCCTCGAGATGGAGGCACCAAATACATTGAATCAATTAAGGGGTTTACAGGGAAGACTCCAATCCATCCATCGATTCATAGTGCAACTAGCAAACAAGGCTATCCCATATTCTCATCTACTCCACAAGGGGGTAGCATACAAATGGGACGAGAAATGTGACCAGGCTTTCAAAAAAATCAAAGAGTACTTGCTCACACCACTAGTTCTCATGCCACCAATTCCAGGAAAGCCCTTGATCATGTATATATCAACAACAACAATAGCTCTTGGAATTATCTTGACACAACATGATGAAAATAGGAAAGAGAGAGCTATTTACTACATCAAAAAAACCATGGTGGGACACGAGCTGAATTACACATCCATTGAGAAAGCTTGCTTAGTAGTTGTGTTCGCAACACAAAAGTTCAAACACTATATGCTAGCACATTAGATAAAACTCATTGCAAAGATAGACCCTCTCAAGTATTTACTTTCTAAAGCAACACTTACATGGTGAACAACTAAATGGGTTATGATCCTGACAGAACACGACATTGAGTATGTGGAACACAAGGCCATTAAAGGACAAGCAATTGCAGATCAACTGGCAAAGGCACTGATATACTCAGAGAACCCACTTGTATCAGAGTTCCCCGATGAGTCCATCTTTAACATAAGTTTAGCAGATCACTAGAAAATGTACTTTGATGGATCTTACACACAACACGGGTCAGGAGTGAGAGTCTTCTTCATTACACCACAAGGGGATTGCATACCTAAATCATATAAGCTATCATTTCTGAGCACAAATAACATCGCAAAATATGAGGCTCTTGTCATAGGGCTAAGAATTGCAGTGCAGTGGCATATCATAGCACTTAAAGTCTATGGAGACTCACAATTCATCATCAACTAGGTAAACGATGAGTATCAAACAAAAGAGGACAAGTTAACTCCATACAAGAAACTAGTGGAAAGCCTCAAAGAATTCTTCATTAATATCACATTTGAGCAAATACCTAGAGAAAATAACAAAGCAACAGATGCTATGGCAACAATTGGATCGCTACTAGATAACCCACACAACGTCCCAAAGCAATAATTCCTTGTAGAGCAACTTCTCATACTAGTATTTGAGGTACTAGAGTCTGAATTTGTTTGTGAAATTGTTGGTCCCGGTGATCCTTGGTATCATGATATATACACCTACTTCAGAATAGGAGTTCTTGCCACTAATATAACCCCAAACCTTAAAAGAGCATTTTTCAAGAAGTCGTCCCATTTAGTCATCTTAGGAGACACCCTATATCGTAGGAGCATTGAAGGAACCCTTTTATGATGCCTAAATGATGAGGAAGCTTTGACTGCTTTAACTGAGGTACACAATGGAATTTGTGGATCACATTCGAGTGGTATGACCTTGGCTAAGAAACTGCTAAGGAATAGGTACTATTGGCCGACAATGGAAAGGGAAGCTCACGACTATGTCTGAAGATGCTTGCAGTTTCAACATGGGGATCTCATCCATGCACCAGCTCAGGAGCTCCACCCAATCATAACACCTTGGCCCTTTTCACAATGGGGGCTTGATCTTGTTGGAAAAATCACCCCCACCTCATCCCGTGGACATAAGTTCATCATCACCGCCACAGAGTACTTCATGAAGTGGGTGGAAGCCATTCCCATGACCTATATCATAGGAAAGCAGATATCCAAGTTCATCCTGAACTACTTAATTTGTTGCTACAGTGTCCCTCAAGCCATTATCTCAGATAACGGGACACCTTTCAAAAACCAGGATGTTCAAGACCTATGCCAAAAGTTCAATATCCAACATCACTTTTCCACTCTATACTAGCCCCAAGGAAATGACCAAGCTAAGGATATGAATAAAACCATCCTAAAAATCCTCAAGAAAATAGTCAATGATGCTGGTCGTGACTGACACCTACAGCTGAATCCCGCCTTATGGGCCTACCGAACAAGTATCCACACACCAATAGGTGCAACCCCTTTCTCCCTGGTTTACAGATCAGAAGCCATCCTCCCTATTGAGATCGATCTCCCATCCCTGAGAATATCATTGCAGAATCTCATCACAAATGAAGAATATCAAGTGTCCCGATTGAACAAGCTGGAACTAATGGATGAGCGACACATGGATTCCTTAAACCATTTGCAAGTCTACCAAAACCATCTCAAGCAGAGCTACAACAAGAAGATTAGGAGTCAAACCTTTCAAGTTGGAGAGCTTGTACTGAAGGAGAACTAGAAAAATGTACCAAATCTCGACAAGGGAAAGTTTGAATCCAACTAGTTGAGCCCCTTGATCATCACAACAAGCTACAAATCAAGGGCATATCAGCTATCCACTATAGAAGGTGAGCCCTTGCAGGAGCCCATGAATAGCTCCCATGTCAAAAAAATTTATGCCTAATCTTACAAGGTATAAATCCAAAAATACAAAAAAATAAAAAATATAAAAATAAAATAAAAATCAGAAAAAGGATTGAAAACAGTAAAGAAAAATAAAATCATCCTCTAGTGAAAACCACTTTGGTGGCGCTTTGGGCAAGTACCTTGGTGAAAACCTAGAAAACAAGCACCTTGTGTAAATAAGCACTCTCCATCCACCATGATCCCTGTGGCTGGTTCTGAATCATCCATCCATCACACTTTTGTATCTCCATCCATCACCCATCTGTGTCTGCATCATAGCTTGATCCTATGTTCGTATCATGATCCCTCCTAGTACTACTCAGCCCATTCTTAAGGTTAGTTTTTCCTTCATGTGTCGGATTAGTCTATTGCATCACGCTGGGGGCATGTTCTTATTGGATCAGATTCGTGTATATTCTTGAAGTCTTCCCTAAATCAGAAAATCCAAAAATATCAGAAAATCATAAAATCCAAAAACATTCAAAACATATCAAAATATAAACATAGGTCAAAAAGTCAGTTAAAAAAGTCAAAAATAGGGTCATCTTGTCAAACTACAGGTCTATGAGCTTTGAACATAGGCAAGGTTGATCTTTGATCATCCCTCGAGACACTTAGGTCAATCCTTTAGGAGTCTATCATAATAAACTGACAATCCACATGTTAATATCTCATCAATAATTGAGTCTATGATAGTTGAACTATGTGGTCTTTGTGTATATAATGTAGGCAAGGCTAATCTTTGATTAGCCCTTGAGGCCCCTAGGATAGGTCTTTAGGTTAGTCTCTTGGTCAAAATCTCAGAAAACACTAAAAACATTGGAAAATTTGAAAATCAAAACATTTGCAAAACACCTTGAAAATACCAAAAACAACCTCAAAAACATTTCAAAACATCAAAAACATCCAAATATTTGAAAAATCAATCCATCCCATCTCACTTTCACCTGTAATAAACTTTCACTCATAATAAACAATCATCACCCTCAACCTTTGGTAAAACGGTTGGAAACAAGTCTAGTGGATCAAAAGTGAAAACTCAAATGTCAAATGTCTCAAGTCTAGGTTAGTAAGTAAACAAGTTGGTCAACTCTTAGTATTAATAGCCCATCATCCAGTTTATCCCAAATCATTTGATAACATCATGTCCTAGGATGCATCCTTCCTACAATGGACATCAACATCAGGCATCACCGTAGTTTAGTCTTGGCTAGCGGTATGAAGAAAATTAGCTTGTTTGTTTGCTTGGTCTTTGTCTTTTGACTTATCTTATTGCAATCATTCCAATGACCTCTCGATGATGTCCAAATAAAGGGATTTAGAGAGAAATGAATGGGGCAACGATCATTATCTTTTTATCTGTTATGCTTGTTGGATATTCTTGTAATATAACTTTGGTCATGCTTACTTTGTTTGGTTTGTAGGGAGGGTGTTTTAGGTGTCTTGTTGACCACATAGGAAGGCTTTCCTTTCTATGTCTTGATCCAAGATGTTTGGAATATCTGAACTGCATTGAGGTTTTGTAGGCCAGGTGTGAATAAGAGTACTCCTATCTGATTGTCAAGTCAAAGTCCATCACACTAGGTGCAACGCCATCCTGGTTCTTTATACCTTGATGCATCGTGCCTACGTGTGTTATCAAACATAAGGTAAGTAGCTCTTTTAAAATCCCAATTCTTGATAAGAAAAACATCATCATCATCATTGTCATCTCTAATAAAGTCTTGTAGATCATGGACTTGTTGGATCCTTTGCACTCCATCTCATTTATTCTTTTCTTCTCTCCGCGCTAACATGGTACCATGACAGTTAATCAAAAACATCACCAATGCATCCATCCTGCATCCACAAACCGTCAACATGCTGCATATCATCCATATCATATCATAATAAGAAACGCTAATCATCTCACATGCATTGCATTTCATCATTGCATAATATAAATTGGTTATTCTAAGCATCTCAGTTGCATCAATTACATAATCATATAAGCATTATCATATCATCATATCATCCATATATGCATCATCATATCATCCATTGCATAATCATATAGGCATCATCATGTCATCTATACATCACCATACATGAAAAAGATACTGAAAAAAGAAAGGAATATGTCATAACATCTCATACATCTCATGATCAAAACATACATCATCATCCATTAGGGGCATAATATAGATTTGTTAGTCTAAGAATATCAAAATCATTTTCATATCATAACATTTGCATCCATATCATCCATACATCATCATCATAAAAAATGCATAGAAAAGATACTGAAAAAGAAATGCATCCATCCATCCATAAGCATCTGCATAATCATACATCGCATCACATAATATAGAATCATACATAGATCACATCACATAATACAAAGTCACATTACATATAGAACATCACATATACATCCATCCATAATGTATAAATAAAATAAGACACATCTCATAATGAATCGATCATATCATATATATCAAAATAATGTAACTTTCATGGTACAAAATCAAGATCAAATGTGATGTGTATTAATCAAATGTATACAATGCCCACGGGGCTATAAAAAATGGAGCCCACAGATATAAAAAATAATCAAGTGTGCTGATCAAAAATGTGTGAGCTAGCCCTGGTGGTTGCTCTCCTCACCTACCTACCTCTCAACTCTGTCATTTGTCTGCCTGTACCCTATCTATTGAGAAAAATCTATCACCCGAGACACTGGAGGCACTGCCTGTCAATAATGTACCCTATAGTACTCAGCCTCTTGCATTGCCTTGTGGTACATCTACATGGGGACTATCCTGCCCCGAGATGCTGATGCCATGCTCTCTAACTGCTGACACCTGCCAACCTCATGTGTCAGCTGCAACTCTATTGTCTATCACTGCTATCTCTCATGGTCTCACTTGGTAGTGAGGGCCTGGACCTACTGTCTGGCCTGGTCCCTCTCTGTTGTCAATGTTTGTACCCAAGCCTAAAGCCCTTGTATTGGCCCCTGCATCTGTTGTATCAGGGCATCTCTCTGATCAGGCTGAGGTGGCTAAGGTGGTGGCAGCGGATGATCTCTTTGCGGTGGCTGTTGGTCCCTCTAAGGAAGTTGCTGATCTTTGGGAGCATTCCTCTGTTGATCTGCTGATCTCCCGATCCCCTCTAATCCTAATGCTGCTCGGGCTGGTGTGGAGGTGGTCCTCCTCCTCCTCTTGCGGGAACCTGTCCCCTCTTGGTCATCCTACCTTGGGGTCTCTGTCGTGGAAGAACTCTCCCTGGAACTATCAAGTGAACTGGAGGCCTGAACCAGTCGTCATAGGCATGTGTAGTGCCTAGATTATCTTTTCCCTGATTGTAGGCCCATGGCCTAGCCACCAGTTGCTTGAATGAATCCACCGCATCTGATGTTGGGATCGTCTGACCCCATGTGGTCTCTCTGGTATTCCTCGCAAAGATGGCCATATACTGATCATCTGGCCTGTCTTGGACATCCCCAAACTATCTTGCTACCCTATCAAGTAGCTAGCACTTGATCATAGTATGCTCATGCCCCTACATGAGCCAATCCTACCTGGCATAAAATAACTATTGTACATCATCGTACCAGGCTAGAATTTGCAGCCAAGGTCTCCAAGTAAATATTGTCATCTCATCCAAGACCCTCCGCCAGTGGGGTAGGCTAGGCTGTCTTGTGTGCGTAAATATGAGGCCACCCCTGTACCTCCAAACTGTTGGGTCATCAGGCTCGACATTGACTAGTATAACTTTGGTTGAAGCACAACTATGTGCTCCCATGCCCAGATGTGCAATAGTGTGACCCCAACATCAATCGCTCTACTGTCATAGTACGCGAACTCGTGCAAATTGTGATATAGTGAGGCCAACATCACTGGTCCCCAAGCAAAACAACACCTCCTGAACAACATCCGCTCCCAAGCCAGACCCCACCTCGACTGAAATATCGTTCTCGCTGATCTGGAGCTACAAGTCTTGATATAATCATGGCCATAATCAATCGAAAAGTCAATAGCTGACCTCTATAGTACTCAAGATCAATCTGACCCTCAGTAAAAACAATCTCACCTATCCCCATAATCTCATAACATGCATCAGTGTTGGCGTCCATGTCACATATCATTCGCTCACCATGAATGGGAAATCGCAAAATCTGCCAGATGTCCTCCAATGTGACAGTCGCCTCACCAGTGGGAAGATGAAAGGATGATGTCTTGTTGTGCCATCTCTTTGCCAGCGCGATCATCATCGCCAAATGGGTCCTAATGGTAGACGCATAAGCAATGTACCATAGATCGATTGCGCCAAGGTGCTCTTGTAGTAACTCATATAGTCTTCTCAATTTGCTAAGCACCGAGGGTTGATGCTCGCATGAATGCATAGGTTCTTTGTCCTCCTACACCCATAAAGCCACAACATCAAGTTTCATAAAAAGACTGGACCCTATTTGAAGTTTTCAACATTGAAACAACAAAGGCGTCGCTATTCACAAAGGCATTGCTATTTGAAAACTCCAAACTATGACGCTAGGATCCCCCAAACTACAAACCAAGCCATGATGTCACTGTTTGACTATGGGCCTGTTTGAGCAAAAAACCCTAATGACCTAACTGGAGTGTGGCGTCACCATTTGCAATGACGTTGCCCTTTGGAGTTTGAACCCTAAAAGCTAAACTGTGATGCGACATTCCAAGTCACAATAGCGACGCTCTTTAAAGCCTAGGATCATCAATTATACACTTTTAGCATCGCTATATAGTGACGTTGGACTTTGTGACTTTTCAAAACGTAATAAATACGCACAAAAATCAAAATTAGAAGTCGAGTTAAGCTCACATACCAGTGGTCCTGCGCCTGGAAGTCTCTGGTAGACTCGAACTCGCTCAGAAATGAGTCAGGGAAGCACTCATTGTGCCATCTCGCAAGAAGGTCAGAGCTCAAAACGCTAAAAATTTGAAGGTCTAAATGTGAAAATGAATTGAAAGTGACCCCTTGAAGGCTATTTAAGCATGAAAATTAGGGTTTTTTGACCTGTTTTAGCTGTCAAACTAGGGTTTTGTGCCCCTGACCCTATTTTTTCCCAACCGAAGCTCGTTTCAGGTCTTTTTCTCATGTTTTGGCATGTTTTCAGCATCCTGGAGCCATTCTGGACCCGTCGGGCAGCTTGTCCTCATTTTTTGAGAAATCACCAAAAAATCCAAATTTTCATCTAATCTCTTGAGGGGGTAGTATACCAGCGTAATTCTTTCGTTGGGGCAGTAGTGGGGCATCCGAAAAAATCATAAATTTTTTGAATTTTGATCTTGGAAAGTTTATTCTTTGAACCAACGTAGCAGGTGCATTGCTTCAAAGAGGGGAAAAATGTAGACATTCAAATTATACTAATTGATTTCATGCACCTAAACTTGGTTTACTAACATCAATTCTGCCTAAATCATCTCTCTACTAACCATTTAATCGAATAATCTTTATTTGATTAATTTCATCATATTTCATCTTTTAATTAAATAAATCCACTTTATTTGATTAAATCATTATTTTCTATTAATTAAATAAATCATTTTGTTTAATTAATCCTAATGTTCCTCTTTTAATTAAATAAATCACTTTATTTGATTAAATCATATTTTATCTCCTTTAAATTAAATAAACTAACCTTTATTTGATTTAAGTTTAACATTATCCCTCTTTAATTAAATAAATCAAACTTTATTTAATTAAATCTAATATTCATATTCCTCTCATTTTAATTTAAATAAATCTAAAAATATGTCAAAATTTCAAATCAAACTAATCTCCATCTAAGTTAATTAAATCCCGATTAACTCTAACTCTAATCCATCAAATCCTCTAGATTTTGTAACTTGCACAAGTAAATCAATTTAATTGATTTATAATTTCTTCTATTTTCATTCAAAATGGCATCAAGTTGGAATATTCTTTCATTTTGAAATCTCCCTCCCAAAAGGACTTGTCCTCCAACATGACATTTATAACTCTTACATGTCCTTTTTCTTGAGCCAAGTGGTATTAACTCCTCTTCCACATCTTCCTCCACAAGCCAACTTTCAAATTTCAAATTTCCACCTAATTGCATTTATTTGCACATTGATCAAAATGTGCTCCACCTCTCTCCACTAGCATGTTGACAAGTGGCACAATGCCATTGGCTTATGTTTAGTCCCACATTCTTCATATCTTTCATTCCTCCATCCTTCCTTCCTATAAATGGAGAGCTCTTCTACTAATTTTGGATCCACAACTTTATGCAAGATTACTATCTACAGATTTGGACGAAGTTCATCCACCATTTTCATAGTTTTCATCAATTTTAGCGAGGTTATGGTCAATTTTCATCAAGGAGCACCAATCTTCATTAATCATCATCAAAGCTTGCAAGGAATTGGGAAAGGGCTATTTTCCACATCAAAATAGCACCAATTCCCTCATGGGATTGAGGATTTGAATGTTTTGAGCAAGATTTAATAGTTTTTATTTGATTATCTTTGTTTTATTTCTTGTTCTTGGCATTTGAATGAATTGCATGGGGAATGCTAGTTTAGATTTGTTTGATGAATAATATTGTGTTGTTTGTCTATGTTTGAATAGGTCTAAAGCTGCCATTCACAAGTCCTCTTCATCATCAACTTGGTTTGGCACATTTGCCACCCTGTGAAGTCTTATCAATTTCAAAGAAAGTCTTGAATGTCTTCTCTTTATAACCTCAAATTCATCCCCACAATTTTCCCAATAATCTTCAATGTGATCCTTATTTCTATATTCCATATTTTCTATCTTTTGTGTAACTCCATAGGGATCAAAGCTACCTTTGTCAAAATGAGAGTACAAATGCAGATGGGCCATCTCAATTTTTGAATGATGTGCACTTTGTATAGAAGGGCATGCTTCCAGGCTACTGATTCTCAAGGGGAAATCCACTCCAACCCCTGTTTTATTCATTTCCTTCAAGATGGCATCAAAGGCAGCTAGCTGTCTTGTCACCTCCAACAATATAAGATTATCAGTAGGATATCTGGGAAGCCTGTGTGGAAACTTTGGAGATCCATGTAATCTAATATAAGAAAACTTTGGAAATTGAATGAACCAGTACCCATATTTCTTGATTAGATCCATTGCCTATTGTCACTTTACAACTTAGACCCTTGTATTTGAAAGCCTTGGCCAACATATATACAACATATGAAGTCACAGTGAATACCTTGGTGTCTTGCACAATCCTTAATTATAAATCTATATTGTCACTGATAAGGCCAACCCAGTGATAGTGAATCCCTTTCTTGATCTGAGAAATGACATGAAACATCCATTCTTCAAAGATAAAATATTTGTCTAGTCCCATCACTCTGCTAAGAAGAGTAATCATGTCATTATACTCAACTTTGAAGTCACTTCTATGCAATTGTTTGGGCAACTTGGAGTAGTGAGATTTTGGCTTGTCCATCCATGAGCTATTCATAATCTCCAAGGCCTTAGCTGGATTAGCATCATAAAATTGTTGTGCTATCTTCAAATTTATGCTATCTTCAAATTTATCTTCACTAAGTTTTGATGTGACCCAATGTTGAAGGTCTCAGCTATAGATTCCTCAATCAAATTGTCCATCACTCTCTCTTGAGGACCAACAATCACCCTCCTGTCAGATTCATAGTGTGTTACACACTCCATGATAAGCTCTGGACACTAAAATGAAGGTGGGAATCCAACAGCTTGTACCAACCCTGTATGTACCAATATATGTGCCAAAGGAGTGGGTGCATTGCAGTACATCCTTTGCTTGAACTCCTCATAGTCTACATGACCCATATTAGTGTCTGCAACCTTGGCCCATGTTGAAATGATCTTGGAATCTGGTCTTGTACCCTTGACGTCATACTTTATTCTTTCAGCTCTTGTTGTAGGTTCTTCTTTAACTGGTTTAGTGGATTTTTTCTTAAAACCTTTTCCTTTGCTAGATTCTACCTGCATCTGGTTAGAAAATACCATAATTATTAAAATTACAAGCACAATTAATCATTATAACACAAATGCATCATTAAATTTAGAATTGAAACATATATGCAATATATAATCATCTTGAAATCATCATCAGAATCATCTAGACCAAGTTGCACACCCCTAAAATCAAGTGTCAAGAAAACCTCAAGTTTTTCCTTACTTCACGGATTTTAACCTTGGAAGAATTTTCAAGGAATCTGACCCTTCATGGATTCCACGAAAGGAAAATCCTTTAGGCATTCCATGAGTAGGTGGATTCCATGAACAAATAAAACTTGGTCAAACTCCAATCAATAAACAACCTTGAGATTATGAAACTCATTTTGCATCCTTCCTCAAGTTCAAACTTCAACATATTGGATAGTTTGTATGCTTTGGGCATTTTAAGCTCAGATGGATTTGAGGAATCCGTGAGATTGCAGATTCTGTGAAGGATTATTCTTCGGGTATTCCAAGCTTGTGTGGATTCCATGAAAGGATAGAAGTTTGGGTTTTTCTTTCCCATTCGGATTCCGCAAGGGACAAAGTATTGGGTTTTTCTCAATCTAAAGGATTACACGAAGGAACAAGGTTCAAGTTTTTCGCTTGAAAGTATATCCCACAAAAGAAACACTTTGCGCAACTAGGTATTAAAAAGGACTCAATGAAATCTTCATAGATCGAATTCAATTCCTTGAAATGACTCACATCGTTTCAATTGCACAATAGGGTTCAACACCAACTCAAAAAAAAATCCCACTAAATCAATAATGAATCATTTAATAGTGTAAGCTTAATCTATAAAATCATGAACTAGGGTTTGCATTCAACTTTCAAAACTCAAGATTACATTTCAAACACACCCTAGTTCACACTCAAAGATGGGAATTTTCAAAACCCTAACTTCCAAAATAATGCCCTAGTTTTTGGAACGATGCCCTATTTTCCAAAATCTGAATGCAAGATAAACTGAAAATAAGAGTGATTTCAAAACCAGAACTGACAATGCAAACTCACTAGAGCTAGAATCAAATATCAATAAAGCAAGTTCAAGGTCGTAGTTACAAAATAAAATAAACAATACAATACAAAAAGTGACCTCAAATTTGAACCATCGAAACACCAAATGATTAAGGAACTTCAAATTGCAATCATCATGAAACTTTTAGTGGGATAGAATCCCTAATTTTCAAGCAAGGAGACTGGTTATGGCAGTATGAATGCACGCCTAGAACCCAAGTTGATCAACTATGGAATGCCCTAGTGCTAATTCCTAGATTCACACCTTTCAAATGCTAGAATGCTCAAATGTTCTCCACAATGCACTTCCTAAAATGAGTAATGAGTATAAGGCCAAGTGCATATAAATTGCACCTCAATTTAGCATTAATGATGAAAGCACCTCAACTGCAGAAGCTATAAATGCACTAACAAGACACCTCTGATGTTTGAGAAATTGAGTTGGTCACGGATTCGAGGAATCCGCCATGAGGAGAAATTCATGAAGGAATACATATCATGGATTCCAGGTTATAATGGATTTAGCGAAACTGACTTTCGTCGGGGAATCCACCCAAAGATGAATTTAGCAAATGATGTAAACTTCACAAAATCCAGCTCGACAAGGATTTTGCAAATGTCTGAACTCTTGGGAAATCCTGATCACCAAGGATTTAGCGAACCAATAGGCCTTTGGGGAATCTGACACTAGGCGGATTTCGTGAAACTTTCCCAAACTTGCCCAAACTGATACCTAAGTAAAATTTACATGGAACCAATGACTTGAGGCTTCACTTAAGATCATAATGCTGCAAAGGAAATACCACCTAAAGTGTAGATAAAACATCAAAACTCAACAAGTGAAGAGCATCAAAATTCCAAGGAACTTATCCCTTAAGGGGAAAAGGTGGGACGTAAAGCAAAAAACCCAAGAAAACAAAAGCAAGAAAGAGGGTCCCTACCTCTGGTGGGGCGTGTGTGCAAAAATTGCACAACAATTAGAAAACCAAAATAGTTGACCATAGATTATTTAGTACCCAAGAAGAATAGTAATTCACTAGTTTGAAAACCCCCAGTTAGTAATTCTAAAATCCTAATATTAATATCTAACAAAATAAATAAAAATATAATATATTTTTTAACAAGTTTGAAACTAAAAATACACAAATCATATTTTATATTATACCTTGATCTACCATGTCTTAATTTAGAATCTAAAATTTTCAAATTTACTAAAAAGTAATACATGATCTAGCAAATCCCTGATTAAAAAATCAAAATAGTTGACTATGAATTATCTAATACCCAACAAAAATAGCAATTCATGAGTTTGAAAATCCTCATCTAGTAATTCTAAAATCCTAAACTAATATCTAACTAACTAAATAAATAAAACATAATTTTAAGATTTTGAATTTTAATTTTTTCTAATATATCAAGATGATGTTAATTACAAAGAAATAAATTATATGTATATAATATGTTTTTAAATGGAAGGAATTTGAATCTAAAAATATGCAACTCATATTTTACAATACATTCTAATCTAGATTCTACCAACATGTCATAATTGAGAACCTAACAATTTCAAATTTACTAACAAGATATACACAATCTAGCAAACTCCTAGTTAGAAAACCAAATTAATCGACCATTGATTATCTTGTACCCAACAAAAATAGTATCTCATGAATTTTAAAATCCTCATCTAACAATTTTTAAATCCTAATGCTAATATCTAACAAAATAAATTAAAATATAATATTTTTAAAATTAGAAGGAATTTAAATTTAAAAATACTTAAAATCGTATTTTACAATATACTCTAATTTTGAATCTATCAACATGTCATAATTTAAATCTAAAAATTTTAAACTTACTAACTAATGTATGATCCACCAAACCCTTAATTAAAACACCAAAATAATTGATCATGGATTACTAATACCCATTTAAAATAATAAGTCACACATTTGAAAATCACCACCTAACAAATCTAAATCCTAATACTAATATTTAACAAAATAAATTATAATATAATATATTTTTAAAATTTAAAATTTTAATTCTTTTTCAAATCTATCAAGAAAATTTTTATTACGAAGAAATAAATTATAAAAAATAAAAATTATGTTTTATAATGTATTCTAGTTTACAACCTATAAATATGACATAATTCAAAATCTAACAAAGTATACTTTCACAATACATTATTTTCCAATCATTTAATTTAAAAACATGCCCTCAAACTTATGAACTCTTAGTACATGTTTTTTAAAATTTGTCTATTTTAAAGATTTTTAAACTATATGTTAAGAAAAATATTTAAAATTTGATAAATATTGGTTTCCATCTAACAATATCTAACTTTTTTAAACTCTAATGTGAATGAAAAAAAATGTTTCATTCTCACAAGTGATTTTCTTCCTTACAATAGGTGCTTGGAAACTCATAACTCTATTTAATTATTTTTAAGCAATAATTTTTTATATTAAAATAATATAAAAATATAGTTCAACAAAACATTATAAGTATACAAATATCTTATCTACACAGAGACATAATACAAAAATATCAACTACCAACCCTTAGAGAATACACACCTATTTGTGTAGAGAACAACTAATGGTGTCACAAAAGTTTATCGCTCAAACTATATAGCATATAAATAGATGATCCATGAAGTGAAGTCAAATGTGGTCCAATAGGACCAAAATAAATTCCAACTTGAAATATTGTTAACTCATAATACCAAAAAGAAGCATCACAAATATTAGCATGTAAAATTGTATACTAAGTCTCATGGTATCAATAACAATCAAATGAAGTAAGCATAAAACAATGTTATTCCCAACCACAAAGAAACATCACCAAGAGAAAAAAAACCCAAGAAACAAGGGTATAGTGATAACCAAGGCTTCCTTAACCATTATTTTTCTTAATATTCTCATCCAAATGATAAAAAAAACCCTCAACCTTCTTCTTAAAAGACTAAAACCTAAAATCAACACATTCTTCAATCCAAATATCAATAAACATCTAATAGGAACTATAAGAAAAAAATGGATGGACATCCTCACTATCATTGTCAGATGAACTATCAATTGAAACCACACCTTCAAGCACATAGACACTAGAAACAATCTATTTCTCTTTACCAACCAAATCCACAAGGCAATGACTAACATGAACAAGGTTTTCTATGAACAAGAAGATGACTACTATAAATACGAAAATGATCCCAGTTGCTAAGAACAAGAGAAGGAACATGACAACTATTAGTACCAAAAAAATAAGTCCAAGATGAATTGAATTAAGAACTTGGTTGCTATGAACATGAATCAAAACTTTCCTACAAGGAATAAGCATATGAAAAATATTGTTATGAACAAGAGCATCAACCACATGATAGAAACACCATTATTATAGGAAAAATAGGTTTCAACTAGAAATATTTGCACCACCAATAACAATACATACATGACTTCCAAGCTCAAGAACACCCACCAAACCAAAGCCAATATTCATTGATACACTAACATGCACATTTTGAGCAATAATTGAACCAATAACTATGGCACAAACAACAAAAACCTTAATTCTCTTATTCTTTTACCACTCAACATCACCTTGAAAGGCCAAATTAAAACTAAGAACATTATCCAAGTTGCTACATTCAAGAATAGTGGTACCATTCAAATAGAATTTCTTAACATCCTCAACTTTCAAAACCTACATATACACATTATTCATAACAAAAGATAATATAACTTTTGGATAGACAACATTAAGCAGCCTCTTACAATTTTAGAAGACATCATTGTTCCTAAGAACCTAAATATACCAAAACCTTCTAGATGAACTAATCAACCACAACATATCCAAGCCGTGAATGGTTGATCTAGACCTGCTCAAACATGAACAAACAAGTGTAAACCAAACATTCCCTATGAAATTCTTTGAACATATAATATGAAAACAAAGAAAAATATCTTAAACTATGCAAATAAATCACAAATGAAATTCTATTCTAATGCTCAAACCAACATCCCATAGGGGGACTGGTGCTTCTTTGATGTGGAAAGAAGCCCTTTCCCAATCCCTTGATAAGCTTGATGATAGATGTGTGATGAACAAGATGAATTTGATGCAAAATTCCAATAACCTAGCTATCATGGAGAAATTTTATGCTAACATGGATGAAATTCTGGATAATAAACTTGCATAAACCTCTCTCTCAACTTGTGTCTCTCAAGTCAATAGAGAAGGCCTCTATTTATAAGGAAGAAGGATTTAAGATTGAAGAATAGGAGGAATGTGGGATTAAACATTTGAACCAATGGTACTGTGCCACTTGTCAACATGCTAATGAAGGAGGGTGGAGCACATTTTAAACAATGTGCATGTTTAATGCATGTAGGTGGATTTTGAAATTCAAAAGATGGTTTGTGCAAGAAGAGTTGTAAGAGGAGTTAATGCCAAGTTGGCTCAAGGAGAGGACATGTAAGAAATTTTAATGCCAAGTTGGAGGACAAAAGTCCTTTGAGAGGGAAAGTTCAAATAGGTGGAATATTCCAAGAATATGCCATATTTGAATGAAAATAGGAGGAATTAATAAATTGATAAATTGATTTATATGTGCAAGTTGCAAAAGCTAGAGGAATGGAGGATTAGAGGAGTTAATTAATTTTTGATTAATTAACTTAGATGGAATTAGTTGATTTGAAATTTGATTTAGATATTTAGATTTATTTAAATCAAATGAGAGGATATTTGGGAGATTAGTAATTTAATTAAATAAATTTGATTTATTCAATTAAATGAAGAACATTAGGATTCAACTAAATAAAATTGATTTATTTAATTAAAAGAGGATATTAGGGTTTAATTAAATAAAGTTGATTTATTTAATTAAAAGGGGAATATGGAGGAATTTAATGAATTTAATTAAATAAAGATTATTCAATTAAATGGTTAGTATGGACGTGATTAAGGAAGAATTGGTGTTAGTGAATCAGGATCGAGTGCATGATATCGATCAAGATATTTTAAGTGTACATTTTTCCCCTCTTTGAAGAATGTACTTGTTGCTTTGGTTCAAAGAATAACCTTGCTGAGATCAAAGTTCAAAAATTTTATGATTTTTTCAGATGCCCCAGTGGAAAGAAGTATACTGGTACACTGCCCCCTCGAGAGATCAAGTGAAAAGTTCGATTTGAGGGTCGATCTCACGACAAAGAGGTTCAAGATGGACGTATGGATGGTTATGATGATGATGCAAATGAGATAGTTTATGAGATTCTTAGAATAACCAATCTATATTATGGTGCAATGATGGAAATACAATGCATGTGAAATCATATGAATGATATGCAGCATGCTGACGGTTTGTGGATGCAGGATGGATTAGCATGAAAGAAGATAGAAGAATGAGAGGGATCAACCCTTGATTTCGAGAAGATGCAGAAGTCCAACAAGTCTATGAGTTGTCGAGACTTTATTAGATATGATTATGAATTATGATGATGTTTCGCTTATCTAGGGATTGGGGAAATAAAGAGCTTACTTTCCTTATGTTTGATGACACACATAGATACGATGCATCAAGGTATAAAGAACCAAGATGGCGTTGTACCTAGTGCGATGGTCTTTGACTCGACAAACAGATAGGAGTATTCTTGTTCACACTTGACATACAAAAACTTAATAGAATGTACTTCAAATATTTCAAACATCTTAGATCAAGGCACAAAAAGGCATAACCTCCCAATGTAATAGTCAACAAGCTGTCCAAAATACCTTCCATAGACCCCAAACAAAGTAAGCATGGCCAAGGTTATATTACAAGAATATCCAACAAGCACAACAGACAAAAGATAATGATCAATTCCCATTCCTTTCTCTCTAAATCATTTTGATAGACATCATTGAGAGGTCATTGGAATGAGCGCAATAAGATAAATCAAAAGAAAAGATCAAGCAAACAAACAAGCCAATGTTCTTCATACCTCTAGCTAAGACTAAACTATGGTGATGCCTAACGTTGATGTCCATTGTAGGAAGGATGCATCCTAGGACATGATGTTATCAGATGATTTGGGATTGATTGGATGATGGGATATTAGTACCAAGGGGTTGACCAACTTGTTTACCTACTGGGTCACCGACCTATACTTGAGACCTTGACGATTGAGTTTTTACTTGTAACCTACTAGACTTGTTTCTAATTGTTTCACCAAAGGTTGGGGGTGACAGTGAATTATTATGAGTGGATGTTTATTGCAGATGAAAGAGAGATGGGATGGATGGATATTTTTTCAAATATTTGGATGTTTTTGATGTTTTGAAATGTTTTGAGGCTGTTTTTGGTATTTTCAAGGTGTTGCAAATGTTTTGATTTTCAAAATTTCCAAGGTTTTTGTGTTTTATGAGATTTTATGAATGTTTTTGGATTTTTATATGATTTGGATGTTTTTGGATTTTCGCATGATCTTTCCGATTTGGATATGGATATGGGTGATGATATCAGTGCTATGTTTTGGGATTTTGTTGAAAAGCAAGCTAGGGTTGATTGATCTGATTGATGGATTGATGATGACAACATTGTTGAGGATACACAACAATGCAAGGATAGTGTTAAGCAACACAAGGATTGGGAAGGATATCCCAATATGATGAGGGATTGATTGGATTTGATTGATGGATTGATGATGATAACATTGTTGAGGATACACAACAATGCAAGGATAGTGTTAAGCAACACGCAGATTGGGAAGGATATCCCAAGATGATGATGGATTGATTGGATTTGATTGATCAAGATTGATGATGATAACATTGTTGAGGATACACAACAATGGAAAGATAGTATTAAGAAACATAAGGATTGGGAAGGATATCCCAAGATGATGATGGATTGATTGGATTTGATTGATCAAGATTGATGATGATAACATTGTTGAGGATACACAACAATTCAAGGATAGTGTTAAGCAACACAAGGATTGGGAAGGATATCCCAAGATGATGATGGATTGATTAGATTTGATTGATCAAGATTTTGAAGCTTGATTTGGAACAAAGGTTGGTTTTGGATGATTTGATGTGATGTTGAAGAAAACGTTAGATGCAACTGATATTGATTGTTTGGATTGATGTTCAATGAAAGATAAAGCTTGATAAGGAACATCTTCTTGTCAAAATGTGTCATCGGCTAGTGATTTGGATTTTGGCTTTCAAATGCTTGACCAATTTGATTTCATGTTTGCTAATGTTCGGATCACCACATAAGTTGGAAGATATAGATCAAGATTTTTTCCTGAAGCAAGCTGCAAATATCTACCCCTAGTGTCTAGCAATGTATGGAATTCCATGGGTGGATTCTTGGATAGGTATATAGATGGATGGATATGGATTATCTTGTGATAAGATAGGGTGTTTGAATAGAGGATTCTCATTTGGATAGTGCTTCAGTGTTATATAACATTGGGTAGGATAGGATCAATGAAAATGACCCATGTCAAGGTGTTTACCATAAGCAAGTGTAAAGTGTGCACCAAACTTTATCAAGATCAAGATAATGTAGATAGATGGCAGTGGGTTGGATAAATGGTTCATGGATGAATAGATTTATTATGGATAAGATGGATGGAATGTTGGCTTTATTATGGATGGGATGAGATGCTTTCACCTGAACTGGTGTGCGTAGATGCTCGATTCTACACATGACGCCTATTTTCCAAGTTTTCATCATGGTACCTGTCCAAAGCACCACCGTAGTGGTTTTCACTGGAGGACAATTTTTTTTCTTTACTATTTTCATGAATTTTTGATTTTTTTGTATTTCTTTGTGAAAGATTTTTTAAGCTCATGCTAAATCACCTGGTGGTGTTGATGTTGATGATTTTGTCATAATGTGCCATTGATATCCTACTTGAAGAAGTTGTTTTGCCAAGTTACATGCACTTGAATACAAATTTTGAGATTCTTGATCTGCTTTGTTGATACCGGAGTTAACTTTGTCTTTGTGCAAACATCGCAATAGAGTGCCTTCTAAATCCTTATGATGAAGGGTTGTTGCCAATACATGGTCAATGTGAGAATTGGATATCATGTGTGGAGGCATGGATGGAGTGTGTTTAGGAATAAAAGATGGATTGGTTGATAGTTTGGAACCTTTGATTCTCCAAACTTGGGAAGATGAGCAATAATGGGTGGATACAGAAGTGTGAATGGAATTAGGACCAACTGCTCGATATACTTTGTACGTCACTTGGGAAGCTTTCTTTTTCCTTTGTGGACATCTTTGATGGATACTTTTCCCTTTTTGATTTTTTCCTGTAGTTTCTTTGACTGATGGAGTTTGATAGGGATAATCTTTCTTTGTATTTTTTGGTATCCATGTGTTTTTGATTTGTCCATTATGCTTCTATGCTTCTTTTGCTTTGATAATGTTCTTTGTGCTTTGATTCAAATTTTTCTTTTGATTTTGGTCCCAATTCATGGATGGGGTGATGGGTGGATGAATATTCATGATGTGGATGGTTGTAGTATTGACATTGGTTTCACCATAAGTACTCTTCGTGCTCCCTATGTTGATGTTTGTACGAGATAAAATTTCCCCTAGTATTATAGAGGTATCACTGATATTTTTAGATCCCTTAATTGTCAAATAACCAAGACCTTGATGCTTAGGATTCCTAATAATCTGTACTAGTTCTAGGATACCCTGTTCATGTAGGCCTAATCCTCTACCTTGATAATTCATTTGTTGAAACATTTTATTTGCAATAGGATATGATTTACCTTGGAAACAAGGTGCTAATCCTTCTCTACCCTGTTGTGAATCTTCAAAGGTGATAGCTTGCCCTAAAAAAGGTAAGTGATCCAAGCTTATAAGTGATAGAATCCTCCATAAATAGGATAACTTCTTGATTCATATCTATGGCTTGATCTTGTGAAATATCATATTATAATGCTTCTTCAAGAGGTGTTGATGATTCACTGTCCACGTAGAAGTCTCCCTCATGGTTCATTTTTTATATGCCTTCATAGGATGCTTCTCATTCACAACTTTTGTAGAAGCCTACTTCATTACCCATTTTTGATACGTCTCTAGATTTTTCTATATCTTGATCATGTGTACAAATGTTAAGAGTAGGAGACTCTTGTTCCTTGGTAATGATATCAAGAGTATGAGACTCTTGTTTTGAATGAAGATCATCTACAATCCCATTGGGAGTAAGCATCTCATGGGTATATGGGGGAATATGTGCTATATGGATATGATCATTATTTGCGACATCTTGTATAGATAGGAGAGTGTCCATTAGATCATTGTAGTATCTTGGAGATACAAATTCTTGATCTTGATTAATTTTGGAATTGCTTTTGACATGCTTTGGATCAAGTTCTTAACATGGTTCAGTTTCAAAGGATGAATTGCTTATAGAGGGTTCTTGGATATCTTCATTAGGCATAGGAAGTGGCTCAATATCCTCTTGATCTTTGAGTGGACTTGGATCAAATGTTGAGTTGAGTATTCCTTCAATATCTATAACCATGAGGTTAAAGGATGTCAATATTTCTTGGAAAGGATCATTTCTAGACTTTGGTGAAATATGTTGATCATGCTTTGGAATAAATTCTTGAGATATGTCCTCTAACTCATTAGGTGATGTATTTTCAACATGATTATTGGTGGAAGGATTGCCAATTATAGGATCAAATAATGTTAACACTCCTTTGAATATATCATTGTTGGATATTATTGAGGGGTACTTGTCATGATAAAAAAGTGACTCTTGATGTATGTTGAGTTGATCTTCGGATGAGGTAGAAACATCTTCAAGGTGCTCATTGATGGATAGATCTTGATCATTATTTTCAATAATTGTGGTGGAGAGATTGTCAATGCTATCACTAGTGGTTGAATCTTCATTGTTGTCCTCAATAGTTATTTTTTTTGATCAATAAGGTCTTGGATGAGATTTTTGAGTCAAATACAATTTGATGTTTTGTGTCCCTTTATTTTGTGAAAAGCACAAAGGTGCTTCTCATTATACCCTGGTGGTTTAACTTGAGGCTCTTGATAATTTTCATAAAAGGGGATTTTGATGAGATTTTGTTGTACCAACTATTGCATGACTGATTCGATTGGTTCCCCAAGTGGTGTGTATTTTCATTTGTTACCTTGTGAGATTTGTACTTTAAATTGGCCTTGTGGTGATTGATTTTGGAGATGTGGTGATTGATCTTTAAGATGTGGTGATTGATCTTTGAGATGTGGAGGTTGGGTTTGTTGTTGATGTTGTTGATCTTGATATCCAACCTCTTGACATTGGAAATATTGTTCTTGATGTGGTTGTGGACACAACTCAATGCTTTGATGACATGGTTTAACCAATGAAAGAGTGTATTGATTTTGGGGTGGAGATGTCTCTTGGCACAATGAATCAACTATTTTGGTAAGTGTAGCAATTTGATCTCTCCAAATTTGATCTTGATTTTTATCTTAACACCCTTGATGTAGTTGATTTGGTTTTTGTTCAAGCAGATTTGGAATGTATATTTGTGGTGTTTGTATGGGATCATGGACAAATTGATTTGGAAAATGTTTTGATTTGGGATGATGTTTAGATTTGGCATTATAGGTGAAATTGAACATTGTTGTGGTTGGGAATCACATTTCTTTGATTTAGGTAACTTTGATTTTGTATGGTGTTACCTTGAATTGGATCAATACATGGAGTCATTAACATATTGTTTGGACTTTAAACAACATTTGTATGATTCACAAACATATCTATCCCAAAGTTTACCAAGTGTGGATTTGAAATGTTCATGTTTGGTAAACTTGTACTTGGTATATTAACATTTGGCATGTATGGATTTGGTGGGATAAGATTGTTTTGTTGAAGACTCATACATTGATTGTTTGGTTGATAGATTTGTAGGTTTGGACTTTGATTTAAATCTACCATAGGGAAACGTGTTCCAAAATTTAGATAGGGCATACTCACATTTGTTGTACCATTGAGGTTTGTAGGAGATAATGATGCCATGTATGGATTGTATAAATATGAGTTTTGATAATCCATTGGTTTTGTAAGGCTTTGATAGTTTGGTTGATTTATATTACTCATGATGTATGAATCAAGTTTATATTCCATGTTATTCTTGTGTTTTGAACTTGTTGACCTTAATGGATTTAGGACCAATGATGAGATGAAGGATGAAAGGGGTGAATGATATGGGTGTTGACCTCTTAGGAACTTTGGATCAATGCTAGACTTGGGATTTGATTTTGATTGTTTTGATTGGATAATGAACTTTGTGAATCCCAAGATGTTAGATGTTATCTTAGGATGAACTTGTTCAAAAGGGTGATAATTTAACTAAGTATGTGAGGAAGGATTCATCCACACACACCTAACTAAATAGATGATCTTGATTTGGTTTAAGGATGTACCCAAGTCTAGACAATGATGTTTCCAAAGCTCTAAAGTTTTTTGGTGGGATGGATTTTGATGGATGTTTGGGATGGATGAAGTGTTAGATTTTGATACTAAATGAACCTAGAGAGACTTTGTTTTCAAGACCAAGATAGTGAAGAACATGATTTTCCCTAAGAGTGGTTCAAACCAAAAGACCAATATTTGCATGGAAAACCATATGACCAAAAGAGACCAAGCACATGTGTGGGGTTCAATTTGAGTTAATCTTTGCTTAATAGATTCTTTTTACTACAAACACTTTCTTGCCTTAGCTTTTCAAAATAAATGTCTAATGTCCCAATTTCTTTTCATCCCACGAGGTCCATTATGTGGAAATCAAGAAAATTAAGGAAATAGTTCCCTAATGTTGACTTTTGTGAGCAAATTTAGATATAAATCCAAATACTTAGAAGCCTCTAAGGATGGAATCCCTAGGGAAAGCAATAGTACTTGTATTTTTTTCAAAGGTATTTGCTCCTCCTAAAGGGTTTGAAATTTTGACAATTTTGTTGAATGTTCATTTTCCAATATTTTAGATCCAAGCAAAGTGTTTTGATTCCAAAATGATGTACAACCATAGGATAGAAAGAGACAATATTTGTTGAATTCCCACTTGGATAAATCCAATTGCGCTTATTCTTAGCAGGTGATTAGAAGCTTGAATACACTGGCTCCCCTCTATGACACTCACTTCTATGGGTCAGCCAAGCTTCAGTTCTCATGAATCTCCCATGACAAACTTCTCATCTCTACTAAGAACCACAAAAATGTGGAACAACTTCAGAATGACCGTTCTTGCACCAACAAATAGTAAGGATTTTGGCCTCTATACAAATTGGTTCTTAGTCAGGGTGATGGGGGACATGGCACTTGCGAGCGTCCAACAAGCCACTAAAGGATTTAATCAATCCTACTAGGGGATCTTATAATTTTTACGGTAGTACCCCATTTTGAAAGACATTGTACGGCTAAGGCCTACATACCATGAGGACTTGACGATTTAGTCTTATCCATTTGTATACCGGCTCGAATGAAAAAATGGTTGGAGTTTCCTTCGAATTGGTCTTACGAAGGCCCCTCTAAAGGTAAACAATAGCGAGCAAGCACATTTGTAGTTCAATCAATCTTTGTTTGCGTGAACAAAGAGAGAACACACGCGATATACTTAACTCACACTAGCAAGATTTGTTCAATTTTTTAAAAGCCCATTTAATTGAAGTGTGGAGGAAATTTTTTAGACAACCTAATATCACCAAAAGAAATTTGATTCTCAAGATCTCCGTGAAGTACGAGAGAAGTGCATATGCCTTTTAAATGATATTAGTTTGTAAAAAAGATTACAAAACAAGAAAGACACATGTTCATTTTAGACCTCAAAAGCAGTAATGGATTCTTTTTATAGCACCAAGATGAAATATTTGGAGTTGCTTGTTCAATTCTTAAATCTGAAACCAACTTTAGTAAGTTCTTAAGGTTATTTTTAACCCTTTGATTGTTCTTTTTAAAACCCAAATGAAATTTATTTGAGTCCTAAAAATTGAAGATAACAAAAGCCTTAAAGATGGGATTATAATTGTTCCCCAAATTATTTAAAAAAACTTGTTACAATCATGAGATGATGCCATAAGAATCCTTTTCTTCGTTTCCTCCTTTCCTTCTTGATCACCTCAACCTACAAAAGTTGATTAGCCTATAGAAAATAGAGCCACAAACAAGGTAGAAGTCAAAGGTAATCAATATAAAAAGCACGTGTCATAATAAAATTGAAAAGTAACCTTTTACCCAACTCTAGCATTGCAATCCATGGAGGAATTGTTGTTTGGAGAAATCAGCATTGCTTTGGTGAGGTCAGTGTCGCTTCGTGGAAAAACAGAGTCGGCGATTGCGTCACTCTTTGGAGTTTGACTGGTCTGGGCTCAAGAGGATTACTTCAACGTCGTGTTTTGGAGCATAGACAACCTCACTATATAGCAACGCTAGACTTATAGTTTCGTTGTTTGACCTTCCCAGCGTCGCCCTTTCCTGAAGACACAAAAAAATGAAAAAAATAGCAAAATTTGACCAAAAAATGTGTTAATTTTGAAAGTTGTGCCCTCCTAGTGCCAAAATGTGAATGGTTGATCTAGACCTGCTCAAACATGAACAAACAAGTGATCATTAGTCAATAAAAAAGTGTAAACCAAACATTCCCTATGAAATTCTTTGAACATATGAATATGAAAACAAAGAAAAATATCTTAAATTATGGAAATAAATCACAAATGAAACTCTATTCTAATGCTCAAACCAGCATCCCATAAGGGGATTGGTGCTTCTTTGATGTGGAAAGACACCCTTTCCTAATCCCCTGATAAGCTTGATGATGGATGTGTGATGAACAAGATGACTTTGATGCAAAATGCCAATAACCTAGCTATGATGGAGAAATTCTATGCCAACTTGGATGAAATTCTGGATAATAAACTTACATAAACCTCTCTCTCAACTTGTGTCTCTCAAATCAATAGAGAAGGCCTCTATTTATAGGGAAGAAGGATTTAAGATTGAAGAATAGGAGGAATGTGGGATTAAACATTTGAACCAATGGTACTGTGCCACTTGTCAACATGCAAATGAAGGAGGGTGGAGCACATTTTGAACAATGTGCATGTTTAATGCATGTAGGTGGATTTTGAAATTCAAAAGATGGCTTGTGCAAGAAGAGTTGTAAGAGGAGTTAATGCCAAGTTGGCTCAAGGAGAGGACATGTAAGAGATTTTAATGCCAAGTTGGAGGACAAGAGTCCTTTGAGAGGGAAAGTTCAAATGGGTGTAATATTCCAAGAATATGCCATATTTGAATGAAAATAGGAGGAATTAATAAATTGATAAATTGATTTATATGTGCAAGTTGCAAAAGCTAGAGGAATGGAGGATTAGAGGAGTTAATTAATTTTTGATTAATTAACTTAGATGGAATTAGTTGATTTGACATTTGATTTAGATATTTAGATTTATTTAAATCAAATGAGAGGATATTTGGGAGGTTAGTAATTTAATTAAATAAATTTGATTTATTCAAGTAAATGAAGACCATTAGGATTCAACTAAATAAAATTGATTTATTTAATTAAAAGAGGACATTAAGATTTAATTAAATAAAGTTGATTTATTTAATTAAAAGGGGAATATGGAGGAATTTAATGAATTTAAATAAATAAAGATTATTCAATTAAATGGTTAGTATGGACGTGATTAAGGAAGAATTGGTGTTAGTGAATCAAGATCAAGTGCATGGTATTGATCAAGATATTTTGAGTGTCTACACAAGCATTTAGAAAAATATTGAGTACAATGCATAAGACCAAATAAGATGTCACTTCAACCAATAGCAGGTATCCACACAAGATGACCAAGCAATAAGAAAGCAATTCCAAATTAGATTAGCATAAGGGAAATCAAAAAATAGATGAACCATAGACTACATAGAACCACAAGCTAGAAAATATTAGACCTAGAAATACTAATATTAGCATCCACAACTAATTTTTTATACACTAGCAACCTTATAATATTTTTTTTGGGCTCAATAAAATTAGACCAAATTATCTTTAAGTCTCTTGGCCCACATATCTCTAGAATCATTAAATCCACATAGGAGGTTCAATTTCTTTTACCAATTAATAAAGAATGTCCAGTTAACACATAAATTCTTGGGAGTAACTTGTAAGAATTTCCTACCCACAAACCAACTTATATTCTCCCACAAACTATTGTTCCACTAAATAACCTCAAGTTTTCCAATCAAAACAACACTTTTGAGCATAATATATGTTTTATTCTATCTATTAGGAATGATAACTATATTCTACATATAGTCCCATTATATTAAAGCATCATTTTTATAAATATATTCAATAGAATCAACACCTTGAATATTGCACTATTTGTTGGCAGCGATTGTTGGCAGTGACAGTGTTTGTCATTGATGTCAAAGATGTCAAAGGTGTGAAAGTGTTTCAAGGTACAAAGACTTTGGTGTTTAATATCAATAGTACCTTGTTGATGCAAAAAGTATCACAACGTTGCAAAGATCATTCAGTGAGTTACTTTAGTATGGTGTTGACATATCATGGTACTTTATGTTGCTTCAAGGTATTGCATGCTTGTTTCAAGGTCATGATGCTTCATGGTTGATGGAGATTGGAGATTGATTTGTCTTTGCAAATCATTGATCTTAAAATACAATTGTTCTTGTTCATGCTTGCTTGAAGGTATTAAAGACATAGATGTTAGACATGTGATGTTTAGATGTTGTAGTAGTATCATGGTTTCATGTGTTCATGGTGATTGAGATATCAAAAATTGGTGAAAGTACTTGTTATGCAAGCAATAGTGGTGTCCAATTTGTTCAAAGTTAGTGTTGATGTAATGTGAAATGCAAAATATTCATTTTTGTGTCATTGATCTCCAAGGTATGGTGAGATATTTGTGTATTCATCATGTTGTTTCCCAAAATGCAAAAGCAGTAGGTTGATGGTGCTCAATGGAAGGAGTTGTCACAAAGTACAAAATGCAAAAGCAGTGAGTTAGTGATGAAGTCTTCATGCTTCTTACTTCAATTTCTCAAGTATATTCTAAATTCCTAAAGATCTAGGGTTTAGGGTTTTTGGTGAATTTCAATGCAAGTCTTTCTTTATGTTATATTTTAAAGTTGACTTACAATCATAAGTTAGAAGCCACTTAAGTGACTAAACAAGAGTTTTAAGTGCATTTGTCACTGGCCCCTACATCTAGGGTCTATCAGTTCTACAAGTTAAATCACTTAGCATGACACTTAAAATAAAATCAATGGTCTTCATTCAATTGTATTTTGGCGGGTATTGAAGGATCAATGGTAGTGATTTAAATGTGACAATGATTCCTCTCTTAGTTTGCACTTTCACAGGAATTTGAAGGGTTATCGACTTGTGTCAAGTTTGTATATGGTTTTGTAGTTGCCAGGGACTATGAAATTTTGAAGATCTTAGCTAATGCTTTGAAGAGTTTTAAATAGATGATGAGGCACTATATGAATATGTTGAAATCTCTAATATTATGGCTTTGATAAAATCAGATACAAAGGAGAAAATATACGCTACAGTTCATGAACAATATATGATCTGTTTAAACGTTGTGTATGGTCATAGATTAACTCAAAATAAGGATAACATGGTGAATGCATATGACAATTTCCTGAGAGTATAAGGGACAGTATGGTAGGTTTGTATGATAATTCTTGAATTGTTTAAAAGAAGGTATGCATAAAAGGTGTTTTGAATGAGAGTATGTTTGAAGAAGATAGTTGTAGTTTTGTTGTGTATTGATCATTCAGAGAACTATGGAAGTTCTGTGAAGGCATATTGAATATGTGTGTAGGAAATACAATGGAATAGATAATTTGAATAACAACATATATGGTGCATTTATATGAATGCATTCTCTAAAAATTTTTAGAAAACATGATTATGACCTTGTTGTCTAGAAGGTGGTTGAATTCACTACATTGTGTGATTGAAGTCACTACTGGTTTTTTGCAAAGAGATTGAGATGTACTTGAAGTCACTATTGAATTCTCTTGTTTTTGGTGTGTGATGTGCTTTGATTTGGAGATGATATGAGCTTTGTATTCAAACAAAGTATGGTGATTGCAAATAGAATATATGGATTATACTAAATTGTATCTTCACATAGTTGATATGTTGAGACAAGGATGGATAGGGTTTTGACAGGGAGTTGTAAAGTTCCAATTGGAAAGATGTTGACATGGAAGGAACAATAGTTTTGTTTTCCTTCTACAATTGAACAGGGTATTGAATTTATCAGAGCTTGTTGAAATGATTTGTATGGAAACAGAGCAACCCTCTGATTTTACTTATTCCTTCTGAAGTGTGGAAAGGTTGCCAGAGAGGAAGATTTTTTAGCCAGCGAGGTGTGATGTTTAGCTAGTGAGGCTTGTTTTTCCATTAAGGATTAGGAATAAACTACTGAGGCTTATGTTATTTGTCAGTGAGGCTTGAATGATTGCTAGTGAGGCTTGACTGTTAGCCAGTGAGGCTTTTTGTATTGCTAGTGAGGCATACAAGTTGTAAACAATAAGTTTTTGGCTAGTGTGGCTTAATAAAGCAATTTTTCAAAGTGGTTTTCTCACCCTTTTAGGGTTTTTCCACTCATATATCCCATGTATTGATTCTTCTTGATGGTTTGTTGCTTGGTGCATGATTGATTATTCTTGATTCAAATATGGTGTTTTGATTTGCACCCTTCATATCATACAATATCTAGAATCTTTTTGTAATCAAGTGTGTTGAGTTTGGAATTGGTTTTATTTGACCACTGATTCACCCCCCCTCTCAGTGGTCATGTACTCCAACACTCTTATCAAAGAAATCCTTCATATTAGCAAGAAGATATTTTTAACCTATTGCCACAAACATTTGAAACCATAAAGTTTATTATAAAAAATATATCATTTCCTCTAGTGAAATCTATAACAAATTCCCAATATTTCTAAATAGAATAAAATACATTGGAGCCAAAGGGCTTAAACTTCATGAATATCCTACAAGTGTAACCTATTCCAACTAGGATTACCTTTAGGGAATCTATTAGCCAAAAATCACATGTAACAAGTTGCTTCAAGGATGATTACCCTCTATAACCTTTGTAATCCATTTGACTACAATAAAATTAACTTGCAAGAATAAGTTATTCAACCCCATACCACATAGCATCCTAGGTTTGATCCATCAATCCCAATAATAGAATGCACTTTCTTATACCCTTTCCCATCTAACCAAAAGGAACCCCCTAATTATTTTGTTCAACCCATTAATCTAAGTGGGAGATACCAACTAATAGGATGAAAAATATAAAGAACATGAAGAAAAAAAATTATAGCTGACTTGAAATATTCCATCCAAGGAAAAAATTTACCATTCCACTTAACCATTTTATTGTTAACTTTATCCATTATCCAATTCCATATTTCCTTCATAGAGGGGTACAAAGAAAAAGGAATACCCAAGCATCTAACTATCTCATTAGGACCTAAACATTTCTATCCTTTTTTAACCAACCAATTAAGAAAAATAGTTGACCAACAAGGGGCCATAGAATGTAAATAAACTTTAGTTCTCAAGGCCATGCAATGCACATCAAGCCTCTTATCAAATTGATAAATTTATACTCCTCCAAATCCATAAAAGGGTGTAGTCATTCATAAATTGAAGTTCCAACAAAAAGAAAAAAAAGCTAAACACAAGTCATTCACTGGGGCCCTAATGGATAGTCCCTTAAAAGGAAATGAATAGCCTTATTAACCAAGAAAAATAAGAGGCAAGATGTAAACCTTACCTTGTATACCCTTAAAGAGGGAAATAGTTATAATAACGTTGATACTTATCTAATTGGAGGCATCAATAAATAAAATGTTTACTATTCTATAAAAAATAATATCAAATCTTAAATTCATAAGCATCAAGATAATAAAGGACCATTCAATACAATAATATGATTTTTAAAAAATCAGAAGAGCCACACACAAATTTTGTTGGACATAGTATTGTCATTGATGTCAAAGGTATGCCAAAGATGAGAAGATCGATGAACTGTCAAAAATATCAAGATGAAATATCAGCTGCAGGTATTAATATTATCATTATTGTCAAAAATAACGTAAGAAGTTTGGATATATATTGGAATCAACAATTCTTGTATATCTACTACATTTGTAGTAGTCTGAAAGTATTTGCGATAAAGTTCTGAGGTTTGTTGCTCAAAAGAAGAATATACACTACACTGAATTGTCATTGTTTTCAATACTACATTCAACCGTTGTTCATATTTATTGCTTGCAGTTCGGAAGATAAGTAAAGATACTCAGAATGTATGTTTGTTTCAAGTTTCATAAGGTTTGGGTTTCAAATGAAGCATCTAGAAATGACAGAATGAAGACTGTAATTCTTGAATCGCTGTGAAAGATGGTTGAGAGCTTGCGCTAGAAAAAGGAAGTGTGTGCTAACTGGAAGTGTGGGAAGATAAAATGGGACTAGTTAAGCTCATGGTAGGAAGCGTGGGACATGACCTTACTCCTGTGATCTAACACATTGATTTAGGGTCAAGCCAACTACATGTTTTATATATGTTTCATGTTTCTAGGCTGACATGAAGATGTTTATAACATAAAAGAATGGATATAATTATCGATCATTCATGAAAACATATGAGTGTGTTTGTGTGGTGTGCGAGCTAAGAAGAGACGTTAAGTGTGTTACTGAAATTGAAAGATCATGTTCACATGGATATAGTATGTGTTAGTTTGTTGATGCAAAGTAGATTGTTTTATATTCCTTCTGTAATGTAAGGTTGGGGCCTCTTGATCTGAGTTGGTGTTCAGTGACTGTGTTGAATCTCAGTGTGCATGCAAACCAAAATTCAAGGGGATTGGTGTCTCCCTTTTGGGTTATAATTTATGTGGGTTGGAGCCTGCAAAATTATTGTAAATTCTATATTATTTTGTGAGGCTGAATTTAAGTAGTAGTTTCAAGTAGCTTTTCTCACCATGTTTTTCCCTTCTAAGTTTCCACATAAATATGGTGTTTTCTTGTGTGGATGTGTTCATTACTTCAATTTTCATTGATTATGTTTTAATAATATTATGAATGCAAAAGTTTACAGTAAAAGTATTAAATATTGATTGACCTCCCACTCAATATTTGAGTGTAACAAATTTATCTTGGAAGTATCTACAAATAACATGTTTACTATTCTAGAAAAAAAGAATACCAAAGATTAAATCCTTAAGCATCACGATAATAAAGGACCGTTTGATACAATCATATTATTTTTCAAAATTCAGAAGAACTATATACAATTTTTTATTAAAAATTTATCTCAATTCACACCTTCCCAACTACTCAAAAAATTATTAAGAAAAGAATCTACCTTTTTCAAAAAAACCAATTTTTGAGGGGGAAACCACTTTGGATATAAAAAATTGAACCCTCAATAATTGGATTTTTTTAATGAGAAATTGTAAGCAAGGTAATGGGACTCTAGTTTTTCAACTAAAAATGATCCCTTATTTATATATAAATTTAATGATTCATTTGTAAATAACACTACCAAGGAATCCTTCAAAAATTTCCTCTTTGTAAACTTCAAGCAATTTTTCCAACCCTATCCAAATTAGATTTATAAAAATCTATAGGAAACCCATCAAAGCCAAAAGACTTCTCAATATTTAAATAAAAAATAACTTTCTTGGTCTCATCTAAGGATATTTTCAATTTCAAGACCATTAGCCCCAAGATTGCAAGGACCAATCACTAAAAACATCACTGTCATCTACATAAAATATATTTACCATAAAATTATAAAAGGCTCTCCTTATCTCTACCCATCCTCAACCAAGAATCCTCCCACATAATTACATTAAAATTTATCTTTTATGTTTAACCTTTAAATATTTAAATAAAAACTAGGAACACATGTCACCCAAATATAACCACAATAACCTTGGCCTCCACCTTGCACCCCTAGCCTTATAAAATTGGTAATGTCCAGAACTTTGTATGCCTTGAGTTGTTTATTCCTAGTTTTTTTTACTATATAACATGGAATGTATAGGTCCTACCAGGTGTCTTATTATACTTTATTACTTGAAATGTTAGAGAAAGGGAGTACAATTAAGTCATATGCATGGTAATTGTGATGAAGGTTTGGTGGATATAGTGAATGCATTAATAATCAAGCTATCTTAGTGGCATTGACACATCACAGTGGTAATGCATCCTATAATAAGCTGCCTCTATCACGACCTCTCAGTACAACCTGGCAGATACAGTCCTACCCTGGGTGGTTGCTATGAGGGCCTCTAACTGCTACTACCACCTGATCTCCTGGTCCCTCTCAGTAGTCACAACCTATCCCTGCTATCCTGCATGATCTCTCTTGATCGTGATGGCCACCACCTGTTGTCTGTCCTAGTCTTGCTCAATAGTAATAGCCAAAATTTGTTGGTGGGCCTGATCCCGCTCACCTGTGATAACCTGCACCTGCTACTACAATTGTTGGATCTGTTTATCTCTAGGATCTGGTGGTGGTGGTTGAACACCAGGCTGCTATTGAGCACTAGGCTACTACTAAACACTAGGATGTTGCTATACATGTTGCTGCTGTGTAGGAGGCTGCTGACCAACCAATGGAGCCCCCAAAATCTATTGATCCTAGCCATCTTGTCCACCGTATCCTTGTCCCTGTCCCCTACCCCTAGATCCTACCCCTTTAGGCCTCCCTTGTGGAGGAGCACCTGTTGGATTTTTCAAACGTTGAGGAGGAGTGAACCATGCATCATAAGTCAGCGTAGTCTGTGCTACCGCCTGAACCTGGCCATAGGCCCATGGTTGAGCCGCTAACTGTCTGAAACTCTCCATTGCCTCCAAAGCTGGAATGGTAGGTCCCCATATGGGAACCTCTCAAGACAACCTCACAAAAATGGCCTTGTAAGCATCATCTAGCCTGTCTTACTACTTGTCGAATTGCCATGCCACTTTGTCTGGCAGGTACTGCTCGATAATCGTATGCTCATGACCCTACATGTATTGGGTCTACTTGGAAAAAATAACTAATGTACATCATCATACCAGGTTGACATCTATAGCCATGGGTGCCATTTGAAAACTATCATGTCATCGAGCACCCGCTGCCAGTATGGGAGCACAATCTGTTCGATATGTTGCAGAGTGATCGCACCCCTGTACCACCAAATCACAGGATCATATGGCTCGATGTCAGCCATTTGTACAATCGGTCAGAGCACAACTATATGCTCCCACACTCAAATACGAAGCAAGGTCACCCTTGCACCAATGGATTTGTCCTCGCAATACACAAAGTCGTGCATATCATGATATAGTGAGGCCATCATCACTGGCCCCCATGCAAAAAGATTCCTCTTATGTAGCATCCTATGCCATGCCATGCCGCATCCTAGGTTGGACCCTCTGCTGTGTCGGTTAGGAGTGACCAATCTTAAAATGATGGCTGCAATGATCAATCAAAAAGTGGGCATGTAACCTTTGTATGACTCAAGGTCAATCTGAGAAGTGATTAGAGTAATGGACTCCATCTCCATCACCTTGTGACAAGCATTGTATCCAACATCGACATCAAAAATAACTTGCTCGTTGTGTATCGACAAATGTAGAATCCACCATACATCCTCCAAAGTCATCGTCACCTCACCAGTGCGAAGATGAAAAGAAGTCTCACCATGCCATCTCTCGCACAGAGTGATCATCATGGCTAAATGAGTCTTGATGATGGGTGCATACGTGATGTACCATAACCCAAGCTCTCCCAAGTGATCCTAGCGCAACTCGGATAAACCATCCAGTCTCTCCAACATTGTGGGCTTGTGCTCGCATGACATCAGTGGTGGAATGACCTCCTACACCCACAAAGCACAAGATCTCAAAAAAAAAAAAAATTGACTCAGTTTGGAATTTGCAACTCAAAAAATCACAATAGCGTCGCTATATTTCAAATTTCAAATTGTGATGCACGAAGGAATTTCAAATTACAAATTGCAAAGTGCATCACCATATACATGTGTGTCATGATTTAAACTCCCTAACCCTAATTTCTAAATCTGGAAGTGCGCCACTATATACAAATGTGTTGTAATTTAAAATTGAAAACCCTAATTTTAAATCATGAAGTGTGTCGCCATATACATATGCGTTGCTATAAATCATTTTAGTGTTGCCAATTCTCAAATGGGCATCACTATATAGTGATGCCACCAAAGTTTAAAACTTAACGTGAAATAAAAGCATCAAAAAGTTAAATTTCAAATTGAGTTTTGAGTTACATACCGGTGGTCCTGAGCCTAGAATTCGCTGATACTATCGAACTCGATAGGAAATGTGTCTGGGGAGCTCTCATCGTGCCATTTCGTCAGTAGGTCATAGCTCGAAACAACAAGAATCTCCAAGCTGTGAATGCACAAATGAATTGAAATGACCCTTCTTGGCTTATTTATGCTAGAAAATTAGGGTTTTTTGCCCTAATTTCACCTTCAAGCTAGGGTTTATCATCATTTTCACCAATTTTTCCAATCTGGACCTTATTCTACATCATTTTTTGCATTTTTGGCATAATTCTTACATCCCGGAGCCTTTCTGGACCCTTGGGGCAGCTTTTCATCTTAATCAAGAAATTAACCCAAAATTCAAAATTTTCGCCCGATTTCTTGAGGGGTGGGGAATCAGCTTTATCCTTCCGCTGGCGCATCTAAAAAATCAGATTTTTTTTTTTTAATTTAAGCAGTAGTTTTAACTCAAAGAGCATCAGTCTTTGAATTGAAGTAGCAGGTACCTCGCTTCAAAGAGGGGCAAAATGTAGACATTGAAAAATGTTCTAAATGATATCATACACTCGAATCAAGTTTACTAACATCATTTCCTCTTGAAACCCATCCTCTTTTCACTTAATTAATTGAGTTAGCCTAGCTAATTAATTAATTGCATCATTTTTGTCCATTAACCTAACACATTTAGTCAGGTTAATTCACCCCCTTTCATGCTAACACTTCGTCTCATTAAATTAAATAAATCATACTATTTAATTTAATTCCCTAGGTCATCTTATTTAATTAAATAACCCTAAGTTATTTAACTAAATATCATTTCGCCTTTCCCCCTTTCATTAAATCATTTAATTTAATGAATATCACCTTAATTCTTCTAATCCCCTAATTGCATGATTAAAATTTGTTTAGTTAACAATTAATCCAATCTTCCTCCAAAAAGGGAATATTCCCATGGAATATTCCTTATCCCTTTTTTGCACAATTAAAAATTTCTTTTAATTTGCAAAATATCTATTTCCTCACCCATGAGAATATTCCAAAGAATATTCTCTCTCCTATAATCATCTCACTTGGCTTCTTGAACAAGCTAAACCTTTAACCTCTTGAGCAAGTCACCTGGTGACCTGTGTGTGCAGGTCAAAAGTGTGTTTGTTTGGAACAAATGTGAGCCCTTGATTAATTCTCATCTTGTATTCTCACCTGTTGATGGGAATCCATGATCCATGCCTCCTATTTCCTCCATCATGGACCGTTGATTATCTTTTTCAATCTCAACTCTTCATTTCTCATGTGCTCTCCTATAAATAAAACACTATTTGGAGACAAATGGATCCGTCTTTCAATTGCAAACTTATGTTGTTGAATTCACTCTCACTTACACTCACTTTTTACTCACTTTTAGCTAATTTTATTTCATTTTAGTTGCATAATAGCTTCAAGCTTCCATTAATGGCTTCCATGAATCCATCTTAGCTTGTTTATAAATTAGGGTTTTTCATATTTTAGCTTAGAATTAGCTTAGATTAGCTGAGCAATTGCATATTTAGATCAATTTTAGCATAAAATCATGATAATTTAGTATGCATCATGTTTAATTTAGCATAAATCAGGTTTTCATCCATTTATCACAATTTTTTCATTGATTCTCTTCAATAGAATTGATTGAAACAGGCTCACTAATCACAGGATTGGGAAACGGTCATTGTTCCACATCAACATGACACCAATTCCAAAACAGGATAAGTTTCAAATGGGTTAGAGTAGGAATTTAATTGTTTTTGTAGTTTGTAATTTTCAGTTTCAATAAATGCTTAGTTCAACTTTCAATTTGAATGATATTGTTTGAGATTGAGGTTTAGTGGCTAAATTATGCTTTGATTCATCATGGATCAAGTGTAATCGACCCATACTGACAATCCTCGGTCCACAATCATCATACCCTCTGCCATTATAGTCAATAATTATCCTCCCTTATCTCCCTTTTTTTTTTTTTACTGTTATTAGTTTTTACCCAAGTAAGCTCCACCACATAACTTCTTCTACATATAGTTTTTCTTTTTTTGTTGCATTGGGTGGAACCATACTAGGAGAGAACCCATCGATACAACATAGCTAAGGGTTGACAAGGAATTTTATAAAAAAAACCAACAAGAAAGGTGGCATGTTTTCTACAGAAGGGTGAAGGGGTTTGACGATCAAATGGCATTGGAATTTTCCATGGGTTTTTCTAACAATGAAGTTACTATGCAAGGGATTACCTTTCCTATCATAGTTGAAATGGTTACCAAAGTTACAGGCTTCCCCCTGATGGGTGAAGTGTTCTTTCCTACTATGTTGAGTCGTATTAAAGACCTTAATCCCATACGGTAGAAATTTTTGCAACAAGGAGAAGCTATTGAGGTCATGTATGGCCAAGGTATGAAGCAGACCTCTTTACCCCAACCATGGGATCTTTTTTCAAAGTTCATCATTAAGTATATCACTTGTGAAGGTAGATGCACATATGTTTTTTCTCATCATTTTTGGTTACTATGTCATATATGCAATGGGTATTTAATAAATGTGCCTTATTATTTGTTTCAATCTCTACAAGGAATGAGTAAAGAAGTACAGAGAAGGATTTCAAATTCCCTTTCTCATCATGGTTTGATTAAGTTGCTCATCATTAAGGGATTGGAATTGGTCGATCTATTCTTGAAGTGGGAAGTCTTTTCTCAACCCGCAGTGGAAAAACAAGGAAGTGACCTACCTCCTGATGATTCTGGTGAAGAACATATACCATTCTAAAATAAGGTTACTAAAAATGAGGAAGTCATGACACCTCAAACTCTGGATACAAAACAAGAAAGGAAACACAAAACTAGGGTTGACCCAAAATCTAAATTACAAAACCTAGCAGTTGTGGCCAACACAATGGATGAAGCAGAGGATGAGACTCATGATTTAATATGGAAATTCTAGCCACTACTCTTAAAAGGGGAAAAGACCACATGAGTAGAGAATAATGAAGATAAAAAGTTTTAAAAAAGAAGAAAAAAAGAGCAACACATGAAGGAACACGTAACAACCACCTATGACCTTGTTTCTCCTGCTTTAAATGATACTCCAATAGAAAATTATGGACCTGAAGATGAAGACCCTTGACATGAAGAAATAGATAGGTGTATGATAGAGCTACAGGAAGATCAAGAACATGTCCTTGAGTTAAATAATTCCCCTACTTTGGGAAAACTGGGTGAAGAGGATAATGACATAGCAGAACAAAACTTCCATGAATATAATTTACTGCTACCAAAATACCCTAACCCTAAGGAAATAATTATCCAAAAGAAAGAATAAATATGGACCTTGAAGGGTTGGATAACACAATCAGAAGATGAAGTCAAGGTTTTATAAGGACAACTTCAAGATATTTCTACAATTTGGCAGCAACAAGCAAAGGAAATTTAGGGGATGGAAAGCCGACTAGCCCAATTGGTCAAGGATACAAAACAACTTGTTACACAAGACATTTTTATATCTATAAAGGACCATAATCAAACCATTGACACATCAAATACCACTTGGCACCATGAAATCACAGAAACTGTGCATAAATTGGCCACCACACCAACATTAAGAGATAACCTACGAGTCTGTAAGTATTTTGTGTTGCATGAGGACATGCAAAGTCTCAAGCTGGGGGGAAATGATAAGCTAAAAACTCATTTATATTTTCTCCCAAAATCCCCTTTTCATGCCAAGTTTATTTAGCAAGTTTCCATCCTAATTCCCCATTTTTTCATATATTAGTTGTAGAAAATGAATCTTATTTACTATGTTTGAAAAAAGGATAAAATGTGCTTAAGGTTATTAGTTTATGAATACCTAATCTAATTAGTTAAAATTGGATGAACAAGAATTCTTGTAGCTAGATATAAAGGGGAGCGGTGCGAGGAAAACCATTAAGGATCTTTTTGTTATGATAAGGATTTATGGTTAGCAGCCAAAGTTTAGCTTTTGTAGTAAATATAGATTATGATAGATTAAAAATCACCAAGACTTTTGTAATAGTTATGGGTCGTAGGCCACATAACCAAATCAGTTATCTCTAAATACTTTAGGTGTAGACTCTTATATATATTTATTTATGTATGTTGAAAAAAAATCTCTTTCTTAATCTAAAAACATATTTCATATTATGATCAAAGTTCTGAAGTAAGGAGCGTTACAGTAGCATTCTCTAATCACCTCATAGACCAAGAGGAAGGGCCCACTCCTTGGGAAAATTGATCTTTTTTTCTATTTTTATTTTAAGCATTTCTATCATTATGTTTATTATTTCATGTTTGTGATTATGATAAGAGTGGTTTGAGGAGTGTATGTAGTTTCTACTTTAGTTATTAAATTTAATATACCCTTTGGTTTCCCGCATAAAAGTACCTTTTGATATTTCGAGTGAATAAAAAGTTATAATTAAACACAAAAAAATGTTGGTTTGTTCCCGTAGCACTATTCCTGCCACACTATTCCTGTTGCTCTGTTCCTATAGAAAAATTGACAGAACCAGTGACAAAATTATTTTATTGTTTTTTGTGAATTGGGTATTGTAGGTTTAGGATATTTGTAATCTCTAGAATTATAATTTTTTGCATTTCATCACACTTAGCTTATTACCTCCACCCCTTGAGAAAATTACTACCACATCTTTCATAAGTTTAAGTCTCATATTGACATAAGGATGAGTTGAATTATAACAACTATAGATCCGAGCAAAGCATTAAGGTTTTCAGTTTTATCCCAATAGTGGGCTCCCAAGATGCCTTGCATGTGTGAGGTAGGTCCAAAGAAAAAGGGCCTAAAGGGGATAAAAAAAAGAATAAGTCAAAAAGATGTTCTAAGACCCTTGGGAAGAGGAGAGTAAAGTGTTATAATTATGGAAAAAGAGGGAACGCAAAGAAGGAATGTAGAAATAATAAAAAGTGCAAAATCCTCCATGGAAAAGTCCTCAAATGATGGTGATTTTGATGCTTTATTTATTTTTGCTAACACCATAAGTAATGATTCTTGGTTTATTGCTTTAGATTTCTCCTAGCATATGGCTCCCCACAAGGAGTGGTTTACTTCATATCCAATTTATGATGGGGGAGATGTTTTATTTGGTGATAACAACATGAAGAAGATTGTTTTTATAAGAAAGGTAAATTTTTGTTTTAGTGATGGAAGTGTTAAAACCCTTGATGACATTTTACATATTCTAGGACTTGCAATAAATTCACTTTCAATATCCAAGTTGAATGATTTTGGAATGAATTTGACATTTGACAAGTCTATTTGTAGGTTAGTAAGAGGGATTTTGGTGATTGTTAAAGGATCTTGGGTAGGGACCTTTTTTAGGCTTAATGCCTCCACTTTTTGTAACTCTACCAATGTAATTGGCATTGAAAATGCATGTATGTTGTGGCATAATAGATTGGGTCACATAAGTGAGAAAGGTCTTAGACCATTTTGAATAAAAAATTGGTTGGTAGTATTTTTTATTATTCTAGTGGTAAAAATGATTTTTGTGAGCATTGTGTGTTTGGTAAACAAAATAGATCATCATTTCCTAATGGGACTAATAAAGCTAAGAGTTTGTTAGAGATCATTCATTTGGATGTGTTTGCACTAGCGAATGTTGACTATTTCATAAAATATAGTTATTATGTTATTTTCATTGATGGTGTCTCCACATACACTTGGATTTACTTTATGCATGCAAAATCTAAGGTTTTCACTAAGCTTAAGGAATTTAAAGCCCTAGTTGAGAAGCAAACATATTATAAGATAAGGGTTTTGAGATCCGACAATGGGGATGAATATTGTTTTAGAGAATTTGATGAGTTATGTAAGCATGCATATATTTTTTTGAAGAAGGCTACATCTTATACTCCTTGAAAAAAATGGGTAGAAAAAATAATGAACCAAACCTTAATGGAGAGAGTGGTGCTAAGCTTGACATATGTTTTTTGGGTAGAAGCTATAAGTATTGTTTGTTACTTGATTAATAAATCTCCTTGCTTTTCTCTTGTCAATAAAAATTCTTATGAAGAGTGAATAGATACAAATCCTTCTATTTCACATTTAAGGGTCTTTAGTTGTGAGTATTTTATTCATGTTCCTCAAGAAAAGTGAACTAAACTGCATCTAAAATCTAAAAAATGCATCTTCATATGTTATGGTGAGAATATAAAAGGTTATTAGATTTGGAATCCTTTAACCCAAAAAATGATTTTTTATAGAGATATTATTTTCAAGGAGTTTAGAGATTATTCAAGTGAAGAACATACAAAGGAGAAAGAAAATTAAAAAATAGTGCACTTCGAGACAAAGATAGAAAATCAAGAAGATGCACATGTGGAAGAACAATCAAATGGTTCAAAGGATGGAGAAGAAGAAGAGGGTTCAAAGATTTCAAATGATGATGTGCAAGATGAGCATTGGGAAGAACAAGTAGAGCCCATTACTCCTTCCTTGAGAAGGTCCACAAGGCAACAAAATCAAATTGATAGGTATAGCACACAAAATTTTCGGTGTGTAATTATTTTATTAATTACTAATGATGAACCTAAATATTTCAAGGAGGCTCTCTTCAAAGGAAAGTAAGTCTTGGAGGCCCTAGATAGTTGTGATAATTGAGATCTTGTTATTTTCCTAAACGAAAAAATCTCATTGGTTTCAAGTGGGTATTTAAAAATAAATTTAGTGCAGATGGTCAGTTAGAGAGGTACAAGGCTAGATTGGTGTCCAAGGGCTACTCCTAGAGAGAGGGAGTTGATTTTGGTAAAATTTCTCTCTCGTTTCTAAGTTAACCTCTATTATTATTTCTTGTGATTTTGAAATTGAGAAAATGGATGCTAAAACTAATTTCTTGCATGGAGATGTTGAGAATGATTTATATGCGACAACCTGATGGTTTTTTTGTGAAAAGAAAAGAACACTTGTTTTATAGGTTAAAATAGTCATTATATGGTCTAAAATAGTCACCCAAGATTTGGTACCAAAATTTTTATGGATTTTTATTGAAGTTGGGTTTTGTTAAGAGTGAAGAGGATCATTGTTTTTATTTTAAGATTGTTGATGATCAAATACTAATCATTGTCTTGTATGTTAATGACATGTTGTTTATGGGTAGAAACAAGGTGATGATTAGGGATCTTAATACTCAAATTTCTAGCACATTTTATATGAATGATTTGGGTCTGCTAAATATATCCTTGGGATGGTGACAAGTAGGGATCAAGTTCATAGAAATCTTTGGTTAATTTAGAGTAAGTATGTTGATACCATTTTACAAAGGTTTAGTAAACATGATTATAAGCTAGTAAATATTCCTTTTTTGGTTGGTAGTAAGTTGAGTTTAGACATGTTTCCAAATTTTGATGACAATTTTGAAGAGATATTTAAGGTTAATTATGCTAGTGTCATTTTTATTTTGATGTATGCAATGGTTTTTACTAGACCAAATATTGCCCAAGTAGTGGGAGTTTTGAGCAGGTTTTTATTTGAGCCTACTAGAGAAAATTAGACTTTTGTTAAAAGGGTGTTTAGATATTTGTATGGGACTTCTAATTAATTGTTAGTTTATCATGGTACTGATGATGTGGTTAATTTATTGAACATACATGGTTTTTTGATGTAGATTGGGTAGGTGACTTGGATAGTCAAAGGTCCATTAGTGGCTATTTTTTAACTTTTTTGGAGGTGTTGTGAGTTTTATGAGTAAAATTCAGCCTATAGTTGCTTTATCCACCACATAACTAGAGTATATAGCTAATACACATTCCTCTAAAGAGGAGGTATGGTTACAGAGACTTGGTAAATGTATTGGTTTTGATTGCAAGACTGTGAGGATTAGTTGTGATAGTCAGAGTATCATATGTTTGGCCAAAAATCTTATGTATCTTTTTTGTACTAAGCATGTTGATGTTCAGTATCACTTTGTGCGAGAAATGGTTGAGTTTGGTAAGGTATTGATTAAGAAGGTTGACAGTTTGGATATTGTTGTAGATTCTCTAATGAATCTAGTGACCATGAATAAGTTCTCTTGGTTTAGGAAGGCCATAAGCCTTGATCACTATACTTAATTTTATTTTGTATCTCATGGATGTTATTGCGACGTATAATTTCAAGTGGGATAATTTTAGGATAAGTGACATTAAAATTTCTATTTTGTCATTTCATGTGTTTCCATGTTCCTTGGAAAGTGTTCCTGGGGAAATGAAAGACTAAATATTTATTATTTATTTAACTATGAATTTTTTTGATTGCATTCATAAAGGTGGATACTTGTCAGTGATGATTACAAGGCATAATGGAGGAATATTCTATATTGGCATCCATTTTGGGAGTGGGTTCAACTTGACTTGTATGTGGTTGTATGTTGACATTTTTCATTTGTATGTCATCCAAAGTTGGGTGTTCAAGTTTGCATTTAATTGCATGTGTTTTTTGTGGAGTCTTCAAAGTTATCAGAGAGTAATGGAGCACCTAGGATTGACCTTTTTTTTTTGGCTAGGGGTGAGGCACCCATGTGAAGGTCATGTGAACATTATATTATTTTTACTATGTTTATGGGTTGTCCACTAAGGGAGGCATGGGTTTTTCCAAGTGGTTTTAGTTTGTTTTTTAAGGATGCCATAGTGGTTTTCACTCTCACAAATATCTATATATTGGAGCCTTGATATAGTAGTCTCATATGATTGAGTTTTAGGTATCCAGGTGCTATCAGATTGCTCAAAGAATAGAAGTGAAGATTATTGTTGTAGAAGTCTCTTTGAAGATTAATAATATTATTTCCCTATTTCTTGTGTGGAGTTTTTTCTTGAAAGGGTTTCTCCACATAAATCTAGTGCCACATGTTGTATTGTTGATTTTATACTTTTATGTTGAATGTGGTATACCAAAAATTACATAAGTGGATTATATTTGATTTATAATTTCATACTTACATCACTTTTTATAAGCTAATATTGTTGCATTTATACCTTGATTTCCAACAAATATCCCTCTTCCAGTGACGTGAAAACAAACCCTCCTCTACTATACAAAAGAACCTCAACCAATATAGATACATTAACTGCACCCACAAGATCCACCGAGAAATTCCAATCCCCTCCTTGCTTCATGAAGGGACACAAGATTAAATGATGTTTTTCATGCAATGAATCATCTTTGAGTGATAAGCTAGCTTGAGATGATAAAATATCTCCATCCTCCATTACCTCTAATTTTCTTCCAATCAACTAATCTATACCATCATACCTTATCATTGAAATATGCATTTTTGAATGTTTTCTCCATTTTAAAATTTTATTTATGCAATGCTCCAATGGCGGTAGTTTATGCCCTTCCTTCTGCACCTTTCATGCCTTTTTATTGCAAGTTGTATATGGACTGAGAGTTACAACGAAAATGCATGCTAACTACACTACCCCTTTAATCATCAACGTGTTCTCTTACACAAAATTTTGAGAGTTTGAGACTGGGTCAAGAGGTAATTATGTCTTATATATGCTGTAATAATAGTATTTCATGAGACGCTTTCTTATTCTTTTTAACATGATTCCATTTAAATTATGTGTGGGCTTCCATAAAATGGGATTTCATCAAACTTTTATGCTTAACATACATGTAAATAAAGTTGTATGCACAATAAAATTATGGACTTACGATAGGAGGAGATTATAGGCTGGTATAACAATTAAATAACTAAAAATTTAGAGATATGAAATATATTGAATGCAAATATTCATGCCAATATTCAACATATTTCACCGCTATACCTCTTCTGCAAAATCTAATGCCATGCCTCCTTTCATTTTTTAGAATTGAATGTATAAGCACATGTCTTTAATCATTGCTCTAATACCATATTGAAAAAATGGTAGAGCATATATAGAAAAATAATTGTAAAAGTTAAACTAATGTTGCAGAAATAAAAAGATGTATTGATTTGATTTAATCGAATAATTTTCGCATTACAACCATTTGGCTTATAAAGCCTTATTTTCCCATGAATAACCTCCTATGGGAATAACTTCCTAACAACTAATAATTGTTTATTTTCTTACTAACATTTATTTATTTACTAAACTATAAACTAACCTATATACTAAATATATGTAATTATAATCCAACAATTTTTTCATAAAATGAGAGTAGATAGTTGGAAATAATTAGGGATAAGTGTGTAGTAGAAAAAAATCACTAAATACATAAACAAAATGCAACAAATTTGCAACAATATCAACACTATCTAGTACTATCTAAGTTGGTCGACCTCCATAAAGCCTTGAAATTTCAAATAGATAATTTGGAGGTATAAATACTACAAACATAAATTTCATATAATTCTATTAAGGATGTGGATGGGTCTCTTAGCATACAAATTAATAATATGCATACTCACTACAAGCACCTACAAGAATAAATAAATATCATCATCTCTCAAATGAAGCAGTTGAGAGTAGTGAGTTAGACCCAATGATAGTACTCCTAATGGATGAATAGAAACTAGTAGGATCTATTCCTCTACCTTATTCTATCAATGAGGGATAAAAATTGTTAATCAACATCAATAGCCATGGCCATCTCATACAACAAGTTTTTTTACAATAGACCAACATCTATAATCATTTGTAGGATATTTACAAAAATATTTTACCTTGAGTAGGTTTTTTGGTTCAATGTGGTATAATTTTATTATGTGGTACAATTTTGATGTGACACAACCTTGGACTTTTTTTTTGAAATTGTTTTGAGTAGAGCCAGTATATCTTGAGGACAAGACATGGGTTAAGTCGAGGGATGATGTTGGAAAATACAACCGTGCCACTCCTATTAGATTAAAAACTTGAATGGGAAACCTAATGGAAACCAATGTAAAATATCATAAGGGTTCCAAATACTAATTACAAGATAACACATCCCTAAATAGAATAAAACTATTCAAAGCAACTACAAGCCAATGTAACAATGTCACACTACCTACAAGTGACTTGTGGACCTATAGAGAGGCATGTCAATGAAAGAACTTGAAGAGCTCAACACATGTACCTATATGTATTCATGAACATTTATGTGTTGCATATGGATAAAAGATAAGATATAATGAGTGAGTGAGTAAAATAGAGAATATTATGTGAGATGTGCATATGAATAAAATATAGGATATAATGAGAATAAAATAGAGAAGAATATGTGAGATATGCATATGAATAAAATATAAGATACAACGAGGAGTGAGCAAGCGAAGTAGAGAAGAATATGTGAGATATATTGAGACCATTATATGAGAGGAAAATACGTATTGAGGATCTAATCATTATTTACCATATTATGATATAATGAATATATGAAGGTTGTTGGGATCTAATATATGTAAGAATGGTGTATGGATTTTTTTCTATTTTTATTTATGTATTCAACATTCTACCACACTAATCTATAATTCATCACACAAAAAAATATCTTCCTTGTCCATCACACTAAAGTAAACTATAACATAACATAAGAATATCACATATCTATAGTCTATAATTTCTTATCAACAATTGATGTAATTTTATATCAAAATACAAAAAAACACATCACTCTATTACACAATATTGATTTTAGATTATAAATTATACATGTATACTTCTAACTATTTAAAGATAATTTTATCAAATAACATTTAATTATCAACAATTAGATACATATACATTACAATACACCTAACTTAAAATTTCACTATACTCTAATGTAATTCCTAGTTCAATATAATTTATTGATATACAATACATAGTCTCTCAAAACAATAACTTTTTTAAAAACCCATTTCTTGAAATAAAATCCTACAATATAATTAAGTTTAAAAATTCTTATCTAGCATTGTTAAAACCTTAATACTACTAGCTGATAAAACATGTATGTTTAGCTTCCAGTTTTTACACATTTCTTTCCAACCCATTGAGGAAACTTTAATTGGAAGGAATTTGAATCTAAAAACATGCAAATCATATTTTACAATAAACTCTAATCTAACCCATTGAGGAAACTTTAATTGGAAGGAATTTGAATCTAAAAACATGCAAATCATATTTTACAATAAACTCTAATCTAGAATATATCAATATGTCATAATTTAGATTTAAAAATATCAAATTCCAAATAATGGGCAATCTAAAATATCAAATTCCAAGTAATGGGCAATCTAGCAAACCCTTAATTAGAAAACCAAAATAGATGACAATAGATTATCTCATACCCAACAAAAATAATAATTCACAAGTTTGAAAATCTCCAATTAGCAATTCTAAAATCTTAATATTAATATCTAACAAAATAAATAAAAATATAAAATATTTTTTAATTGAAACAAGTTTGAAACTAAAAATACGTAAATCATATTTTATATTATATCTTGATCTATCATGTCTTAATTTAGAATCTAAAATTTTCAAATTTACTAACAAGTAATACATGATCTAGCAAATCCTTGATTAAAGTCTCAAAATAGTTGACCATGAATTATTGAATACCCAACAAAAATAGTAAGTCACGAGTTTGAAAATCCTCATCTAGTAATTCTAAAATCCTAAACTAATATCTAATTAAATAAATAAAAATACAATATTTTTAATATTTTTAATTTTATTTTTTTCTAATAGATCAAGATAATGTTAATTACAAATAAATAAATTATATGTATATAATATGTTTTTAATTGAAAGGAATTTGAATCTAAAAACACACAACTCATAATTTACAATACACTCTAATCTAGATTCTACCAACATGTCATAATTGAGAACCTAACAATTTCAAATTTACTAACAAGAAATACACAATCTAGAAAACTCCTAGTTAGAAAACCAAATTAATCGACCATGAATTATCTTGTACCCAACAAAAATAGTATGTCATGAATTTTAAAACCCTCATCTCACAATTCTAAAATCCTAATATTAATCTCTAACAAAATAAATAAAAAATATAATATTTATAAAATTCGAAGGAATTTAAATATAAAAACATGTAAAAATCATATTTTACAATATACTCTAATTTTGAATCTATCAACATGTCATAATTTAGAATCTAAGAATTTTAAACTTACTAAATAATGCATGATCCACCAAACCCTAATTAGAAAACCAAAATAATTGATCATAGATTACTAATACTGAACAAAAATAATAAGTCACAGATTTGAAAATCCTCACCTAACAAATCTATATCCTAATACTAATATTTAACAAAATAAATAATAATATAATATATTTTTAAATTTTAAATTTTAATTCTTTTTCAAATCTATCAAGAAAATTTTAATTATGAAAAAATAAATTATAAAAAAAATAAAAAAATAATTTAATAATGTATTCTAATTTACAGACTATAAATATGACATAACTCAAAATCTAATAAAGTATACTTTCACAATACATGATTTGCCAAGCATTTAATTTAAAAACTTGCTCTCAAATTTATCAACTCTTACTACATGTTTTTTTTAAATTTGTCTATTTTAAAGATTTTTAAATTGTATGTTTAGAAACATATTTAAAATTTGATAAATATTGATTTCCATCCAACAATATCTAACCTCTTCAAACTCTAATGTGAATGAAATAATTGTTTCATTCTCACAAGTGATTTTCTTCCTTACAATAGGTGCTTGGAAACTCATAACTCTATTTAATTATTTTTAAGTAATAATTTTTATATTAAAATAATATACAAATATAGTTCAACAGAACATTATAAGTATACAAAGATCTTATTTACACAGATACATAATACAAAAATATCAACTACTAGTTCCATTAGAGAATACACAACTATTTATGTAGAGAACAACTAATAGTGTCACAAAAGTTTATCGCTCAAACTATATAACATATAAATAGATGATCTGTGAAGTGAAGTCAAATGTGGTCCAATAGGACCAAAATAAATCCCAACTTGAAATATTGTTAACCCATAATATCAAAAAGAAGCATCACAAATATTAGCATGTAAAATTTCATAATAAGTCTTATGGTATCAATAACAATCAAATGAAGTAAGCATAAAACAATGTTATTCCCAACCACAAAGAAACATCACCAAGAAAAAAACCCAAGAAAAAGGGGTATAGTTATAAACCAAGGCTTCCTTAACTATTATTTCTCTTAATATTCTCATCCAACTGATAAACAAAACCTGAAATCAAAACATTCTTCAATCTAAACATTAATATAACATCTAATAGGAACTATAAGAAAAAAAATGGATGGACATCCTCACTATCATTGTCAGATTAACTATTAATTGAAACCACACCTTCAAGCGCATAGACACTAGAAACAATCTATTTATCTTTACCAACCAATCCACAGGGCAATGACTAATAGGAACAAGGTTTTTCTATGAGCAAGAAGATGACTACTATGAATAAGAAAATGATCTTAGGTGCTAAGAACATGAATTAAGAACTTGGTTCCTATGAACATGCATCAAAACTTTCCTACAAGGAATAAGCATATGAAAACTATTGTTATGAACAAGATCATCAACCACATGATAGAAAAACCATTTATTATAGGAAAAATAGGTTTGAACTAGAAATATTTGCACCACCAATAACAATACATACATGACTTCCAAGCTCAAGAACACCCACCAAACCAAAGCCAATATTAATTGATACACTAACATGCACATTCTGAGTAATAATTGAACCAATAACTATGGCACAAACAAAAAAAAAACTCAATTCTCTTATTCTTTTACCACTCAACATCACCTTAAAAGGCCAAATTAAAACTAAGAACATTATCCAAGTTGCTACATTCAAGAATAGTGGTACCATTCAAATAGAATTTCTTAACATCCTGAACTTTCGAAACCTACATATCCACATTATTCATAACAAAAGATAATATAAATTTTGGATATACATCAATAAGCAACTTCTTACAATTTTAGAAGACATCATTGTCCCTAAGAATCTAAATATACCAAAACCTTACATGAACTAATCAACCACAACCTATCCAAGCATTTAGAAAAATATTGAGTACAATGCATAAGACCAAATAAGATGTCACTTCAACCAATAACATGTATCCACACAAGATGACCAAGCAATAAGAAAGCAATTCCATATTAGCTTAGCATAAGGGAAATCAAAAAATAGATGAACCATAGACTACATAGAACCACAAGCTAGGAAATATTAGACCTAGAAATACTAATATTAGCACCCACAACCAATTTTTTATTCACTAACAACCATCTTATAAGAATTTTTTTGGGCTCAATAAAATTAGATCAAATTATATTTAAGTCTCTTGGCCCACATATCTCTAGAATCATTAAGTCCACATAGGAGGTTCAATTTATTTTACCAATTAACAAAGAATGGAGTTAACACATAAATTATTGGGAGTAACTTGTAAGAATTTCTTACCCACAAACCAACTTATATTCTCCCACAAACTATTGTTCCATTAAATAACCTCAAGTTTTCCAATCAAAACAACACTTTTGAGCACAATATATGTTTTATTCTATCCATTAGGAATTATAAATATACTATGCATAAATTCCCATTATATTAAAGCATCATTTTTATAAATATATTCAATAGCATCAACACCTTGAATATTGCACTATTATCAAATTAATCCTTCATATTAGCAAGAATATATTTTCCCCCTATTGCACAAACATTTGAAACCATAACTAAGTTGAGATGGAGCGGTGCGGGCTTGGGCACACAAAGGTTTTTTTGAATTATGAAGAGGTCTGCGAGAGTGAAGATGCAAATCCAGACGACAATGGAGCTTTGGTGTTTGCAGTTGGTAGGCCTCCCCCTCTGGTGCGATGCAGGCTTGAGTGGTTGGGTTTCATGGCTAGAGGTGGACTGCGTCTGGAGCCTTTTGTGGCTCGCTGGATTGCTGAGGATGGATGCAGGCATGGATTTGGCTTTGTGATGGTTGTTGAAGATTTTGGGCTTCCTTTGTTGGATTTCCTTTGTTATGTTTTTTTAGTTGAGGATGGCCCTCTTGTGAGTGTCATTTCTCTGCTTCTTCCTTCATGTGTTGTTTTCCCTGACGTTGGTGGCTCTCTCCCTTTGGTGTGGTTGGGGTTTTGGTGGCTAGGCTACACATTTTGGGATGTGCCTTGTTGGGTTGTGTCGGTGGCTTATTGACTTGCTGGTTCTTTGCAGAGCCCTATTTTTTCCAATGAAAGCAGTGTGTCTTCTGTTGTGGTGGGGGTCACTGCTTTACTGCAGTGGGTTTGTCCCCTTCTCTACTATGGTTCTCTAGCCTATTATGTTAGAAATAAGGTGTTGGGTGTGGAGATGGGGGATGATATTCTCATCCTCTTTTTCTGGAAGTTTGGGGAAGTTGCTTGTTTCCTCTTGTGTCATGTTCTTCTCCCTCCTTACTGGTGGTCTATTGAGGAGTTTGCGGTGAAGGTGGTGCAGTTTGGGCTTTTTTTCTTATGCTGGAGGCTAGGTTGTGGCATTTTCCTTGCCTTCCTTTGGCTGATGTGTTGTGTTTGCTAGTGTGCCATGGTTTTGGGTTCCATTTTGGTGCTCCTTTGTGCTATTGGCTTGGATTTTGGATTTGGGTCCTCTCGTGCAACAATGGTGTTGTGGGTTGTTATTGTGCTTGGTGAAGGTGAAGGTGGTGTTTTAGACCTATTGTACCCTCTTTTGTGTGGGTCCCCTACTGGTGTTATGGTTTAGTTCGATGGCCCTCTGCCTGTCATTAGGTGTGGTTGGGGAAGTGTGTTTCTATTTGTGTGCTCTGCTAGGTGTTTGGGAGCTTTAGGGTTTCCGTTGTTGACCTCTGGTTCTTCCCCTTTCGTAGGGACTAGTGAGGACTTGTGGTGTCCTAAGGATTTTCTCTGGTTAAAGCTTGTTGGTTTTGCTTGGGTGGTTGCCTTGGGCCTTATCTGTTTGGCCCAAATGGGTGGGATTTTTAAGTTGTTGGATGGGATGCCTTCTCCACTGCATGTGTTGCCAACGGATGTGATGGCCTTCCTTTCTTTTGCCACTATTCTCTGCCATGTTCTTTAGTTGGCTTCTTTTGAGGTGAAGTCTACTTCTATTGAGGGGGAGCCCTCTCCTTTTGAGGTGGAATTGGTTTTTGTTGAGATGGTGGAGAGTTCTTTCCCTTCTTATGAGTTCCTATTGAGGTGGAACCTGTTTGAGTGGGTGAGTGGTGGCCCTGGTCTGGATGGTTTTCATCTTGTCTACTCCTTCAAAGGGGAACCATCTCCTATTGAGGTGAAGTTTTTTTTTTTCTCCAAGTGGTTTGGTGTTGCATGTTGGTTGTTGCTTCTCTTGTTTTAGCTTTGTTCTTTATCTATGGTTGGGAGACTGGTGTGGGGTGGGTCTGCTTTGGTTCAGCTGCTGCTGTGCTTGGGTTGGCATATTTTGAAGTTCATTTTTGTGCTGCTATGGGTGATTCTTACTCCTCCTTTGGTGGGAATCTAGTTGGCTTAGTATTGAGCGATAGTTTTGTTGCAGTCTAGCTACTGCGGGTGGTTTGTGGCTTGGTTAGTTTTTGGCAAGACCTTAGGGCTTGTTGTGTTGTAGGTTGCTTAGGATTGTTGATTGCCCTAAGTTTTAGTTACTCCTGGTTCAAGTGCCAAGTTTGGGTTGTTTTTTTTGTCTTTGTATTGGGACTACTGTTGGTTCTGAGTTTCCTTCCTCACTTGGTTATCTAGTGACCAGGTGCTATTGGTGTTTTTGTTGTGTGTTTCAGTGTTTCTATTGGTGTTGGTTTTATGTTGTGTCGGTGACGTCTTAGCTCTATAAAAGGTTCTTGGTCCTTTCAAAATCATGCTTGTCCTTTTTGGCTCCTGTGGCTCATTGTGCAAGGGTACAACACCCTGTAAATGCTTCTTACCTTATCAAAAACATTTGAAACCATAAAATTTATTATAAAAAGTGTATCATTTCCTCTAGTGAAACCTATAACAAATTCCCAATATTTCCAAATATAATAAAATACATTGGAGCCAAAGGGCTTAAACTTCATGAATATCCTACAAGTGTAGCCCATTCCAACTAGGATTACCTTTAGGGAATCTATTAGCCAAATCACATGTAACAAGTTGCTTCAAGGATGATTACCCTCTATAACCTTTGTAATCCATTTGACTACAATTAAATTAAATTACAAGAATAAGAACTATTCAACCCCATACCACATAGCATCCTAGGTTTGATCCATCAATCCCAATAGATAGAATGCACTTTCTTATACCCTTTCCCATCTAACCAAAGGAACCCCTAATGATTTTGTTCAATTCATTTGTCTAAGTAGGAGATGCCAACTAATAGGATGAAAAATATAAGGAATATGAAGAAAACAATTATGGTTGACGAAAAAATATTCCATCCAAGGAAAAAAGTTACCATTCCACTTAACCATTTTATTGTTAACTTTATCCATTATCCAATTCAACATTTCCTTCAAAGAGGGGTACAAAGAAAAATGAATACCCAAGCATCTAACTACCTCATTAGGACCTAAACATTTATAACCTATGTTAACCAACCAATTAAGAAAAATAGTTGACCAACAAGGGGCCATTGAATGTAAATAAACTTTAGTTCTTAAGGCCATGCAATGCACATCAAGCCTCTTATCAAATCAATAAATTTCTACTCCTCCAAATCTATAAAAGGGTGTAGTCATTCATAAATTGAAGTTCCAACACAAAACACTAAAAGGTAAACGCAAGTCATTCACAAGGGCCCTAATTAATATTCCCTTAAAATGAAATGAATAGCCTCAGCAACTAAGACAAACAAGAGGCAAGATGTAAACCTTACCTTGTATACCCTTAAAGAGGGAAATGACTATAATAACATTGATACTTATCTATTTGGAGGTATCAACAAATAAAATGTTTACTATTCTACAAAAAATAATATCAAAGCTTAAAGTCATAAGCATCAAGATAATAAAGGACCATTCAATAAAATAATATGATTTTTTAAAATTCAAAAGAACCACATACAAATTTTGTTGGAAATACTAATGGATGTATTTAATGGTTTATTTTCTGTTTTTTTTGTGCATGCTTTCAGACATTATCAGACAATATTTCTATGTTATGCTATATTTTCATGCTTATTATACAATCTTGGACCTGAATTATAGTAATGGAAATATAGTTATGATATAGTAACATTGCATGGTTTATATGTGAGTATGTATGAAATGTGGTTGGAATTATATGTTTAATCATGGTAGTTAGCTTTGTGTATATGTTTTGTGGATTAACCTCTTGCATCTCGAGAAGACACTGTAGCCCACAACAAAAGGAGGACTTGGACAATGAAACAAGGGAAGTTCTAGATCAAGCTGAGTGTAATAACTACTGTAGACACTCGAAATATCCTGATCGATATCATGCACTTGATTCACTAACACCAATTATTCCTGAATCATTTCTACACTAACTCATTAATTGAATAATCTTTATTTAATTAATTTAATTCCTCATAAAATCAGATAATACACTTTATTAGATTATTTCATCAAAATTCCTCCTTTCATTAAATAAATCAACTTTATTTAATTAAATCCTAATATTCTTCCTTTAATTAAATAAATCAACTTTATTTAATTAAATCCTAATGTTCTTCATTTAATTAAATAAATCAGCTTTATTTAATTAAATTCTAATGTTCTTCATTTAATTAAATAAATCATTTTATTTAATTAAATTACTAATGTTCTAGTATCTTCTCATTTGATTTAAATAAACTCAAAATATTTAAATTAAATGTCAAATCAAACTAAGTTCATCTAAGTTAGTTAATCCTAAATTAATTAACTCCTAACACTAATCCCACATTCCTCTAGCTTTTGCAAGTTGCACATGTAAATCAATTTATTTGATTTACTAATTCCCTCTATTTTCATTCAAATATGGCATATTCTTGGAATATTGCATTTATTTGAATTCTCCCTCCCAAATGACTTTTGTCCTCCAACTTGGCATTAATTCCTCTTACATCCCCTCTTGCACAAGCCACCTCTTGAAATTCAAATTTCACCTACATGCATTTAACACGCACATTGTTCAAAATGTGCTCCACTCTCCTTCATTAGCATGTTGACAAGTGGCACAATGCCATTGGTCCAATATTTAATCCCACATTCTCCCCATTCTTCATTCTTCAAACCTTCTTTATTATAAATAGAGGCCTTCTCTATTGATTTGAGGACACAACTTCATGCAAATCCATTATAGCCATTTGAGTTCAAAGCATCCATGATTTCATCCACAATTTCATCCAAGTTAGCATAGAATTTCATCATCCATAGCTAGGTTATTGACATTTTGCATCAAGAATCACACATCCATCATCAAGCTTATCAAGGGATTGGGAAAGGACTTATTTCCACATTAAAGAAGCGCCAATCCTCGTATGGGATGTTGGTTTGAGCTTTAGAATAGTATTTCATTAGTAATTTGTTTGGTATTTTACTTTGTTTTCATGTTCTTGTGTTCAAATGAATTTCATAGGGAATGCTTGTTTACACTTGTTTAAGGACTAATGTTTGATTGTTTGTTCATGTTTGAGCAGGTCTAGGAAAAGCATTCACAACTACCATGTGGAGGCACCTGATGGAGTTAGTCATGCATCGTTATGACATTTAATAAAGCACTGAAGAAGAATTATTTTGTTGATAGGATTTTGGATAACTATTTGTACTTCCACATGTAGATCTGTTTTGTAGAGTTTCAATTTTATTTGAACTCTTGTTTCTTTTTAGTTGTAGTTTGAATAATTCAATCTTAATTGCATGCTCTGATATTTAAGAATTTGTAGTTAATGATTTCAATTAGGATTTATGTTTAGAATAAACTCCCCCATGCTTGTATATAGCTGATGGTTGTGTCCTTAGATATGGGTGTTGATTCAGTATTTTGTTATCAATTATTTCTCAATTTTTAGTTATCATCTATAGACATGTTGGTTATTCATAAATGATTTCCTTGAATATAATCTGTGAGGAAGGTTTTATGTAATCTTTTGGAATGTGTAATGAATGAAGTCCAAGTTCATATGGATGCATAGAATTTGAAGATTTAGATTTGGTTTAAGTGAAGACAATCACTTGAGTAGGCCACTCAAGGTAGTTGTTCTTCACTACATTATAGTTATTTTATTTATGTTTAGTTGTTATTTTTGTTAATCAATGCTTTGTAAATTGCATATAAGTTAGAATAGATTATCATATTGTAATTGTCAATAATGATTGTTCATATGCATGAATACATTTAAATGACTTGTAGCACTTCGAAGGTTAGAATAAGTTCAGTTACCAGTTTGAGTAGTTTTGATTTAGTTTCAATAATTATTTGTTAGTAGCAATTCAACTACAAGTTATGTTGTAGGCACCCATAGCCATTAGCGATAGTTTACTTCTTTCATTGTTATGTGTTTCTGTGATTTTCCAGCAAGTAGAATACCTTTAATAGGATAACCTATGTAACCCCAGGTCTCTGAAGGCACATATAGTGCAACACCATCACAAGTTTACAAACCTTGGTTGAAAATTTAATGTAGTCTTTACAATGTTGAGTGGATTGTTCGGCTAGTCATTCCTCTGAATTGTGTGGTTTCTACCAAGTTTACAATATATACTAGTGTATACTCCACATAGTATTGTAATTGATGTCAAAGGTATGTCAAAGATGAGAAGATTGATGAACTATCATAAATATCAAGATGAAATGTCAGTTGCAAGTGTCAATGTTATCATTATTGTCAAAAATAACATAAGAATTTTGGATATATATTGGAATCAATAGTTCTTATATTTCTACTACATTTGTAGTAGTCTAAAAGTGTGTGATAAAAATTTTGAGGTTTGTTGCTCAAAAGCAAAAAGCGGAATATACACTACACTAAACTGTCATTATTTTCGATACTACATTCTACCGTTGTTCATAATTATTGCTTGCAGTTTGAAAGATAAGTAAAGCTACCCATGATGTATGTTAGTTTCAAGTTTCATAAGGTTTGGGTTTCAAATGAAGCATCTAGAAATGACAGAATGAATATTGTGATTCTTGAATAACTGTGAAAGATAGTTGAGCACTTGCACTAGAAAAAGGAAGTGTGTGCTAGCTGGAGAAAGTGTGGGAAGATAAAATAGGACTAGTTAAGATCATGGTAGGAAGCGTCAGACATGAACTTACTCCTGTGATAACACATTTGATTTAGGGTCAAGCCGACTACAGGTTTCATATATTATTCCTTCTATAATGTAAGGTTGGAGCCTCCTAATCTGAGTTGGTACTCAGTGACTATGTTGAATCTCAGTCTAAGGGGATTGGTGTCTCTTGTAGGTTGGTGCATGTAAATAATAATTGAAGGGGATTGGTGTCTCCCTTTTGGGTTATAATTCATGTGGGTTGGAGCCTACCAAATTATTGTAAGTTCTATATTATTTTGTGAGGTTGGATTTGGGCAATAGTTCCAAGCATCTTTTCTCACCATGGTTTTTGGGCTTCTAAGTTTCCACATAAATTTTGTGTTCTCTTGTGTGGATGTGTTCATTACTTGAATTTTCATTGATTATGTTCTAATAATATTATGAATGTGGAAGTTTAAAGTAGAAGTATTAAATATTGATTCATCCCCCCCCTCTTAGTATTTGTGTGTCTAACAAATTTAGCTTAGAAGTATCCACAAATAGCATGTTTACTATTCTAGAAAAAAATAATACCAAAGATTAAATCCTTAAGCATCAAGATGATAAAGGACCACTCAAAACAATCATATTATTTTTCAAAATTTAGAAGAACCATATACAATTTTTTATTAAAAAATTTAACCCAATTCACACCTTCCCAACTACTCAAAAAATTATTAAGAAAATAATCTACCTTTTTCAAAAACCAATTTTGAGGGGGAAACCACTTTGGATATAAAAAAATTGAACCCTCAATAATTGGAATTTTTTATGAGAAATTGTAAGCAAGGTAATGGGACTCTAGTTTTTTTTTAACTGAAAAGGATCCCTTATTTATATATAAATTTAATGATTCATTTGTCAATCACACTACCAAGGAATCCTTCAACAATTTCCTCTTTGTAAACTTCAAGCAATTTTTCCAACCCTATCCAAATTATATTTATAAAAATCAATAGGAAACCAGTCAAAGCCAAAACTAACTTTCTTGATCTCATCTAAGGATATTTTCAACCTCAAGACCATTAGCCCCAAGATTGCCAGGACCAATCACTAGAAACAACACTATCATCTACACAAAATATATTACCATAAAAATTATAAAAGGCTCTCCTTATCTCTACCCATCCTCGACCAAGAATCCTCCCACATAATTACATTAAAATTTTCTCTTTTATGTTTAACCTTTAAATATTTAAATAAAAACTAGGAACACAAGTCACCCAAATATAACCACAATAACCTTGGCTTCCACCTTGCACCCCTAGCCTTATAAAATTTGTAATGTCCAAAACTTTGTATGCCTTGAGGTGTTTATTCCTAGTTTGTTTTACTATATATTATGGAATATATAGGTCCTACCAGGTGTCTTATTATACTATATTACTTTAAAAGTGAGAGAAAGGGAGTACAACTAAGTCATATGCATGGTAATTGTGATGAAGGTTTGGTGGAGATAGTGAATGTATTAATAAATATTATATTTGTTGACTCTATATTTTAAAAATAATCGTGCATTATAGAAGCATTGTGTTGGTGTGACTTAGTGTCCCCAATTGTATTACCATTCCTTGTGAAGCATGTCAATTTTATTATGTTATAGTATAAAGTAGGGATGCATGTTGTAATAAATGTATGTCCCATATGATTAGTGGCTTCTTGCATGATTGAATGTTAATTAGTCCTAGTGCAATTGAACATGTTCAATTACCTTGGCTCTTGAGCTTATTTTTGTCCTAGCTTACCCTAGGATTGTTAAAAGATTGTTAATGTGTGAGCATGTGTGTCATTCCATTGTAATCATTATTTCCTTCAATATGATGTTGTAGATGAAGTTTCATTAATGCGTAGAAGGGAAAATTCTTGTGAATACCTTGGGTGATGTCATAGAAACCATGTAACTATCTTCTTGTACAATGTTGTGACTAATTTGTAATTGTTTGACAACTTGGATTATTATTAGAATGATTAAATGAGAATTTTGACCCTATGTTGTGTGTTGTGTTTGGATTCATAGAAGACTTTCTCACTTGGCGTGCTTGAGAATGTTCTCTAACTCATCATGGATGTTGAATTCCCAAAGTTATGTAACTTTTTACTCCCTCAACTATAGCTATAATTAGTCACATAGTGCATGTAATATGTACCTTCTAGATTTGACACTTTCTTTCACTTATTGATGAATTCTCCAATTGTCTATAAGGATCGCCATTGATTTTTAATTCTTCTTACAAGTAGTCTAGTCACCAAATTTTGTTATCAAATTACCTTGTGACCCTTGATCACCCTTAATTTATTGTTGAAATTGAACTCATTTTATGTTTTATTGTTGGAATTGATAATTCTTTCTCCTTCTAATAATTTTATTATTGTGGTGATTATACTATAATATGTATTAAATTTATTTTCATGTAACATATAATGTTATTCTCTATCATGTTCATGATGGACCTTTGATGCAATGTATAAGGGATTAGATTGCAAATAATGTACTAGCTATTGATATATATGTTAATTACAACTAAGTTAAGTTTTAAATTGCTTATTCCTTGATGAATGTAAGTGGATACCTTGTGAAATGTTTGAAAAGTTATGAATTTCTTTGTGTACATATGCATCTTTTGTTGTGAATAGCTTATGACTTGGACTAAACATAATATATGTTTGGAAAGTGAGTGATGTGTATTTGAACATCTATATGAGATTCTTTGGTGTTCTCTATTTGTTTTACTCTGAGTAAAATGTTTGTAAATCCTTGTATGGATTGTGTATTCCTTTAATAGCTAGCAATTTGTTGAGTGTTGACTTAGTATACGAACTATGTTTGTCTTGGCCTTTTTTCCATATCTCCTAGTGCTTTGGAATTAGTTTAGTGTTCGATGATTTTTTTAAACAAAAATGCCATTTTATTGAGTAACATGAGTGTGCACATCATATAATTTAGATGTGATTTTTTGACATAGTATACGGTATAACAGTGCATTAGTAAGTGCTTTAGAACATATTATTTGTATTTATTATATTATAGTTATCTATATATTCATTGTTATATTGTTAGTTGGGTGAATCTAGTAGTTGTAAGAGTTTCCCCTTAGTGGTTTAGAGGTTTTCCTAGCTTGGTGTTAGAAGGGATGTAGTTCTTGTATGAAGTATATGTTATCATGTGTTTTATTTTATGAATACTTAGTGTTTAATCCTTCTAGAGTTTCCTTGTTGCCTTTTTGGTTGTGGTTTCACGATATTGTTGGGTTATTTAACCTTTGGGTTGGTCATAGTTGAGTATCGATGTGACATAGAATGGATATTGCTCCTATGCTTCATTTTAGTTGTCTCCTTGGATGTATCCTTGTGATTTTTGAGTTGTCAATCCTTGCTTGTTGACAGTTCTAATTCTTTTAGGAAGATAATGCTTATATTTTTCCTCTATGATCCCATAATTTGATCCTAGTTTTGTGTTAGAAGCTAGAATGTTAAAGAAATCCTTGCTTTTCAAGAGTGAGATTAAAGGACCTCATGGATATCAACCATGACCAAAAGTGGGGAATTTTAATTAGTGAGCAAGAAGGTGGAGTAGTTTTTCCTATAGCATTGAGGGATATTTTTGCCTATATTTTGAGTTGTTGCTTTGCGTATTAAGGAATTGATCTTAAGAGGGATTGTAGGACGTGCAACCTTGTGTTGGAAAACCTTGTGGAGATATTAGGGGTGCAAATAATCATATCTCTTCACATTATTTTTTCCATGCAACTAAAGAGGATCATTTGGAAGGGAGTCAAATTTTTTTCTCATTGATTGATCCCTTAGAGAGTGAGGGTCGTAGATATCTCTTGACGATCATTACCTTCTTAGGTAGTATTGTGACGTGCTTCTAAATGATGTTCTTGGTATGATGCTAAATCAAGATGTAAATTTATGTGTTGATATTATTCTAGGAGCAGATTCCATCTCCCATGCACCATACTATATGATCACTTAGGATCCTAGTGAGCAAAGTTTATAGTGTGGTTTTTTTTTCCTTGGCTTGGTAGATAACTAGATGGAGTTCCCTCGAAATAACGGTAGTCTTGGACTTAGGACCTTATTTTTTCTTGTGGTCAATGGGCCATATGGCTAGAGCTTTATCTTGATTATGGTAGAAATTGGAGGATAGGGTGTTGTGCTCTTTGAGTTGTTAACATGCATATTAATTGATGTCTTCCTAGATTATACACCTCAAAATACATGAGTTGTGGGATTAAAACCTTGAATCAGTGAGAATCTAGAGGGTTGAACCGGGGGAGATTCGTTGTGTCTTGAAGGATTGTGTACCAAGAGAACCTTACCTTGTCTCCTTGTATGCTTCCAAGAGTAATCCTAATCCTAGTGGGGGAGGAAGTAATTCCCACACCTTTGTATATCTTGAGTTATCTATATTTGGTATTATTGTTTTTTCTATGTGTTATGGAATGCATAGGTCATCTTGGTGTTTGTTGCATTGAGTGTTCATCAATGTTTCAACTTTAATTTTTCATTAATAATTATTGTGATTGTTGTTTATGCATTGATTGACATGTTTACCAAATGAGTTATTGTATACATTTTATGTTGTGTTTAAACTATTCACATGTTAGAGATGGTGTTAACATTTTGATTGTTTATTTTGTCTATGCTAAGATGTGTGTATGGTACTATGACAAGTTCCTTGTAAGGACTTGATGTATTCTATTATGTTTTTTGTATGCATTGAAAGAGTGAGAGCCCTTATGCACCAATATTGTAATTGGAATCCACTTTATGTTATGTATTTTGAGATGATTATGTTATGCATTCTATGACTATATTATCACAATATTGTATCCTATTAATATCATTATAGATATATGGTTTATATATGTAATTATTATAATGATCTCAACATTGTTTATTTTACCTCTATAGATATGTATATATTTATATAGATGGATATTATCATTACTATGTTGGAATTCTAGATGATTATCGATAATCACATTTTAAAGTTTGCACGATATGCATTGATATTGATTTATTCTAGATGATATGATTGTGTGACATATATGATATTATATCCCATTGAGTGTGCATTGCTTTGACTATTATGGATGGTGTAGGAATGTTTCATCTATGACTTGAGTGTGTAGGTACAAGGTTATTTTCCCACATGAATGTGTAGGTATGGATTAATTCCCCAGATGTTGGCCTCCTATAATAATTTTAATAACTAAGCCTTTACAACCATGGAGATGTTGGCCTCCTATAATAATTTTAATAACTAAGCCTTTACAACCATGATTCAAAGATTGGACATCTAACCTGAATATCTATTTCAATAATCATGAAGGTGCATTTAACTTGTCAACCTAGGGATGTGAACTTGAAATGGGTCAGTACAATATGTGCACTAGGAACTCAAAGTAGCCATTTCATTCTACAGCTAAGGAACACACAATATTGAAAGTAAATTGCTTGAAAAGGAATGAGACAAATTTTGAACATCAATCAACAACTATGCTAAGCTAAAATGCATAATAGGAATAAAAATCTGAGCAACAAACAGGAAACTACTTTGTCTGCTTTGGCTGTAGGAACAGTCACATAATGGAATTCTAGTGGTTGCAGGAAAATTCGGTGCCATATTTCTAACTAAGTACTAAACAACAAGTAATACTAAACTAATGTTAAACTAAGAAGATGAATCACTCACCAAGTGGGCCCCCTTGGATTAGTATCCTCTAAAACTAATGAGAACTCAGATGCTCGAACTCAAAACTTTATTTTATTCACTATAAATCATGAGTACAAAAGAGTAATGTATCTGTATTACTGAAAATTGGAGAGTGCAAGTACAATATCAAATCATGCAACCCCCTAAAGAAGGAGCATCAGATCTTATTTATACTATCAGCTAAATAAGGCAGTCAACTCCACAACTGGGAGGATGCCATTTAGGGAAAACAAAGAAAATGGAGTGATGGCGGTTACGTGTGCATGGAATCTTGTTAGACATGTAGGTCCAAACGTAGGTTCAACACAGTAGTAACGCACGTGCATGCTCAATCATTAAATTCCACTACAAGGTGGTTACATTCAGTTGCATGAAGAATATTTTGTCGTCGACCTCCTTTGACTTTGAGTGATTCCTTTGTTGGATGTTATGGTGCATGCCCAACTGGCGGTGTCTTCCTCAACTTAGCATATTAAATCTGCATGGTAAAGTCAGTACGCATAATAACTGCACATCTATAACCACCTTAAGGAACATTCATTAACCATATGCAAAATCAATATAGATAATCCACATAATATGCCAAATGTCATTAAAGCTTGCAGAGATAGGATTAAGTCCAATGGCAATGGTTTGAGGGAAACATTATGAAAATACCAACATTTAACATTAAAGTCCATGACATCTACCAGCAAATAAACTATAGATTCTACCCAAAATTGGACCAAAAACTAGGCTCATCAGGAGATTTCACTTTGGATTAAGTGTGTATGGTAACATGGATTTAAATTGATGGTAATTCAAGAATTTGTGTATTATCGAAAACCTGCAAATGCATGATTCCAAAAATGATTGTTTATTCTCCCATTTTTATTTTTATTAATTAAAAGATAAATATTTGTGTTTTAATGATATTTGATTATGGGTGGAACATATTTAATGTTCATTAGTAAAAATGGAGAAATAATTTCTTTAATGAATTATAATCATTTTATTGAAATTGATTATTAAATTTTTGCATGAAGTAAATTTCAATTCCATGAGAATAGAAATAACCTTTTATTGGAAAGAACTAGATTAAGTTCAAAGGCCTTATGTTATGAATAATAAAGCATTAAATAATGAATGCAATATTTAACCTATCATAAAATAAATCAAGCACAATACAAAATCCAAAATACTATTATAGAATGTGTATAGATGCAATGATCACTCCTCATTTATATAGGAAAAGGAGGAAGTGGGCAGTTGAAAAATAAAGACTGACTAACCCTCCAAATGATGTCACATGTAGAAAACTTGGGACAAGTGTGAAGGCATGTGTCAAGTGTCTATGAGGTGAGACAACCAAACCACTAAGTGAACTTAAGCTAGTGTGAGTAGGACTACTAGGTGTAGAAACTAGATGAATGATAACTAGATACATAAAGACTCTTTTCACACTAACACCCCCCTTAAGTGATACTTAGGGAGTAAGTCACTAAAAGATTAGTCTTAGAGACAAGGCCTGATGAGGAACTCATGTATAAAATAAAAGTCTCTCACAAGCGGAGTAAAGAAGAAAACTGAGTGGGAAAAAACTCCTCTCCAAAAAAGAGAACTATATACAAAGGAAGGAGGACTCAAGACCCCCCCAAGGACAACTTCCTTCACCCCAAGCAATTGGAATAATGTAATATAATGAGGCAATGCTAAAGGCAGTGAAGATTTCTACAACTTGATCCTTAGTATGCAAATGCTCTAAGGATAGAACACCATCTTGGATAAGTTGTCGAATGAAGTGCATATGAATCTCGATGTGCTTTGTTTGTTGATGCTCAACTAGGTTGTGAGAAATGTGAATGGCACTTTTAAATTATCACACAAAATTATAGTAGGATGATCAAGTGGAAGACCAAACTCTATCATAAGATGTCAAAGCCATAGTACCTCTCGGTTAGCAAGAATTGTTCCTCAATACTCAACCTAAGTAGATGATAATGCAATAGTGGTTTTATTCTTGCAGGACCATGCAACTAGACTAGAACCAAGAGAAAAAATAAAACCAGAAGTGGACTTCTAAGAACCAACATCTCTTTCCCAATTTGAGTCGATGTAGCCTACTATCTTTGAAGCTCCTGGTGTGTATTGAAATCCAAAATGAGTGGTGTTGCAAATATACCTCAAAATATTTTTGGTTTCCTTCCAATGGCTCTCATGAGGGTCATGTGAAAAATGGGAGACAAGCCCAACAAAAAAGGTAATATCTAGACACATGTGTCAAATACAAAAGATTATCAATTAACTATCTATACAAACTAGCATCAACAATAGGTGAGGTACAAGTGGTATTCAAAGTGACACCAGACTAAAATGGTGTAGGTACAAGTTTACAATCACTCATATGAAATCGATGAAGCAAGTCAATGACATAGGGTGATCCCACAATATTAGTTTACAATTTTTGGCCAAACTGAACACTGAACTGATTTTTTCTAACTAAATGTTCACTTTCGGGCACCTATAGTAGCTAAACCGTGAGGAATTTGAAGATGATGCAAACTAGTGATTTGTGAAATTTTGTCTAGATTCTAAATATATTTTTTTCAATTTTTTTGGAATCAGATTGCACTTCTTTTTCCATCTCCTTCGAAAACTAGTTTTTATTAGTAAACACCATGTTTAAAGAGTGATGCTCACCGTATACAACATAATTTTTTTCTATGAAGGATTAAAATTCTAATTTTTTTGAATTTAGATTTGTAACTACGATATCTAACCCTTTCATTTGGTTTCATAGTGTTTTATTGAATATTTTTTCCTTAATCAAGTTTTGAAGTCAAACCAATTACAATTCATACATAGGCGGACTGTATACAATATAACTTTTTTTGCATGTATCAAAATTCAATTTATTTTTTTACTGGAACAAGGACATCAATACCTAGCTTGCACATATTTTTCAAAATTTTATTTTGATAATATGCTATTTTCCACATGTGCAGAACAGAGAGCTTGATTTTCAGTGAAAAACCTATGTTTAATCAAACTAAAAAAACAAATACATAATAAAACCAAAACATATTAAAAAACAATTATATTCAATGGATAGCTCGTTCTGAGGACTACCATCATCCAGTTGGGTATGTGAAGTCTCCTCCATTTTCATCCTCAACTTGAGCTTCAAAGGAAAAAAATTTGCATATTTTTGGTGCCAAAGGAGGAGAAGGGGGGAAAAGGGGGTTTCGAATGAACCAGGGGGTTTGCTCGAACCTCCCCTTCTAGCAAACCCCCCTTTAATGCAATTAAAAAATAAAACCCATTAAAGGGGGGTTCGCTATAAGGGGGGGGGGGGCTTCGAGCGAACCCCCTAAAGTGTTTTCCATCTAAAAATGCATTTTTCCTTCCTCAATGGAATTGTAAACTAATTTTGTGGGTTTACCCTATACTTCTGGTGGTATATGGAAATCCCATCAATAGACAAGACCAAGGAAAAAATACATAATCCCAAGATCTATCATGTCAAAGTGTTCCATCAAACTATGTTGAATATCTTGAATCATGGACAAGGAACTACTAGTAAGGATCAAGTCATCAACATATAATACTAGTATCAAAATTTCAACTCCATATCTCTAGATGTATACTATGTGATCTGAGTGGAAACGAGTGAAACTAGATGCAGCAAGAACCCATCAATCTTCTCACACCAAGCCCTATGGGATTGCTTGAGACCATACAAAGAATGATGTAACCTGCAAACAAGTGAAGAGTCCTAGATAAAACCTAGATGTTGCTCCATATATATCTCCTCATGAAGATCACCATGTAGAAAGGCACTCTTCACATCCATTTCATAAAATGGCCATCTTTGTGATGCAACAATAGAAATAACAAGGCAAACTTAATCCATCTTGGCGATGGGGGAAAATGTCTCAAAGTAGTCAATACCATCAACCTATGAAAAACCCTTCACTACTAGACGATCTTTGTATCTTTCGATAGAACCATCAGTTGCATATTTGGTATGGTACACCCAGTTGCATTGAACCAAATTTCTTCCCTTAGGAAGAGTAATTAAATCTCGTGTATTATTCTTCATCAATGAAGAATACTCCTCTGCCATAGCACTGTCCCACTTTGTAATACCAAAAGAATCTAAAAAACCTATGAATCTGGAGATATAGCATGACTCAAAATACTAGTGCTAAAATTTTATGAATGAGTACATCTAGAGGATGTAGGATCGTCGGCTAAAGAACCAAACTCCTAAACAACACCTCTAGCCCACTTGGGAAAAACATGAGTGGTAGGAGGTGGTGGTGGTGGTGGATCAGGACCATCATCTGAAGTATCTTAGAGTACTAAGGTATCATCATGAGATGAAGAAAGTGGAGTAGGTAGTGAGGAAGAAGAAGATGATAGAGGATCTGTCTGTGTGAGAGACTCATCGAATTGGACATCTCTACAAAAGTGGATATCCCTAGTGATAGGATCAAATAACATATAAGATTTCACATCCTCATAATAACTAACAAAAATGTATTGCTGACTCTTCTTCTCCATTTCCTTATGTTGACCATTTGGTATGAATACCCAAGCTTCACTACCAAATACCCTAAAGAAGGAAACATCAGGCTTAATTTTGAACCAAGCCTCCTTTGGAGTGATATATTGAACTGCCTTGTGGGGAGTATGATTTTGAATATAGTTGGCACAATTAATAGCTTTAGCCCAAAATGATGGTCCATAGACCTAGACTGGAGCATACAATTTTCCATCTCCTTTAATGATCTATTCTTTTTTTAGCAACACCATTTTGCTGAGGAGTGTAGGGAACCAAATATTGATGAATACCATGCTTTAAAAAATACTCTATAAAGGAATAGTTCACATATTCCCCCCATTATCTATGGGTATATGTTGAATAGAAGAACCTAATTGCTTCTTCACAAACACCTTGAAGGTCTTGAAAATTTTGAAGGAATCACTTTTGTACTTAAGAAAGTACACCCAAGTGCGACAAGAGTAGTCATTAATCAAAATGAGTACATATCAGCTCCTAAAAATGAAGAAGGTTGAAAATGACATGAGGTCACTACGAACCAACTCAAGTAAGGTAGTAGCACGATGGGCCTTACCATTTGGAAAGGGTTCTTGATTATTTTTACCAAGTACACAACCTCGACAAATTCCTTTTGTACAAGAAACCTTAGGGAGTCCAAGTACCATATTCTTAGTACTCAACTACTAAAGATACCTATAATTGAAGTTTCCAAACCTCTCGTGCTAAAGTCTGCTCAAAGAGTCAACATAGGAATTATGTGATCCTCCACAAGATGACTCAAAGCCATGAAACCTATAAAACTGAGACCCATGATCTACTATGTATGAAGCAACAATCCTCTTTAGATGGTGTAGTTTTCAAATAACTACATCATCTGGTGAAAACTCAACTATATTTTCATTACTAGTATGACAAATATGGTAAACTAAAAGAAGATTATTTGAAATCTCAAGAACATAGAGATCATCCTCAATGCTACCTTTTTTCAACTTTATTGTTCTTGACCTCGTAACTAGAATTTGTGAAGAGTTTCCCATTGAAATTTGAGTAGTGTTGTTAGAAATAAATGCTAGAAGATCCTATGAGTGATTCATGTGATGTGAGGCTCTTGAGTCAACTATACAACTATCCTTGGATGAATCCAAACCTCTAGTTGTAAGGGCATGTCCATTAATAGGTTTGGGAAGATCAATGTTGTGTCTCTGCATGACCTCTTCGAAAGTTGTAATCCTCTTAAGACAAAATTTTCTATCATGATTTTGTAATCCACAAAAATTACAAATTTCTAAAACATCTTGATGCGAGTTTGTCAAGCTCAAAAAAATCCTTCTGACAACTATTCACAATCCAAAATCTAAATTCTCGCTTGAAAGTTATGCCATAATGAAAAATCTTCCTTTTACAACACTTGAAAATATTCTTAACTACTAGCACGGTCAACATAATTTATCATAGTGACAGTTTAACACATGACCATAGACAATAAATGTAATATGTTAGCATATAATGCTTAACAATTTGAATATAAAACTAAATAGTTGGAATGTTGACTCAATCCTCGAAGTAAGTGTTGGGTCTTCACGCCAAATGGGGAGTCTCCACTATCTGTGGACGTTGCATTTGATGGAGAATGAATGAATGAGATATTTTGGTGTCATCTATGAGACCAAACAGTCTAAGGGATTGGTGCAGGGGCACCATTTAAAGATTTTTGTCAATTTAAGGTTTCAGGGTCTAGATTTTAGGATTTTGGGGGTTTTGCATAAAATAAGGTCTTGAAGACCATTTATTAATGTAATTAGGCATATTTTTTGGTTATTAAGTGTCTAGGGGGTGTAGATTGCAAATAGTGCAAAAATGTTGAAAAGTTGCCAATTATGCAAAAAATGCAAAATTTGAAAGTCGTAAAGGCAGAATTGGAATTCAAACGATCAAGTCACTCCAAAAATAAGTTTGTGGATTTTAGATAGTTAGATTAGATGGAAAAAAACATATATGTGTTGAGAATCATCGATGGAAGCTTGCTCTTGAAATTGGAAAGAGGAAACATCAATAAAAAGCTCTATTTTTTCATAAATTATGTGTTTTCTCCTTAGTTTTTGGACTATACGGCCTGTACAAAGGGAAGTTGATCTAAATATGTTTTGAATTCTTTAAGAGGTCTGAATTGGATATTTATTTCATTTGATTTGAGCCTCTAATATTGTTCTAGGCAAAAGCTTGATTAGTTTCTTTGTGACTAGTTTTATACCCTATTTTAAGGGTTTGTAGCCTTTAAAATGTGACCTCAGCCCATTCCACTTTTTGTGGCTCTTGTGACTTGTTGAATGGGTTTGCACCATTAGTAAATAGATGTGTACATGTTTTTTTGCTGCAGGGGAGGTCGAATAAGGTATTGGGCATGATGCCCTAATGGTGGAAAGTGTGTTTTCCAAGTGAAAATAAGAGGTTTAGTGATGGTAAACTGTGTAAATGGTGGGGCAGCATTGTGTAAAGTTGTATTGAGTTTATGCAGAGGTATTTGGTCCTGTTGGGGGTGATTGCAAGTTTTTTCAAGGCCTGGTAAGGTGTTTTTTGTAAAACCCTAAGTTTTAGGAGAATAATGAGGGTTTTCTATTTTACCTCTTTAGAGTGAGTTTTTCTGCAAATAAGTTGTTGAATATATGGTTTGAGAACCTATTGACTACTTCCTTGGGAATTTTGAAGTTTGGTGAAAAATTTAAAGGAAAGGTACTTTGGAAAAGAGGCCTAATTGAGACCTAGTTGGCGTGAAAAATCTAGTTTTGAAGGAATTGTTGCAAAGTAACATATGGAGCTTTGTTGATATGTTGTTGAGCACCAAAATGGGTCCCTAAACTGGTTCAGTTCTTGGTCTGATAGCATTTCATTGAGAAGATTTACCTGATTGAGTGGGTTGGCTATGCTACAAGGAATTAGGTTGATTTGGTGAAAAGTGAATAATTCTAATAATTGTGACTTGTGATTTGTTGTTGCAGGTTGGTTTTATGTTGAGTTGTGTTGTAGAACCTCCCCTAATTGCATCAAGTGGTATCAAAGCAAAGGTACCAGGTCTTTGTGGAAGAAAGTTGCAATTTGTGATTGGAAGGTGAAGAGGCAAGACTATAAAGATGCCTCTAAAGGCCAGTGCGATGGAAAAGGAGATAAAGGAATTGAAAGAGTAGTTGTTACAGAAGGAAAGGCTCTATAGAGAGTCTCAAGAAGCCACCTTAGCCAGTATAGCAATTTTGGAGAAAGAATCAAAGAAGTGGAATGGTGAATGAAGACCAGAGTGATAAGGAGGATGAGGGGGAAGAAGGAAACCCTCTAGTTGGAATTCAGAATGATGAAGATGGCTTAGACCCTAATGAAAAGAGAATGATCAAGATGCTAAAGGCAGTAAGAGTTGACAACACTCCAAAAGTGAAAGTTGAAGTGCCAATGTACGGAGGTAAGATGGATAGTGAAGAGGTTTTGGCTTAGATTGATGCCTTAGATAATTTTTTTGAGTTTGAACACATAGAGAATAGTAAGAATGTGAAATATGAAAATAAAAAATTGAAGGGTCCAGCCCTAACATGGTGTAACTTTGTTCAAGAAGATAGTGTCAAGAAAGGTAAGTCCAAGATAATCTCTTGGGATAGGATGGTAGCAAAGGTAAAGGCTCAATTTTTACCAGCAGATTATGCCATACAAACCTTTATGAAATTGCAAGATTTGAAGCAAAGGGAGTTAGATGTGATGTCTTATACTGAGGAATTTCATAGGTTATGCATTAGGGCAGGTCACAATGAAGATGAGGTTGAAAGAGTGGCCAAGTATTTGAGTGGTTTGAGATTGAACATAAGAGATGAAATTAGTTTGAACCCTCCTAAGACAGTGGAAGAATGTTTCCAAATGGTAGTGAGGGTAGAGGATGGAATCAAGAGAAGGAAATAAAGAAAAGGAAGGGGTAGAGGTAACATGAATAGAGGAAGAGGTACAAGGTAGACCAATGAAGAATAAGAGAGTGCAAGCAAGGGTAAAGAGAAAAATATTGATTTTAGAGGTGGATTCAGAGGCACAAGGGGAAAATTTGGTGGTAGGAATCCTAACACTTTTGCAGGAAGGTGTTATAAGTGTGGTGAGTATGGTCACCCTGCTTGGAAATGCCTTGAAAATCTTGGTTCAACATCTAGTGGTGGAGAAAAGAAGATTGAAAGGAGAGCCCAAATAGTTCAGAAGATGAATGTGAAAGTTCAAATTCAAATACTCTACGTGTTGTTCCTGAAGTAGGTGAGATGTTGATGTTGAAAAGACAAATGTTGAAGACAACCAAGGAGAAAGAGCAAATTCAAAGAAGAGCCTTGTTTAGGACAACTTGCAGATGCAAAAATAAGGTATGCAAAGTAGTAGTTGATTTTGGATGCACTGATAATATGGTATCTAGTGATATGGTGGAAAAATTGAACTTGCAAAGAGTGCCTATTGCAAAGCCTTATAGGGTGTCTTGGATTAGTGATCATCAATCTATAGTGGTGAATGAACAAGCTACTATTGAATTCCAAATTGGTTAGTATAGGGATCAAGTTGTTTGTGAAATTTTTCCCATGAGTTGTTGTCACATGTTGCTAGGAAGGCCCTAGCAGTTTGACAAGTCAGCTATGTATAATGGAAGGAAAAACACTTATACCATAGAAAAGGAGGGAAGGACATACATATTGACTCCATCGAATGAGGAGACAAAAGAGAATGGTGAGATCATCATGATTGGGAGGAAATATTTTTGAATGTTGATGAAGGTAAAATTATGAGTTTGGTAGCCAATGCCAGGCATGACAAAGTTGATAGTAACAGTGAAAACAAAAGGCAGTCAATTGGCATACAAAATGCTTTTGTGTGGAAGGAAAAAGTAAATTGAAGTGTGTCTCAGTCTGACACATAGCAGTGAAAGTGTGAAGATCCTGTGGAGAGACAAGAAGTGTGTGATGGAATACTAATAGGGTCAGTTATGTGTCATGTAGCAATAGAGAAAGGAGTGAAGAGGCAGTTGAAAGTTGTTAGTACAGAGGTTGGTGATACAGTGAGTAAGAGGATAGAGGATGGTGAAGTTGGTAGGACTGATGGGATAGTGGTTCATGATGATGATAGGATAGTGAAAAGGTTACTTGCAGGTCTAACAATGATGTCAGGGTATGAAGGTACAGAGTATTGTAAGGCTGACTGAGGAAAAAGTGAAGAGAGGGGGAGGATTGAGCAAGGATCTATGCATGAAGAGTAGAGGAAAGTAAAGGTAGTTGATGGAAGCTTGTGTACAGGTGTAAAGAAGGATGTGACATTAGTAAGTGATGAAGGAAAAGATAAAGAACACCCCACTGAGCAGTATGACAAAATGAAGCATGATTCAAATGAAGACAAGGTCAACAATGACAAAGACAGTGAGAGTCAAAGACACAGTGAACTTGTTGAAGAAAACCATGGAGATTAGAGGCATAAAGAGTACGAAGGAGGAAAAACTACATCAAGCTTTCCAAGGTACTTGGAAAAATTACAAGTTGGGGTGTATGGTGCAGGGGCACCATTTAAAGATTTTTGCCAATTTAAGGTTATAAGGTCTAGACTTTAGGATTTTGGGGGTTTTGCATAAAATAAGGTCTTGAAGACCATTTATTAATTTAATTAGGCATATTTTCTGATTATTAAGTGTCTAGGGGGTGTAGATTGCAAATAGTACAAAAATGTTGAAAAGTTGCTAATTATGCAAAAAATGCAAAATTTGAAAGTTGTAAAGACGGAATTGGAATTCAAATGGTCAAATCACTACAAAAAGTAGTTTGTGGAAGTTAGACAGTTAGATTAGAGGGAAAAAACATGTGTGTTGAGAATTATCTCTTGAAATTGGAAAGAGGAAACATCAATAAAAAGTATGCAAGGTTTTTGGATTCAATTGTGTATGTTTTTAGATCGATGTTTTGGATCACACTCAGTGATCCATCATCAGGAAGAGGAAAAAATGAATTAGAAATGCAAACAGAGCCTAATAAAGGATGGGGGAGGTGGGTTGGGGGGAGAGAAAGTTAAAAAATTTATATATATATATATATATATATATATATAATGAAGAAAACTCTAAAAGGCCACAAATTAGTAAGCAAAAGAAGATAAAGACAAAAAAGAAATGCCCAATTAAATGGTGCAAAAAAAGAAAAAGACAAACAAAGAGAGTAACAAATAGAATGAAAAAAGAAAAGAACACCACAGTTTGGTAAAAACAATGCAAATAAAAGAAAATAAAGAAAGCTAAAAAAGGGGCACTAAAAGAAGGGGTACGAAAGATAAAAGAGCAAAGTAAGGCAAAATGACCAAGCATTAAAATAAGAAAAACCCAAAACATAAATTTATATACATACATACAAATATAAACGAATACACATACACAAACAAAACATACATATATACAAACACCTATACAAACACAAACATACAAACCTACATACATATAAACATAAATATATAAACCAAAAAAATAATTTTATAACAAACCAACAACATGAAACTAAGCCATAAAATAAAATAAAAACATTAAAAAGCCAAAAGCCAAAAAACAAAGAAAGGTCCATGACAAGGCAAAGCAATCAAAGTTGAGAACAATGAGATAAATAAAAAGGAGAAAACTAATCAAAAGAAAGAAAGAAACAAAGATTACAAAAATAAAAGAAAGAACGAGAAATTACTAAAGAAAAATAATATAAAAAAATGGTACAAACATAAAAACGTTTAAATCTAGAAATATACAATAATAAATTAGAAAATGATAAAGATAAGAAAGAACAAAAACAAAACAAAAGGTAAAACACAAGACAACAACATTAAACATTGGAAATTAAAAAAGATAAAAGCAAGAGGGAACAAAAATAATGAAAAGACAAAGAAAAAAGAAAAACAACTAAAAAGAATAAAGAAATAAAAATGAAAGAAAAGAAATCTAAGTAAAAGATTAAACAAAAAATAAAGGACCAAGAAAGGAAAGGAAAATAAGAAAGAAAAAGATAAAGACTAATTGGAAAAATAAAAATAAAAACAAACCTAATGATAAACAAAAATTTAATGAAATAAAATTTAAACACATTATAATAAAGACTAAAGAACTAAAAATAAAAAAGACATAAAAAAGAAGTAAAAAGAAAAAATAAAATAAAGGTGAAAGTAAAAAAATAACCTAAATAAAAATATAAAGAATATAAAATAAAATTAACGAAAATAAAAAACAAAGGAATAAATATGTGTATATGTATGTGTGTATATATATGTGCATAACTATATGTTTTATATATATATATACACACACACACACACAAATACATACATGCAAACATACATACAAAAAGGAAAAGGGCAAAAAAGAAGAGGCCACAAAAGGAAAGGGGAGGGAAAAGAAAAAGAAAAAAACCATTCACTAACACAAACTACAAAAAAGAAAAGAAGTCGAAGAACAAAAATAAGCCAAAAGAGAAAGCAAACTAGAGGGGAAAGACCAAAGAGGTTGGCAAGGAAGGGGGGGCCAAGATAGGGAGGGAGGGGGCCAAGAAGAGAAGAAGGAAAAGGAAGGGAAGAGAGGAAAGGAAGGACGGATCAAACACAAGCTGAGGGAAAAGAAAGGAGGAGAGAAAATGGGGGAGGAGGAAAGAGGGTGGGGGGGCAGAGGCAAGGGCAACAAGAGGATACAAGAGAATGGGAGGCCCAAAGGAGGAAAGGAGGGAACTAAAACAGGGGGTTGAAGGACAAAGAGAGAAAACTACGAAGAAGGGGTAGAATGGAGGGAATTTAAAAGAGGTTGCCACATAAGGTTAATGTGTCAACCTTCATCCCGATTGAGATTGGTATGGTGGTTTTTAATGGTGATGGCTTCTTGGAGTTTTTGTTTGAAAAAACTTCCCTCCTTAACCATTACTTGGGTGCTTTCAAGACAAATGTGATGCTTAGTGTGGTGGGAGTGCTCTGCTAAAGAAGACTTGGAGATTTGATCATGTCTAATATCAGCACTATGTTCTTTGATCCTAACACTAATGGACCGACTTGTTTCCCCGATATATGAAGTACCACAAGAACAATCAATTTTGTACACACTAGAGTGGAGAAGAGGAGGAAAGGGGTCTTTGACAGAGGGGATGAACTTTCTAATAGTGGAGATGGGTTTGAAGGCACAAGGAATACCTTTTTTATAAAGGATTTTGGATATCCGATTGGAGAGGCCCTCGACATAGGGGAGGGTGGAAAAATGGGAGGATCGAGGTATAGGAGAAGAGAGGGAGATTGGTACGAAATTTAGCAACTTTGAAAGCTTTGAAAATAAGTTTTTCGGAATAACCATTGAGCTTGAAAACACGGTGGAGATGTGATAGCTCAAGGTCAATATGGTATTTATCACAAATCCGATAAGCACAGGTGGCAAGAGTGTTGAGGACACCGGATTTTTGAGCAAGATGGTGGTGAGAAGAGGAATGAAGATAGAGGTCGGTGTGTGTGGATTTCTTGAAGACACGACGAGCAAGGGAACCACCACACTCCACCCCATCCGTGACCCCTCTTCTTTGACCTTACCGTCCTCTTCGAGCCGTTGTACCCCCTCTGCTGACTCGATCCACCTCTCTGTGGGTCCACATTCTTATCCTGGTTCTTCACTTTCTTTTCAGAAGGATTCAGTTCGTGGCTCTCAGGTTGGCAGTTCAAACCCAACTCTCAACGTGGTCTGCAACATTGGTCTCTTGGTGCCTGCTTCCTCCCCCACGACTGAGGTCTCACACGCTTGTAACTCCAACATAATGGAGAAGCTCCTGGTTTACAAAGCCCCTCCTGCATCGCCTCGTCTGGATTCCTCTGTGCTTGCAAACTCCTATGTTACAGCTACTCCAGGTGAGTCGTTAGTTACCGTTGATTCTAACGTTACTAACATTAATGGTGATGTACCTCTTTGCAACGTTTCAATTAATGGTGACATATCAGTTTGCAGATCGCCAACCCCTTTTGCGTGCTCTCGCACGTCTTCTCGACCCCTGGCCTTGAGCCCCATGCCGATTTCTAAGCCTATTCTCTCCTCATCGTCCACCACCAACTTGAATCATCTGCCCAATAAGGTGGCAAATTCAAGTGTTTTTAGCCCGATCTCGAAGTCCCCTTTGTCTTCTGCTCTTCGTACTCCTCTCCACTCTCTCCACTAAGTTCCTTCTGCCATCCCTGACTATCTGCCGAAACCCCCCATCACTTCTGTCACGCCTTGTCATCCTCCTAACCACCCGTCTGCCCCGTTGCAACCTGTCAATTCTTTTGATTTATCTTCTATTTTAAACTCCCGCCACGCCAACCGTGACCGACCCAACTTCATCGAAGCTAGTGGTCAATCTTTCCAACCAGCGGATTGACCCCTTAGCCGTTAATTTTCTTAGGCGTGGGTTGAACTTTGTCATTGCTTCCCCTTCCATCCCCAAATTTGATTTCCTTATTGAAATCAAAAAATCCATCCAATCTCTTCCTGGGGCAATTGCGGATGAGATTCGTCAAGACTGTGTTGTCATCCTTAGGCGTACCAAACCCCCCAAGCACAATGTCCCAAAGGATGAGTTTATTGCCTTCAAAAATCTTGTTAAGAATGATGATATCATCATTGTTAAGGCAAATAAAGGGAATGTTTTGGTAGTCCTCGATAAACCTGATTATGTTGCTAAGATGTTAGACCACTTGACCAACAGTGGTAGCTATAGAGCCCTCTCCAGCAACCCTATTGCCAAGGTCATAAGGAGAGTCAAGATTGCCATCTCCCATTCCCAATTTGATGACTCCACCATGAAGCATCTCCTCCCTCATAAGGAGATCACCCTGTGGATTTATGGCGCCCCAAAGATCCACAAATCGGGCATACCTCTTTGGCCTATTGTGGACACTTCCCACTCCCCCACCTATAATTTGGCCTCTCATCTTGCCAAGTTAATCTCTCCTCTTATTGGTAAGTCAGATTCCTACATCAAGGACTCCAACCACTTCATTAATTTCATCCAAGATAAGAAAGATCCTGGTGAGCTTTGATGTCGTCTCTTTATTCACTAAGGTTCCCATTGGGGATGCAGTGGAGTTGGTCAAGCAAAAAACCAATAATGATATTGCTTCTCTTGTTGATCTTTTCCTTCATTCTACTTTCTTCAACTTCCAAAGTGTGGTTTACGAGCAAATTGATGGTGTGGCCATGGGCTCCCCCATGTCCCCCATCATAGCCAACCTTTACATGGAATCTTTTGAAGAGTTGGATCTTAACTCTTTTCCTCTCAAACCTCATTGGTGGAAACGCTATGTCGATGACACCAATGTTTGTTGGCCTCATGGTCTTGATCAACTTGAGCTTTTTCACTCCCACTTAAATAAGCTGGTGGATAGCATTAAGTTTACCAAGGAACTTGAGTCCAACAATCAACTTCCTTTTCTCAATGTCCTCATCATTAGGAAAGATGATGGTTCCCTTGCTCGCCGTGTCTTCAGGAAATCCACACACACCGACCTCTATCTTCATTCCTCTTCTCACCACCATCTTGCTCAAAAATCCGGTGTCCTCAACACTCTTGCCTCCCGTGCTTATCGGATTTGTGATAAAGACCATATTGACCTTGAGCTATCACATCTCCACCGTGTTTTCAAGCTCAATGGTTATTCCAAAAAACTTATTTTCAAAGCTTTCAAAGTTGCTAAATTTCGTACCAATCTCCCTCTCTCTTCTCCTATACCTCGACCCTCCCATTTTTCCACCCTCCCATATGTCGAAGGCCTCTCCAATTGGATATCCAAAATCCTTTATAAAAAAGGTATTCCTTGTGCCTTCAAACCCATCTCCACTATTAGAAAGTTCATCCCCTCTATCAAAGACCCCTTGCCTCCTCTTCTCCACTCTGGTGTGTACAAAATTGATTGCTCTTGTGGTACTTCATATATCGGGGAAACAGGTCGGTCCATCAGTGCTAGGATCAAAGAACATAGTGTTGATATTAGACATGATCAAATTTCCAAGTCTGCTTTAGCAAAGCACTCCCACCACACTAAGCATCACATTTGTCTTGAAAGCACCCAAGTCATGGTTAAGAAGGAAAGTTTTTTCAAATTAAAAACCACCATACCAATCTCAATCGAGATGAAGGTTGGCACATTAACCTTATGTGGCAACCGCTTTTAAACTCCCTCCATTCTACCCCTTCTCCTTAGTTTTCTCTCTTTGTCCTTCTCCCCCCTGTTTTAGTTCCCTCCTTTCCTCCTTTGGGCCTCCCATTCTCTTGTATCCTCTTGTTGCCCTTGCCGCTGCCCCCCACCCTCTTACCTCCTCCCCCATTTTCTCTCCTCTCTTTTCCCTCAACTTGTGTTTGATCCATTCTTCCTTTCCTCTCTTCCCTTCATTTTCCTTCTTCTCTTCTTGGCCCCCTCTCTCCCTATCTTGGGCCCCCCTTCCTTGCCAACCTCTTTGGTCTTTCCCCTCTAGTTTGCTTTCTCTTTTGGCTTGTTTTTGTTTTTCGACTTCTTTTCTTTTTTGTAATTTGTGTTAGTGAATGGTTTTTTTCTTTTTCTTTTCCTCCCCTTTCCTTTTGTGGCCTCTTCTTTTTTGCCCTTTTCCTTTTTGTATGTATGTTTGTTTGTATGTATTTGTATATATATAGCATATAGTTGTGCACATATATATACATACATATACACATATTTATTCCTTTGTTTTTTATTTTCGTTAATTTTATTTTATGTTTTTAATATTTTTATTTAGGTTATTTTTTTACTTTCACCTTTATTTTATTTTTGTTTTTTACTTCTTTTTTATGTCTTTTTTATTATTAGTTCTTTAGTCTTTATTATAATGTGTTTAAATTTTATTTTGATTATTTTTTGTTTATCATTAGGTTTGTTTTTATTTTTATTTTTCCAATTAGTCTTTATCTTTTTCTTTCTTATTTTCCTTTCGTTTCTTGGTCCTTTATTTTTTGTTTAATCTTTTGCTTAGGTTTCTTTTCTTTCATTTTTATTTCTTTACTCTTTTTAATTGTTTTGCTTTTTTCTTTGTCTTTTCATTATTTTTGTTCCCTCTTGCTTTTATTTTTTTTAATTTCCAATATTTAATGTTGTTGTCTTGTGTTTTACCTTTTGTTTTGTTTTTGTTCTTTCTTATCTTTATCATTTTCTAATTTATTATTGTATATTTTTAGATTTAAACGTTTTTATGTTTGTATCATTTTTTATATATTATTTTTCTTTAGTAATTTCTTGTTCTTTCTTTTATTTTTGTGATCTTTCTTTCTTTCTTTATTTTGATTAGTTTTCTCCTTTTTATTTATCTCATTGTTCTCAACTTTGATTGCTTTGCCTTGTCATGGACCTTTCTTTGTTTTTTGGCTTTTGGGTTTTTCATGTTTTTATTTTATTTTATGGCTTAGTTTCATGTTGTTGGTTTGTTATAATATTATTTTTTTGGTTTATATATTTATGTTTATATGTATGTAGGTTTGTATGTTTGTGTTTGTACAGGTGTTTGTATATATGTATGTTTTGTTTGTGTATGTGTATTCGTTTATATTTGTATGTATGTATATAAATTTATGTTTTTGGTTTTTCTTTATTTTTAATGTCTGGTCATTTTTCCTTACTTTGCTCTTTTATCTTTCGTACCCCTTCTTTTAGTGTCCCTTTTTAGCTCTCTTTATTTTCCTTTATTTGCATTGTTTTTACCAAACTGTGGTGTTCTTCTTTTCTTATTTCATTCTATTTGTTACTCTCTTTGTTTGTCTTTTTCTTTTTTTGCACCATATAATTGGGGCATTTCTTTTTTGGCTTTATCTTCTTTTGCTTACTATTTTGTGGCCTTTTAGAGTTATATATATATATATATAACTTTCTCTCCCCCAACCCACCTCCCCCATCCTTTATTAGGCTTTGTTTGCATTTCTAATTCATTTTTTCCTCTTCCTGATGATGGATCACTGAGTGTGATCCGAAACGTCGATCTAAAAACATACATAGTTGAATCCAAAAAACTTGAATACAATTTCATGGACTGTGGAAAACTCATACCAACTATCAATAAAAAGCTATGTTTTTTCATAAATGTTGTGTTTTCTCCTTAGTTTCTGGACTATGTGGCCCGTACAAAGGGAAGTTGATCTAAATATGTTTTGAATTCTTTAAGAGGTGTGAATCGGCTATTCATTGCATTTGATTTGAGCCTCTAATATTGTTCTGGGCAAAAACTTGATTAGTTTCTTTATTACTGGTTTTATACCATGTTTTAAGGGTTTGTAGCCTTTAAAATGTGAACTCGGCCCATTCCACTTTTTGTGGCTTCTGTGACTTGTGGAATGGGTCTACAGCATTAGGAAATAGATGTGTACATGTTTGTTTGCTGCAGGGGAGGTCAAATAAGGTATTGGACATGATGCCCTAATGGTGGAAAGTGTGTTTTTCAAGTGAAATTAAGAGGTTTAGTGATGGTAAAATGTGTAAAATGGTGGGGCAGCATTGTGTAAAGTTGTATTGAGTTTATGCAGAGGTATTTGGTTTTGTTGGACGTGATTACAAGTTTTGACAAGGTCTGGTAAGGTGTTTTTTTGTAAAACCCTAAGTTTTAGGAGAATAATGAGGGTTTTTTGTTTTACCTCTTTAGAATGAGTTTTTCTACAAATAAATTGTTGATTCTGTGGTTTGAGAATCTGTTGACTGCTGCCCTGGGAAATTTGAAGTTTGGTGAAAAGTTTAAAGGCAAGGTACTTTGGAAAAGAGGCCTAATTGAGGCCTAGTTGGCGTGAAAAATCCAATTTTGAAGGAATTGTTGCAAAGTAACATATGGAGCTTTATTAATATGTTGTTGAGCACCAAAATGGGTCCCTAAAATGGTTCAGGTCTTGGTCTGATAGGATGTCATTGAGAAGATGTACCCGATTGAGTGGGTTGGCTATGCTACAAGGATTTAGGTTGATTTGGTGAAAAGTGAAGAATTCTGATAATTGTGACTTGTGAGTTGTTGTTGCCAGTTGGTTTTGTGTTGAGTTGTGTTGGAGGACCTCCCCTGATTGCATCAGGGACCGAGAAGAATCAAATCAAGAGGGACTATTCAATGATAAAAAATATGAGAAACACAACAAAGATGCCAAAGGGAGAAGTTGTGGAGAGACTTTTGGAGTAAACCGTGAGTGGTGGAGCGGCCAGATTGCAATGCCAAACAAATATCCAGAAAATGCCCAATGATTGGTGCGAGTGGTTGATGGACTATGATCCTCTTGCTAGTCGAGACACCCAAAACGTCTAATGATTACCAATCAGGAAAACCCTGGCCTTCAAATCAGCCGCCCCACAAATGCAATGTAGTAGGCGAGGTGCCAAAGGAGACCAAAAACAAACATTAAGATTCCCGCTCATAAGAAATAACTTTGTCAGTGGTATAAGCGATGAGGGCGCTATAAAATCCAAGAGTTGTGCTTGGTGACTGCTACACAAAGGGTTCAAATGATTTACCCCTCAAATGGACAGCGACTGGCTGATCTCTGCGTGGGGCATATAGAACCAGTGGCGCCAATGGAATAAACCTTGGTTACGTAGGGATAGAGAACTAGTAATGTTGCAGATTGTTGGCAAAAAACTTGTTTGTTCGGGACTGTTGTGTGCGGCCTACGAGAAGGAAATGTGGGAGGGCGAGAGATTATTGAGGACACGCAGGGTAATGGTAAGCTCCTTGTGCAGATGATACATGTGATACAAAATGTTGGCCTCGATAGAAGATTCGAAACCTTCACACCTGTAACACGAGTATACAAAAGCAGATTGCAGGTGGAAATCCTCTGAATGCTCCCAATCATGAAACCCTTCCAGATCACAAACAAGCCAAAGATGGATGGAACGTAGAATTTATCGAATGAAATTAACATGTAAATAGACTGAAATAGCATAATGGGAAAAGAGTGATTTAGCCCTCTGCTAAAAAAAAAATTGTCAAAAATTTGTTAGTATGGATTTGTACGATGTTTTACTATACAATAGGGTACAATGAAAAAAAATGCAAAATTTTTAAAGTTAGTAATATTGCTATCAGAATTCAATTATGTAGTTTTACGAGTCAAACTCATTGACCCATGTTTCATGAGTAGTGGTTCACAAGAACCCATCTTTCATGATGATGAATGGTCCACTTAGTACTCATTGCATCTAGGTGATGCTCATAGAGGTGAAGCACTAGGCCATCCCAGTACTATTCTAGCTCAAGTGTGCTTAACCACGGAGTTTTCCCCAAGGTTAAGCCCACTTAGCTTGCAACCCCATTTGGAAAACCTTCAGCAAGTGTTGTGCCTTATGAACCATTCATTATAGAGCCCCTTTAGCTCATCCTACTTATCAATTTTAAAGTTATTATTTTTTGTGAAACAAAAGGTAATTCTTTGATTTCCAAGTCTTTCAAATGTATTGGAGGTGTCCATTTTGCTCGATGACACTTTGTTGATAGGGTTGAGAGCTTGATCTACTAAAAACCAAGAATGAACTTGCAATTCAACGCTCTGATATCATGGTAGAGTAGAAAATGATGAATGCAATAATCAAATTACCATAAAATGAATCAAGCACAATGCAAAAGCCAAATAACTATCATATAATGTGTGTAGATACAATGATCACACCTTATTTATATAGGACAAGGAGGAAGTAGGAAGGTGAAATAGAAAGACTAACCCTCCAAGTGATGTGACACATGTACAACACTCGGGACAAGTGTGAAGGCATATGTCAAGTGTCTGTGAGGTGAGACAACCAAACCACTAAGTGAACTTAAGCTAGTATGAATAGGACTACTTGGTGCAGGAACTAGATAAATGATAACTAGATGCATAAAGACTCTTTTCATACTAACAATGAAATTATGCATTATTTTGATTTGTAGAAAAAGATTTTAATTTTATATTAGAAAAAGGAAAAGGGGCTTTAAAATTCATATAAGGAAAGTAACATGGTTAATTCATTATTCTTGCATTTTTTCTTTATAAAATTCATGTTGGATGTATGGGATGGAAAATAAAAAATATTGAAGTATTGGAATTCTTTGGAAGTGGATTGTTTGAATTTAATTGGTGTGTTTGTGTACATGAGAGAACTCTCCTCTCAACCTTCTCCCTCTCTTTTTTGGTAAATTATTGAAATGTATTTTCCCTCTTTTAAATTGTTTGATTTTCTTCTTTTCATGTCACATTAGGTGGTAGTATATTGCTCCCTTGTAGGAGACCATTTTGCATTAAATTTGATATGAATTAAAGTATTTAAATTTTTTAAAATTTTCAAAATAGTATATAATTATGACAATTTTTTTATGAAATCATATTTGTAAAATTTTATTTGATTAGTGTATTGTTGTTCATGTGGGGATCAAAAGAGTATTCTTTGAGTTTTTGAAAAAATTAATTAAAATTTTTAAAAAATCAAGATTTATTAATTATGAAATTGGGAATTTTATAATTTTTGCATTGAAAATAAATAGAAAATTTCAAATTATGAATGCATATGAATGAATTAGAATGGGAAAAAAACATGACTCAATATTTATTTAGAATATTTTAAGATTATGTTCAAAAATAATATTTTATTTTTTGTATTGATTTGTGTGCCACACTCAAACAATGATAGGCATGATAAACCTAAGATTTGAGGTATAGATGGTAGGAAAAGAGTGGCACTCAATTTTTTCTAGGATATAAAGTGATTTGAGTATAGAACAAGTAGAGAGTTAATAATTAAATGATATTTAAACTTCATTGGGTAAATAAAATAAATCAAGATGTTAATTATATGGCATACCTAAAGGATCTTGTAAAGAATTGGTAGAGGTGTAAAAGGCATGTCTTACTCTGGGAGTTGTTGGAACATGTCTATTGAGTACCCTTGTAGTGGTACTAGGATGCATATTCAATCCTGCTTATCCATCACTTCAATCTATTGTGATGACACTCCTTGTCTTACCTAAAGGATATTTATCCTTATTTCCATTGTATTTTGTATCCAATGTGTTTGGGCTCTCACCAAAATTAAAGTATTATTTTATGGTTGGTTCTAGCTATGTGTGTGCTTGTATATATCTCCCTAAATGATGTCAAATTATCTACAATTGAAAACCTAAATTCTTAGATTTTCATTCCCATGTGTTAGTTTGATGGGTTTTTATTGGTGTATTGCTCCCCTTCCCCCTCCCATGACCTTGTCTTCTTCCTTCATTGGCCCCTTCATTTTCTTGGTGACTTAGCATGAGTCTTCAATCATATGGAATGGTTGTAAGCTTCATGTTGGGCAAGTGTTTGACTATCATCATCTCTAATAAGTCAAAACTTGTGGTGATTGTTAGATATAAGAGTTTGCATGGTGCTCATTGAAGTTTCAAGATATTGCATACTCCTATCCTAGGTTTGAAATGCAAGGAAGGTCTAAAATATAAAGGATAGGGTGATATTGTTGACATGTTAGGGTGGTCAATATTCTTGTACAAAGTATTGGTGTTAGGGGATGTCTAACATACTTGTGTTTGTCTTATGTATGTCAATTTTTAGGGTGTTCCATGTTCTTGTACTAGGTATTGGTCTTGGATGTTTGGCATACTCATGTTTTCCTTATGTATGTCAAGTTTCAAGTTGGCCAGTGTTCTTGTACCAAATATTATTGTTAGAGGATGTTTGACAAACTTGAGTTTGTCTTATGTATGTCAAATTTTTGAGATATTCCATACTCTTTTTCCATGTTATCAACTGATAAAAAGGTTTGACATATGATGATGGGCGATCAAAGGAAATGTATTTGTTTTAGTTGGGGTTTGATATAAATAATTACATTGTTTATGTCAAAATTTTGTGATGGTAGATCATCTCTTCCCAACTTGAAATATTTGAAGTATATTGCATACTATTATTTATCAAGGTGTCAAGGTTGTGCATGAATCTATCCCAAGTGTCAATTAGTGATGAGAGGATGACAAAGAAATAGTGAAGCACCAATATTAATCAACATCTGATGAGATGAGACACATGTGCTCGTTAAGGCTCGATAAAGAGTCTTTCTCATCTCTAGAAACCCAACAAACAATTAAAACTAGCCTATGTTGAGGATCCACTGGATTGTAAACATCCATCCAAAAACTCAAGAATTGTAATGAGCTCGACATACTTAAGAGGGTAAACTTCATGCTTATCGAAGGTCTGAAAATAATAATGCCTTTAAACTTTGACAAAGATGCAAAGGTATAATTACATGATTATGAATTCAAATGGCATGTTGGGTGTCTATGATATGGAAAAGCTTCTAAAAAATATGTTTTCCTATCCAAGTTTTTGTTCTAGGCCCAAGTTTTCTAAAAGGAAATCAAATAAAAAAATTTAAAGCTTGATTCTTTCAAGAGAAGGTGTAGATATAATAAAATTGTTCGTAATGTTTTGAGGAGGCATCAGATAAAATATAAAGTCTTTTCAAATTTAATTGAGCACCAAATTAAATGATGTTGCATTTACTAGTTATCCTAATCACATTGAATGAAACTCCTTCCTACTACCATGGTATGACCTCAAGATCATTTAGCATCTAGGACAACTATTTCGACAAGAGTGCATCTACACAATATGTTTTGTATTTCTATAGTTTCATTTTTAGGGTAGATTCCCAACTAGGTTAAGAGATGTTTTGGGATTCATTTTGAGTTATTGGAAGTGCAGGGTATAAATAAGAACATAGAGGAAAGCCAAATTCTCATCTAGAAAAGGTAAAATCAAATTTCGGTCCAACTACAAAGAGGTAGAGGTAGTTACAAGACATTAAAGGTTATATGTGTTATTGTTTCTAATTTATCCATGAATTTATGAATAAATTTAGGAAGGTATCTATTTGGTTAGATATTATTCCCTCTTCACACTTGTTTTTGTGAGTATAAATGTTATTTGGTGAATGTAGACAATATTCTAAACCTATTACAACTAGTTATGATGGATCATTTTGTATTTATACATGGATTTGTGTAACTCTTTGATGGATTATTAAGTATTAGTAATTGGTAATATTGTATGTTAATTGCATTTAAATTCTTAGATCAATTAATCTTTGTTACTTTCTCTTGCATTCCTCTCTCTATTAGTTGTGACTTTTAGCCCTTAGATTATAGTCAGTATGACCTACATTCTTTCCAATCAATCTAAATTAAAGAAAAAATAATTAAAAATATAATTTCAACCTATTTTTAGATTAGTGTAGCTCATGGTTCCACAACAAAGAAAGATATAAACTTATATATTTTTCTCATCAATTTACTTTGTGGTCCATGTGCATTTCCCCCACCTTGCACTCATTGGTGGAATAATCAACTATATAGAGGAATTTTGGTAGCTAGTTATTCTTACCTTAGTGACAATAATTGGAGTCAAGACAATATATTTTCTTTATATATAACCATTTTTGGTTATTTATTTTATTTAAAAAACCTCTAGAGGAACACCCTCTCGAGTCTAAGTTGGTCTCAAAGAGTAGGAGAGAAAACCCACTCTCATAAGTTTTCCTTCAACCCTTCATGGTTTGTTGATGATTAGGTTTTACTTTCATGATGACAACCCTAGCCTTGAAAGTGAAAATATGTTCCAGGAAGTACAATAGTGGTTTTTCTACTCAACACAATGTGAGACCTTACTCTCACCATGTTTGTGTGATTGGTTGACATATTGGTTGCATGTGTTCATACTTATATTTTATGTTTAATTATCAACATGTGTATTCCATGTGATGTGGTTTCTCTCTTATGCCTATGTGCAGGTGATGTTTCTCCTTTTGGGTATATTTATGTTATAATGGTTAATTATACCTATTTGGCATATGCATACTAGGTCGATTGATCATATTTATTGGTATGTGTATGCTATAGTGGTTATTTATAAAAAAATTCATGTGTGTGAGGGTGATCCCACAAAGTTGGTTTACAATTTCTGAGAGATTCTGATTTTTGTTGAAATCACATATTTTTAGAAAATATAATGATTCAAGCCTTAAAAAGTTTCATTTAAAGCATTCCAATTGAAGAGGGTTTGATCAAACTACCTTAGATCAAACCCCCTTGGATAGAACCCTGCTAGTTTTAAACCATACCTATAATAGAGTCTCCTTTACACCTATCAAAATGATGATAAAAAACCACTTTTGATTTACCTTTTGGGGGATCAAATGAATTCATTTAAAATTTATTATTTTTAATTATGTAGTCATTATTATAAGCTTCCCAAAATGTATAATTTTAAATAAATTTAATTTTATTATTATATTTATTTTTTATTTCTTGTGAATGTAGGTTTTTCACCAAAAATCAAGCTCTCTATTCTGCACATGTGGAAAAATAGAAGATTATCAAAAAAAAATTGAAAAATATGAGTGCACCAGATATTGAAGTCCTTGATCCAACAAAAAAAAATTAATTTTGATACATACAAAAAAAGTTGTGTTATACAGTCCGCCTATGTCTGAATTGTAATTGGTTTGACTTTGAAACTTGATTAAGGAAAAAATATTCAATAAAACACTATGAAACCAATTGGAAGCACTAGATATCATAGTACAAATCTAAATTCAAAAAAAAAAGAATTTATCCTTCATGGAAAAAAGGTTATGTGTTATACGGTGAGCATCACTCCTTAAAAATGGTGTTTACTGGAAAAAAACTAGTTTTCGAAGGAGATGGAAAAAGAAGTACAATTTGATTCCAAAAATTTTGAAAAAAATATATTTAGAATCTACAAACAAAATTTCACAAATCACTAGTTTTCATCATCTTCAAATTCCTCATGGTTTAGCTACTATAGGTGCCCAAAAGTGAAGATTTAGTTAGAAAAAATCAATTTAGTGTCCAGTTTGGCCAAAAATTGTAAACCAGTATTGTGAGATCAGTCGTGAGTCATAATCCCCTTATTATGTGTGAGTGTGCGTGATTTTTCTCAAGTGAATATATCCTAGCATGGTGGGATGGACGTGAGGGTACCACATGGTAGGGTGGTGTGTAACCATTGTTGGGGACTACTAGATCCATTGGAGTATCTTAGGATTGTGCAAAAGTTGAAAATGTCTCATTTCCTTATTGTTATTTCATTTGAAAGAATGTTGTAAAATGTATAATTAAGGATGTTGGTGTCCTCATATGTAATTGTATCATTTATCTTAGAACCTCCTTTTTGGATGAGTTTTAAATCACCCACATAAGTGGAGATGGAGTTATCATTACTTTTACCATGTCTTGGTGTTGGTTTCGAATGCACATTTTATTTCATATGTTTTCATCATTCTACATATGTTGGTAAAACAAATTTAAATCATATTTTTTAATTAGAGATAAAATTAAATTTAAATCATATTTTAATTGGGGATAAAATTAACTTAATGTGTTAGCAAATATTTTATTTGGTATAATTAGAATTTTAGATGGACATGTTTCTCTATCCTTGTGTTTGAGTGCACAAACCTGCCATAGGGAGGTGTTTTCTTGTCATTTTGATTTCTCTTTGTGAAGTGAGAGTTAGAATGGTGCATTGGGAACATTCCCCTTCATTGTGCCCTTGTATTCATTTTAGAGCCCTTTGTAGACCTCCCAATATTTGGGGTAGTTTCTCTTCCATTTTCTCCCATTTCAAAGGTTGGATGTGATATCCTAATTTTCCACCTTGGTCTCCCAATTGTTTTTAGATTTTTCTAGGTTTTGTTTTGAGTTGAATTACATTTTTGTGTTTGAAGCATTGTCCCTAAGTATGAGAACTAGAAACAATCATCTATCAATATTTGGTTAGGACTACAATACTAGAACTAGAGTCTATCACTAGAATTGGCCTCTATGCCAAAAGTGGAAACTAGAGGAGTTCGTACTAGTGTCCTAGCTTGGCACTAGTGTCCTTCCTAGGTGTTGTAGTTCTCCTATAAAAAAAATTTCCTCTATTTGTTAGAAAACAAGCACTTCCTATCTTTTTTTGGGAAACTTTATATATATAATGTGTTCCCCTATGTCTATTGAGTCTTCCCATGTCAACACTTGGTTGATAGGTGTCCTTGATTGAGATATATTCCATTTTTTTCTTGGGAAGAATATCTTTGCATAAAAATGAGTAGTTATCATTCTAGTTGGTGGAGGAATTGTACCTAATGATTAAGTAACATCTTGTAAGATTCTTCCCTTATGTTTAGGTGTCATTTATCATGGAGTGGATTGGAGATAATTGTCACCCTAATCCTACTTCATGTTTAGGAATTCAATGGCCATTTCAACTATTCAATGTATGGTGTCTCCTAGTCGTTCCACCTATTGTATAGGTTTTATTTGGTGTTGTGAGTGTCATTATGTAAAGGGAGTGGATTCAAGGTAAATGAATCCCTTCATTGTACCCTTATGTTCATGAGAGAAAATGATTGTGGGTAAGGGCCCAATTATCATCATGGTGAAGCTCCACTCTCTCATAGGATCATTGTGGTGACTTCATCACTTTATTTGTAAGTCTTCCACTTGTATCCATGATTCTTGGAGAAAAGGTGTCATTATCTTGTGGTTGTGCATAAAATTGAACATCACCACAGTGTTCTTTCCATGTCTTTCAAAGTCATTCTTTTGTTATTCTTTCAAAATAATTTTTTGTCTGGCTAATGTCATAGGTGTGAAGCTAGTTTATAACAAAATTGATCACATATTAATAAATGTCTGACCTCATAATCATCTTTCTACAACTTCATGTGCCCTAGACAGATTAGTAGCTCTTTTTTAACCTTGAGTAATTCCCCTTGTAACCTAAAGGCCTAGATGTTTCTTTCATTTACCTTGTATTTACGAAGAATCCTTATAAATTTCATGATGACCTCCATAGAATTATTACATATTTTCATATTAGATCCCTCAAATAATGTTCCCAAATTTAATAAAATATTACTAGATAGGATGGATCTTTGATATGATACACATTCAATTTATATAACCAACTAAACCAACAAGGGGCCACCATAGGAGAAGAAAGAGGGAAAATTTCCAATATTATAGAGTGATGATTTGAAAGAGTAGTTAGAATCACCTTAACTGCATTCTCATTATGCATAGGAGGAGTATAAAATAAAGATATCCAACGGAAATCTATCTAATCTAGAAAAAATTAGAACATTTTTAAAATGTGACTAGTTAAACCAAATACCCTTACTATCCTTCTTACACCCTAACAAGGGGTCAACTAGGGTCTTGAATTTGGAACCAAAAAACCACTGGATTCTATTCATATTTTATACTATTCTTATCTTCATAAGACTCCACCATATTAAAAACCCCTCCCAAAAACCCATGTGATGTCTTTTAAATTATTATCAAGGTAATTCCAAAGATCGGATATGTCCTTATAATAATTTGGACCATTAATAGAGAAAATGTCAAACTTCTCAACATTGATTTCTATCCAAACCACTTCATTACAAGGAGAAATGCCATGATTGATCAAATTAGTACCCAAAATTAAATTCAAACAAAATTGATACATCCTCCTCTTTTACATGCTTCAAAGAAAATTTTGAAGTGTTGGACCAAATAACTTTACAACTAGCACTTGTACCAAAAGGAGGTGCAATGGTTATGTTGATAATAAAATATACATTAATATATTGGAGTACATATCAACAAGATTTTTATTTAGTAATTTTATTATATAGGATAATCTCTAGAAATAAATACATTAAATTTATAATATTGATCTTGGATATATATATACAATTGTATGTATTTTTGGATAAAAGATAATAAATTCATAGAGTTTTGGATATATATATATACTTGTATGTTATTCAATTCCACATATCAATTTAATAGTGATAACCATTTATAGCAGTCTACAATAAACATTAACAAACAAATAAAGATGATGTTTTTTAGTCTTATAATTTTTATAACCAATGTGATACAAGGGAAAATGCTCTTCCAACTACTAATCATTAATCCTTCAAAGAGTTTCTTGAGAACCCTATAGAAGTAAATTTTCTTCACATAATTTATGACAAAGAAAAACATATCATATCACAAGTTTAATATTAACATTCAAGAATATAGATTATTACTAGTTTTGTAACTTTTTGTTACAACCCAAAATCAGTCATACATTTTTATACATTTTCTTAAGTCCCTCTACAAAAACAAAGATACAATATGTGATTTTTTTGGATAACCTTTCAAGATTAATATCACATACCAATAAAATATTAATGAAAATGAGAAAAAAAATTACTATATTTCTTCTATAATTTTTTATAATAAAAATAGGAAAAAATTGCACTCATAAAATTATACTTTAGAAGTTCCGAATTATTAAGTTAAAAATTTATCATGATTCAATTTTGCCTCGATTTGAAAGCATAATAATTGTGCTTTCATCTATAACCATTTTTTTCTAGCCTAAAGTCAATCCACCTTTGTGTTTCATAAAGCCATTCATTTCGGCTAAGGGCATAGTAACTTCTCTAAGGACCTTAAATATTCATAAAGATAACCCAAAACTCTCCTTTTTGGGATTCTTTTGGCTTAGATATTCCATCAATGGAATTGGAAATGGTGGTTCAATAATTTAGTATTTAACATTTATGTTTTAAGTATGTCATCTAGGGTACTAAATTTATGTAAACCAAATACCCTTACTATCCTTCTTACACCCTAACAAGGGACCAACTAGGGTCTTAAATTTGGCACTAAAAAATTACCCTTCAATTCAAATTTGATACTAGTCTTATCTTCATAATATTCCACCATATTTAAATTCTCTCCCACAAACCCAAGGGATTTCTTTTAAATTATTATCAAAGTAATTCCAAAGATCAGATATTTCATTATAATCATTTAGAGCATTAATGGAAAAAAATATCAAGCTTGTTAATATTTAGTTCTATCCAAACCACTTTGTTACAAGGAGGAATGTTATGATTGATTAGATTAGGACCCAAAATCAAATTCAAACAAAATTGATACATCCTCCTTCCCTTTGACATGCTTCAAAGAAAAATTGAAGCATTGGACCATATAAATTTACAACAACCTTCTAAAATTACAACAACCTTCTAAAATTAAACCAACCAATTTCACTTCTTACAACATCACACAATTGAAATTTCTTATTTTGCACAGAGATTTAATTAAATGCTTTCTCCATGGGCTTCAAGTCCCCTTATATTCCTAAAATAGAGAAAAACGTAGGTGGATTACCAAAATGGGATTGATGAACCACTTAGGGACCTATTTCTCCTTATATTTCATTAGGAAATGAGATCCACACAATAAAATGACTAACAACCCTTTAGGTGAATCAAGTCAAAGTGTGAATCTACATATTTCCTTTTTGTGTCAGGACAGGGGTCCTAGTCAAACAACACTTTGGGGAGAAAAACTAAAAATAAAAAATCAACACCAAAATGCAATCTAACACTTTGATATGAAAAATTAAACTTAATACTAGCAAAACCAAAAAAAAAATGCAGATCAAAGAGAGGCAGATCTAAATGTACCTTTCACCAAAAGTTAGTTTCTGAAGCTGATCTGGGACTCATTCACCTAGGAGCGAATGGGTCTTGAGTTAGAATTTTTTTGTAACTTTCAGGAGCCTCTGCTACAGATCTGAATCTAATAATTTGTCCAGATTTCAGGTTTGGAAAGCCCAAAATAAATTTTGCGGGTGAGTTTCCATGAGATGACAACTTTGAAAACTTCTTCAATTTTTCTCTTCAAGAGATCTTCAATATTTCTTCCACCTAAATCTACAAACACAAATCAAGAGGGAAAATGTTTTGTCTTTGGTGAATGGGGGTTTGCCTTAGTCAAACCCCATTTTGGTAATCAAACCTTGAAATGAAACAAAATAGCATGAAAGGAATGATGAATGAACAAATCAATGTCACATCTCACCAAACCCTTGAATAAACCTTGGAATGTAAATCTGCAACTTGCATGAAATGGATTCAATGGATGTGGATCTTGAACCTTGAATCTTGACTTGACATAATGCTTTGAATGCTTGAATGGATCGTGAAACCTACATCATCACATTAGCTCCAAAAAAATGCATGATGCAAAAAGAATTTGACATGACAATTGGATCTTGATTTCTGCAATAAATCTTCAATGAATCTGCTCTTGAATTCCTTTGAATTTCTCTTGAAATCTCATAAACATGCTAGGTTCTTAAATTGCTTTTCTAGGATTTGAAATGATGAAATTTAACCTTATATTTATAGATATGTATCCTTAATTTCCCGAAATTCAAATATCACAAGCTGACATCTAAATATAGATTTGAATATGTTAAAATACCGTTAAAACATAATTTAAATTTAGGTCCTAGGTCTAAGGGAGGACCCATTTTCCCATGAGCGAATGGGTCCTAGGTCCCTAACCCTAGGACACATTTCTCAATGAGAAGTGTTATGTTAAGTTATTAATGAATGTTGGGTTTCCTCCTTGGAAAATATAATAAAGTAGGCTTGGAAAATGAACTAAGGGGGAAATTAAGCTCAATTAAGCTCAATTAATTAAAAGATCCCTAAATAAGTGTGAAAATGTAAAGGGGTATACTTTACAACACCAAAAATAAGGCACAATTAAGTCCAAATTAAGTCTAAAAATGTAAAAGGATATATTTTTCTACACTCCATTTAGCACTCACTTTAGTGAGAGGATGAGCACAAGCGCAAACTCACACTAAAGTAGACATTCAAAACATATGTATGCAACAACAACAAGATTACTCAATCATACAACATCAAAGACTTAAAGAAAAGGTAAAAATAAAAAAATTGGATCAAGCCTTGACTATCCAACACGATGTGGAACATGTCTCAACTATTTTTCCAAAAACATTCACAAGTGGTTCAACACGATGTCCACTATGCAAACAACAACACACGCTCACACGGGCTAATGGAACCTCAGGTTGTCCACTAGGTGAGCCCCAAAAAAGTGGCTAAGTGAGAAAGTCATGTCAGGTCTATAGGCTCTCATCATACTAACCATACCAAAGCTATATCTCCAATAACTCTGATAAGGCACCACAAAAATGTAAACTTTGAGCTTCATAAGGTTAACAAGTTGTGTTATACTAATAAATCATGAACATTTAATGTAAATAGGATAGGACATGTTCAAAGGGGTTTTTCTTAGTTCATGTAAGGTCTCCTCTTAGGGAACATCATGCCTAATGTCTCCAAGATAGGACAAGTCAAAGATAAAATATTCACAATCTTAGGGAATGCAACACGTAGCATCACCACTAAGAGGAAAGTCATATGCCAAGAAATATCACGCTCTTGGAGGACATCAAACCCAATGATACCACCTAGAGAAAGATGCATCGCAAGAAGAAAGAAAGTCGCACAATGAAACATAAGGAATATCAAAAACTTCAAAAATAATAATGCCAATATATGCCCCCACTTTAAAAAAATTGCTAACACCATTTTTGTGAACAATTTTTCTTTAAAGTATTAAATAATCAATGCTAAATAATAAAGAAGACATGAGATCTTATTAAAAAATCCCTATGACAAGTCATATGTTTCCAAATGAAGTTACGTCATGAAAAAGAGAGGAAGAGATTTCCCCCAAAATGAAATCTCAAACACATAGGGGATCTACGGATTTGGGGTCAGTATGTCTTTGCTACAATGATATTATAGAGCTCATAAACGTCATCATTCACCAAATACTCATAGAAAATGAAGAATGACACAAAGCGAAAACAAAGAAAAATCTTTTGGGTCAACATGGAAGAGACCTAAATGTCTCGATGCCTTGCATCATCCCCAAAAGGAAAACACAAGACAAAAGAAAAGATAAATTTTTACAACATATAGAAGAATGTACATACAAATAGAGGAATGCACATGAAGAGAGATACATCAAACATAACAGTAAGGGGGATCACATTACACACATGCAATCACACAAAGAACATGAAAAGCAAAATCAAAGCTAATAATGCACGTGCGATTCAACTATAGTAGGTTGTTTGCATCCCAATCTTGATCAGTATATGCAAAAGGAAGATAACTAGCCAAAGGAACAACATCAAGTGCCAAACTAGGACAAGCACCAAGTTCAACACTCTTATTAGTAGGATAATCATTTAAGCTCATAGAAGATGAAAATAATGAATTCAACTTATTATGCACTTGTTCATCAATCTTTGCAATTTCATTATCATCATCCAAGTTAATCACAATAGAAGGTCTAATGACAATATCAATAGAAGTTTGTTTATGTTTCGGAAAGGGTGGAGAGGTATCATGTATTGCTTGAGAAAATTTTGGATTTTGATTTTCTATGTTGTTCTTTTTTTCTTTTGATTGTAACGAACGAGCAATAGCACAACGTCTATGCCTACGCTCTCTAGCATTCTAGTTTCTTTTCATTCAGTTTTCAAGTTGTGATTGTGTAGGAGCGGGTTTTTCAACCATAGGTTTATTTTCTTCCCTTAAGGGAGGAATGAAAGGAACCATGGGAAGTTGTTCAACCACTTTCTCTTTAGCTTTTTAAACTTGCTTAACTTTAGGAGGCACAACAATATTTGTTTGATTATCTCATGGTCTCTTATATGAAATAAGGGGAGGATTTGTCATAGGCTAGTCTTGGATACTTGGAAGGGATGTCGGTTCAATCATGGTTTCATCAAGGATAGGAGGCTCAATTATGGGTTGAGGCATATTGCTAAGGGATAATTTTACTATGTGTTTTACCTTAAACTTTTTATAGGATTTGAAAAAGAAGTCCTCACGGGGTCGAATAGGTTCAATAGGCTTAGGCCAAAAGAAATCCAATGAGAAATTCCCATGGGAAGACACATGATTAAAGCCAAAATGATGCACAGTAAAGATTTCATTGCCAAATGGAAACTTTAAACATTTATCCACAACTAACAGGATGACATTCATGGAGAAAAGCCATGGATAGCCTAACTTCACACGAAATTGGTCTAAAGTCGGGATGATGGTGAATGAGACAATTAATTCTTTCGGTCCAAACTTTAAAGGGAGATTTATTGAACCAATCGTAGGACAAGAAAAACCATTATATGTTTTGATCTATGCTTTTGGTATTTTATATGTATCTTGATAAAGCTCATGCACAAATAGGAATTCTTCAATGATCAACACAAACAAGATCAATTAATATCCCATTAGTAGACTTGTCATTGATTCTTCCAACTATGTAAAGAGGACCATCAGATGTATGTTTAAGTATGTCTTGTTGTGAGAAAGCAATGTCAAGCAACATCTTATTTAGGCCCTTACGAGGTTTAGTGTCAATAAATCTAACCAAACCATCCATAAGGTTGTTCTCATTGTCTTTCACGTTTTCATCATCTATGTCAACATTCATCACATCATTCTTTGATTCACTAGCTTTGACAAAGGAGATATTATGATTAGGCATAGGATTGGTAAATATTTGCAAATTTTTATTAGGAGGAGCTACAAACTTATTACCTTGATCATTAGAACCTCCAATTTGAATATTATTAGAATCGATGAGGTCTTGCACAAGATGTTTAAGATGCTTGCAATTTTTTGTATCATGTCCATTTTGTCGATGGAAATGGCAATAGGAATTTTATCTATAGTTTGAAGGTAAATTCTTAGTAGGATTAGGAGCTCTAACAGGAGGTAAGGAAATCAAATTCTTTTCTATAAGATGCAACATGATATTATGAAGGGTATCAGGTAGAGGTGTAAATTATCTATTTCTATCCACAAAGTGTCAACATTTTGATTTAATTGAGGGGGATTAACTTGTAGAAAGCCCTTATTTTATTTCTTGAAAGATTGATAATTAGTTTGAGGTGTGGATTCGAACTTTTCAGGACGGTTAGAGGGATTTTTCACTTCGCGACTACTAATCGAATTTTGGTAATCATGAAGGGTTGTACACAACTGTGTGAAGGAAGGAAATCTCAACATCTCTAGCTTAGCTTGGATTTTATCTTGAAAATTGGAAATAAACATTCCTTGAAGGTTTGCATCAGGAATCTTAATGTTTACTTGTAAATAAAGCATTTGGTATCGTGCTATAAAATCAATGACCTTTTCATCATCCTTCTTTTTACATGTCATCAAATCAGATAAGTTCATCTTATGACCCATGTGAATTTGGAAGTGGTTGTAAAAAGCATTAATAAGTTCATTGAATGAACTAATTGAATTATTCAGTAGGGAGCAAAACCACTCTAAAGTAACATCTTTCAAAGATCTAGGGAATAGCTTAGCCTAGAGTTTATCTTCAAAAATGAAGTCACTACATAAGGATATATAAGTGGAAACATGGCTAACAGAATCTCCTTTCCCACCATGTTTCTCAAACCTAGGCACCTTTATACCTTGTGGCATTTGTGTTGTCAATATCTCCAAGGATAATGGATTGGTGTTTATGTATTGTGAAGGTTTACCATTGTTGTTTTGGTTTAATGTGGCAATTTTTTGTTGGAGGGATGAGACATTTTGCAAAAGTGTGTTAAGGATTGGATCATTGTTGGTATTGTGAGATGGAGGTGAATAAGGTGGAGTTGTGTATGTATGCGGAGGGAAAGTAAATTATACATTTGTGAGGGGGATGGTTGAGGAGATATGATATTTTAATTCACAAAGCTAGAAGGATTCCCAATGGAAATACCTAAGGAAGTGTTGACAGTGCTAGTAGGTTGGATGGTTGTAGTAACATGAGTACTAGTGTAGGTAGGAATAAAGGTAAGGGTTGTGGAAGGAGGAATTGAATTTCCACCTTGGCTTTGAGTATACCCCAAAGCTTGAGCACAACTAGTCATGGTAGGGGCATGTTTATCAACAATATGAGCTAGAATTCACACAATCTCTATTCCATGTTCATTTTCAAGCATTTTCCTCACATTATCTAAAGCAGGAATGGCACTACTAGCAATGTTTTCAAAAGTCACAAAGTTTTGCAATTTTTCTATTTCTTCATCTATCCTTCTTATGTTTTCTTGCAATACATTAGCAGCCATTCTTTCAACATCATTCACATTATTTATAGGTAGGGAAATCATTGGAAATGATCTATGAAGACTATGATCCATAGTGGTTTGATTAGTATCAACACTATGAGTGAAAGAGTTGGAAAACCCAAGATCCGTGGTGAATGGTGTATCACGGAATGACATGAGTCTCAAACTACATCTCACGATAGTATTCCTAATAGCACACCAAGTTGTGAAGCTCATACAAGTTTCACAAAATCGGTATGCACCCAAAATGGAAAATAGACAAGATGCAATAAAATATCCTAAGGTGTAAAGTGCAATGTAAATATGTAAAAGCAGTTTTTAGATTTCAAACAAGATAATTTCCTGATTATGCTATGCAAAAATTTGAAAATGATGTCTTGTAAATGCAATTTAGAATTCACAAAATGCACTAAATTTATTAAATGAATCTTAATATGATCAATTCTAAGTAACAAAAATTCTACAAACTAAAACATAAAACTAAAAACAACAAAACAAAACACAGAAATAGATGTTTTAATGCCCAAAAATTTAGGAAATAGCCCTAATTTGGGACTCATTCACCCTTGGGAGAATGGGTCCTAGCTTAGGGTTTTTAAATTTTTTTTACAAATTTCTAAGTTGATTCTTGTGGTTTCCAGATTCTGGTTTCCTACAGTGAGTTACAGTTTCAAATTTTTGTGAAATTAAGCTTGAATGCAAATGCAAAATATGACTAAATGACAACTTAGGAGAGCTAATGGTTTGCAATTTTGATTCAATTTTCAAATGTAAATGAATGATGATGCAATGTTATGTAAATGATTTGCAAAATTACTATTTTTTTGTATTTTTCAGATTTAAAGAATGCAAAAATGAAATCCTAAAACCCTTAAATGAAATGTTGCAAGCAAATGAATGCAAGATCTAGATCTAGGGTGAACATGGACTCCAAAATTAGAAAAATACAATGATCAAAAGGTCGGGTTCACAAAATAAATAAATATAGGTGGGTTACCAAAATGGGATTGATGAACCATTTAGGGACCTATTTATCCTTCTATTTCATTAGGAAATGAGATCCACATAATAAAATGATTAACAACCCAAAGGTGAATCAATTCAAAGTGTGAATCTACATATTTTCTTTTTGTGCCAGGATCGAGGTCTTGGTCAAACAACACTTTGGGGAGAAAAACTAAAAATAGAAAATCAACACCAAAATGCAATCTAACACTTGGATCTTGAAAATTAAACTCAATATTGACAAAACCAAAAAATAAAATGCAGATCAGAGAGAGGCAGATCTGAATGTACCTTTCACCAAAAGTTAGTTTTTGAAGCTGATCTGGGACTCATTTTCCTAGGGGTGAATGGGTTATGAGTTAGGGTTTATCTGAAAATTTTGGGAGCCTTTGCTATAGAAATGAATCTTCCAATTTGTCCATATTTTAGGTTGGGAAATTCGAAAATAAATTTTGCAAGTTTCCATGAGATGATAACTTTTATGAAAACTTTGACAACTTCAATTTTTCTCTTCAAGAGATCTTCAATATTTCTTCCACCTAAATCTGCAAACACAAATCAAGAGGGAAAAATGTTTTGTTTTTGGTGAATGGGGGTTTTCCTTGGTCAAACCTTGTTTTGGTAATCAAACCTTCAAATAAAACAAAATAGCATGAAAGGAAAGATGAATGAACAACTCAATGTCACAACTCACCAAACCCTTGAATAAACCTTGGAATGTAAATTTGAAACTTGCATGAAATGGCTTCAATGAATGTGGATCTTGAACCTTGAATCTTGACTTGAAATAATTTTTTGAATGCTTGAATGGATCATGAAACCTACATCATCATATTAGCTCCAAAAACATGCATGATGCAAGAAGAATTTGACATGAAAAATGGATCTTGATTGCTGCAATAAATCTTCAATGAATCTACTCTTGAATTCCTTTGAATTGCTCTTGAAATATCATAAAATTTCTAGGTTATTGAATTTCTTTTCTATGATTTGAAATGATGAAATAACCTTATATTTATAAATATGTATCCTTAATTTATCAGAATTCAACTATCACAAGCCAACATCTAAATATAGATTTAAATATGTTAAAATACCACCAAAAACATAATTTAAATTTAGGTCCTAGGTGTAAGAAAGGAGCCATTCGCCCATGGGCGAATGGGTCCTAGGTCCCTAACCCTAGGACACACATTGCTCAATGAGAAGTGTTATGGTAAGGCATTAATGAATGTTGGGTTTCCTCCTCAAAAAATGTAATAAAATAGGCTTGGAAAATGAATCAAGGCGTCAATTAAGGTAAATTAAGCTAAATTAATTAAAGGATCCCTAAATAAGTGTGAAAGTGTAAAGGGGTACACTTAACAACACCAAAAATAAGGCACAATTAAGTCCAAATTAACGTTAATTCTAAATTAAGTGTGAACATGTAAAAGGATACATTTTTCTACACTATAATTCCAACTCAATATTTTCATCAAAGACAATAAAAGGAAAGGGAATAGTATCAATGCCTAGAAAGGGGAGGATAACCACCCTCCTTACCAAGTTTTTTTCCAAAATGGGAAGAGATTTTTACTCCTAGTTTTGATTTCATTTATAGTCATACCATTTATTGAATGCACAAGACAACTGAGAGGGGAGGTGAATCAGTTGTACCTTAAAACTTCAAAACCCTCATTAACATTCAAATCTACATTCATTCATTAAACCCTTAAATCTGTTATGATGAATTAGCATGAAAGGAAATAATAAAAACTGAAACAACTTAACACCATACACAAGAGAACACCAGATTTATGTGGAAAATTCAAGAAGGGAAAAACCATGGTGAACATCATTAGCTCATAGTATAAGTAATATCAACACCAAATATAATAGGGTTCACTGTTGAAGGGCTCACTACCACAAAGAAGAAAGGCTCACTGCCAAAAGGCTCATTTCCAGAATAGAAAAGCAGATAGAGAAGAATTGTTACACAAAGAAAAGCATCTCAATGCAACAAAGAATCCACCACAATGACATCAACTCCTTTGTAGTTTTATTGAATAATTGTATCCACCTTTTGCTCACTACATCTAGTAAACTAACACTTGAAAGCTCTCACTGCATTACTCAATTTCACACTCTACAACTCTACACTTCGCATCATTCACATCTATCAAATCTATCTTAACATCCTTCAACAACTCATCTCATACTTATACCATTTCATCCTTGAAACCTTTCTCCAAGGTCGGCTATGCACCTCAAATGTGAAAATTCAAATTGATTCGACACCAAAACACTTCCATGGCAGATAGAAATGAATGTGGACCACATCAAAACTCAATTGGGACCCAAATCAACAATACCACTTAACCACGTGCTTCCTCAAACCCAAGGATGAATTGTGAACCACACACCATGCTCAAGAACGATCTAGAATATTCCACAAACACTTTGAAATCCAAAAATTTCCTTCACAACAACTTCCACCTGAAGAATGTACACACCCAATACACTCAGACAACTTTTCCATACACTGTAACTCAGAAAACCATCTTCTGAAGCACAAAACCTCAAACCCTCTTGACTAAGGTAAACTACCAACACCATCAACACACCTTTATAATTGCAATACCTAAAACATAACTGTGGAGAAACACGAAGCAAAAACATTTCTCTTAGAGACCTCTGCAATACACAGTCACACACTAGTGAACACAAATTCTTATGTATGATGATCCAACACACCTAATCTTAAATACAAGACCTCTGAACACCTCTCATCAACATATTTGAATCACATAGGTAGATCTTCAACCTAAAAGAACTATGGAGAAAAACTAGAACATAACTCTATCACCCAGAACACCATTGCAACACATGACTATTTCCTCTACTTATCAAATTTTCTCAAAAGCACTTGTAAACAAAGCACCATAGACACATCCTCATCATCTTCATTACTTCCTCATCCATAGATAGATTCTTATCAAAGCAACAATAGAGGTTGACACCAGTAGCTTTACTAATGACAACATAATGCAACTAATCAAAGCATCAACTGCTCACACTCTTGCAACTATCTCACTCAACTACAAACATCAATGACAACACAAGCTTCTTGACATCAATGACAACACCAACTAATTAACCAATTTCTCATACTTGCAACAATCTCCCCCTTTGTCATTGATGGCAACACATAATTAGAAAAACTATCAAAGACACAATAGCTCTGAACCATACCAATTTCCTTTTCTCTTTTCTCCCCCTTTGTAGCTTGTCTTCTTTACTTGTTTCTCTCTCCCTGAATGACTTATTACTTTCTCTCCCCCTTATTACTTATTCTTTTTCACATGTTTCTCTCTCTCCCTTTGAAATTAATGGAAAAGGACATAATATTTGTACTATTTATTTTCTTCCTTTGACACCAAAAAACCTTCTCACTACTGCTCTACAACACCTTTCTTTTACTGCTCTTAATACTCCCCCTTAGGAGCACACACCAATGGTACCAAATAAGCCACCATTGCACTCTTATGACTGCAACAATTAGCAATGTCACTACCTACTCCCCCTGAGAGGTAGCCACCAACATTAGTCCAAATAAAGAATGAATCTTGATATCCACTTGATTGATGCATCTCCTTATGCATCTAGTTCAAAGGAGGGGAAATAACCACCAAATTCTCCTAGAGATACTCAAAAGTATCCTTAGGAAGATCTTTAGTGAGTATATCAACAATTTGATCCTTTGTAGGCACATATTCAAGCTTCACTTCTTTCTCCACAACCTTCTCTCTTAGAAAGTGATATCTGATTGAAATATGTTTTGTCCTTGAATGCATCACTAAATTATTTGAAATATTGATTGAACTTGTATTGTCATAAAAGGTAGAAATAAGATCATCATGCACCACTCTCATATCCTTCAATGTTTTCCTCATCCATAACACTTGTGTGCAACAAGATGTTGTTGCAATGTACTCAACCTCTGTAATAGATAAAGAAACCAAATTTTTCTTCTTACTTAGCCATGATACCAATCTAGCTCCAAGAAAGAATTCACCACCACTTGTAATTTTTTTGTCATCAACACAACCAACCCAATCTACATTTGTGTAAGAACTCAATGTGAAGTTAGTATCCTTTGGATTCCACAAGCCATGATTCGAAGTTCCCTTTAAGTATTTGAATATCCTCTTTACTGCTGCAACATGTGACTCTCTAGGATCTTCTTGAAACCTAGCCACAAGATAAACTACATGCATGATATCCGGTCTAGTAGTAGTTAGATATAGCATTCCACTAATCATTGATTTGTACTTGCTCTGATCAGCCTTAGGGGATTCATCATTCTTTCTCAATTTGCAACCAGTAACCATAAAAGTACATACCGATTTGGAGTCTTCCATTCCAAACTTTTTTAACATCTATTTGACATACTTTGATTGTAAAATTAATATACCTTTGTTTGTTTGATTGATTTGTGGGCCAAGGAAGAAATTCATCTCCCCAAACATAGACATCTCAAACTCTTTATGCATCTCTTCTGCAAACTTCTTGCACATAGCTTCATTGCCTCCAAAAATTATGTCATCAACATACACAACCACAATCAAGATTTGATCTTTTTCAACCTTAAAGTAAAGATTACTATTTTTGGTACCTTTATTTAATCCTTGTTGTATCAAATACTTATCCAACCTTGCATACCAAGCTCTGGGAGCTTGCTTCAATCCATATAATGCCTTCTTTAATTTGCATACCATATTTGGTTTATCTGATAACTGAAATCCTTCCAGTTGTTCCATGTATACTTCTTCTTCCAATTCTCCATTCAAGAAAGAAGACTTCACATCCATTTGATAAACTTTGAAATCCTTATGTGTTGCAAAATCCAAAAAAATCTTGATAGATTCCATTCTTGCCACTGGAGCAAATGTCTCATCAAAATCTATTCCTTCAACTTGTAAGTAACCCTTACACACAAGCCTTGCTTTGTTCCTTACCACTCCTCCATTCTCATTCAATTTTTTTCTGAACACCCACTTAGATCCAATTATGTTTTTGTTTGCAGGTCTTGGGACAAGTTCCCAAGTCTGATTCTTCTCAATCTACAGTAGTTCTTCTTCCATAGCCTTCATCCAGTATTCATCTTTGCATGCCTCAATCACTATTTTAGGTTCAACTTCATAAAGTAAGCACAAATTTACTTCTTCTTCAACATCTTTCCTTCTTGTCAATACACATTTTATTCTGTCTCCAATGATCTATTCTTCAAAATGATTCCTATGCACATACTTAGGGGTTCTAGGGGTCTTTTCTGGAGCTTCTTCCCCTTCTTAAAATTGTACTTCTTTTTCCTTAGCCTTCTCTTTTTCTCTACAATCAAGTTCATTGGATTCATATCCATCTATCACCACCAAGTTTTGAAAATCTTCATCAACCTTGACACTTGCACTCTCAACAATATTTCTCAATATTTTGTTGTAGCACCGGTAGGCATTGCTTTTAGTAGAATATCCAAGGAAGATTCCTTCATCAGACCATGCATCAAACTTTCCCAAATTTTCATCTCTTTTGATATAACATTTTCTTCCAAACACTTTGAAGTATTTGACAGTAGGTATCCTTCCATACCACAATTCATTGGGAGTCTTTGTGTTGTTTTATTTTGTTTGAAATTTGTTAAGTATGTAAACAACAGTATGAATTTATTTTCTCCAATAAACTTCTGGTAGGTTAGCTTCTTTCATCATAGACCGTGTAGCTTCTTGAACAAGTTTTTTTTTCCTTTCAACCACTCTATTTTGCTGAGGATTCCAAGGGGCAGACAAGTGCCTCTTTATGCCATGATTCTCACAAAACATGTTAAATTCATTGGATATGAACTCTCCACCTCTTTTAGACCTCGGACATTTGATCTTCATATCCATTTTATTCTCAACCATAACTTTAAATGCTTTGAATCTATCTAGGGCTTCATATTTTTCTTTAAGAAAAGTAACCCATGTCATTCTAGAATAATCATCAATAAAAAGCATGAAATACCTATCACCTTGAAGACTTCTTGTTCTTGTAGGACCACAAAGATTTGTATGCACCAATTTCAGTAATCTAGTAGAAGATTATTCTTTTCCTTTGAAACTTCTTGTTTTCTTTTGAATCTGACACTCCTTGGAGACAACATTGATAGGCTTTGTAATATTTGGCAGATCTCTCACTACTTGAACTGAACTAATTCTTACCAAATTATCAAAATTAATGTGACACATCCTCCTATTCCATAACCAAATTTCATTGATCCGAGTCATAAAAGAGTGAACATCAACACCTTTGAGATGATAAACATTTCCATTTGTCCTTCTTCCAGCAAAAATCACAGTTTTGGGCCCTTTTTTGATCTCACATCCATCATCCTAAAACATAAGATTGTATCCTTTGCTACACATTTTTCCAACACTCAAGAGGTTATGCCTTAAACCTTTAACATAGTAAACATATTCAGTATTATGCTTGCTATCAAAAATGATTGAGCCTATTCCACATATCTTAGCACATGAATCATCACTAAATCTAACAAGTCCCCCATCATACTTTTCAAGTTTAACAAACTTACTCTTTTCTCTGGTCATATGATTAGAGCAACCACTATCAATGATCCAATAATTCTTATCTTGTCTAGCATGAAAAGCAGATACCAAAGTACCTTTAGTGTTATCCTTTCTCTTCACAGGGAATTCCTTCACACATCTTTCAGAGTTAGCAGAAACAAATTCATCTTTTAAATCCATGAACAAGCATTCATCATCATCATCTCCATAATTAGACTCATCAACAGAAATAATTGCATCTTCTCTAACATAATAGCTTTTCTTAATCATCTTAACTTTGTTCTCCTTATCTTTGTCATTCACAACTTAATTTGTTTGGACATCTTGAAGCATAGTGACCTATCTTTCCAAACTTTAAAATTTTGAAAGGTAATTTTCCTTTGTACTTATCAGTACCTCTTCTCATTCTTCTCAAAAAGTTAGCCTCCACATCATGAAGATCTTCCTAATCTGGTTCTTCAATCTTCTCTGATTTCCAGCCTTAAAAGCAGTCTTAACTTTTGCACCATTGTTAGTACCAAATTCTCTCATTTCAAATGCAATAGCCATACAATTTATCTCTAAAATAATGATCTATATTTTGAGATTCCTCAATAGAAACAACTTTATGACTTTAAGCTTTAGGAAGGGTTCTAAGAATTTTCTTTACCGCTTTTGGTTCTTTGACTTTCCCTCCAAGACCTCTGATGGAGCTTACCACTTCATCTACCCTCTGTATATAGCTTGTAACATTTTCATCTTTAGACATCCACAGGTTTTCAAATGTGGTTTTTAAATTATGTATCTTCGCTTGTTTGACCATATCATCTCCTTCATAAATACTTTCCACCTTTTCCCAAATTGCTTTAGCAGTTTTTAGATCCATAACTTTCACTAATTCAAAATTTGTAAGACTACTCAAGAGAGTATACTTAGCTTTACTATTGCTTTCATGGGCCTTAAGTTTAGCTTCAGTGCTCGGACCATTTGTAGGTATAGTATATCTAGTTTGAACAAATCTCCAGACATCATATCCCTGATTCTCCAAAAATCCTTCCATCCTTGTTTTCCAGAATGCATAGTCTATTCCATCAAATATAGGGATCTCCTTCTTGTGCACCATCCCAGATCTACCTTAAGTGGTTAAGCTTTCTTCCAAGGAACCTTGCTTTGATACCAATTGTTGAATGCATGAGACAACTAATAGGGGGGTGAATTAGTTGTACCTTAGAACTTCAAAACCCTCATTAACATTCAGATCCACATTCATTCATTAAACCCTTAAATCTATTATGATGAGTTAGCATGAAAATAAAATAATAGAAATTGAAACAACTTAACACATACAAGAGAACACCAAATTTATGTGGAAAAATCAAGAAGGGAAAAACCACGGTGAGGATTAGCTCACAATATATGTAATATCAACACTAAAGACAATAGGGCTCACTACCACAAAGAAGAAAGGCTCACTGCTAGAATAGAAAAGAAGATGGAGAAGAATTGTTATGCAAAGAAGAGCATCTCAATGCAACAAATAATCCACCATAATGACATCAACTCCTTCCCATTTTGATTGAAGAATTGTAGCCACCTTTTGTTCACTGCATCCAATAAACTAACACCTAAAAGCTCGCACTGCATTACTCAATTTCACACTCTAAAACTCTACACTTCACATCATTTGCATCTCTCACATCTATATTAACATCCTTTAGCAACTCATCTCATACTTATACCGTCTTCAACCTTGAAACCTTTCTCGAAGGTTGGCTATGCACCTCAAACATGCAAATCCAAATTGGGTTGGTGCCAAAACACTTTCATGGCAATTAGAAGTGAATGTGGACCACATCAAAACTTAATTGGAACCCAAATCAACAACACCACTTAACGACATGTTTTCTTAAACAATATTTATCCATCGCATGTAGTGTAAACACCAAGTCAGTCATTACCCTTGCAAACACCATTAAAATTTTAAGTACACGCTTCCTCAAACCCAAGGATGACTTGTGAACCACACACCACTCTCAAACATGATCTAGAATATTCCACAAACACTCTAAATCCAAAAAACTCATTCGCAACAACTTCCACATGAAGCATTTACACACCTAGTACACTCAAACAAATTTTCCATACACTATAACTCAGAAAAACATCTTTCGAAGTGCAAAACCTCAAACTCTCTTGAGTAAGGTAAACTACCAACACAATTAAGACACCTTTAGAATCACAAGACTTGAAACATAACCGCGGAGAAATGTGGAGCAAAAATGTTTCTCCCACACACCTCTGTAATACATAGTCACACACTGGTGAGCACAACTTCTTATGTACGATGATCTAGCACACCTACTCTTGAATACAAGACCTTTGAACATCTCTCATCAACATATTTGAATCACATAGGTATATCTTCAACTTAGAAGAAATGTGGAGCAAAACTAGAACACAACTCAGTCACCCAGAACACCACTGCAACACATTGTTTCCTCAACTCATAAAATTTTCTCAAAAGCACTTGGAAACCAAGCACCAGAGACACATCCTCATCATCTTCATTACTTCCTCATCCATAGACAGAAGCTTATCAAAGCAACACTAGAGGTTGACACTAGTAGCTTTATTAATGACAACATAATGCAACTAATGAAAGCATCAACTTCTCACACTCTTGCAACTATATCACTCAACTACAAACATCAATGACAACACCAACTGCTCATACTCGCAACAACAATTATCATTTGACCCAACCAAGAAAAATTTGTATCTCCTTCCTAGAAATCCACTTTCTACCTCTTAGAAAAAATTACTTATTTTTCCCCTTGAATCGTTACTCTTACAATTCAAGGTTTTATTATCATTTTAAAGAATAGGATTATTTTTAAGAGGGGTACAATCACAAAGTTATGTCACACTTTCAACCAACTAAATAGTTTTGAGCAAAACAATTTCATCCTAAATAAAAACCATGTGGTCTATACGTGGTGCATATAATTTAAGATGAAACCTTTTGCTAAAACGATTAAATAAAATAAAAATCCATGTAAAATTTGAAATGTGATTAAATTTAAGTGTAAGTTTTCAAACAAAATCGTTTCAATCAACAATTTTTCAAGTGAAACCATTTCAACCAAAATTATCTATGTGGCTACCTATGGGGTAGTTTAACCTAGGTCTTTTGGAGAAAATTTAGAATTACTTCAACTTCAGCTCTGAATTTCTCCAACTAGAGGTAATTTTATAAAAATCTAAAAAATACCCTTTTATAGAGCTCAAAGTCTAGAATCCAAAAATATTTTTTTATATATTTTGCTTTGTTTTATTATGAATTTTAAAAATTTATTATAATCAAGTTTTTATAATCAAACATGAGGGTGATTAAATTTTTTAAAAATATATATTAAAACATATTCAAAAAAATTGAAAAAATATATGGTACACTAGAGGAAGAATCCTCTTCAAAAGGGTATAATTTTTTTTTTAATGATAAAAAATAGACCAAATTTGGTGTCCAATGAAAAATATGGTGAAGTTTCACTTTGAAACATTATTACCAAAAATAATATTGGAAAAAAATCCATGCACTAGATATTAAAGTTACCTATTTGGGGAAAAAATACGAAAAAAAATTGTTCACTCCTTTTTTTGTGGCGTCCCATCAACCTCACTTTTTCTAAAAAATTTAACAATTCAAATTTTACATTTAAACTTATTAAAAAATATATCAAACTATTTTTGTTTTCTAAAAATTATAAGTATAAATTTCATCAACAGTTTTACATTTTATTAATTTACGTCATTTTCAAATTCAAAACATAAAAGCCACTTTTATGCTATTGAAGTTGAAATTTTTTACTTGTGTTGGTCATTTTCTTTAAAAAGTGTGACATAGGTTTGTGCTTTTACCCAAAGGTTTTACTAGAGGGAATTCTACATTTTCTTTAGGCTCCAATAACCTTTTATTAATATCATTCGCATCATTAGTATTGACGTGGATATTTAACACAATGGGAGACTTGTCAAACCGAAGAATATTCATAACATTAGCAACTGACTTAATAATCATCATATCTTTCCTCAATAATAATCATAGGATTCACATTTTTGCTTAACAAAGGTGTATCATTTTTAAATGCCCATCATTTTTATGATAGAAACATGCATTCAACCTACAAAGTCCCACAATTTTATAATTGAATATAGTCCTATGCAATGACAAAAATAATACCAAGCAAGCAAAAACCAATAGCTTTAACACTTGAGGGAGCAAAAACCACAAACATAGCAAAAAATTATAAATTTTTAAACATTTCGAAGAAGAAATTAACACCACATCAATCAATATTTGCAATTGAATCCCTACAAAATCTCTAAATTAGGATCTCCCAACATTGAAAAATCCCTTATTTAAATTTATTTTTTACATACTATTATTTTCAAGCATACCAAAAAATCCCCTTTTGAATCACTTGAAAAAAGATCATATGAAAAGCTTTTTTTCCAAAACCATGACCAAACATTAATCAAAAAAATTCTTTGCAAGAAGCACTTCAGGATTAATCATACAAAGAAAATACCAACTTTAACCTAGATTCTTCTTTTTTTTCTAAAATATCTAGCATTTTTGCATTCAACAACAATGTAGGTTGCTTACCCTACATGCCTTATGTTTGGACATTATCTTGAAGGGACCCTTTATCTTTATCCATGTACATAGCTCCTTCATTGACTTGAATCTACTCACCCACCACCAACATGTCCTTGAATGATATACCATAGTGCCCTTGATCACTAAAATAAAAGGCATTACCACTATCCATAAATTACATATTATCTTCCTAAAAATAAAATTAAACATCATGCAAGGCCTTCTTATCATAAGCATATGATCCAATAGATTGCTCGATGAGATGCTTTCTAATATTAAAAATAAAATAAAATAACACAAAAAAAGACCCCCATTAAACAACACAAAACCCCACCCACTAAAATATTAAGACAACAAATGCAACAAGAGTACAAGATATCCAAGAAGCATGATCGAAGGTGGAGAATAATGGTAGTAAAAAATTTCTTCCACACCAAAGCTCTCCTCTAGTAACAATTAATTCATTTACACATACTAAATAATGCATAGCAACTTAAAAAATTGAAAGCCTCAATCAATGGAGCCTCAAAGGTTCAATCTCTTACCATGAGACATTGTTCAAATTGGTTATGGGAAAATATTGTAAAATGATAAAGGCTCAAAAGTGGTATAAATTAAAGGCACATCATGCAAGGCCTTCTTATCATAAGCATATAAGCCAAGAGATTGCTCGATGAGATGATTTATAATATTAAAAATAAAATAAAATAACACAAAAAAAGACTCCCATTAAACAACACAAAACCATTTACAAAAACTACGCCCACTAAAACATTAAGACAACAAATGTAGTAAGAGTACAAGATATCCAAGAAGCATGATCAAAGGTGGAGAATAATGGTGAGTAATTTTTTTCTTCCACACCAAATCTCTCCTCTAGTAACAATTAATCCATTTACACCTACTAAATAATGTGTAGCAATTTAAAAAATTGTAAACCTCAATCAATGGAGCCTCAAAGTTCAATCTCTCACCGTGAGACATTGTTCAAATTGGTTTTGGGAAAATATTCTAAAATGATAAAGATTCAAAAATGGTATCAATTAAAGGCACATCATGTTCAAATAGAGAAAATAGAAATAGCAACGGAGCCTGGGGGCTAAATGGCTACAACTTCTAATACTACTGAAATAGATATTACAGGGCTTTCATTACAAACCTATAAGAAAATTTGTTATTCTCAAGTTCGCACTAAGCACGAGAGAAGAGCATATGATTTCTTAGACACACTTAAATTTGGGATCTCCAAATGAATCCTTTGGGGCCTTATTTATAGATCCTAGATGACCTATTGATCCAATGACTGTCGAATCTTACTTAGACTACTAGGTGAACTGGTAAATGTGCTCATGGAGGAATATCATACCATAATGGCTGGCATTGTTTTTCCATCACATTTTATAACTTTATTATTCACTAGAGACATTAAATTCATCATTACTTCCGAATTATGAAGATTATTTTTTTGTTGAAAAAGGGATCCTAGGTCTAATACATAGAACACTAGGATCAAGCCTTTTCTCAAAAGAAAATTAGGATGTAAATCAACAAAGTGATTAGATTGAATTTCAACCATGAAGGTGAGTCAATCAAACCTGGATCTAATCCTTTAGAACCTTGGAGATTTATTGGAAATTAATTTCCTTAATTAACCTAATTAAACTATGTTCCCTAGACTGAAAATGCAAGATTTCGACAACAAACAAAATGTAATAGAAAATTCTGACAATAGATCTACATAAGGCAAGGTTTTGTGCACATGTCCTACAAGTTTGAGCCTAAAAATGGAGGACATAAGTGCCCAATATTCCACTAACCCTATAGGTGTAATTCAAATCTACTTTTGCAGTCCTCTAGTGTCAGATTTGAGCTTTTGTTTCTCGCTTGTAGCACTGTTAGATCGTAGTTGGATAATTTTGTAAGTGAGTTTTTACGAGTTGTCAAGGTGTAGAGTTTTTTATTGCAACAAAAAATAATTGACCTTCAAACTTCCTTCAATCCTCTTCAAACCTAAAACCTACACATTCAAAGAGAGAAGAAAGATTGTGTCATTTATGGGCTTGCCTTAGTCAAACCTTGTGCTAGTGTTTCCACTTCCACAATGGAAATTTCAATGATAAGAGGATAAATGATAGAAAGGAATGATGAATCCCAAAAGTGATGCAACTCACTACCCTTTAATGGCCTCCTTGAAGGACTGAAGTCATACACATCTCCTCAAGGCTTGGATCTTGCTTGAATTTCTTGAAGACCTACAAGGGTTAGATCTCACAAACACTATGAAAACATGAACACACTCACATACATGATGTTTGGATATTGAATTGTTGTAATAAATCCTTTAATACCTACTCTTGAATTGACTTTCTTGATAATGCTTTTTGCAATAATTCTTTCTCATAATTCTTCAACTTGCTAGATATATTTGAAATAATGCAATAACTAAGTATTTATAGGCAATTATTCTAATTTCTTGAAAATTAAATCCTAACAGCCAGCTTTAGATATTTGAATTTCAAATGATAAAATTCCAACACCGACCTATTTGAATTTGGATCCAAATAGGGGGACATAGGTGCTAGTGTCCCAGGCCTATTTTTTGAAGTTTAAGGAGTTGGGAGAAAAGTATTAAATGAGAGCATTTATTTTATGCTTGCAAATTGTCAGAAAATGTTTAAAAGCTGTGGAATGCATAATTTAGGAAATTAAGTGTTCAATTAGGTCCAATAACTTAAGGGGGAGAAAAAAATAGTGTGAAATTGTCAAGGGTGACAATTTATGACGCTACATTTAGCCCCCACTTTAGTGAGAGTATGAACTTATGCTCAGACTCGCACTAAAGTAGAAAATATGTCAAGAGGGGTTTGATTGTATAAATTTTGAACAGATAGGATGACTAAGGATCTAGGGTGAGTGTACAATCCCCCAAGATCTAAGATCCCATGACAAGACAACATAAGCACAAAGTAAAACACATGTATGTAATACAATAAGTCAACATATAGAAACATACATGTCAGAAAATACAAAGCATATACAATGAAAACATATCACATAACATAACATATAGATGACAAAAAAATGAAAACAAACACGATGCAAACACAATGCAAACACGAAGAAGAAACACAAAAGGACACACAACAAAACACAAGGTTAGTACTAAATGGATTTGAGTTGGTAAGGCAAAGAGACCTCGGCCTTAAATTGTCTCAAATAGCAAACATCATTTATTGGATAGATGTCAGTTAAAGGGATGCTCCCATGAGGACTAGCAAGCTATGTTATGCCAAATCACTCATGATCCTCATGGATCTAATATCTAGCAAGTTGTGTTATGCTAGGTTTCCATGCAATATGATGAGCTTCACAAGGGTAGCAAGTTATGTTATGCTAGACACTCATGAAATACATAGCTCTACTATCAAGCAAGGTGTGTTATGCTCGGTAGCTAGGTTCCACAAGGCTATCAAGTTGCATTATTCTAGAAACTCATGAAACACATAGCTCTACTATCAAGCAAGTTGTGTTATGATATGTGGCCATGTTAAAGGGATGCTCAAGTTCACAACCCAAAAAGCTCCATTATGTTGAATCCATGAACTATCTTTCCAAAAACTCACCTTGTTGGTCAATAAAATTTCCTATGAAGGCGTAAAACAAACTCGCCTACAAAGGCGCATAAACGACAAACTCATCTATGAAGGTTCAAAAACAACAAACTCACCTATGAAGGTGAAAAACTTGCCTAAAAGGCACATAAGACAAGGCCAAAACCTCAGGGGGTGTTATAAACAACACCACCACAAAAGGTGATTTGCAAAAATAATAAAGGGGTATTACTCAATACATGAAGGGTCACACCTTAGGGAATATCATACAAGACATCACCACTAAGAGAGGACCAGTCAGGGAATAAAAGCTCACACCTCCCATAACATTACCACAAAGGGGAACACCATATACCAAGAAAAGTTACACACTTAGAATGTACCAAGCTCAATATCACCACAAAAGAGACACAACATAGATTGAGAAGGCCACACTTTCATTGATAAGGTCACAGTTTCTAGGAGATGTATACCATCATCACTAAAAAGGGACCAATTCTTCTACAAACAATAAGCGGGGGACCATATTCCCCCCTTAAAATGTTAGTGTACTTGTTACACTAACATTTTAAGGAGATACAAAGGGATCCCTTGCTAGAAGGAATGCACCTAATGCAAGGCTACCTAACCCCTTTCCCCCCAAGTGTAGGGACAAAGATGAGCCAAATATTGATGGTGATGCACTTCTACTTGTGAGCTAAAAAATTATTGCATGAAGTCTAGTTCATACCCCCATGCAAGGTAGTGAGTATGTTATGATACTACAACTACTACATGGCAAGGAGCGGAAACTAATACTATTTTTCATGATTAAGTGAAGGTATTTTTGATACTTTTGTTACTTTTGAAGGACAATAGCCAAAACCTTTTGTTGTTTCTTGTGTTCTAAGCTCTACGAGGACATGGATACCTTTTTCTTTTACATAACATCCTTTTCCATTATAGCCAAATTGTTTCAAAAGTTGATAACCTCTTCCATAAATGGCTTCCATTTCTTTTGAAAAAGGTGGTTTTTCATAATCAGTTTCATCATAAGTAGATTTGTAATTTGTGTTTTCCTCTTTGCTAGAAGTTATGGAATTGGATGTTTTGACGATTCAATGATAGATTGTGTTGATACCATTGCAGCTTCTTTCTCTCTTTTTTGTTTTGATGGTGTAATCTTGTATTCCCCCATAAAAGTAAGGTGTAAAATCTAATGACCCCACTCATCATCCAACAAATTTTTCATAGATGAAAGGCACTCATCTTTATCTTCAATTTGTAAACGTTCCACTTTTGAAGTTGGTATCAATGTTCTAAAAGGACTCTATATTCTTGTTTCATTTTGTAAGCAATTTTCAAATTTAAGATCAGATTTTATCATGTAAACCTTATTGTTGTATGTGTATTTCATTAAATGATGAAGTGTTGAAGGAACTCCTTTCATCTCAAGAATCCATGGTCTACCCAGGAGAAGATTATATGAAAGATCATGGGGCATGACATGGATAGGATTTTGCAACACAACCTTACCAACTTTAACAAGCAACATTATCACCAAGTGGTTGTCTTCCCACATTTTCAAAACCATGGATAAACAAATCAACAAGTTGAATTAAAGTTTTGTCCGCTCCAATTTTATCCAAAATATTTACGTTGCAAACATTAATCCCCAACCATTGTCAATAAGGGTACGCCTAATCCCAACCCTGTTAATAATATCCATTATCATCAAAGCATCATTTTGGTTTTGTGTCTCTACAAGGGGTAACTCATTTTCATGAAAGACAATATCCACATTCATCGAATTCATACCCTCAAGTAAAGTTGCTACTTTTTTTGGTGCACACTAGGAGGGACAATAACTTTTTGCAAAGAATTTTGAAGCATACCATGATAAACAAGTGATTTTTGAATTATATCCCACAAAGAGATCTTAGTAGGAGTAGCACAAAGTTGTTCCACAATGTTGAATACTCCTTACTACTACATTGAGGAATATTAGGTGCAGGTGGGAGGTATGGTTGAGGTAATGGGATGGATGTTGGTGTTTGTTTTGATTGCTTATTATTTTTAGTGTTATACGTGTGAGCAACTACATGATAACTTGCTTGTTGTGAAACATGATTTCTAGTGAGTTGTTTTACAAAGTTTAAGATATGTCCAAGAGATTTAGGAGGTCCTATAATGAGATGTGACTTATGAGGTCCAATAATTAGAGGAATTTTAGGAGGTCCAATAATTAAAGGTGTTTTAGGAGGTCCAATAATCAAAGGGATTTTAGGAGGTCCAATAATTAAAGGAGATCTAATAGCCAATTGTGTTTTCATAACCTCAACGGATTTGACTACTTATTGATGATTTTCTATCGAGGGAGGATCTAATGTCACCTTAGCATATTAATCTATGCAATACATCTTATTATCTTTTGAAAGAAATGTATCAATGATTTCATCATCTTTTCCAACAATGTCTTCCCAAGTAGGAGAGGTAGGGGGAGAGAAACAAACAAGATTCTCATGATGCTCAATGATTGGATCTTCTAACACCAAGATACATTATTCCCAAGTAGTTGAGGTATCGAGAGAAGAAAAAACGTGATTTCCATGATTTTCAGTGATTGCATTCTCTTGCACCAAGCTACCCTCATACATAGGAGAGATAGTGAGAGAGGGATCAATGAAAAATAACAAAAGAAAAGAAATAAACTCATTTTCACATGCTTGTATCAAAAATTCCTTAAAATTATTAACAAGATCTAACAATAGAACATGCATTATGATAATATATATATATATATATATATCTTTGCAATGAGATCATTATGTTATGTCCTATGGATCAAGTTAGCAATGTTTTTAACAAAACAGACAGTTATAGAACTGATACACAAAAACTGATACCAGATCTGGGCAGAGAGCAGAGATAAGGTTCTGCATAGTAAATTTTTGCTCAATTTAGCTGGACAAGGGTGCCTAGGGTGCCTATGTCCTACATAGGCTTTTACAAAATTCAAATTTTGGTTGTGTATGATACTATTTAAGGATCTCAAGTCAGTTTGCAGAGAGTTCAGACAATGAATATTTTTCTATAATTTTCTCAATCTATGATTATGTAACTCCAAATGTAAGTGTGCAACACTTTGCAAAATTTTCAAGTAAGAAAAGACAATTTAAAATGAAATTTCTAGATTTAAGATGCAAAAATTAACTGAATCTAATATGCTAAATTTGAAAACGATGATTTTGATACAATTTTGAAACAAAATAAATTTCACTTTTTGAGCTAATGAAAAGTACCTAAATGAATGCAATGAATACTTTAGGTTTGATTTTATATTTAAATGACCTAATTCAGATTTTTTTAATGCAATTTGAATGTAGATTTGACAATGCAATTTTAAACCCTAGATCTAGGATACAATGCTTCAAATTTTAGAAGGTATATAATATTAACATGTCGGGTTCACCAAAATGTTATGTTGAAAAAGGGATCCTAGTTCTAATATGTATAGAGCACTAAGATCAAGCCTTTCTCAAGAGAACATTAGGATAAAAATAAACAAGGTGATTAGATTGACTTTCAACCATGAAGGTGAGTCAATCAAACTTGGATATGATTCTTTAGAGCTTTGGAAATTTATTGGAAATAAATTGGCTTAATTAACATAATTAAACTATGTGCCCTATAGTAAAACTGTAAGATTTTGACAACAAACAAAATGTAACAACAAATTTTGACAACAGATCTGAGTAAGGCAAGGTTTTGTGCACCTGTCCTACAAGTTTGAGCCTAAAAATGGAGGACATAGGTTCCCAGGATGTCACTTTCCTTGTCGGTGTAATTCAAATATGTTTTTATAGTCCTCTAGTATTGGATCTGAGCTTCCTTGTCACACTTTCGGATCGCAGTAGGATAATTTTGTGAGTTTTGTGAGTTGTCAAGGTGTAGGGTTTTGATTGTAGTAATAAATCATTTACCTTCAAACTTCCTTCAATCCTCTTCAAACCTGAAACATGCACATTCAAAGAGAGAAGAAAAGTTGTTCCCTTTAGGGGCTTACCATGGTCAAACCCCATGTTAGTGTTTCCACTTCCACAATGTAAATTTCAATGATAAGAGGATAAATTATAGGAAGGAATTGTGAATCCACAAAGTGCTACAACTCACCACCCTTAAATGGTCTCCTTGAAGGACTGAAGTCATACACATCTCCTCAAGGCTTGGATCTTTCTTGAATTTCTTGAATTGCTTGAAGACCTACAAGGGTTAGATCTCACAAACAATATGAAAACATGAATACACTCACATACGTGATGTTTGGATCTTGAGTTGCTGCAATAAATCCTTTAATGGTTGATCTTGACTTGCATGATAATGCTTTTGACAATAATTCTTGCTCATAAGTTCTCCAACTTGCTAGATAAATTTTAAATAATGCAATAACTCGGTATTTATAGGAAATTATGCTAATTTCCCAAAAATTAAATCCTGATAGTCAACTTTAGATATTTTAATTTCAAATGATAAAATGCCAACACCTACATATGTAAATTTGGAGCTAAAATAAGGGGACATAGGTGCCTTAGGTGCCAATGTCTCAGGCCTATTTTTAAAGTTTAATTAGTCGAGGGTAAAGTATTAAGTGAGAGCATTTGTTTTATGCTTGCAAATTGTCAAAAAATATTTAAAATAAGTTATGGAATGCATAATTTAGGAAATTAAGTGTTCAATTAGGTCCAATAACTTAAGAGGGAGAAAAACATAGTGTGAAATTGTCAAGGGTGACAATTTATGACACTACGATTCCAAAATATTATTTTTTTGGTCCCACCATACTTCTAGGATGGCTTCATTAAATAGGTCTTCAACATCGATGGCTCTCCATAAAGTAGTGATTTGAAAATGATGTTCCAAATTTTAGTCTATATTATCATCATTTTTCCTAAGATTGATTGTGAAATAAGATTCCCAACCAAGTTGTCGACGAATAATAGTTGTCACTACTAGGTCTGATGAAAATTCTTCATCTAGATAGAGAGATGGAGGTCTTGCATATTTAGTAAATTTATACAGCTAATTTGAAAATCTTTCTTGAACTGAAATTCTCCACTCAAAGTTTGGTCTTCTTACAAGATCAATAAGTCTGGGGTATGATAGATCTATGTAAATGTTAACACAGACCGACTGCCACTACACCAAAAGCCTAAGATGTTAGTGAGGGTGAAATCAGAGAGGTTTAAGGGGTATTGATGAGGGTTGAGGGTCCCACATGACAACAATTTAACCCCCTAGTTGAGAGGTCGACAAACAAGTCGACTGCAAGACAGAAAGTGTCAAGAGTGGGAGTTGAACCCTCCCCAGCAGAGTTGCCAATTTTTTTGACCTCTCGACTGGGGGAGTAAATTGTTGTCACGTGGGACCCTCAACCCTCATTGGTACCCCTTAAACCTCTCTAATGTGTCCCTCACTGACAACTTAGGCTTTTGGTGTAGCGGCAGTCGGTTTGTGTTAACACTAGCTAAGTTGCAGAACTTAGCACTTTAGAGAAACATGGAATCACTCCTAAACTGTGGGTCACCTAGAACTTGGAGTGAATCTCCAAATAAGGTTGGATCCTAGCTGGTTATCACCTAAAGCTACTCTACTCTACTGATTTCACGGGGAAAAGGGTAGAAAGAAATACATAACTTAAAACTAAAAATTGAAAATAAGGGTGATACACCAAACTGAAAAGGACTATGAAACTTATAATTTTATACACTTGCCTACAATAACATAAACTAAAGATGCACAACCTATTACTATATGTCTTTGCATAAATATTTCACAAAAAGGTTCTAGAACTCAAACTTCTAGTAGGAAGATATCTTCATAGCTAAAAGTTATTTGCACTTCTAGACACAAGTTGCAACCTGCATTGACACACTTTCTACATAAAGGTATCAAGAAACATGAGACAAAGTTAAAAGGAAATAATCAATACCTCACAAATAACTTGATCAATCACTTAGGAATACATAATAATGTAGAGAATAAGTAGGAAAAATCTCATATCAATTACATGCAAGGTTCTCACTATATTTCATATCCAACACTGAGTTACAAAGTATGCTCCAATCTGCCAAAGGACTCCAAAAGTCACTAAGTACATAAATGCATATTCAGAACTGACTCCAAATGAGTCAAAAAAGTGACTATATCTCACAACTCCCTCCAAAAACCTACCAAAATAAGATCAAAAAATTGAATTGGGTCGGATGCCTCCAAAAAGCCAAAAATGTAGCAACTAGATCCTCTCCAAAAAGGCTCCAAAGTGTGGAAAATCCAAAATTGACTATGCCAAGCATTTAGGCATGCAAAACCACCCCTATATACTCTCCAAAGCCTTTAATTTCAGTAAAAACAATCCCCTTTATTCTTGGCATATGTTGGTTAACCTCTTCAACCTCCTCCAATATGCTTGCAAAAGCATAAAGACTCAACAACATCCCTTTAAGGCATTTAAAAAGCAAGTTACAATATTTTTTGCATTTAAAATAACATTAGTTAGGTGTTTATAGCAACACCACCTAACTAAATGTTTTACATTCATAACAAAAATGCAAAAATAAAAGGCCAAGGTTCGTCTTATGTGGAAAATCAAAAATGCAAAGTATAAGTCTTTGAAAGACTTAAACACTTGGCATATCGAAATTGCTAGGAAAGATGGTTATACAGGGATATTAATTCATTCACCAAAAATAAAAATGAAAGGAAAAAATTCCTTAGCTTTGTTGATATGAGTTTAGGGCTTGAAAACCCTAAAACAAAAACAAAGCAAAAATGCAAAAGTGATTTCATTTTGAAACACTCATCTTCAGGAAGTTGGGGTTGCGGCTAAGGTTTGTGCAGAAGTCTTCAATGGTGATTTTTCTAGACTCGGAGGGGATTTCCCTTGCAATTTCTTTGAAACAACGACCTTTCATGCTCGGGTAAGCATTTTTATGTCACTCAGTTTCATTTTCTAAAGAAATAGATGCTCAAATCGAGCCATCTTTTCAAAAAGAAATGAATATATTCTCATATCCTGTGTTTTCTTTACATTCTCCACGCATTTACTTGAAAATTACTTACTTTTCTTGAAGAGAAACCATGCAACTATTTCTTTTAGGCCATAGCCATACACTCTATATTTCACTTTTTTTCTGAAAGTTTGTCAAAAGCTCGAACCTCTCTCTTTCTTTTGCATTTGTTCATATCCAGAAAACTCCAGGTGGGTTTATTTTTTCGTTTTGAGGGTTTCATTTACTTGCAAATAAAAGAGTCCCCTATATTTTATGTTGTTTCCATGAATTTGCATGAAGAAATTTTAACACTTTCTATATATTTTTTATTCTTCATAAACCCCAAATGGGTTTCGATGTATGCAGAGAAAATGCATTCTCAAAAGAGATCCCCTATCTCTACACTCTGTAGATTTCATACAGGTACCAAAAGCTGCTATTGGGTTACTAAAACCCGAGCCCTCCATTGTTTTACTGCAAATCTTCTTCATTTCAATATGGCCATAGCTCGGCCTTTGTTGTAACACATAAATTTTTTCATAGTCATTAGGGATTTCTTTGTACTTCATTGAAATATGTAGTTTCACTTATTTTGAAACCCTAGCTCGAGGGTTTACAAGTTCTATTTCCTATAGCTATTCTAGGTTATCAAAACCCATGCTTTTATTACTCTCATGACTCAGCTCCAATGAGTCTAAAAACAACAACCCCATTTCTCCACATTCTAGGTCTGAGATTTTGTAAGATAGAAACCCTTCTATCATGCAAGAATGAAGATTTTCCTATGTATTTTTCATTATTTTCATAACACACTTAGCATTAGCAAATGAGAAATACTTGACATACTCCATGGCAACAGCTATGTATTTCTTTGCAAGGGTTTTCTCCTATAGCATTTCTCTCTAAGAGAATGGAAGAAAAACCCCATATCCAGGCACGGTTACATCTTTATTTCAGTTGATTTTTTATTTCTCTACAAAACACATGGATATTTTTTGCTTTCCCTAAGATAATTAACTTTGTTGTGATACCATCGTGCAAGATTATAACATGAATGATATTTCATGAGAGGGCTTGGTTTGAGCACATGACTCGGCCATTCTGATCTTTTCATGTTCTTTCTGAGCTTCATCTATGGTTAGCTTCAAAAAGTTATGTCTATTTTCATTGTTTTGGTTGAGACTGCTCACTGCCTTGTATGCTCAAAAGACTATCATTTAGGAGTGCCTCTATCACTGTTATTTTCACCATATTTCCTTCTATATCTTCCCTTAACTCACTATCATTGCACATACTCTTGCTCACTATACTCACATTTTACTGTCTTTCTTGGACTACCTTGTGTAGTTTGTGTTGATGACATTGGTCTTCAAATGTTTGTCTAAAACTGTCTACCCTTTGATATTGCCACAATGATTCACTGATCTTTGCTATTTGTTGGCAGCACTATGAGACTATTTACAAGTGAAAAAGACTGCCACTACTCAATATCACTGTTTATAATGCATATTCATGTTATTATGCATTCTATTCACTACAAAAGGGTTTATGGATGTCTTAATTGATTTTTATTAATCTTTTAGACCTTAGGCAGCGAAAAGAAGCATCCTTGAGATTTGTTCCTTTATCCCTATCATATCAGATCATTGTTTCCACATAATACATTGATTCCTTCTTGGAATAAGGCTACTATCCAAAACATGCATTATTCACTCACGTATGCCTATCATTAGACTTGAAACTTTATAGCCTCAATATGCTAGCTTTTCCTTGCTTTGTGATGTTCAATCATTTTACATGATTATGTACATGCCTTTTAGACTACCTTTAATGTTATTCTTGAAATGTCTCCTTATGTGCTCTATCACTGTGCATTTATAGACCTCAACACCCTTCAATCATGAACTCTTTGTCTTTGCAATTAGAAGCATGCATGTTAATGTCCTCTTGTTTTCAGTTATTGATCTCTCTTATGCTACTACTCCAAAAAGGTGCTTGACTTGTATTGATACCTATTTTAAAAATAAATGACATCCATTCTCCCTTGCTCCTTCATCAATTTCATTGTTTCCTCTAGGAGGATTCATGCTTACTGTGCTTCTTCTGGTATTATGACTGCCACTATCTTGTATCCATGACCGAAATATCTTTGCATGTGGCTCTTGATGTCATTATCTTTGATCTGCACATTGTACTTGATGAGTATCATTGTTTTGTCTTTCATGACACTGTAGTTCCATTGAGCATCAATTTATTATTTATATCAGTGAATTCGTCAACTTCACTGCTATGAATGATGAATTCATCTTTGATTGCATCACAATGTCATGGAAGACATAACAAACTTATCTTGTCAAAACACAAAATGATAGCATGTTGAGCTCAACCGTTGTGGGAGCCACATTTTACCCCATGTGTTGTAATTTCATGGAACAAAACGGTAACAAGGATTTCACCTATACCTGCACATGAAGCAAATATGTTAGATAAAAACAAGCATATGATAGATGTGTTTGATTACGCTCTCGTGTTTTCCTAGACATTTATGGTGTGCTTGGATATTTGAATGCACATAAGGATCATATTATATGCTTATAGATGTATGTACATATTTTTACTGGTGATCCTTCATTGCTCTAACAATGCTTTCATTTTAGATGCAGGGAACCTAGGAGCAGCAAGGAGAGCATCAACTGGAATTAGGACAAGCGTAAGGGACCGAGGATGATGTGAAACAGAGCAACCGGGATTCGTCATCAGGAAATGACAGGTCTCCTTTCACTTTATGTGCATTCTTTTTCTTATGTATCTATAAATGTATAATGTTTTCCATTATATGCATTCATACAGTTAGTCTCATGGCTTGTGTGGGACATCCTACTTTTATATTATCAATAAAGACTACAATTCTAAAAAGATTGTACATTCTCTTCTATGTTAAATGTATTTGCATAATGAAATGTAGTATTGTAGTCTTTTGATTTTATTTATGCACATGAATGTGACATAGCAGATTTAAAATGTACCCTCTTTTCACTTGTAAAATATAAATAGCACTACCTGTTTTGGCTAGTAGAAAAAATAGGTAACATTTCTAGCAACATCTACTATATGTTTTCCTGCTAAAAATCTTGACCAATTGCCTGAAGCTTATCCATTGGGCACTAAGTCACCTAAAATCTGACACAACTTGAAAACAGTCCTGGACAATACTGTAACTCACTAGATCATTGCATGATACCTTGGAAACTTATTCAAACACCAAAACTTCACAAGGAAATCTACCAAACTGTGTTGAACAACACTTAGGGGAATTGAAAACTTGCATCTACACTATGGTGCAGTAGCACTTATTGAAAAAAAAACTCCTATTCGAGCATGTAGAATGTAGATCAAACCTCAAAACACCATTTGAGATATATCCCATTAACTGGGATAGGCAAAATTTCTCCATCCATCTTCGATAACTAGAATGAATTGTGCTCCTTTCATTTTGTAATAACAAACAGGCCACTCCACATGTTGTCAAACTTGGAGTGCTTGCATGGCCTGCTTTTCAATTTATCCCATTTGAGCACAACATCACCCTCTCTAAAGACTTTGGGTGTTGCTTTCTTATCAAATACTCTTTTTATTCATAGTTGATGATACTCCAAGGACTTCATTTCCTTATCTCTTATCTCTTCTAGATCCATGAATTGAGCATATCTAACTTCCATTGGGTCCTCTTCCTCAAACATCTCTAGCTGGTGCATAATATCAAGAGCTGGAAGCTCCACAAATAAAGGAAATCTTGCCTCCTTACCGTAAATCAACACATATGGCAAGTTCCCAATGGACCTTTTGGGAGTTATTCTATCTACCCATAAGGTAGATTTCAACTTGGTGTGCCAAGTTGTCTTATTATCCTCCATGATTCTTTTAATAATTCTTATCAGGTTCTTGTTTGTTGATTATGCCAAACCATTACCCTGTGGGTAATAATTTGATGATGTATTCAAATGAAAGCCATGCCTAATAGCCCAATCACTTACTCTGAGTCCAAAAAATGCTAAAGCATTATCTAAAATGATTGATTCAAGTACTCCAAACCTGGTTACTAAATCATCATAAAAGTTGAAAACATCACTTTCATTGGCTTCTTTCAAAGCCACTTCTTCAATCCATCTTGTAAAATAGTCAGTTGTTGTAAGTACCCACCTATGTCCTACACTAGAAGGTGGGTTGATGGCACCTATGAAATCAATTCCCCATCTCATGAAGGGTTGTTCCACCTAAATTGGCTGCAAGGGTAAAGCTAGCAGCTTCTCTTTGCCTACAAAAATGGCACATTTCACACATTTCCTTGCCCAAGCATGGGAATCCTTAAACAAGCTTGGCCAATAATAGCCAGCTCTCATTATATTCCATGCAGTAGTTCATGGGGAAAAATGACCCCTAGCAATTCCATCATGGAACTCATGAAGTACTTTATCCACTTGATCATGATCAATACACCTTAACAGCACACCATTAAGGTCTTTTCTGAAAATAACATTATCAACCAACACATAGGGGATGGACTACAATCTGAAATATCTCCTTTTGGCCTTATCTAAACCTAGTGGACACTCACCAATTTGCAAGAAATGAGTCATATCACATACCCAACTTGCACCCAATGCTGGTGCAGCATTCTAAGGCTCATCATTAGTGACCAAAACAATCTCTTCTTCTTTCTTTTCCTCACTTCCAGACCCTATTCCCAGCTATTCACATAGCCCTTTTCCCCTCACAATCTTGGTTATCTTTATGTCAATATCATACTCCATTAGCTTTGTAATCCACCTAGCCCTCTTTTCATTCAAGTCCCTGCTTAACATAAACTCTTTCACACTAGGGTGAGAAACCATTAGATGTATCTTATTATTAGAAAATAGAGGCTTAAACTTTTTCAGACTTATAATAACAGCAAGTACATGCTTCTCCACAAAATTATACCTCTATTCATAATCCTCTAAACCTTGACTGAAAAAGGCAATGGGTTTTTCTAAACCACCATCATTTTGTTGTACCAACATTGTAGAAATGGTATCTATGCTACCAAAAGCATATAGAATAAAGTCTTTTGAAAAGTTTGGATTTACCAAATTAGGAGTTGTTTATAAGGCTTCCTTAATAGCTTCAAAACTGCGCTTGCCCTCTCTGATCCAGTTAAAACTTGCATTTTTCTTTAACATAGCAATTAATGGCTTCAAAATATTTGCAACATTTGGAATAAAACTTCTTAAAAAATTTATTCTACCAAGAAATCTTTGCAGCCCCTTTTTGTGTTTGGGTAAAGGTAGCTCTAAGATGGCTTTCACTCTTTCAGGATCAATGGTGATCCCCTATTTTGACACTGTGTCCTAAAAGCTTCCCTTCATGAACAACAAAAATGCGATTTTTGGGGTTAAGGGATATACCAAACTCCATACACCTCTCAAACACTTGTCTTAGATGGGAAAAATGATCATTTGCATTTTTAGAAAAAATTGTTATGTCATCAAGATATATGAGCACTAATTTATGAATCAGACCCTAAAATGCCATGTCCATGGCCCTCTGAAAGGTGGCACCAGCATTAGACAGACCAAATTGAATTCTTTTATAGGCCATAGTTCCCCACTTTGTGGTAAAATCAGTCTTGTATTGGTCCTCTTCTTTGAATAATACCTAGTTATAACCAAAATAACCATCAAGTAAGGAAAATGTTTCTAAACCAACAACTACTTGAAGGATCTGCTCCATAGAGGGTAGTGGATAATGATCTTTCAGTGAAGCTCTATTAAGGTATCTAAATTCTACAGAGAGCCTAATTTCTCTATTTTTCTTTCTAACCGGTACAAGGTTAGAGACCCACGAGGTATGCTTGATTGGGAAAATAATGTCTCCCTCAATCAGCTTGGTCAATTCCTTTATCATAAGGGGCTTAAGTTTTGGATTTAAACGCCTCTATTTCTGCCTAACAGGCTTTGCATTTGGCTCTAATTCTATGGTATCTTGGGCACTATGGGGATCAAATCCCTATAAATTTGAGTATTCCAATGCAAAAACATCTTGAAATTATTGACAAAGAGCAACAAAAGCTTGCCTATCTGCTTGTGAAATTTTTTTTCCAATTTTAAGGAGATTACCTTTAAATATCTCAAGCTCTTCATAATGTTCCTCCTTGACCTGCATGTTTTTTTTTCTCTTTTTGAGCTGATCATCAGTGTTGAAGAGGGATTCTAAAGTAACCAAACCCCTGGGAAACTTTTTGGTTCTTAACTGAATGATTTGATCATCATATTGTTGCTTAAGTTTCTCCTGGTTTGCCACTAAAACTCATCTTCTTCAAGCAGAAAGCTCAACACCTGCTCATCACTCTCGAATACTTGCCAATGAATGTTATTATCAAGAATAGAAGGCCTTACAAAAACCTTAACATATTGTTGCACTTTTCCTTTCTTAATATCATTAGGTATATCAAACTGAGCACCTATTGTAGCTAACCTATTTGTGTGCTTGTTCTGACTCCTAGGAATAGAAATTAGATTAAAAGCATCGAATTCCTTTATCATTACCCACACCCTATGCTTGTAAGACTTAAGCACATCATTTTTAGTCACATTCAAGCCTCTTACCTGATTGACTATCAACTCACTATCTCCAAATACCTAAAGGTGGCTTATCTTTCTTTTCCTTGCCCATTCCAAGCCCTGAATCAGACCTTCATATTCGGCAGTATTGTTAGAACAAGAAAAATAAAATTTGAAAGTAGAATAATACTTGTCACTTTGTGGGGACACAATAATTGCACCCCCACTAGCTCCATTCTTGCTTCTAGATCCATCAAAGTACATCTTCCACACTTCATCTTGCTATCCTAGTTGTTCTTTTGCCTTCTTTTCAAGGTTTGGCATGACTGTTTCAGGTTCATGTAACACATATACCCCCAAACCAGCTTCTTTAATATTATCATTTTGATTATCCTCAATATTTTCTGCTGCCCATTCATTTAAAAGTATGCATGGTACACTTTCAGCCTACAATTCTTGAGCAGCAGCAAGCTCTTTATCATCAAAAATAGATAGTTGGCATTGATAGGGCTTGGTAAATAAGGCTCAATGTGGTCATTGGATAGTAACTCAGACTTTATAGTCACTTTTGTCCCATATCTAGTCCTAAACAACATGTGGGACCAATCTAAAGACAAATAACCCCCTATCTTGGCAGTGAAATCCCTTGACAAGCACAAGGAAAAATATGGTGGCAAAACAATAAAAAAAATATCTTGGGGAATGGAAAATTTTGGGCAAGCATGAAGTGTAAGAATTAAATCCTTAATGACACCTACGGTATTAACGACTGACCCATCAAGCTGGACTACACCCTTTTCAAGAGGCTGATATTGCAAATCCAACTTATCAACTATTTGTTTGGGCATGACATAACTGCTTGCCCCACTATCTACCATGCAGTTATGGACTAATTTATCCCCTATTATCAAATTCACATAAAATGGGGGGTTTGGACATCTTTACCTGATTGTTTATTGTTGTCTTGAGGTGCATTTGTGAAAACAGCATTAGCCTAACCTACTAGTGCATCACTTGAAACATTTGAATCAATCAAAGCATATTGTAACAAGTCTTTTTGGCATGGGATAGACAAGGAATCCCACATTGGCATAGACACGTTCACTTTCTTCATGTGTTCAACAATTTTAAAGGAAAAATTTACCTTTTGATGAGTCCTTGCAACAGCAGGGTCTGCTTGCAAGTGAGGCTACTCCTTTGTAGCACCTTGTGTGTTCCTTTGCAGTATGCATGGCACTTGAGAGGTGGATGGTCCAAAAACTTCCTTTTCTTTGTTTGTTGATTGTTCAATCTCAAAATCCCTCTTTTTGGCTCTTTTATTAGTTTCAACTAGAGAATCATCCCTATGCACTCCACAGAATTCCTCTCCTTGCCAATTCAAGAGAGTTGTATCACTTGGAGGGAGATTCTGCTGTTGTGGAGACTCCTCATTAGGCACACTTTGCATATCTAAGGAGTTATGCACCATCAATTCTTGATTGATAACCCCATTTGAACATGTATCTTGATTATGGGGTTGATTGCACAGAAAACACCACTCATACTCAGCTGCAAGGTTATTTTGGACTGGAACAAGATCTCTGGCTAAACTGATTGGATTTGGATTATATGCTTGAAACGGCCTTGCGTTAACATTTTTCCTTGCACCTTAGTTGTTTCCATGAAAGGGTTGTCTGTTAGCTTGGTACGGTTGATTTTGACCTTGATTCTAAGGATGATATGGCTGTCTATTTTGGAATTGTTGCCTTTTCATGGTTACTAACTCATTTCCAAAGGACTTCAAAGTAAGCCTTCAATATTTTGCTGACTGTTTTTAATCTCTTGCAATTCCTAATATTGGGTCGGGATAGCCTTATCTTGATTAATAGCAACTGGTACTACTGCAACAGTAGGTACAGGAGCAAAAGGTTGTATCTGCAGAGGCATAGAAGGCTGATTTTTTGGAAAAATAGGCATTGGCAGTCTAGGTGCAATCTTACCAGCCTAGATAAGACTATTTTCTGCCCTCACTGCGATGTCAAATGCATCTGGTAAAGTGGTACCTCCCATGGATTTTATCATTATTGAAATGTCACTATTAAGAGCCTTTAAATAATAGAGAAATGCATATTTTGGGGAAGGTCTTACTGTAGCAGAAATCCTATCCCATGTTTTTTGAAAACGGAAGTGTTGATGGCGATTTTGGCACCACAACAATGCAAGCAGAATATTGCTACCCTGCTTCTCCTGAAAGAGAAAGGCAACGCATGGATGCCTTAGCTCCCAAGGTCTTGGTAGTTGGGTCTCAACTGTGTTGATGTTGCTCAGTGGCCAATGCAACAGTAATATTCAAGGGGCCTGCTGGTGTTGAGCTTTTGGACTGTTCTGGGGTTAAACATGAATTTAAACCTACTCTAATCATGGTTTTTAAAGAAACAGAAAAAGATGGATCAGGGCTTTAGAATAGAAAAGAATGATACTTCATCCAAATTAACCAGACCTGACACCTTCCAAGGAATTCCTAACTAAAACTGCAGAACAAACTTAACTTGTGACTAACACACAGTTTCATTCATTCACAGTGTTGATTTCAATAGCAGATTGCAAGTTACCATTTTAACAAAACATAAAATTAAACTCATTCCTTGAAAGCTTCTCAAATCAAATGATCAACTCAAGACAAACACCATTCTAAAACACAACATGAAGTAGATTAAGATCTGGTTGCTTCTACTGTTGGTGAAACAGATAAGCAACATTTACAAAGCTGGCACAATCACCAGTGTACAGAGAATCTGTAACTCCAAATTGTTTTCATTTACACTAAGGAAACTGAAAGGTACATTAGTCTATGCTAAATCTGAATCTAAATCCTAACCAAGAAGACCAAAGAAACTCCTATTACAAAGAATCAGGAGGCAACTTCTATCCTCTCTATTCCTATTCTACTGACTACTAACTACTAACTAGAAGTTCTCGAACCCTCCCTCTTTATAAAGAGGCAAGAATGCCATATATACACCCCCTCCCAAGAAGAATGTCGGCCCCTGTTTCTAGGGTTTACAAAATATCGGTGGTGTCAGAGGGTCGGCGTCCAGATCTCTTTGAGGAAAGTCAGTCCTGCAATAAATCCAAATCCTTGATGTCTTATGTCGGTGAAGATTGTCTCCTAGAAAGATCTGTAGATCTTTTTCATCTACCGCACTTATTTCTGGCCTTCGTGTCTATTTTTGAACTCCAGCGGTGCTGCTTTGAGTGCCCTAAAATATCGCCATTAATGTCGAGCTACCCCCGTTAGGAAACACCAGCTGGCGTTATGACTCACGGCTTTATCTTCTTCCTTCGACGCTCTTCCCGCTCCAGGTTCGTTCTTCTACAAGGTGTCGATGTAGCCTGGGACAGTCGGTGAGATGTTTCGGAAAGCCACAGAGGTAATACCGATCTTGCAACCATCAGCAAGACTGTGTCCTTTCGGCGAGACCACAGAGCGAAGTCTTTCTCTTGACGAACTCTACTTTCTTTCGGTGGGGCCCCCCTCTTTGTTGTCGGCATGACTTCCCGTGGTCGGGGAGATCTCACGGTGAAGTTACTCTGTTCTAGCGAAATCCCATTCCCCTTCGGGGAGACTCTGCTTAGTCGGCGAGACCCCCCACCGAGCTTCAAAACTCTCGCCAAGATCCTTGAGACATACAATTATGCACAGAACATGATCCTACAAAACAAGGTCTTCGTTAGTCCTCTAAATCACAAAAATATACCGCTCAAACTTACCCATAACACTTCTTATTTTACTATACTTCGTAAGGAGAGACTTACTTCTGGCGGAGGCGGAACCAAATCCGAACGAGAACAATACTTACCTTCAAAACCGGTGGGGGCGGATCCAAAACGAAAACCGGAATCGGGACCGAGGTTGAGGTGGGGATGAGCTAGGGAAATAATCAACATTTCCAAGTTCATACCCCGAACTGATTCCGCTTCTGCGAAGAAACCCAAAACGAAAAGGACGGAAACAAAACACCGGCGGAGCCGAAGCGAAATGACAAACCAGGCGGAGCTGGGGTCGGAACCAAATCTGAACCAGAAACTTCTCCAAGTTTTGGGTTCGGATTTCATTCTGAACCCGCCTCCGATGTCACCCGAAAAGAGGAAAAAAGGAACAGAAAGAAAGAGAAAAGGGGAAGGAAAACCCCACGACCAAAACAGAGGAAACCAAAAGCAAAAGAACCAAAGACGCGGAACCGGGATCGGAACCAAATCCGAACCAGGAAATTTGAGAAAGTTTCAGGGTTCGGCCCCAGTTCCGGTTCTGAGTCCGCCAAAACAAAAAAGAAAAAAGAAAATTCCCAAGGCCAAAAAGAAAGTTAAGGAAAAGGACATTTACCGACAAAGACCAACAAAGAGGGAAGAAAAGGAGGGATCGGACCCGGAACGGGACCCAAACGAGGAACTTTGAGAAAGTTCAACATTCTAAGTCGGTCCCGGACCCGACTCCGACAAAGAAAAAAGGAAGAAGACAAAGAACAGTTGGAACCGGAACTAGGGACGAAACAAAACCAAAACAAAGAAGGAATTTCCAAGTCTGGTATTGGTCCTAGTTCCAACTCTAACAGAACTTTGAAAGGAAAACGCCTAAGGCAGAAAACCAAAGGCCAACGAGAAAAAGACAAAAAGGGGGACCCATTTTGATCGATATCAAAGTGGGGTGGTTATGCAAGGCATAATAGGAAGTTAAAATCCATCATTTTCTCCTGAGGAGCTCGCTTAATTATAGTCATCTACTCGACTAGTGACAAATGATCAGACTTGTCTTCAAACTACTTGTTCAAAGTTACTCCCAACTCATCCCAGGTTGCTATAGAACCAACTGCTAAACCCCTAAACCACTTAAGGGCCTTCCCCTTCAATGAAGTAGCCAACAATCTCACTGTAACATTTTCTTGAGTGATGTGATGGACTCCACATAATGAAGCCACGTCCCTAATATGTTCAATGGGATTAGTTTGATCCTCCCCTATGAAAAAAGGTAAACTTTTCAGTGTAGCCATAGGAATATCATCATGTTGTTGCAAGTTTACTGGACTGCCATTAAATGGAATAAAAGGTTAATTCCAAGTTGTGTTGCCATTGTGTTTACTTGAACTGGTCTGATAGGTACAACAACTAAAGGGACAGAAACACTTGCTACAACTACTTGTTTGAAACTAGGAGATGTAGATTGAACTGTTTTTGATGAAAAAGGAGTTCATTTTGTTGTTTTACCTTGTCTTCTGGGCAAGAACAGTTGTAAATATTCAAAAGGAATATCACTAATCCTAGTTTGTATCTTTTTCATTTGTTGTCTTGCACTAGTTTCTACTAATCTACCCACTCAAAGTCGCTAGATATGATTCACCAACCTCTAAAAAGGTCTGAAATCTGCTAGTTGCATATCAAAACCAACAAAATATTGAAATTTCAAAACTGCCTTGATTTGACAGTCCCACCGGGCATGCCAAAATTGTTGTCTCTTAAAGTTGCACCCTAGCTAAGTTGCAGAACTTAGCACATTAGAGAAACATGGAATCACTCCTAAGTTGTGGGTCACCTAGAACTTGAAGTGAATCTCTAGATAAGGTTGGCTCCTAGAGTTGGGTATCACCTAAAGCTACTCTACTCTACTAATTTCACAGGGAAAAGGGTAGAAAGAAATACATAACTTAAAACTGAAAATTGAAGATAAGGGTGATACACCAAACTGAAAAGGACTATGAAACTTAGAATTTTATACACTTTCCTGCAATAACATAAATTAAAGATGCACAACCTATTACTATATGTCTTTGCATAAATATTTCACAAAAAGGTCCTAGAACTCAAACTTCTAGTAGGAAGATATCTTCACAGCTAAAAGTTATTTTGCACTTTAAGACACAAGTTGCAACCTGCATTGACACACTTTCTACATAAAGGTATCAAGAAACATGAGACAAAGTTAAAAGGAAATAATCAATACCTCACAAATAACTTGATCAATCACTTAGGAATACACAATAATGTAGAGAATAAGTAGGAAAAATCTCATATCAATTGCATGCAAGGTTCTCACTATATTTCATATCCAACACTGAGTTACAAAGTATGCTCCAATTTGCCAAAGGACTCCAAAAGTCATTAAGTAAAAAAATGCATATTCAGAACTGACTCCAAATGAGTCAACAAAGTGACTATATCTCACAATTCCCTCCAAAAACCCACAAAAATAGGATCAAAAAATTGAATTGGGTCGGATGCCTCCAAAAAGCCAAAAATGTAGCAACTAGATCCTCTCCAAAAAGGCTCCAAAGTGTGGAAAAAGCCAAAATTGACTATGCCAATCATTTAGGCATGCAAAACCACCCCTATATACTCTCCAAAGCCTTTAATTTCAGTCAAAACAATCCCCTATATTCCTGGCACATGTTGGTTAACCTCTTCAACCTCCTCCAATATGCTTGCAAAAGCATAAAGACTCACCAACATCCCTTTAAGGAATTTACAAAGCAAGTTACATTATTTTTTGCATTTAAAATAACATTAGTTAGGTGTTTATAACAACACCACCTAACTAAATGTTTTACATTCATAACAAAAATGCAAAAATAAAAGGCCAAGGTTCATCCTATGTGGAAAATCAAAAATGCAAAGCATAAGTCTTTGAAAGACTTAAACACTTGGCATATCGAAATTCCTAGGAAAGAAGGTTATACGGGGATATTAATTCATTCACAAAAATCAAAATGAAAGGCAAAAATGCCTTAGCTTTGTTGATATGAGTTTAGGGCTTGAAAACCCTAAAACTAAAACAAAGCAAAAATGCAGGAGTGGTTCCATGTTTCTCTAAAGTGTTAAGTTCTGCAACTTAGCTAGGGTGCAACTTTAAGAGAAAACAATTAATTCATAATATGACAAATTATCCTTGATTTCCTACCACATGTGGTGGTGTGATGCAACTCAATCTGCTAATTGTCAACCAACAATTTTTTAATAGTGACTATACCTTTCATTTATACCAAGTCTTAATATTTGCATTTGTACCTATCTTTGGATGGAATTGAAATAAACATTAATTATTCAAAAATAATTAAAGCCTATAGGAGGAGGATTTGAAGGTCTAGGAGCTTGCATGGTTGTTATTGGAAAGTCTTTGCTTAACCAATTTATTATAATATTGTCTTTCCCTAGAATATGTTGAGCAATATAATTAAATTAATTAAAATAATCTTCTCATCACACATACTTACCTCTTCCATCCTTATAACCATGATCCTTATCTTTGAATGTTAAGAATCTAGTACAATCAATTTTTATTATGAAATGCTTTAAGTGCATGAGTTTTAGAGCAACCTTTTCTAGGAATTTTTTACTCCATGTATTTATTTATCAAATGAACTCCATTTTCTAGCTCCTTCCATAAACAGTCCACTAGCATATTCAGCTACAAATTATTTGTCCTCTTTGATAAAATAGAGAACACTACCCCATGCATAATTAGAGGCATCTATATAGAGTTAAAGTCTTCTATTGTTGGAACATGTAGCTTAGGAAGATTACTATAGATAGGGAAAAATCAATCAAATTTAGTATTGAAAACAATAAACTAACTAAACCCTATCAAGCACAATAGAGTACGAAACAACATGAAAATCACAATAAGAAGCACAAATGCAAACCAATCTTCGTGCTAACTCGATTTATCTCCATTGCTCTTCTCCACCTATATGAGAATGCAAGATTTTGAAGGGTTGGCAATAGAGGAGTGTTGAGTGCTCATTCTTGCAGCATAACGACTTGATGACGAAAATGACAAATGAAGAGAATGATAGATAGAGATGGAAGACTGATTTTGACAGAGTATGGATGCTAGATGAATCCACCCAAATGGCTTGTGAAATGTTTGATTTATAGATTTTCGATGTGGACAAAGATAAGATTTGATAAGATTGATAAGGATTTGATTTTTGACAAAAGAGGAAATACAATGAGATGAGATAAGATGTCAAAAAAAGATAGAAAGATTTCATTTCTTGTTTTAAAGGAAATAAATCTTGAAAAAGACGAGAAGGATAATTGATGAATTATCTAATTAAATAAATTAATTGGATACACATGAGTTCAGTTTTGGAAAGAAAGCGAGAAGATCTTTTTAGGATTTTATTAATTAAATAAATTTTGGATTTATTAAATTAACATTGAATTTATGATTTCATTAATTAAATAATATAAATTATTTAATTAACATTAGAGGAATGGATAGATTATGAATTAATTAATTAAATAATATAAATTATTTAATTAACATTAGAGAAATGGACGGAAATGATTTAATTAATTAAATAATATAAATTATTTAATTAACATTAGAGGAATGGATGGAAATGATTTAATTAATTAAATAATATAAATTATTTAATTAACATTAAAGGAATGGATGGAAATGCATAGGAAGGGAATAAATGAAATCAATCAAATAAATAAGATTTATTTAACTAATTAGATGATGACATGGGTACCTAGTGGCAAAACATGATACGAGGTGTCTAAATGATGCAATGTTGTGACAAGGTATCATAAGAGGACAATTTTTTGATGTCTACAATTACTAATTTTCTTTTTGATTTTCCAACTGTTGTTGTATGTTCTTCTTTCCAAAAGATATATTTTTCTTAAGGAGTTGCTAAAGAGATTCACAATCTATACCGGTATTTGGATATAAATTATTTACATAATTTAATATACCTAGGAAAGCTTGCAACTTTTTTCTATCAAATAGACATTCAAAGTCCAAAGCCTTTTCTTTAATATAAGGTTGTACTTCAAGAATGTCATTATTTACAATCATTCCTAAAAATTTACAATTACTAGTATACCATTAGATTTTATTTATAGATAATACAATCACAACATTTTTCACAATATCTTAATTTTTTTTTAGATGCTTTAGATGATCCTCTAATGTGGGACTAAAAATTAATATATTATCTATGTATACACAAAGAAAATCTGATGGACCTTTGAATACCCTATCCATGTACTCTTGGAAGTAAGCAGGAGCATTCATTAGTCCAAATGGCATAATATTCCACTCAAAATTCCCAAAAGTACAACTGAAAGTTGTTTGTGGTTGTCTACCTTTACAACTTGAAATTGATAAAATCCTGACTTGCGATCAACCTATGAAAATATTTTTCTTTAGCAACCTTTTGTAAAAAATAGGTTTTATCAAGAATAGGATAAGGAAAAGGTTTTATAATTTTATTTAAAGGTTTAGAATTGATAACTAATCTTTTATTTCCTCATTTTTATTATGAATGTTTGTTGACCATAAAAGAATAATAGAAAGGAGATTTTGATGGAGAAATATATTTTCCTTCTTCAAGTTCTCTTATGGATTTCTCCATATCTAGATAATATGGGGCTCTTATGGGAATTTTCTTCCCCACTTCCATCTTTTTTCCTTGGATTAATTTTATCTCCATGGTAGGCAAGCTTTTGTTCTAGAATTTTTGTGGATCTTCAAAACATAATTCCATTTCTATTTCTTATTTTAGTCTTGCAAGTGGATCAACTTGGGATACCGTTGTATATGGATATCTTTTAGAAGCATAATTCAATCTATTTCTTTTGATTATTTCTCCATTAAGTGTGAATTTATGTGCTTCCATATGGAGAATATCTATCAATAAAGTTTCTTCCAAGCAATATATCTATTGGCATTTTGTTGAATTCAAATAAATCGCACTTGAAAGATTTTCCTTCTATATTGATCTTTTCCTATTGCTTATATTTATCACAAGTAAATCATTTTCCTTGTACATCTAAGCTTTTGTATGTATTCTTTTTATAAAGTTGTTCCCAATCTTGGACTATAGGGGTTTTACAAAATGATAAAGAAGCACTAGTGTCTACTTGAGCATCATATATTTTACCATTTACTTCTACTAAAATGAACTAGGAAAATCTGCCATTAATAAGAGAAGTTTTTTTTTTTTTGCTCTAATTTTTTAGGTTAGTATTAACAAGTCTTATTTTGGCAGGATCTAGACATTTATACTCAGCTAAGAAATCTTCTTCTTCTTCAACTTTCGTAATTTTTCCTTTTTTTTCTTTTGAGAACTTTTAGGAATATCATCATAAACAGAAGTTATAAAGTTGTAATCTTCAAGGATTTTATTTAATTCCTTTTCTTCTTTCTTTTCTTATCTTTTTTCTCTTATCCTTTCATGCTTATTTGTGAGTAAATTATATTCTTTTAATTCAAAATCAATTTCAAAAAAAAGAGGCTCTAATATTTTTTCATAATCTGATTTATTTTATGGATAAAAAATAGGAAACCTTTGAGTGTTATTAATATTACCACGCTGCTGCATTTTCAGTATATACAACTTTAACAACTCTATTTTTGTAGGAGCAATCAAGAGCTATATGGCCTAGTTACGCCGAGAGGCGTAAGCCTACAGTGGCAGCAGCCTCTATAGGAGGCCAGCGAGAGTAACCGTCTTAGCAAAAAGAAATGCTTCGTATTCCCTGTTGATTCGCAGTTGAAGAGTCACCATATTAATCTGCCGATGATTCTATGCTGCTTTGTATTCCTGTTGTTCCCTTAAATATGAGTCTGTTGATGGTGATAATAAAGTTTCATTTGATTTGCAGAGAATATATGGGCAAAGTTAGAAATGTGAGTATCAGGAAATAATGGCTTTTCTCAGAGAGTTTGCTTGATGATTGCTTGAGAGAAGGTTGAAACCAGGTGCTTCCACCTCTTAACATTATCCGAGGATTCAGCTATGTGGCATGTGTAAGCGATTGGCATTCAATCCCATTTTGTTGAAACACGTTTATCACCTTCTTGAAATCCCCTCTTCTCTTTTGCATGTTGTCTCTACCCGGAAATTTCTTTACTCTGTAATTTAGAAAAGGGTAGGACTGTTCTTTATCTGTTTGGCTTCGAGGTTGAGATAGGGCAATCCCATTTCGTTGATGTCGTCTGAATTGACCTTCAATCTAAACACATCCAGGTATCTTTTTGAATTCCTCTAGCTTTCATGAAACTATGGCAGTAGGAGGACGAAATCATTGCTCGCCACATTGAATCGAGAGAATCAAGGATTGAGATCTTCCAACGTGATCGCTTCCTATTTACTTTTCATGGAATTTTTCTAACTCTTCTTTTGTCTCATTTGTAATTAGTTAGTTTTCTTTGATGACGTTGATGGTGGATTGCAGGTGAATAGATTAGTAGGTAAAAATGAGCAAGAATTGGCTGAAGCAGGTCTTCAATAAGACATAATTCAGGTTGATGCATCCGATGCAGCTGAGGCAGAGAAGAAAAATCATCAACAAATCTGTGGTAGTAATTGTTAGAGATTCTTCCTTTGTTTTAGTTATGATCAATGTTGGAGTTTTCTGTTTGCAGTGTAATATGATTTTCTTTTTATGATCTCTGTTATCTTGATTGATCTCTATGATCAAGAATATCAAGGGCTTATTCAAACGAACTATTGATCTCTGTCAGATTCTTTACGAATGAGAAGTTTTGTAACCTTATTCTTCTTTTCAATATAGATTTTTGCTTTACCAGTGTTCTCAAGTATAAGTTGAAACTTATTAATCTTTATTGAAGTGTTGGTACCAGTGCATGCGCCTTAATTGTTCGCTTCAAACCATGTCAAAGATCTGTATAAATTTGGAGTAAATTTTAAATTGTAGAGAGTACTTTGTCTTCATGACAGCATACGAATCAAATGTCTGAATAGCTCTATCAAATAATTTATTTTTTGGTCTTTTATACTCATTTTTGTTGAGAGAATAAAAATCCTAAATCATTTTCCAATTTGTTGGTATTGGGAGTTGGAATTACAGTGTATGTTTCATCATATTAGGGACACAATCCTCGGGAGTTGTATGTATTTCACCCAAATCATTAGCGACACAATCCTTGTCTCATCATATCAGAAGTTGAATTGTTACTAAATTCATTCAGAATCTCTCAACTTTACCTACACAAAGGGGCCATGCGATTCTATACTCATTTTTGAAAAAACTATAATTATTAAAAAAAATCACCTTTCTTTTTGTCGAATTTACATGGACTTTGGTAATAAGATATATTTATTACAAAAACTGAAGGCCCAACACATATGGCACAATGTGGATTGAAGCATTGTCATTCAAATTTTACCACAATCAAAAGTTTCAGATAGTTTTTTTTCACATTTTTTCTACTTGTTCAGTTTAGGTCAGTAAAATGCGTCATTACTCCATCCATATATGTAATCAATCTATAATGGAATTATTATTCACCGATAGAAAATTCACCACCAAAAATTCACCATGGGAAAATTTACCGTCATGACAATTCACCATTCAAAAAATTAATTGCGTAAATTTTTGGCGGTAAATTTTCCCAAGTGAATTGTTGATGGTGAATTTTCCATTGGTAAATTGTTGGTGATGAATTTTACTAGAGTCAGAATTATTTTTTCTCTTGGGATAACATTTGACCTTTAAAACATGTCTACCTTCAGATAACTCACAACGCAAATGTTTCCAACGGAGCACAAAGGCACTATCAAATATAATAAAGTTCAGCCTGACCCATTTTCAAGCAATAGTTGTTTACTTTTCTATAATTATCTTATGTTGAAAAAAAAACATCACAACTTGAGTTGATATATAGTTGTAATGGTAAAAATTGTATACTTATACATTTATTTTAAAATTGGGAGATTTGTATTTCCTTATCCAATCAATTTCAAGTGTTTTAAGAAGTTTAGGAATGGTCTCAAATTAAAATTTAAAATATTAAATTTTTAAATTATTGTTTTTCTTTTCCAACTTTGTGAGTTGAATTCTCAAATATTTATTTAAGGTTCATTGCTAAACCTTATTTAATGTACAATTAGTTTATATGGTTGATCAAGGAGATCATCTTTTTAAGGCCATTTAGATTTGGAACTTGAATAGAACATATATATATTAGAATCATAGTTTACATGTATATTCTCACAATTTATTTAAATTAAACATCAATAAACATCAACATAATAAAGGAACCATGCAACTAATCTAATAGTGGAATAAAGAAGGGATGCAATAAAGGAAAATAAAAAAAAATGACTTTATTAGAATGCTAAGAGATGAATTACATTTTTGATGAATTAAGTTTAACATAGAAAATTAAGAAAAAATTTAAATTAAATTCACTATTTCATATAAAAGTAAGTTTATAAATTAATATAAAGTAAAATATCCAAGATCTTTTAAAAAGAGATATCTATTAGACATAAAAAGATAAGTTTCTAAATTAATATAAAGTAAAATATCCAAGATCTTTTAAAAAGAGATATCTATTAGACATAAAAAGAAGTTTCTAAAATTTAAAAACTCAAGTATGAAAGAACTTTTCTCAAACAAACTTGAGTATGAAAGAAATTTCCTTAATTGACTATTGCATACTAAAATAAATTTCTAAATTTTAAAAACTTCTTTTTGAGAAAAGTTCTTTCATACTTGAGTTTATAAATTTTAGAAACTTCTTTTTAAAAATCCTAAATTAATGTATTTAAAACTAAAAAATAGAAACCTAAATAAAAAATAAAATATCCTAAATTTATTGTTTAGCATAAACTTAAGGCTAACATTAGGATAAATCTTGGGGTTAGTTTATAAAAGAATTTGAGTTAGAAATATACTACGATTATAACTACGTTTAGGTTTAGGATTTGTGCTAGGGTTAGAACTAATGCTGCTAAGGTTAAATTATAGTTAGCAATGAGGTTAGGGTTAGACTAATTATTATAATAATTATTAGAATAGAAATAGGTTTAACACTAAATTTAGAAATAGGGATTAATGTTAGGTTTAAAAAGTGTTGGAATTAGGGATATAACTAGGGTTAGGGTTAACATAGCCTTTTAAGAAGGTTAGGGTTAAAATAGTATTGCACTTAGATTTAGGATTAGGGTTAGGGTTAGAGTTATAATTCTAGGGTTCTAGCATTAGAATTATCTTAGGGTTAGAATTAGGGTTTTAAGGCAACAATTATGATTATGATAAAGCTTATGATTACTAATAGAGCTATAATTAGAGTTAGAGTTATAGTTATGGTTAGGTTTATAATTGGGGTTATAATTTGGCTTTGGATTATAGTCAGGATTAGGGTTATAGTTAGAATTAGGGTTGCCATTAGAATTAGGATTCATATTAGAAGTAGGATTACAAATAGGGTTAAAATTATGGTTAGGGTTAGGGTTAGAATTAGAATAAGGGTTATAGTTACGGTTAGGATTAGAATTAGGATAATGGATAGGGTTAAAATTAGGGTTAGGGTTAGGGTTAGGATTAGGGTTAGGGTCAAGGTTAGGGTCAGGGTTAGGGTCAGGGTTAGAATTAGGGTTAGGGTTAGGGTTCAAGTTTAATAGGGGTTAGCATTAAGGTTATATTAGGGTTAGGGTGAGTGTTGAATTAGGGCCTGAGTCAAGGTCAGGGTCAAGGCCAGGGTCAAGGTTAGGGTTAAGTTTAGGGTTAGGGTTCAAGTTTAATAGGGGTTAGCATTAAGGTTATATTAGGGTTAGGGTGAGCATTGAATTAGGGTTAGTGTTCTCTTAGGATTACCATTAGGATTAAGGTTATGGTTAGAATTAGGGTTAGGGTTAGGGTTAGGGTTAGGGTTAGGGTTAGGGTTAGCATTGAATTAGGGTTATGGTTAGGGTTAGGATTAGACTAGGTTTAGGAACAAATAAGGTTTGGGTTATGGTTGGGGTTCAATCAAGGCTAGAGTTTAATTATTAAGCTTAGGGCTCAATTAAGGATAGGGTTATATGTTAGGGTTAGGGTTCTTGATTAATTTTAGTTATGGTTAGGGTTAGGTTAAGTTTCAACTAGGGTTAGGGTTAATAGTAGGGTTATACGATATACCTTGAGGTAAAGGTTGTGGTTAGAATTGGAGTTAGGGTTAGGACTCAACTAAGGTTAGGAATAAATAGAGTTTTGAGTTAGGGTTAGGGTTAAGTTGAGGGTTAGGGTTTAATTAAGGTTAAGGTTTGATTAGGGTTAGTGTTCACTTAGGGTTATGGTTAGGGTTCAACTATAGTTATTTTAATTAAAGTTATAGTTTGTATTAGAAACCTAAATGTAAATTAGGGATAGGTTTCAATTAGGGTTAAGGTTATGTTAGGGTTAGGGTTAGCATTAGGGTTACATGATATAGGTTGGGGTAAAGGTTACTATTAGGGTTGGGGTTAGGGTTAGGACTCAACTAGGGTCAGGAACAAATAGGGTTTGGGTTAAGGTTGGGGTTTAATCAAGGCTAGAGTTTAATTAGGGTTAGGGTTCAATTAGGGTTAGAGTTAAGGTTAGGGTTAGGGTTTAATTAGGGTTAAGGTTTGATTAGGCTAAGTGGTGATTTAGGGTTATGGTTAGGGTTCAACTATAACTATTTTAATTAGGTTATAGTTAGTATTAGGGTTAAATTATGGTTAGGGTTAGGGTTCAATCAAGGTTAGAGTTAGATTAAAGGTTAAGTTATGCTAAGGTTTTAATTAAGGTTAGTTTAATTAGGGTTCAACTAGGGTTACTGTTAGGACTCAATTAAGGTTAGGAACAAATGGAGTTTGGGTTAGGGTTGGGGTTCAATTAGGTCTAGAGTTTAATCAGGGTTAGGGTTCAATTAGGGTTAGGGTTAAGTTGAGGGTTAGGGTTTAATTAAGATTAAGGTTTGATTAGGGTTAGTGTTCACTTAGGGTTATGTTTAGGGTTAAAATATAGTTATTTTAATTAATGCTATAGTTAGTATTAGAAACCTAAACCTAAATTAGGGTTAAGTTTCAATTAGGGTAAAGGTTATGTTAGGGTTAGGGTTAACATTAGGATTACACGATATAGGTTGGGGTAAAGGTTACTATTAGGGTGTGAGTTACTGTTAGGGTTGGGGTTAAGGTTAGGGTTAGGGTTTAATTAGGGTTAAGGTTTGATTAGGCTAAGTGATGATTTAGGGTTATGGTTAGGGTTCAACTATAGCTATTTTAATTAGGTTATAGTTAGTATTAGGGTTCAATTATGGTTAGGGTTAGGGTTCAACTATAACGATTTTAATTAGGTTATAGTTAGCATTAGGGTTCAATTATGGTTAGGGTTAGGGTTCAATCAAGGTTAGAGTTACATTAAAGGTTAAGTTATGCTAAGGTTTCAATTAAGGTTAGTTTAATTAGGGTTCAACTAGGGTTACTGTTAGGACTCAATTAAGGTTAGGAAAAAATGGAGTTTGGGTTAGGGTTGGGGTTCAATTAGGTCTAGAGTTTAATCAAGGTTAGGGTTCAATTAGGGTTAGGATTAAGTTGAGGGTTAGGGTTTAATTAAGGTTAAGGTTTGATTAGGGTTAGTGTTCACTTAGGGAACAAGTATGGTTAGGGTTCACCTACAGTTATTTTAATTAAGGTTATACTTAGCATTAGAGACCTAAACCTAAATTACCGTTAAGTTTCAATTAGGGTAAAGGTTATGTTAGGGTTAGGGTTAACATTAGGGTCACACGATATAGGTTGGGGTAAAGGTTATTGTTAGGGTTGGGGTTATGGTTAGGACTCAACTAGGGTCAAGAACAAATAGGGTTTGGGTTCAATTAAGGTTAGTTTAATTAGGGTTACTGTTAGGGTTCACTTCTGGTTAGGGTTTCGATTAGGGTTTAATTAAAGTTAGTGTTAGTGTTAGTGTTAGGTTTAGGGTTGAAATAGAATTATGATTCAATTAGAATTCAAGGTTATGATTAAGGCTTATGATTAAAATTATTGTTTAATTAGGGTTATGGTTAGGGTTAGAGTTATAATTCATTTAGGGTTACAGTTTTAAATTAGGGTTTGAAAGTAGGGTTAAGGTTAAGGTTAAGGTTAGGTTAGGATTATATTTCAATTGGGTCAATTAGGATTATGGTTAGGGCCTCAATTTGAGTTAATGTCTTATTATAACTCTAAATGCTAACTCTAATCATAACCCTAAATATATTAATTTATTCAATGTGTTACGCACACCGCGGCTGCTACTAGCATATATATGTATTATTTTAATAATATATATAAAATACGCCGAGAGACATCTATATATAAAATAGGTCGAGATGTCTCGAGGCGTTTAATTTTTTCATCATTGAACAACTTTAATAAAAATCAAAGTTGAAAAAATTCAACACCTCGAGACATCTCGACCTATTTTATATATAGATATCTCTCGGCGTATTTTATATATATTATTAAAATAATACATATATATGCTAGTTTAGTACATATGTAATAGATAATTGTTTTAGATTGAGGTTGTGCTTTTTTTATTCTCAAATAGGTGTGGCGTGGAGTATAGGAATGGTATTTATTGAAAGAGTGTCGTTTGAATTTTTACTTGTGGGTGTTTGGCTTATATTCTTTTTTTGTGAGTAGAGCCAAAATCATTACAATCGTAAGTTTTTGTTTCATCATACTAGAGTGCTAGCATTATAGCTTGTTGCTTAGTGAATTTAGTAGCATATTTTTGTTCATTGATAAATTAACTATTTCTAGTCTAGCATATTAGATAAGATCTGTAATAGAATGGTCTTCAAGTTTTATTTTATAAGCCTTCAAATAATCCATAACCCTCTCATGAGTTCCATATAGAATCTTTATAAGATAATTAATTTTAACAAATAAGTTGTCAGTAAATTTTGCTTTATATGCTAGTTGCCTAAAATATTTAGAATATTCTCTCAAATCATCTAGGGAGCAATATTTGATATTGTTAAGTTCTTTGAGATTGGCTTCCTTCTATGTATCTTCTTCTAGAAAAAACTCATCTACTAAGAGTTCTATAAATTTGTCCATTGAATCAATATGATTGTAGACAAGTTCATCCTTTTTCTCACAAGATTTTATCTTTCCACAATGAGATGTTATTCCCCCAAAATATTGTACAACAAATGCTACTGTTTGATGTTGCATCATTCTTGTCATCTGCCATATTGTCAAAAATATATTAGTCCAGGCCCTATATATAAAATTTCTACAAAATTATCTAGATTGTCAATATCTAGATATCATGGAGTAGTTGGAATCATCAGTATAACAGTAGGAGGTCCAATACTTTTTTTCTTACTCAAAAATTTTCTTTTATATTCAGAAAATCCTCCTTTAGAAAGTATGGTTGCCTTTTTTGTATTTTCTTTATTTTCAAGCCATTATAGACTAGCTTCTAATTCTACTAATTTATGGCCTACAAAATCAATCTTATCAACAACCTTATTTACATTATCTCTCATAGTATGTTTAGTGTAGAAAATTGTCACCCTTAACAATTTCACATTATGTTTTATCCCCCTAATTTATTGGACTTAATTAAGCTCCTAATTTTCCAAATTATACATTCCAAGACCTAATTTTTACTATTTTCTAAAGGATTGCAAGCATTGAATAAATGAAACCAATTGTTATTTTTCTCCCGATGATGTATGAAACCTCCAAGGTTTGCTTGCACTTGAACAACAAGTAGACTTCACTGTGCCTTCCACCAAGAACCTGACAATCTTCGAGGCTCTGTCCTGACTTAGTTCACCAACTGAATCTTGCTACAACTCTGTTCCAAGAGTTTCCACCTTGTGCTTTAACCTTAGAGGATTCAACACCTTCTGACACTTGCAATTTTTCTTACTACACCTAGAAGGATCTAGGTGCCAACTTCACCATCTGACTTGAAATCGTTGCAGGGGAGATAGATACTCTGTTTCCATTCATTTCAACACCAATGGGATCCATTTTGGTGATTCTTTAGGTTTCAATGCACCCGATTCCAAGAAATTGCCTTAAGAGGGCCTAGTTTCTACTAGCCCTTACCAGTCACTATTTTGCTTTTCCTGCCAAAAATCTCCACACAACCTAGCAAAAAAAACACATTTTCTGACACCCTTTTGGGACTTTTAAATCTTGCATAGGTTGTCAGGTTTCTGTCAATACCGTACAACTAATTCCAATGATCTTGGAGAGGAGGCCTAATTGGCCTGTTTTCTAGGGCTTCACTAGTTTTGGGATCAAATCTGCCTATGATGGATTGATGGAAGCCTAATTCCTTTTGGACTATAAAGGTACTATCTTACCCCTTCTGGAACTATACGGATTCCGTACAATGGACTATTCCCCTGCCTAAGTTCTTTGTCTTTACTCACTCAAACCTCTAACCGGGCAAACACAGCTCGCCTAGGGTTTGGAATTAAAAATCTTTGCTTGGATTTCTAGAATCCCTACTCCTACATTCTTAAAATGGACTGGCTCCCCTGTCATTTCAAACTAATTACAGGGAGATCCCATGATTAGTTCTTATGGGGGAGCCATGAAAAAGCTTGATTGTTCAAAACAAAAGAAACTAATAATCTACACTGTGATCTATGAATTAGAAACAAGAACCCTACCCTAAGCTACCTGACTTCCAAGTGAAAAATTTTCAAAACTATTCTATAAATCTAAATACAGTGGCAAAACAATATTTACAATGCCTTTTAAAGTCACTGTTTCCAAGAACTCACGGGTACCATAGAATAACACAGAAATCTGCCAAAACAGAAATAAAAACCTTTACAATCTATTCTATGGATACAAAACACTATCACCACTCAAAGCAAACTTCTTATACAAAGAAAGATACCTAAACTACTTTGTGAACACGCATACAAAGTTGTTTCAATATACACAACGCTTATATTAACTCTGCTTTGCAAAACACATGGGGTTTGCAGGAAAACACAAAAAATACAGAAATCTCCAAAAACCCGTCTTCTATTCACACCAAAATCTTTTTTTTACAATTTCCTCTCACTCCTAACTACGAGTCACACCTATCTTGATGTCTTCTCCATCATTCAAGGGCAGTGGATCGAGCATTTCCCTTATTTCAAGGGATTCCCAACGCCAAATAAGTTACATGCAGCTACTAAACTACGGTCATGCAACTTTTACCAGCATTCTTTAACTGATTAATATGTTATGATCCTAAATTTTAGGACCTCAACCTCCTTACTTCGGACTATCAACTCCTCAACAATCCTTTGGCATCTTTCTTTAACAATGGCCAAGTGTTTTGAACACATTTACTACCCTATATTGCAACATAGGTTGTCTAAAGCTAATTTAAAGCAAAATTTAACAATTTTGATTACCTAAGATGGTATAGTCCTAATGACTAACTCATCCACACCAACAAGACTTTCTAAGGTCCAATTCAAACAACTAAGATCCTGACTTGGCTAAGGTCAGTACAAGCCAAAATTGTGCAAACCAAAATGGAGGTCAGCCTAGGTGCTCCTGCACCATCCTCCACAAAACAGAAAACTTCAATCCATCCTTGGATTGAGTAAGTTAGGGTTAATGCCCAACTTCTTGAACTCTGCCTCCTTGATCCATACTGCATCTGAATCAGGTTGTCCATGCCTCTTGATCAGGTGTTCTTTATATTCTTTGGTCCTAGTCTTCTTGTAGACCCTGGTATCCAAGATTTGATCAGCTTGTTTGACTGTAGCAGGGGGAAGTTTGAGTTCTTCAACATCTTGGGTGACTTCATGGAAGGTCTGATCCATGTTGATTGGTGGTCCTTTGTAGTGTACAAGGTCTGCAACATTCAAAATAGGGGACAGTCCACTATCATTTGGCAATTGCACTTTGAAAGCATTGTTGCCATACTTCTCCAAGATAGGGCAGGGACCTATCCTCTTCATTTGCAGCTTGTGAGGAACTCCCTTCTGCAATCTAGCCTTATTCAAATGCACCATCACTAGGTCACCAACATTAAACTGAACCTCTTTCCTATGCTCATCCATTTTGGTTTTATGTTTCATGGTATTCTCTGCCAAGGTTTTTCTGACTGTCTCATGAATTTTCTACATTGCACAAGCAAAATCATCTGCATATCCACTTCCCTTGACTCCATCCTTCAACTCTCTCAACTCATAAACACCTCTAGGGTGCAGTCCATAGACAATTTCAAAGGGACTCTTCCCTGTGGATCTATTTACTGTATCATTATAGGCATATTCAGCCTGTCCAATAATCTGATCCCATTGTTGACCATACTCCTTGGTCAAGCATCTTAGAAGGTTTCCAAGTGTCCTATTCACAACTTCGGTCTGACCATCAGTTTGGGGATGGTATGCAAATCCAAAGGATGGATTAGTGCCCATTCTCTACCAAAGAGTCTTCCAAAAATGACTCATAAACTTGGTGTCTCTGTCTGATACAATGCTGATTGGTAAGCCATGAATCCTGACTATCTCCTTGAAGAAAAGAGAGGCTATTTGACTGGCATCATTGGTTGTTTTGCAGGGTACAAAGTGAGCCATCTTGCTGAATCTATCTACAACAACATAGACACTGTCCATACCTTGCTTTGTCTTGGGTAAACCAACTACAAAGTCCATGCTCAAGCATTCCCATGGCCTAGAAGGGATAGGCAGTGGCTGGTATAGGCCTACATTTGAGGAAGTGCCTTTGGCCTTTTGACATACCACACAACTCTCTACATATTTCCTGACATCTAGGTTCATCTTAGGCCAAAAATAAAACCTTTGAACTAGTTCCTGAGTTTTAGTGATCCTCAAATGACCACTCAATGCACCATTATGTTTCTCTTGTATTAAATTTTCCCTAATAGAACCTCTAGGAACACAAAGTTGATTCCCTTTAAATAAAAGATCACTCTGCAAGGTATATTCAGCATATTTTCTATGGAAATGATTCTTATACTCAAGACATACCTTATAAATTTCTGCAAAGTCTTCATCATCTGCATATAGATCTTTGAAGTGATCTATTCCCATGCTTTTCAACTGAATTTCTTGAATGGTGAGAACTCTCCTGCTCAATGCATCAACCACTTTGTTGAGAGCTCCTTTCTTGTGTTTGATATTGAAGGTGTAATCTTGCAAGTACTCCACCCATTTCATGTGCCTGTGACTCAACTTCTCTTGTGAATTCAGGAAACTGAGTGCTTGATTGTCTGAGTACACAATGAATTCCTTGGGAAGCAAGTAGTGCCTCCACTTCCTTAGTGCTTGGACCAATGCATACATTTCTAGGTCATAAGAAGAATACTTCTTCTTGGCTTCACTTAGCTTCTCAGAATGAAAAGCCACCGGTCTACCCTCTTGACTGAGAACAGCTCCAATAGCTACATTGCTTGCATCACACTCAATGGTGAATAACTTCTCAAAGCTTGGCAACACCAAAACAAGTTGGGTAGCTATCTTTTCCTTCAGCAACTCAAAACTCTTGTTAGCTTGCTCATTCCATACAAACTTGGTTTTCATTCCTCCTTGAATGGTATCCAACATGGGAGCACAAATAGCACTAAATTGTCTTATAAATTTCCTATAATACTGAGCAAGACCATGGAAGCTTCTTACCTCTGTTGCTGTCTTTGGAGTAGGCCAATTGAGAATGGCTTCTACCTTGCTGATGTCCATCTTCAAGTTGCCATGTGATAGTACAAATCCAAGGTACACCAGCTCTGTTTTGATGAACTCACATTTTTCCAGATTGATCTTCAGCTTCTCCTCCTGCAGCTTCTTGAAAATCAACTCAATGTGTCGAAGGTGCTCTTCTCTTGTTCTGCTATAAATTAGTATATCATCAAGATACACTACTACAAACTTGCCAATGTAGTCTTTGAGGATTTCATTCATGAGTCTCATGAATGTGGAGGGGGCATTAGATAATCCAAATGGCATAACTAGCCACTCATAGAGACCCTCATTGGTTTTGAAGGGTTGTTTTCCACTCATCACCCTCATGTATCCTAATTTGGTGATAGCCACTCTTTAAATCTATCTTGGTATAGTACCTAGCTTCACCTAGACAATCCATGAGATCTTCAATCCTAGGGATGGGAAACCTATACCTGATGGTTATCTTGTTTATTGCCCTGGAATCAGTACAAAGCCTCCATTCTCCTCCTTTCTTAGGTGCTAAGACAGTGGGTACTGCACAAGGACTAATGCTTTTCCTAATGAGACCTTGGTCAAGAAGTTCTTGTATCTGCCTGGCTATTTCCTCATTTTGTTGAGGTGTCATCTTGTAGGCTGCTTTGTTTGGAAGGGTGGCTCCTGGTATCAAGTCTATCCTATGACTTATGGCTCTTTTAGGAGGTAAGGTTGCTGGTTGACCACTACTTACTATACCTTCATAGGTCTGCAACAATTCTTGAATCTCCTTGGGTAACTCTTGTTTTTCAGCTGCCTTCTCTTTGCTTGCCTCTCTTGGCTTTATCATCACTGCATAGCCAACTCCTTCTCCTTCTTCCAAAGCTTTTAAGAACTCTTTTTCACTCACCATTAGCAGCTTAGAACCTGCTGTCTGCACCTCTGTATCTTCTAGCAAAGATTGAATTTTGTAGGTCACCTTATCTTTCTTAAAGGTATAGGAGTTCCTTGCTCCATCATGCACAGCTTGGCGGTCAAATTGCCATGGTCTACCTAGGAGCAAGTGGCATGCATCCATAGGTAACACATCACACAAAACTTTGTCTTTGTACTTGCCAATTGAGAACTCCACCCATGCTTGTTCATTCACCAAGACATGCTGACCCTTATTGAGCCATGTGACCTTGTAAGGATTTTTATGAGGTATCCTTGTCAATTTCAATTTGTTGACTACCTCCTCTGACACAATATTGTCAGTAGAACCTGATTCTATAATGACCTTACACACTTTCCCCATCATCTTGCATTTTATCCTAAACAAGGACCTTCTTTGGCTTGGCTCTTCTTTGACTGGTTCTTTGATCAAAGTCCTCCTCATCATGAGATTTTCACCTTCCTCTGAGTTCAATGGTACTTCAGGTTGTTTATTTGCTGCAGTAGTCTCATCTTGAATCAGATTGGTTCTCCTATCTCCTCCATGAGAAGTGTTACCTTTCTCAGGACATCTATAAGCTGGGTGTCCCAATTGGTTGCAGTGATAGCATTTCATGTTGGTGAAGTAGCTGCCTCTTCCTTGTCCACCACTTCTTCCCCTAGAGCTGAATCCTCTTCCTCTACCACCTCTACTAGAGCTTCCTTCTTGTTGTTCAGAAAGTCTGACTTCTCCTTGGGCTCTTGGTTCTGAGCTTCTTCCACTATAACTTCCTCTTTTTCCTCTGTTGTCCTTCCCTTTACCTCTGCTTTTAGGGTTTTGTTCCTGCTTCTTTTTGCCTTTCTCCTCTATCTTCAAAGCCATTTGATAGCATTGGCGGACTGTTTTGAAGTTTACTAAGCTCATGTCCTCTTGGATAGACCACTTGAGCCCATTCAAATACCTTGCCAACTTGATACTCTCATCTTCAACCACTTTTGATCTAAGGCACAATTTTTGAAACTCCTCTGTATATGTTTGAACATCCATGTCTTTTTGCCTCAGATTGTGTCTTCTCCTGTGTAATTGAACTTCATAATCATCAGGAAGATAAGTCTGCCTTATCTTAGTCACCATTCCTCTCCATGAAACTATGGGACCTTTTCCTTCTTTCTCTCTTTCAGATTGTACAAACTTCCACCATGTGAGAGTTGCTCCTCTCAACCTTGACTTGGCCACCTTTACCTTTTGGGCCTCTGTTATGCCATCACATTCAAAGTGATTTTCAATGCTCTCAATCCAGTCTACAACTGAATCAAGGTCCATTTGTCCATTGAAAAGTGGCACACCCTCCATTGCTTTACCACTCAAGGCCTGCAATGCCTTCAAGAATGGTTCCTCTGCAAGAACAGGATCAGGCTTTGGAGCTTCCTCCTCCAAATCTTCTTCTTTTTCCTTGGCTTCCTGCTCTTCCTTTTGCTTTATCTTGTCCTTCATAGTATATGTTGTCTCATGGACTTCATCCAAGAGCTTCTCCATTTGAGATATCCTTTCTCTGAGCAACCGGTTATCTTCCTCTTGCTCTTCTACCTTCTTTGCTAGATCTGCATTTGTCACCATGGCTTCTTCCTCTGGTGTATTCTCTCCTACTGACTCAGTGGATTGGCTCATTAATCACAAGCCTTGAATCCAACTCTAAGCTCTGATACCAATATGATGTATGAAACCTCCAAGGTTTGCTTGCACTTGACCAACAAGTAGACTTCACTGTGCCTTCCACCAAGAACCTGACAATCTTTGAGGCTCTGTCCTGACTTAGTTCACCAACTGAATCTTGCTACAACTCTGTTCCAAGATTTTCCACCTTGTGCTTTAACCTTAGAGGATTCAACACCTTCTGACACTTGCAATTTTTCTTACTACACCTAGAAGGATCTAGGTGCCAACTTCACCATCTGACTTGAACTCATTGCAGGGGAGATAGATACTTTGTTTCCATTCATTTCAAAACCAATGGGATCCATTTTGGTGATTCTTTAGGTTTCAATGCACCCGATTCCAAGAAATTGCCTTAAGAGGGCCTAGTCTCTACTAGCCCTTACCAGTCACTATTTTGCTTTTTCTGCCAAAAATCTCCACACAACCTAGCAAAAAAAACAAATTTTCTGACACCCTTTTGGGACTTTTAAATCTTGCATAGGTTGTCAGGTTTCTGTCAATGCCGTACAGCTAATTCCAATGATCTTGGAGAGGAGGCCTAATTGGCCTGTTTTCTAGGGCTTCACTGGTTTTGGGATCAAATCTGCCTATGATGGATTGATGGAAGCCTAATTCCTTTTGGAATGTAAAGGTACTATCTTACCCCTTCTGGAACTGTACGGATTCCGTACAATGGACTATTCCCCTGCCTAAGTTCTTTGTCTTTACTCACTCAAACCTCTAACCGGGCAAACACAGCTCGCCTAGGGTTTGGAATTAAAAATCTTTGCTTGGATTTCTAGAATCCCTACTCCTACATTCTTAAAATGGACTGGCTCCCCTGTCATTTCAAACTAATTGCAGGGAGATCCCGTGATTAGTTCTTATGGGGGAGCCATGAAAAAGCTTGATTGTTCAAAACAAAAGAAACTAATAATCTACACTGTGATCTATGAATTAGAAACAAGAACCCTACCCTAAGCTACCTAACTTCCAAGTGAAAAACGTTCAAAACTATTCTATAAATCTAAATACAGTGGCAAAACAATATTTACAATGCCTTTTAAAGTCACTATTTCCAAGAACTCACGGGTACCACAGAATAACACAGAAATCTGCCAAAACAGAAATAAAAACCTTTACAATCTATTCTATGGATACAAAACACTATCACCACTCAAAGCAAACTTCTTATACAAAGAAAGATACCTAAACTACTCTGTGAACACGCATACAAAGTTGTTTCAATATACACAACGCTTATATTAACTCTGCTTTGCAAAACACACGGGGTTTGCAGGAAAACACAAAAAATACAGAAATCTCCAAAAACCCGTCTTCTATTCACACCAAAATCTTTTTTTTACAATTTCCTCTCACTCCTAACTATGAGTCACACCTATCTTGATGTCTTCTCCATCATTCAAGGGCAGTGGATCGAGCATTTCCCTTATTTCAAGGGATTCCCAACGCCAAATAAGTTACATGCAACTACTAAACTACGGTCATGCAACTTTTACCAGCATTCTTTAACTGATTAATATGTTATGATCCTAAAGTTTAGGACCTCAACCTCCTTACTTCGGACTATCAACTCCTCAACAATCCTTTGGCATCTTTCTTTAACAATGGCCAAGTGTTTTGAACACATTTACTGCCCTATATTGCAACATAGGCTGTCTAAAGCTAATTTAAAGCAAAATTTAACAATTTTGATTAACTAAGATGGTATAGTCCTAATGACTAACTCATCCACACCAACAAGACTTTCTAAGGTCCAATTCAAACAACTAAGATCCTGACTTGGCTAAGGTCAGTACAAGCCAAAATTGTGCAAACCAAAATGGAGGTCAGCCTAGGTGCTCCTACACCACCCGACTAAGTGTATCTCAAAAATTTGGGCCAAGACCCATTCGCCCATGGGCGAATGGGTCCCCTTCTTAGCCAAGACCCATATTCAAATATGTTATTGGTGGCATTTTAACATCCAAAATTTAAATTTCAAGTATCGGCTTTTGGAATCTAATTTTCTATAAATTAGCACAATTACATATAAATACCTAGTTATTTTATCATTTGAGATCTAAGACTTTTGGGAGACACACTATTGAGAAAATATTATTGTCAAGAGCAGCATTTCAAAGATTTATTTCAGTAATTCAAGATCCAACATCATGTCAAAGTTTATATTTGTTCATGTTTCATTATTTTGTGAAGGATAACATCTTTTTGTAGGTCTCCAAAGAACTCAAGAATTCAATCAAGCAAGATCCAAATCCTTGAGGAGATGTGTATGACTTCAGTCCTTCAAGGCAGCCATTGAAGGGTGGTGAGTTGCAACACTTGTGATTTCATCATTCCTTCATTTCCATTATCATTTATCATTGACATTTTTCCATTGTGGAAGTGAGAACACTTACCTGAGGTTTAAGGCAATTCAATTATTGTTGCATTTGTTATCAAATTTTTCAAGCCACAAAAAACTCACTTACAAAATTTACTTACAAAATTTTGACAATTTCACAACCAAGAATCAAGAGCTTAGATCCAATATCAGGGGACTGTAAAATCAGTTTCAGGATCCTCCATAAAAGACACATATGTCCCTAGGAATATGAGTCCCTCTTTGCATGTTGAATTCAACTTTTGGTGACAAGTACACATTACTCTGCCTCTCCCAGATTTTCCTACAAATCATTTTTTTTTTTGTTCAAGATGGTTCACTTTTTATATTAGGTCATATAGTTCAATTAGATTAATCATTTCCAATTCATTTCTAAGACTCAAGAGGATCAAATCTAGGCCTGATTGGCTCACCTTTGAGGTTGAAAGTCAATCTATGCACCTTGTTGATTTGCATCCTAATGAAACCCTTGGAAACTTGAATTGATCTTAGGTTTAGATAATAAACTTAGCATCATCCATTTTCCTACGTTTCATTTTGGTGAACCCAACATTTGACATCATATCTTTCTGATTTGGTAGTCTTTCAAACCCTAGATCTAAGTTTTGCATAATTTTGTCTTACATTTCTCATTTAGGGTTTCATATTGGCATCATAAAAGTCATAAAAATCCAAAATTCTTGCATCCATATTGCATCATAGCTTGCATTAGAGTGTGTTTCAGTCATTTAGATCATATTTTCATTTCAAAAATTGCACTCATAATTGTCATTCTTGTTTACACATTTTCATTTGCATTACATTGGAAATTTCTAAAAAAATAGTCACTATCAAACCTACTTGCAAAAAAAAATGACAACCTTAAACAATGACTTAGACATTCAATTTTATAGTTTTCAAAACCCTAAACAAGGACTCAGACACCCTTTGGTGACCTTTTCCTTGTACAAGTACATTGACAATATTTTTCACACTTGTTTGTCTTTGTCTGCTTAGTTTGAAATTCATAACTGCATATTCTAAAGCATTTTTTATTTAGTTCATTTGGTGAAAGAAAGTGCATTTTTTAGGGTCAAATTTTGCATTCAAAATTCATCATTTTCAGGCCTTTGCATCTTACAATTAGTCAATTATTACATTTCAAATCTGAAATTTGCATTCAAACTTGTTTAAACATTTTCAACATCATTGCATTTTTGCATTTTGCATAAAATTGGGATATATTAAGCAAATTCTAGAAATTTATTTACTATTACAACTGTTTGCAAGTAGAATTAGCATTCTTAAACAAAGTAGTACATAATCAAACTTTGAACTTTCAGAACCCCTGACTAGGACCCAAATCCCCTTGGGCGACCTTGTCTCACTTGTCTTGGCCAAACAAAATTTCTCTAAGACCTCTGTTACTGTGTTTCCTATTTGTTGCTACTATTTGTTATTTTTTCTGAGTGTTTTCTATACTTATTTAGTAGTTTGGTGTTCATCTTGGATACACTTTTGGTGTTGTGAAACTTGTATGAGTTTCACAACCTAGTGTCCTACTACCAATACTTCAGTGAGACATAGTTTGAGACTCATGGCATCCTGTGTTGTTGGTACATCCATTTTGGATCTTTAGTTTTCTGAATCTTTCACACAAAGTGGCCTCAATACTCAACCCATTTTGGACTCCATCCCTAATGCTACAATCCCCATGACATTACCATCAACCACTTCTACTGATATTGAAACTATGGTTACCCATGTTCTTGAGAAGAAACTAAGACAATTGGACAAAGTTTTAGAAAAAATTTAAGACTACGTGAGTACAGAATATATCATTGGAATAACGGTCCTTGTCAAAGATAACATGAGGAAACTGCTTGATGATGCTCAAGGATTAGAGGTAATGTATAGTCTAGCCTATATCATAGATAATCATGTACCTACAATGGACAGTTGCGCTCAACCTTTGGGATACACTCAAAGTCAAGGAGGAAACCAATTTTCCCTACCTATAATTATAGCCTCTATTCCCACATATACAAATCCAACTGTTACCACAACGATACAAAAATGTAGCAGTATAGCTCCAACCTTGGGTATTTCCATAGGGAATCCTTATAATTTGTAAACTCAAACATCATATCTCCAAATCCATCACCCCTCACAAACTTGCAATATAGTCGTCCACCTAACACATACACTTCCTCCATCTTTACCTCATTCCCAAAACATGACAAGCAATGATTCCATCATAAACCACCTTTTGCAAAATGTGGCATCTCTTCAACAACAAATATCAACATTGAACCAAAACTAAAATGAAAAACCATCACAACATGTCAAAAGAAACCCATCGTCACTGGAGATATTGAAAGTACAAATGCCACAAAACATAGAGGTACCCCACTTTGAGAAATACGATGGTAAAGGAGACCCTAGAAACCATATATCTACATATATTGCCTTGTGTAGTGACTTCATTTTTTAAGACAAGCTCCTAGCTAAGCTTTTTCCTATGTCATTGAAGGAAACGACTTTGGAATGGTTTTGTCTGTTGTTGAATAACTCTATTCACTCATTTAATGAGCTTTTTATGCCTTCCTCAACCATTTTCAAGTGCACATCGGTCCTAAAAACTCCATAAATGGCTTGATGAGGTGTAAACAAAAGAAGAATGAAAAGGTCATAGACTTAATAGCATGTTACCAGTTGATTTACTTGCAAATCAATCTTATCCTTCCTCATGCAGATGTTCAAATAATGTTCATTGAGAACTTACAATCGGACATAAGGGATAGGATCTTATTAATGAAATTTACATCCTTCTTATACTTGTGTACAACCCTTCGTGATTATCATAATTCAGTTAGTCGGTATGAAGAGACATCTTCATCAACTCATGTTGAAACGTCTAAATCTATACCTCAAAACTATTATCAACCATTTAAGAATCCAAATAAGAAATTTCTCAAAATAAACCCATCTCAAACAACCCACCATGTTGAACCTCAAGTTGTTGCCATAAATCCAACTCTGTACCAATTTAGACCAAGGGATAGACAATTCACTCCATTACCTAATCCCCTCCATTCGATTATGTTATAACTTTTGAGTAAGAACCTAATTCATTTTCCTTCGATTAGACCTATGGACACAACCAAATCTTTACCTCCAAACTTAACCCAAATGCCTTTCGTCAATATCACCGCCAAACTGGACATGATATAGAACGATGGATGTGTCTTAAACATCAAGTGCAAGACCTCATTGATTCCAATCACATCTAATTGGGTGGTGTTAATGATTAAGGGAATAAGTCTATTGCCCTTGCCTAACCAAAATTTGCAAATTTTCACTAACCCAATGCCTAATCATTCAACCAACTTGGTGAAAAATTGTGATGTTAAGAATTATGTGATGAATGTTGATAAGATTGATGACATGAATGATGATAACAATGATGAAAAGAGTGATAATGAGGATGGTCTACATGATATGGTCACTCTCATAGATGTTCAACCTCGTAAGGGCCAAACCACTTTGTTACCTAACATTTATTTCACACATATTGATGCATCTATACATGTGCCTGATGGTCCTCTCTATATAGTCGGACGAATCAATGACAAGCCCACAACTTTGATACTTATTGATCTCGTGTGTGTACAGAATGTGATCAGTGAGGAATTCTTGTTTGTGCACAAGCTTTATCAAGATTCTTATGAACAATTGAAATTATGGATAAAAACTCATAATGGTTTTGCTTTCCCTACAATAGGTTTGATCACTCTTCCTTTAAAAGTTGGACCAAAGCAATTAGATGTCTCATTCTCCATCATCTCGTCATCAAAAAAAAATTGTGTGAAGCTAGGCTACCCATGGGTATGCTCCATGAATGTCATCCCGTCGATCATTCACAAGTGCATAAAGTTCCCCTTTGAAAATGAGATATTTACAATGCACCATAATGGGTTTAATCCTTTGTCTTCTCATGGGAATTTTCCATTGGATTTAATTTGGCCTCAACCCATGGAACCTATTAAGCCTCATGAGGATTTCTTCTTTAGATCATATCAAAATTTCAAGGCAAAGCACATAGCAAAGTTATCTCTTAGCAATATTCCTAAGAATAATAGGTCCATGGTTGTTCCTCCTTCCCCGCCCATTATGGATGAACATATGCCTCAAGCCAAGAAAATTCTAAGTAATCAAGGTAAATATGCTACAATCCCTCCACCCATCTTCTATAAAATACCAAGAGACAATAAAATGATTCATTTTGTTCCTCAAAAGATAAAACAAGTGTATAGACCTAAAGAGGTTGTGGTTTCCCAGCCCCCAATGGTTATTTCAATTTCTCCCTTAAGGGAAGAAAAGAAGCCAATGGTTGACAAACCCTCTCCTACACCTTCACAAATTGAAAACCATTCAAGAATAAATCGAAATGCTAATGAGTGTAGGCATAGACATCATGCTATTGCTCTCCAATTGGAAGAAAAGAATAAAATAATGCATGATAACCCAACACCTATGGAAACAAATCAAGAAGAAATACAACTCACCAAAATAAGAAATGGAACCAAAACAAGAAGTGAAACAAGAAAATTCAACTACCATTGTCATAAAACCTCCTATTGTGATCAATTTTGATGATGATGTTGAAATTGCTAAAATTGATGAGGAGGTGCATAATGAGCTTAATGTTTTATTTTCAAACCAAATGAATTTAGATGGGAGCAATCATGATGATCCTCCTGATGAGAGTGACCTGCCACATTTTAAACCTCGTGACACTCCTAATACAACACTTATTGTAGTCACATTGGCTAGTTGTTTTCCTTCCTTATATGATGAGCAAGATTGGGATGCGAACGACCTGATCTAGGTCAGCTCGCATGTGAAGTACTTCTTTCTTGTATTTTCTTTATGTGTTATCTATGTTTGCTTGCACATAATGTGATCCCTAGTATTGTGTTGCTTGGCGTGTCATTATGTTTGTGAATTTTCTTTGGATGAACCTGTCGCTCCATTGACACATGGATGCAAAGGAAACGAATATGTCGTGACATTCTTCTATTTGTATCTCCATTTTTATATATGCCATAAACTTTATTTTTGTCTTGTGTTTTCCTTTTGGGGACAATGCAAGGCATTGAGACATTTAGGTATCTTCCATGTTGACCCAAAATTTTGTATGTTGACCCAAAATTTTGTTTGTTTTCTCTCTCTATTGCCATTCCTCCATTGTGTCTGTTGTTCCACGAGTATTTGGGGAATGATGTCATTTTTTAGCTCTATTATATCACTGTAGAAAAGACGTATATTGACCTCGAATTTGTGGATCCCTTCCATGTTTTTCTTTTGTCTTTTTTTCATTGCATTTGGGGGTAACCCCTTGTCATGAGGTAGCTTTATTTGGAAACATATCATTGGCATAGGACTTTCCAAATAGGCTCTTATGTCTCTATCATTTGGAATTTATCATTTTTTTCTACTTTAACGTAATTGCTCACAGTATGATGTTTCATAATTTCTTTAAATTGGGGGCATACATTAGCATTCTCATATTAACATTTTATTTTTCTTGCTTCACTTTGTTCATGAGTGTTGGACCTAGTGATGTGTTGACATTGACATTTTTTTTGCTTCAATTTTTTCACGAGCACTGAACTTAGTGTAGCATTGGCATAGCATCTTGATCATTTTGTGGCACATTATCAAGGTTATCAGGGAGTATAACTCTTGGTTTGGTTGAGATGAGGTACACCTAGTGAAAAGCGGTCCTCACTAGACCTAGTGTGTTTCTCATTTTTCCACCTTGTTATGAGTACACCTAGTAGACCTAGTGTATTTCTCATCCTTGTCTTGGGGGCTCACCTAGTGAAAAGCAGTCCTCACTAGACCTAGTGTGTTTCTCATTTTTCCACCTCATTATGAGTACACCTAGTAGACCTAGTGTATTTTGCATCCTTGTCTTGGGGGATCACCTAGTGAAAAGTGATCCTCACTAGCCCATGTGCCTTCCAATTTATGGTTCACCTAGAAAATATCGGACATTGTTATTGTGTGAGTCATGAATACCCTTTGGTGTGGGTCTTAGCATAAGACAACTTGTTGGTCTATACCCTCCTTTTTACATTTATTGTATGTTTGTGTATCTTGTATTACTGCATTTCACATGTGTGTGTTCCTTTGTGCCTATGTTAGTTTGTCATGGGATCTTGGATCCCGATGGCTTGGCCACCTCCCTTGATCCTTGTCATCCTATCTTTTCAACATTTGGACAATTGAACCCCTCTTGACATATATTTCTCTATTTTAGTGTGAGTTTGAGCATAAGTTCATACTCTCACTAAAGTGGTGGAAAAATGTAGTGTAGAAAATTGTCACCCTTAACATTTTCACATTATGTTTTGTCCCCCTAATTTATTAGATTTAATTAAGCTCATAATTTTTAAAATTATGCATTTCAAGGCCTATTTTTTATTTTTCTGAAGGATTGCAATAATTGAATAAATGCAAACAATTTTATTTTTCTCTCGACCAAGTGTGTCCTGGAAATTTGGGCCAAGACCCATTCACCCATGGGAAAATGGGTCCCTCTTCTTAGCCAAAACCCAAATTCAAATATTTTATTAATGGAATTTTAACATCCAAAATTCAAATTTCAAGTGTCGGCTTTTAGAATCTAATTTTCAAAAAATTAGCACAATTGCATATAAATACCTAGTTATTTTATCATTTGAGATCTAAGACTTTTGGGAGACACACTATTGATCAAATATTATTGTCAAGAGCATTCAAGAGCTAGTCAAGAGTAGCATTTCAAATATTTATTGCAGCAATTCAAGATCCAACATCATGTCAATTTATATGTGTTCATGTTATTATTTTGTGAAGGCTAACATCTTTTTGTAGGTCTCCAAAGCACTCAAGCATTCAAGCAAGCAAGATCCAAATCCTTGAGGAGATGTGTATGATTTTAGTCCTTCAAGGAAGCCATTGAAGGGTGGCAAGTTGCAATACATTGTGATTTCATCATTCCTTCCTTTCCATTATCATTTATCATTAACATTTTGTCATTGTGGAAGTGGGAATGCTTATCTGGGGTTTGACTGAGGAAATCCCCTATATGTCACAATATTTTCCCTCTCTTTGAATGTGCAGGTTATAGGTTTGAGGAGAATCAAGGAAAGTTTGAAGGAAATTCATTCATTGTTGCATTTGTTGTCATCAAATTTGTGAAGCCACGAAAACTCACCTACAAAATTTACTAATGACATTCTAAAAATTCTACAATCAGGAATCAGGAGCTCATATCCAGCATCAAAGGACTGCAAAATCAGTTTCAAGATCCCCCATCAAAGGCCCATACGCCTCTAGGCATTTGAGTCCCTCTTTGCATGTTGAATTCAACTTTTGGTGATAAGTACACATCACTCTACCTCTTCCAGATCTGCCTACAAATTACTATTTCCATCTGTTCATCTTCGAGATGTTACATTTTCATATTAGAGGTCATATAGCTCAATTAGATTAATCATTTCTAAAACTCAAAAGGATTAGATCCATGTCTGATTGGCTCGCCTTTGAGGTTGAAAGTCAATCTATGCACCCTGTTGATAACTTGGAATTGATCTTATGTTTAGATAATAAACTTAGCACCATCCATTTCCTACATTTTAGTATGTAAATTATTTAAACACTAATCAACCTTAGTATGAATTGTTGCATTGTATTGCCTAACCTCTTGTATAAATGCAAAGTTTTATAAGGAAAATTGGCTTAGCTTATCGGCTTTAGAATTTGTCTTGTCAATAGTATTCCTGATATGTTTTACATCTCTACACAAATCATCAAAATTTTCTTGAAAGTGTTGAGAAAATTTGGCTAAATAATTTCTTTTCTTGAATTCTTGACTAGGTAGAACTTTTTCCGTATGATTGTTAGGCTAAAAATCATATTGAAAATGACTAATATATCCATCAGGTGATTTATAATGGCCTTTAGAGGAGGCCAGTCTCCATCCTTGAAGAATGAAATACCATTTTCTTCATAGTAAGATAAAGTATTTTCCCTAGGTAGAGTCATACTCATTGTAAATGGAGAATCTAGATTTTTCCTTTATTTCCCTTTCTTAGAAGGATTTGGTCCTCCATTGATGGATTGTTCTTCATTTTCTATTTTGACATATAACTGAGCATTTATTTATGAACTTTCCTCTCTTTTGAAGGAAGATCTTGGTGGTACAAAACTAAGACAAGGAGAAGCGGGAATTCTACTAGATTGGATTTGAGGAAGAACTTGGATAGTATTTTCCTTTATATTATGGACTGGCTCCATTTTTTTGTAAGTTTAGGAGAAACATTTTTCAACCAGTCTAATTTCCATCCGGTAGGTATATCTATAGTATTCATATGTCCCTTTTATAATTGTACAGCACCATTTAGTCGATTGGCATAGGGAATATTTTCTAGAATTTCAGTACGGTTTGTGTTTGTCATACTATATAATACCTAGATTTGTACATTGGCATATTTAAATTTTCCAGTATTCAAGAGAACCATATTTTATTTCCTTACATCCATGATCTCTAGCACATATTGTAAGATTAGGATAAAATTCAAAAAAAATGAAATTATTTAAACAGGATAGGCTAGAGATCTGACATGCATGCTCATAATAAACCTGTCTTCTATCACACAATGCCATATGCTGAACAAATTTTATGTTTTTAGGAACATAATATCCTACATAGGCTAGTATTGCTCCAAAGTGTATGAAATTCACATCATCATGGTTTCTAATATAATCAAATTTTAAATTTTGGAAATATTGGAAGGAGCTTAGACTAGAAAGTCTTAAATGGATCATATTCCAAAGTTAATAACTTTAGTTCTAGGCTTAATAAACTATTTAAAAGTAGAATGATAAACCATATTTTTGAGAATATTTAGTTTTAATGCAGATTTTTTATAAACACTTTCATCCTTAAGTGTAGGAGGCTTATAGGTTGAAACTATACCTTGGATAGCCTCTTATGTTACTTGACTTTCTAAAGATTCTTCACCTATAATTTCTCCTTCAGTGGGTTGAACATTAGGAAGCTCAAAATATCCTTTTGGTAATGCTTGATTAATGATTTAGACACCATCATCTAGTATAGCTTTTTGAAATTCAACCATTTTGATATCTATTTCGAGAATAGAATACAAAAGGTAGCCTTAAAAGGATTAACGAGATCTAAATTTCAACAAACCAACTTAAAGGATAAAATCAATCGACGATCTCACAAGATATTTCCCCAAAAAACAAAAATTCTTGGCATTTTGTATTCAATACCCTATTGACAAACTCTAAGGCTTTGATACCACCCAAATAATAGAGAAAATAGAAACAACGGTGGAGGCTATGGGGTCGAATGGCTATGGCTTCTAATATGACTGAAATAGATATTACAGGGATTTCATTACAAACCTATAAGCAATTTTTTTATTCTCAAGTTTGCACAAAGTGCAAGAGAATATCATATGATTTCTTAGACACACTAAGGCTCAATATGTCCAAATGATTCCTTTGGGGCCTTATTTATAGATCCTAGATGACCTATTGATCCGGTGACTACCGAATCTTGCTTAGACTACTGAGTGAACCAATAAATGTGAGTGGAGGAATATCCTACCATAATGGCTAACATTGTATGTCCATCACATGTTATAACTTTATTATTCATTGTAGACATGATATTCATCATTACTTTCGAATGATGAAGATTCTGGAATATCAATATTTTGTTGTCCATAGTATCGATCTTAAATGCATATATTTAGGCATGTCCTAACATAGCTCAATTATATGTCAATAAGTTATATAAGGATCGTTGTAGAATAGTAGCCAAAATGTTTTTAGACTATCGAACAAGTTGTAAAACATGTCAATTAAGTATAAAAAAGGATTTGGGCATCAAAATCAAGTGCTTCAATTAATTTTTTTTTGTAGATAACAAAAAGTTACAATATTCAAATAGATACATAGTAAGAAGCTACAACTTGTTTGTTCATCGTGAAATTTCTAAGAATATATCATTTTATCCATAGCACTTGCTAGAAGAGATGAATTCCTTTACTTGATTTCACTTGGTGGTTGCTAGAAGAAATGGATTCCTTCACTTGATCTCACCAATGCATCTTGACCACCTAGATAAAAGTTGAGTGACAAGTTTAAAAGGGATGAAATCTTCATAAAAATGGTGCTTACAAAAACCTTAGGCTCAATAACAAGATTTTCAAATTAGTGCATATGTTTGTCTTGCTTGCAAAATAAATTTATCACTATTTTATCCTTACTTGCATAGCACTTCAAAGCTCCATATTGATCTCAAGGAATATTAATGGTCATCTAATAACTAAAATATAATGGTCGTATATCAATCTTATAAACCAAAATGATCAAGTTATACAGATTTAGTACTAACCCTAAAGATAAATCTCCAACCTCCTATCCATCCATCCATCCATCACATAATACTAGAGCTTTGGTAACCATCAATCCTCTTTCAATCTAGCTATCTCTTATCTAAATAATTGAACATCTCAATATATTATAATTCAACAATAATAACCATTTGATTAAAATCTTAATTAGAGGCTCGTCTTTTCCACTATCATAAAGCTTTGGAAATGATTTTTTCTTTCAACCTTGCTAAGACTTTCAAATAATTCAATCCCTTATGACTCAACCTTCTATATTTGATGGCCTACAATCCAAAATTTTTGACATCTAAAATATTTAGAATTAGTCACATTAAAATAAAAGGCCATTATATCAAAACTTAAAGCAATGATCCACCATACAACTCACTCTTCCAAAAGCTCATGTTAATAGATTTCCCAATCAAATTCATGTTGAATCATGGCTATCTAACTACAAAATCAATAATCATGTAATAAAATAATTTCAAGTCAACTTTAAAAAGTGATACATTAAAGCGTTAAAACTCTTTACTTGTCATTTAATGTGAGTAGATTGAATCCTAATAAATAGATTTCACACCTCTAAACTTTCCATCCCTAAATAGTTATCACAAATGTCATCCATTTTATACAACTTACCTATATTGTACTAATTTACTTTTCACAATGCTTTGATATTAAAAGGCCTTTATTGTCTCAATACCATCAAAGCTTTTATCAATTTGTTTTTTATGCTTGCTAAAAAATTATCATGTGGAACAAATTCATATAAACCTTATTAAAATCTATTATAGAATCAGGGTTCGAGGCTCTATTCAATTTAATTCTTTTTTTACAACCTATATTAAAAAAATTCTAAAAGGTAATTCTCAAAGATTACATTACTTAAATGATAAATCTTATCAATCTCACAAAGAATTGGAAATTTAAATCTAAAATTCAAAAATCAAAATCCCTTCATGTATAAGAAAGAGCACCCACCATTTTTAATATCGAGGAATTTTACATCTTCATAGATGGCTTAGGGCATAATTAAAAATTACTAATTCAAAGGTGTAGAGATAAAATCCTACCCTACAAATATATTTCAAGCGAACAAATTAAATATAATTCAAACCTTATACATATAAATGAGTTAAATTAGTTAAAGTTGTAAATGAACATATGCTAAATTAAAATTTTGAGAAAATTAATGATGTAAACACAATGTACTACCTATAGTTTTATATGTCTTATACCATACAATTAAGACACTTTTTGTGATCTTAGTATGTCATAGATTTTCATACTTTTCTTTATAACAAGGGTTTCCTCATAATATATTGTACCATTTTATTTTGCATTTTGATGAATTCTCTAACTTCATAGCATTTTTATTGTTTATCTTGTGTGGAAGGTTGTTTTGGTTGTAAATGGTCCTTGGGCTACTATGGAGTTGATCAACAACTCTAGCAAGGTATCAAAGGTCCAAATCTAAAAATTTCTTCCCTCTTTTTAAAGAGTGTTAGCTAATAGCTTTCATATACAACATCTTGGTACAAAATAGACTTCACAATTGGGCTTAGAAGGCCCAAAACTTATAAACCCATATAAGACATGATAGGGTTTGGTGTTGTAATTTTTTATTAAAAAGGTCTAAAAATTTGCATAATCGTTTTATAAAATTCCATGTTCAACTAATGTGAATTCATACAATTTTGTACAATCGTCATATCATCGATGCACAATTAATTGCCATTATTGCCTATGTCATCTTCTACATCAAATTTTCATCATCTTGGTACAAATTCACAAATTTTTCAATAAAAATATTTTTGCAAGGTAATATTGGTAGAAAGTGAAATTAACATGGGCCAATATTATGGATAGTTTTTTTAGGTTTTTGGGACCCTCAGTCATATCAACAGTCAAGGGCCAAGTTTAAAGGTGCCTACATTGGGGGGATGGTGGGGCGAGTAGAAGCCCTTGGTTCCATCAAGCATTGAACCCCAAGGGATTAACCCACTGTATCATTTCACTCAAAAGCCACCATCCCACCACCTAGAGCCAACATTGCCATTATAGGGCTACCCCAGTAGTGCTACTAGCCCATTTTCACACCATAAAAGAGATTTTTTTTTAGATCCATAACTTGGACATATGATATCATTTTTTTCGAATATATGTGTTGAAATTTTGATTCCACATACTATGTAACCATCCACTTGGTTTTTTTATTTTGCCTCATGTAAATACTATTTTAGTTTGAAGTCATTTTTTTTGGCATACTTTGGAGATCTTGCAAACTATAAAACCATTTTTTATGCTATAAGGGTTCCAATTTCACATATTTTGATCTCTAATATGTATAAGAAAGTTTATCAATGTAAAATCATGAGCTTTTCAACCCATCCTTTTGTAATTACCTTGAATAAAAGGAAACTATGAGTCTTGACAAGAAAACATCCTAAAACATCTCTGGTAACTTCATCTCTTGTCACATTTCTATGAACTTATACCTAATAAGATGTAAATATGGGACATCAAAAATGATCATGTTCTTGGATTGATTGGTAGTAGTGTTGATTTTCACATTGTGTTTTATCTCATATATTGAGTGCTCATGCACAATTTGGACTAAAATTTAGGAGATCCTTGGAGACCCACATCACTCTCTATTCCCAAATGATCTTGCTATGGACAATCTTCTACCCCTTGAAGATTGTGATAACCTACCATACAATGATAATACATAAGAGAAACTTGATTATTTAATAGGTCTTAATAGTCGTGATGGCATTGATGCTTCTCCTACAAATATATTCATTACTTCTTTGACTTTTGACACCTAATCCAAATTATGAGGCTTTGTCTTCTTCACCTTCAAGTCACTATCTTGAGGTTGAGGATTCTTGCAATTGAGCATTGATTTTCAGGCATTCATATTCAAACATTTTGTGTGAAAACATCATTGTAGTATGGCCAACATAGTTGGATGACATATATTGAGATCACATGTCCATCTCATGTTGCTTTGAGTCATTCTTTGTAGCAAGTGCATTAGTCTTCCTAATTTGGTACATAGGGATGAGCTCTTGACAAATATTATACATTTATTTTGTGTCACATCTTACAGATTTGACATACATTGAGTACATCCATCCTCTCTTTGATGATAGTCCCATCATAGTTATGGCCAAACCATTTTTGTCTTTAGATCTTGTTCTTCATTCATTTGCACATAGTCCTAACTTGTCATCTTCTTCATTTATTGGGTTTGTACCTGATTTGATTGTGTAATTCTTTCATACCAACATGACAACAGTTAAACAAAGTTCAAAGACATTTGCAACATCATACATCATGGTCTTTCTTCCTTCATAAAAATAAATCATGCATCTTTACTTGGTTTTTTTTCCCAAGGGGAGGAGTGTTCAACATTTCTTGGATCTTCGTTATCATCATTTGTCAAGCATCTACCATCATTGCAAAAGATTGTATATTGTGGAGAGCCTACTCTCTATTTCTCCCTATATGGGGAACATTGATTTACTTTAGCGACATAAGTAATCCTTAGGGGGGCATGTTGAGTAATCTTTTCTCTTTTAGAGGGATTTTTTCTTACAATTTTTTCTCCTCTATTATGTTTGTGAGAAATTTATTTGTTTATACATGGGTACCTAACGTAGTCTTGTAGCTAAGACCGATCTTCCTTACATCTTTTCATATTTTACCATACTCCCTAAGTTTCACTTAAAAGGGATTTTGGTGTGAACATAGTAAATTACCTAACCAACTTCATAATAAATCCTATTCACTTACATACTTAAGTAAGTTACTTCGGTTGTTTATTTTTTGTGTCATATTATAAGATTAAAACACTTGTCATAATTTTAATATATCCTAAGATTTCATCCTTATCTTTATGACAAAGTTTTTTCTCATTATATTGTATCATTTTTATTTTACATCTAATAAAATTTCTAGCTTTATATAATTTCAATTGCTTCCCTCGTTTGGTAGTTTGTTTTGGTTGCAAGTGATCCTTAGGCTACTATGAGATTGATTAACTCTTGCAAAAATATTGTGGGGTTGATCAACAACTCTAACAAAAATTATATCTTACCTTGTGATAAATGCAATGTTGACTTTGATTAATGTCACAATATTATAAATACCTACAAACTAAGACCTAAAACTATATTCTAACTTAAAGAGCTAAGATGAATAAAATCTAAATAGCATATATATCTTCAAAATTTATATAAAATAAATTGAAAAATATATTTCTTGAGGCATCTATTTTTAATCAATTTTATAGTATATACAAGTTGAATAGACACCTTGGGAGACGTATTTTATATAGATTTTTTCAACATGTATACATAAAAACTCAAAAATAGAAAACTAAAATACTAACAAATATTAATAGGATTTCATTCTAAAATTAGAAAGTGGCTCTAAAGAATTTATTGTTGTCTTTGGACCTTCATTGCAAGATCCTAATCCCCTTAATCGCCAATATAAAGGTAGGAGAAACCAACCCCAAAACTATGGACTAAAATAAATCACACTAACCCTCCTTACCTACCAAGGATGTGTTCCTAGGTTTGCTCAATCCTTTATCATTCTTGTCCTGGGAATGAGATAAAAACTTGAGTTACAAATGAGTCACTTCTCATCACTTTCCACCACCATTCCAAGGCATGCATAGGGAACAAAGGGTTCATTTGGATGCATGCCAATGGATGATTGTATCCAAAGTTATTCATGGAGTATGCTTTAACAGTAAGTGTTGATTTGTTTATCTTCAAATATTTACCATGTCTAATGCCCAATGTTGGCACGAAGGTTGTTATTCGATTCTTCCAATAGAAGAAAATGTTGTGTTTTTTCAATGCTTTTTGACCTCACTATTTATTAATGGATGATATGATGGTGTGCATGTTGTTGGAAGTTTGAGGAGATTGTCACTGATGATGTTGTTTTGGCAACATGAGCATGGATTGTACGTAACAATGTAATACAGTGTTGTCATTGATGTCAACATTGTTTTGGATCATTTTGATTCTTCCTAACATGTTTTGAGGTCCTAAAGAAGTCATTTGTGCGAGAATTTTTGGTCTGGAAAGCTCAATTGTGTGAAAATTTGACTAAGTGACAAAATTGCCAATTTAGGGTTGTACACTATCAATTTTTGAGTCTACACCATTCCACAAAGGAATATTTTGCTCTGTGATTCTAACCTAATTTTTGTGAATGTTAGAAGAATCCAAATCCAAGATTTCATCTTGTTTGGCAAAGGATTTTGGGAGATATGAATGACAGAGTCTAGTTTGACATTTCACAAACATTTCATGTACAGTGTGTCAGTATGGGAGATTCCACACTCCTTCGCGAATGAGTCTTTGATGTTGCGGTGTTGAAGATAAGTTTCCAAATGTCAGATGAGTATGAATTCATGGTGGTATCATGAATTCATAGTGGTATCGTGTTTTGAGATCCACGTGTTGCAAATTGGATGAACAGTTGAAGAATTTTTGTTTAGGTCCTATAGTGTGCCGACCTAGCACATTTGATGAGTATGCGAAGGATTAACATGTGTTGAGCCTTTATGTGGGATCTATTATAGTCCCATGCTAAACTATCTTATTATAGGCCCATGCTAAACTATCTTATTATAGGCCCATGTCGACCTATCTTAAAGTATTTTGAGATTTGAATTGAGGCATGTGTTATGGATGATAAGGTATGGAGCCGACAAGTTGGATTTTATGTGTTACATCCAATTAGGCCAACCTAATTGATATTACAGTTGATGTCGATATATATGCTAGATTGTTTTCGGTGTTTTGATATAGTGAAGTGTTGGTTGCAAGATATGTGATGCGAATTTGATCAAAGCGTAGATAAGTTGTGAATGTTGAGATTAGAATTGTTTGAATACAAAGCAAAGCAAAGCATTGTGAAGTTTTTTATTGTGCTTCATTGGAACTAAATCCCTGCATATTGTAGATTTTTTTGTAACAGTTCAAAATAGGTTGTGAGCCACCTTCTTTATTCTCTCTCTTTCTCTATGGGAAATGAGTCCACTTGGACAGTGAGTCCACCTGCAGTGAGCATTTCCGTAATACACTATAACTAGTTATAATATATTGTGAGCTAACCCTCACCGTGTTTTTTCCCATTTTGGGTTTTCCACATAAAAATCCTAGTATTCATGTGTTATGTGATGTTGTGGATGTTTTCTTTCCTTATAATAGTTGAATATGCTTTGGTAATTGGATGGATAATGTTTGAATGGTTTAATAGAATACTGATTCACCCCCCCCCCTCTCAGTATCCCAAGTGTTCAACAATTGGTATCAGAGTTTGGTTCCTTGGAAGGAGCTTAACCGCTTTGGGAAGGTCTTGGAGATTGAACACATGGCTGATAGAAAGTTTCTTATCCCTACAGAAGAGATCCTTGTTGTTAGACTTGTAGAAGAAGATTGCATGCTTGACAAAGATGGAGAACTCAAAGTTGGTTTTTAAGATCTTGATGGAGTTGAAGGTGAAAATAGAGATTTGAAAGAGAATGTTAAAGAAGCAAATGAATGCATCAGAAAATTGAGAGCAAATCAAGAAGTTCAAAAAAAGGCATAAGGAAGTCGGTAAACAATTCAAACAAGCAAATGAAGATATCACTATTCTAAAAGTGCAAGTTGAAAAAAAGAAAAGGGTTGAAGAATGTTTGAATGCAATGGTGAAAAGAAAATATGATGAATGCATGAGGCTTGAACATGAAGTGGTAAATCTAAGATCGGATATGGAGAAAGCAAGAAGTCATGAAGATAAATTCAAGACAAGTTCTACAGTGCTTGATGAGTTGATTGCGGGTCAGAAAGCATCCAAAAACAAAGATGGTTTAGGATTTGAAAAAGATGAAAGCTCGAAAGCAAATCAAACACCTAATGCAAAAAAGAAGATCAATGAACTAGAGAAGACTGAAGACAAGAAGAACAATGGCAAGATCTAGAATCAAAGAAATAATGCTATAAGACCTCCGGTCAGACAACCAAATACTCAAAGGTACCCATCTTTCAATGGTTTTTGTTATTCTTGCAATAAATATGGACATAGAGCAATGGAATGTAGAAGCAAAATGAATCAGAATATTCCATCATTTACTAGTCAATGCTTTACATGCAAGAAATTTGGTCATAAAGCAAGTGATTGCAAAAATTAAATGATGAATGCATATAACAATGGTAGAATGATTCAATCTTTCAATGGTTACTGTTATACATGCTATGGATTTGGACACAAAGCTAATCAATGCAGATCTAAGATGAATGAAAGGAATGTTGTTCAAAAGAATATTGTATGTCACAATTGCAATAGACCTGGACATATTGCTAATTTTTGCAAAAGTAGAAACACAAGAAAGGATAATCTGATAAAGAGGAATGAACCAGTCAAAAATATTGATCCAACTGAAGTAAAGAAGGAAGAGATACAAGACAAGGGAGAATTTGTACCACCCTTTGGTGCAGATGTTTCCTTCGGAAACTAAGCCAAGAGCTATGGCTTAGGGGGAGCTTTAATGCATATCCTTCATCCCCCACCAAAAAAGATGTGTTGCAGCCTAAGCACAAAGACATGAAATGAAGTCTAACATGTTTGATCTATTGGTGAAAACTGTTAAAAAAAATATTGCAATGTGAAAGATTGCGAAGCTTCGAAAGTTGTCTATGCATACAGTTTTAGGGTTGCCAGCTTTATGAATTGAAGCATCTATTGCAAAATTAGATCAAATTGAAGAGTTAAAAGGAAATTGGCTAAAGCAAATTAATTTCACCAAAGGCATTTGAAGGAGAATAGAGCAGGGAAAAGAAATTTTGAAAAGTTCAAGGTGAATTGTGTTGCAGAGTACATTGAAACCCTAATTCGGTGAGCAAAGAAAAAAGGTATTTAATGAATCTTGTGTGCCCTAGCATTCAAAAAGTTGTGTTTGAAATCAGTTTGAATACATATTGCAATGGCCACATCCAAAGTTGTAGAATTTTTAGAGAAACCCCAACCAAAATTTAAGAGATACCCTGCAAAGGCCATAGAAGATGACCCTTTAGGCGCGTTCTCACACATTTTGTATGGAATCCTACCAACAGAGGACATTAAGGCATACATTCATGGAAATGTGGATGAGTACTCTCCTGGAAAGTTAAGGGATGTATGGGAAAATGAATTAGTTGATGAAAACTTCGTCCTTAAGCCGAAATACAAAGCCCTAGCTGAGAAGAAACTAGATGTGTGAGAATGGTTCCCTAATTTTTTCTATGATAACAAGAGGATCAGAATGGCTTTGAGTAGAATTCATGATCAGTTTGTCTAGACTAATATGCCACACATGATTTCAAAGGAGGTGATATGAGAGATCACCGATTTATGCTCCACTAGACCAGTTCCAGTCTTAAAATCTATCAAAAACAAAGATGTAATAGAGAAAACAAGTGCAACATTTGATCAAAGAGCCCTTACTATAAATCCTATCAGAAACCCTACTATTAAGTACGCTGCCATAGTCATTGGATACAAAATTTACTACAGAAATAGAGACAACTCAGTTTCTAAAACCGCAATTCATGTGGCACAAAACATGGTAGAGAATGGTGTTGATTATGACCTCTGTGAGTTACTTAGACAACAACTAATGGAAAACCTAAAGGAGATCGAGAAGAAGAAATATGTGTTATGGCACACTAGTTAAGTGCTTGCTCTTCTACTTTTTGAAGGAGGTTTCGGTAATTGGAAAGGTTAACTGGATAACTGGAAGGCCTGTGGCACATCAAATTGTTGATTACATGAGGAGCCTTGGAGACACTAATGCACAGGATGATGCACTTACTACTTTATTTGTAGTATTTCAGAGAAGAATGCATGAAAGACAAAGGATTCCTAAGGCAATTGTGGAGAACTACAAAAATGATATCACATTCCTGGTTTCCATAGATCACTGCATCATAAAAGTAATGGAACCAAGATCAATTTGGGTTCTGAAATTGGGTTATGAAGTAACAGAGGCAGAACTAATTGGTTGTGCAGATGTTTTATTGAACAGTCATAAAGATACAACAAAGCCTAGGTTTGGGACATTTGAAGAAAAATCTATGGAAGTGCACGTAAGCAAAAGGAACCTGTAATGAGGAGAAATGTTGATAAAATGGTTGATATTTATGCCCAAGAATGTGGCATTTCAAAGAAAAAGGTGAGATATGCTAGAAAGAGAGATAAAGCAGATATGGGTGTTGAAGAAGCATTCAAGAGTTCAAGGAGATTAGGTAGAACAACCACTCCATCTATACAGAAGTCCTCTGGGGCTTTACTTGCTGCAGGAGAGAAGGGAAAACCTACTGCTAGTCCTCCAGTAAGGGGGAAATCCCCTCCAGTTATGCATGCCACCAGGGCAGAAAAGAAGAAAACTACTACTGTTGCACCACCTGCTGCCCCAGCTAAAAGAAGATTGAAACAAAAGGCCACTAGAGAGAAAGACATTGGAGTAAATGTTGCTAATTAGGAGGAAGAATTGAAAGGACCATAGTTGGCCCCGAAAAGAAAAAGTGATGCTAGTATAAAAAAGAGAATAGCTGACATAATAGACTCTGAGAGATGAAGAAATAGAAAAGGAGAAAGACGCATTTAAAATTCATATCAAGGAGAAGAAGGAAGCCAAAAAGGATTCTCCGAAGAAGAAAAAGACTATTGAAGCAAAAAAGACTCTAATAAAGACCAAGGAAAAGAAACAAGTTGATCCAGAAAGGCCTCATTCTCCAATCAAGCTAGAAGCACTTTTCAACAACATTGTGCAAAATGAAATGTTGAAGGAAAAGGAATCAAATGAGGTGGATAAGGCCACCATTCTTGAGGCTATTGTCAAGTACATTGTGGTACTTGAAGTTGATATGAAGAATACTAGAAAAGATATTTTAGATGATATATGGTACATCTTGTTGAAAAGAAGGGAAGAAATTATTAATGAACACGAAAGGCTAAAAGATGAAGCCTTGGAAAGAGTTGGTGTTGCACTTTCAGAAGATGACAGGGCCACATTGGTCACTATGTACAGTAAGGAAATGAGAACTAAGCAAAGAATCAGAGTCCTCATGGGAAAAGACCAAAGTGACTTGGAAAGAATCTAGAAAGAAATAAATGACGAAGCTGAGTAGATTGTGCAAAAGTTAGGATTGCTTCTGGTAATTGAAGAAGAAATGAATGTTGGTTCCAATGCTCTGGAACTTAATACAAAAGTAGTACATGTAGATGATGCTCAACATGAGCATGAGGTCAATGAAGAAGTTGTAATAGATAACACCCCTCCGGAAGTGGAGGATATGCCAAATGTGATTGTAGAAGAGGCATCGATTGGAGAAGACATTGCAAAGGAAAATATCATCACTCCTCTGGTAAATACAGAAAACATTACAGAGGAAGTGAATGCAGATAAAGATGATGATGAGGAAAAGATTGAAGAAGAAAAAGTTGATGAAGAAAAGGAAGAAGATAAAGAGGAAGATGAAAATAAGGACAAGGATGCATTTGAAGATGCAAAGAAAGATAAATCAATAGACTTTGGTACAACAAATGACAAGGGAAAGATTATAGAGGTTACAAAGTCTCTTGATGAATCTTTTGGCTCCCCCAGAGATTCTTTGAGAAATCTACTAAGTGTTCAGCCTAGTTTCCAGCCAATTCTGTCTTCACAACTGTTGCACCTGTCGATGAATCAAGGTAATGTGGACTTGAACAAGATTTCTCCTTTCCACAAGCTTTAACTAGGAGACTTGTTACATACATCTACCAGGAAGGAGATAATTGATTCACATCAAAGGAGCAGAGAGCTAATAGATGAGGCAGTTAAGGCATTACATGAGATCACACCTGGAACAAGCATAGACACATCTATTTCCGGTATGGATAATCTCAAACTTTTGATTGACTCCTTCAAGACATGCATCCAAATTGAAGGTAGAGGTAGAGAAAGAGGTCGAGAGGATAAGTGACTGACAAAAGAATGTTGGAAATAACAAAGAAATGTGATGTTGCACCTAAGAAATTTTCTGAATTGTTGAAGGATGCAAAGGCATGTGTGGGAGAAGCTAAGACACTATTACAATATGGAATGAAGTGGCCCGGAGCCACACTAAGTATAAGGAAGGAAATGGACTCTATTGAGTCTCAAATCAATGCAGTGTCTGGTGCATACGACCCAGCAGTTGACCTCACATGTGCTACAAGGAATATCATAGAGGATCTTCACAAGTTCTTCTAGTTGCAAGCACAAAAGGAACACATCATTTTGCAATTTGGAGAAGTAAGGGATCCGGTCAATCCCAAACAATTGTTTCTCGAGCTCTTCTTATAGTGCAAATAAGGCAAAGAAAATGAATCTGGTACTTGCTACACTGGAAGGAGAAGAACTACTACTGGAGTTGGAAATGCAGAACAGGTTACTTGAATAGGCCAAGCATGAATAGGAACAAGGAAGGCAGGCCTGGGAAGATCAGGTGAAGAAATTGCAAACATCAACTACCTTTGGTTGACTCATTTTCTATCTTTTTATGCATTTATGATCAATTTTTTTGTAAATATGCAGACCATATAGAACAATTTTTGCTCCAATATATGACTCAAGGGGAATCTATTCGATTTGTATATATGATTACATCATTTAGAGAGAGTTCTAGTAAGTATCAAGACAATTTTGCCTATGCGCCCTTTGCCCTTGATGTCAAAGGGGGAGAGTATTAAAGAATATTTTTGGAGATTTTTAACATGTTACCGTCGATGACAAAGGGGGAGATCGTTAGAAGTTTGAGGAGATTGTCATTGATAATGTTGTTTTGGCAACATGAGCATGGATTGTACATAACAGTGTAATTATGTAATATAGTGTTGTCATTTATGTCGAACAATGTTTTGGATTTTGATTATTCCTAATATGTTTTGAGGTCCTAAGGAAGTCATTTGTGCAAGAAGTTTTGGTTCGAAAAGTTCAATTGTGTGAAAATTTGACTGTCAGAACTGTCAGTTCAGGGTTACAGTGTATCAGTTTTTTGGTCTACACCATTCCGCAAAAGGAAGATTTTGCTCTACAATTCTAACCTAATTTTTGTGGTTGTTAGAAGAATCTAAATCCAAGATTTCATCTTGTTTGGCAAAGTATTTTGGGAGATATGAATGACAAAGTCCGATCTGGCATTTCACAATCATTTCTTGTACATTGTGTTGATGTGGGAAATTCCACACTCTGTGCATGAATCTTTAATGTTGCAGTGTTGAATATAAGTTTCTAGATGTCAGATGAGTATGAATTCATGGTGGTATCATGTTTTGAGGTCTACGTGTTGCCAATTGGTTGAATTTTTGTTTAGATCACATGGTGTGCCAACCTAACACATTTAATGAGTATGCGAAAGGTTAACATGTGTTGAACCATTATGTGGGACCTATTATAGGTCCATGTCGACCTATCTTAAAGGTATTTTGAGATTTGAATTGAAGCATGTGTTACGGATGTTAACGTATGGAGCCAAAAAGTTGGATTTTGTGTTGCATCCAATTAGGCCAACCTAATTGATGTTACACTTGATGCCAATATATATGCTAGACTGTTTTTGGTGTTTTGATATAGCAAAGTGTTGGTTGCAAGATATGTGATGTGAATTTGATCATAACAAAGATAAGTTGTGAATGTTGAGATCAAAATTGTGCGAATACAGAGCAAAGCAGAGTATCGATCCAGATTAATGGGAAGTTTGTTATTGTGCTTCATTGAAACGGTATTGCATATTGGAGATGTTTTTGTAACAGTTCAAAATAAGTTGTGAGCCACTTTCTTTATTTTATCTATCTTTAAAGCAATGAGTCTGTCTACAGTGAACATTTTTGTAATATACTATAACCAGTTATAATATATTGTGAGCTAACCCTCACCATGGTTTTTCCCATTTTGGGTTTTCCATGTAAAAATTTTGGTGTTCATGTGCTATGTGATGTTGTGGATGTTTTCATGTTTTCTTTCCATGTAACAATTGAATATATTTTGGTAATTGGATGGCTAATGTTTGACCGGTTTATGTTCAACACGTGTTCTAAGATTATTCTAGATACACAACCCTACACACATAATTCAAACATTTTTGGCACCCACAATAATTGTTAACAGCCAAAACCTAAGAATGCCTGCCTTAAGAAAGCAAGATTTTAAATTTTGAAAGATGGAAATACAATTGCACTTAAGGTCTAGTCCAAGGGATAGAATCTATTGTGCATCTAATCTAAGTCGAACAAATTGATGGGAACCAATACAAGTAGGTTCCAAATTGCGAGGGATCGCATAATAAGAGTGCAAGGTTCAAGTTTGGGGTCAATAAATACACAAAACTAGCATCAAATACAACCACCCAAAGTGACATCAAATCAGTAAGGGAAAATGTGAGGATATGCACTTTTTCAACTCAATATAGATCGCTTACTTTAAATATACACATGAAGAAGCTTTGGATTCAATGAGTAATTATGTGTTTGATAAAAATTAAAGAAATCTGCAAACATGCCCATCTTTTTATAAAGAATGTTTGTGAAAAATCCATCACTCCGATCAAACAAAAATCTGTTTTCAACGAGGACTTTAAAAAGAAAAATTGGCCCTACATGTAATTAAGCGACAAGAAATGTTGAAGTGCACTCTACTTATTAGATTTAATTTCTGTAAATAAAAAACATCAGATCTAAAAATTGTCATGGCAAAAGTCTCCAAGCACTTTCTGTTGAGACCAGATGGCAAATAATAAATGAATAGAAAAAGACCTTGCGATTAACCTAAGAAAATATGTTGTTCAGATTAGATATATTGAAGATGTTGGTATCTTCCATCGTTCTAAGGTACAAAGTAAGCAACTAGAAATCAGAAAACAACATTGTTTCATCTAAGCAAACAAACATTTTGCAAATTGCTGATGCATACAACACGCTTGCTGATATAGCCTTAAGATTAAGCAAATACAATCGACAAAAGCATATCATAGATATTTGAAGTAGCACTCGCATTGCTGTGGACCACAGATTTTTGCAATCCAAAATAAAAAAGGTAGAATTCGATTTTATAACAGATGTTCTAATATTATTGACATACATGCTGGGTGCAGAATTACTTAACACTATGCAATCCAAAATAAAAAAGGTAGAATGCAGAATACTCATTTCTAACTGTTCAATATAGGCGGGGCATTTAACGAACAGAATTACTTCACCATTCGCTGAATAACATTTAGTCATAACTGAATGGTCCCGTTTATAACAGATGTTCTAATATTATTGACATACATGCTGGGTGCAGAATTACTTAACAACACTATGCAATCCAAAATAAAAAAAGGTAGAATGCAGAATACTCATTTCAAACTGTTAAATATAGGCGGCATTCAATGAACACAATTACTTCACCAATCGCTGAATAACATTTAACAAATCACCAAGAATGGGCAACCTATTAGTTATAATTTATACTGCTCCTGTTAAATATAAGTAGTTGTAGGCATAATTAAATTTACTTAACCGAAACGAAGCATTCATGCCAAAAAGCTCCAGTGCGTTACAATCGAGGATTATATGGTCATTATTTCCATCTAACATTAAATTCTGTACAAGTTGAGACCAGACCTCTGTCCCCCCAACCCTTGGGTGCCTGTCTCTATGACCACCTTTGCATAGTCGCAACAGTACACAAAATGTGGAACAGTGCCAAACATTTAATAACTGATTTCTGATAGTAATTTACACCGTCTTCATTGCATCTTCCATGACAGGATCCATAGATTTTAGGTATTAATTACTGATAAATTTTACCCTATCTAAAAACTGAGTATAGATAGTCAGCTAACTCCTATAGATATCTTAAATACATCTATTGTATTATATGGCAAGAGATATCAATATGGAGTTATATTGAAAATATTTTGTTTATTTTTAAGTATTAATATTTTGACATGTAAATGACTGTCAAATTTTAGATAAAAAGGTAACAGTTTTTCTTAGCACACTTCGTTTCACTCTACCCACTGCTGCCATTGTAGAATTCCTCTTGGCACTGAAGAACAGACAGCAGGAGAGTACACGAGCAGTAACTGGAAATATACTCCACAGTTTTCATTTTGTCTCCATTAATATTTGTGGATATCATGCAGGCAGAAGTTTGTCTTTTGCTTCAGGCAATACAGGAGAGTAAATGATTTCCACTTGTCACTCGTTGGAAATAACTCTCTGCTATTTAATGCAAAACCATCAGGGGCTATCATCTACAGATAGCAAGCTCAGATATTTCATGCCCAAGACTATTTAGGTATTTTCAGCTAAGAATGTAAAAGATTTTTCATTCCAGCCATTTTTTGATTCATCCTTTTGATGGACTGTAAAGTTTTGAGTCTCGACCATTAAATTTCTGTATTTGGACTCCTGTCAGTTTGACTTTTCTTGAATTTTCTTTTGGTGGAATTCATGAACCCTCATTTGCCATAAAAATATAGCTAGAAGACCATTTAAATAACCTGTCATCTAACTTCTATTTTGTTCATTGCATGTGTATACATTCATCGCACAGAACTAGTTGACAGTTTGAAAAGTTCCACCTCTTGATCTTTTATCGCAGATTTAACAACAGGTAAAACAACCAACCCGTGTACACTTCAACATGTGTGCTTGTTTCCAAATTGCCAAAGTTATTGCAAGGAGCTTCCAAATTGGAATTTCATTAATAACATACTAGTCGAATTTAATAATTCACAGTAAAAACAAGAGGTATCATGTCATTTACATGTGAAAATGACCATATAAAGATAATGCAGGCATTCAACCCTCGAGATATTCAATATGATAAAATCGGTGGAACAACTTAACCAGAAAATTATGATTTTCTTTATGCAGCCAAAGGAAATAGAGAAATATGACCCAAAGAGTAACTAGATTGAATTCCTTAAATTGATTTCCACATCATATTGATTCTCTTGAATTATGAATCTCAATGTGATCAAGCTTCATGCAAACGCCTATTCAAGAGTTTAAGTAGTTCACATATATATAGATAATGAAGGATTGAAATGCTACCATTAAAAAATCATTCAAAAATGCAATACAAGAATCCTAAATTTCCATTTAACACTATCAAATATTGTACTATAGTCAGATACTACAAAAAGAGACAAAGTGACTTTAGTATAAGTAATGCTCAATAACAGACATATTAAAATGCATTCATCATAAGCATGCTCCAGAACTAATTCACTTGCTGCTGATAGTTTCCATATGCATAGGATCCATAACCATACACATTTGGGTCTTGTGGTTGTTGAGCATAACCATAGCCAGAATCATACCCTTGTCCATATCCATAATAAGTACCATTCCACTGATTTGGATCAGGTTGTTGAGGTTGCGCCCACCCTGCAGACTGGTAAAACAAGCATAAAGATATATCAAACAATTTGAACTGCATATTAAAATTCATTACAAACAAACCCTGATGTAAAGTTACCTGCTTATTAGCAGGACTCCGTCCCCATGAAAGACGAATTGATTGTTGACCAAGTACAGTACCATGAAGCATTAGCATGGCCTCCTCTGCAGAGGCTCTGCAGAAATGAAATTTAAGGTTTCAAAAGGGCATGACAAAAGTGACCTTAGAAAAGAAGTGACCCCCAAGACCATTTCAAAAGCAGGTGATTTAATATCAACTTTATTACTTCAAAATCCAGGAACATCAATTACTACGGAACGATAAATATTTGTAAAAACTTTGTTATATTCTTTCTAAACATAGAACATAAGAAGCGGCACTCCAGAAGGTTCAAAGAATAGTACCTGCTACTAAACTGAACAAATCCACAACGTTTTCCCATAGGTATTTTCACATGTATAACTTCTCCATGTTGGGCAAATAAGTGTTTCAAAGCTTCATCTGTAACAGATGGATCTAATCCACCAACAAAGATCTGCAGAATTCATAAGAGTAAGCATATAAAAATGAATAAAGATGAATCCTACTCGGATTGTAAAAAGCCAATAACAAGATGAACTCACAGTTGTATTGTTTGGATCATTATCAGAAGCTATTTGAGGGGGAGGTACTTGAGGAGCTGCAGAAAAAGAAATATAAAATAAAAAAATTTAAGTGCAAACAAAACCAGCCAAATCTATATAAAGCAGGAAATGTAAAATAACAAAATAAGAGCAAAAGAGAGATTGATTCACAATGGCTGCGCTATGTCCTAGTTTATCACAATAAACACCACCTGGAGCTGCACTCAATCAAACTTTCAAGTGATTCACCAACAAGAAAACCGAGACAACCTTTCCAGAAGCACAATTACCTTGTATAATTTAAATTTTAAATTATCAACTGTAAACTTATGAACCAAATATTCATATTAATTCAAATTCACAGCACCAGCACTCAATGCAACAACTAAACCATAAAGAATCATAACCAACAAAAAAAACATTTTCGTTCATTCTTCGATTTTTAAATTTTTTCATCATTAAAAGCATCACAATTTAGCAACAAAATCATTGTAAGCTTCCTTCCTTAAAAATAATTGGCATTTGGGTCCCTCCCCAGCCTCTCCTTTGACACCTAAATCCGAGGGTGTGAGATGGCTATGCGACGGAGGGAGAGGATGCTGAGGTGACATATCCATGTCATTCTTGGATTTTGAGTTCGCAGAAGGAATGTTGGTCACCTTAATGAGGACGGCTCGTTCGAAGCAGAGCATTTATGTTTGTCAGATTGCAAGTTGGGCTTTGTTTCAAGTCTGTCATTTGGCGACACGTCGAATACGGCAACCCTTGACAAGACTTCAGTGTAGACGGGTGGCGACTCACTTCACTTGAAGTGATTATAGTTAATGGTGCTTGGATTGCGGCCGTAGCCCTCCTTCATAGCGAGGATGTGAAGATCGTCCTTCCATAATTTCGGCATTTGTGCGATGGCCAAGCGGATTCTCACTAGCTTAAATTTGGATCCGTCATATTCATTCCGGTGCTTGGCTTTCGCATTCTGGTTTTGGTTTTCTGTGTTGCAGGGTGTAGCTGTTACCATGGAGGGGTCGAAAAAATCGAAGTTCACCATTCATATTTCCTTGGATGGTTTGGAATGCTTCGGTGTGGACACGCCGGTTTCTTTGGTCGCCACGGAGCGTCAAATAGCTTTTAGGGAGATCTTAGACCAAAGGCTGAAACGAATTCTAATTGAGGATGATCCTGTGTTACTGGTCGCGGTTAAGATGGTTCTGGGAAATGAACACTTGCATCGAAAGGAATATGCCAGAGACAATGCTCACATTTCCTCGCGTTTTCTAGCAGTTTTATTGGACCTGGAAATTCCGAAGAAGGTGGCGCGGGAACTAATGGAGCGTTTGTTCCGTGCGGATTTACTCGGTGGCTTGGAAGATACTTTGAAGGCGGCCCTTCTGGGTAAAGGTATTCCGCGCCCGGCTGATTTGCCTCTCTTATGGCATACGGAGGAAGCGGTCAAGGTGTATCCCTTCCTCCTTGATCTTAAAGGGCCAGCTTTGTCTCGCCACCGGAAGCTCGCGGACGTGGCTGTGGAGTTCCTGAAGCGCAAATTAATGATGGTGCCGACGGAGGGTTTGGACTGGTTGGAGGGCTTTATTTGTTTTGCGGAGGTCAATGGTTTCTTGTAAGGTGGATCCGTGTCTTAAATCTCTATCGGCCGTTTTTTGTAGTAGTTGGTTTTTTGGCTGCTTGTTCATATGGGGGGGTGGTTCGGTCTGTTAATCCCCGTCTCTGTTTCAAGTTTTTCGGGTTGTTGCATGCTCGGGCTCGGGGTTCTTGGTTTTGAATTGGTGGTTGGGCTGTCATCTTGCCCACTGGTGATGGTGGTTGGTTTTCCTGCGTAGCAGACGCTTGTAAGCTTTTTCCTTTTTAATATAATACTTCTATCGTGCGTATCAAAAAAAAAAATTGGCATTTGGCATATGATATGATTAGATCTGTCATAAAAATTATCAATTATGAACAATATCCAGGGCAAACGCATTGCCAAAATAGCATCCATAAAGAATTATTCAGTGTTCCACAGGGTTTCGGGGACGGGGACGGCAGGTGGCGCGTTTCGGGGGGTCTAAGTTTGGGGGGGGGGGGAGGGGCGCAGGGTGTTGAAATACATATAGTTTTTGAAAAAATAGTTATAAAAAGATGTATAAGAATTATACATCTTGAGACAATTAGGAGTCCCCCCTAGACGTTTGAGGACACCCCAGCATCCTCAAAGTCCTACAGGCATCTTGGAGACAGCGACACAGATGGTGGGATGGTGGCGTTGATGGTGGGGGGATGTTCCACACCCCCCCCCCCCAAGTCCCCAAGTCTCCAAGACGTCCCCCTCTAGGAAACGCAGGGATTTTTGGGGTACGCGTCCCTGTGGAACATTGGAAATATTTCAAAACAGCTGACATGTCCAAAAAGATATCTAGTAAAATATCCATCATTCCAACTACCAAATATAAGCAATTGCATTTTCCATGAGACATAAAAAAATCCATAGAAGTGAGGAAAACAAAACATTCCGGATTACTATTAATTTGCAAAAAATAACAGAACTAAATATGCATATGATCAACCCTTCAATTAAAATTCAAAAATACAGGGAAACAGCAGATAATTTGCATGTATAACATTGTTTATATATACCCAGTTCTAGATTAGAATAATCCCAGAGGTTTTTGCTAAATTGCTTCCTAACTAAATTAGTAATCTCTAACCTACTGGATAAATGATAATCTTAATAAATAATTCCATTATTTCTAGAGAAAATCATAGTAATAAGCCTGACTATGCATAAATGAACACATGTTAACCAAGGCCAACTCAAGTGACTGGAGCCCCTGGCGAGTTAATGATCAAATGCAATAAAAGGTATCAGAATATGAATAGAATATCTAAATCAAAAAGATAGAAAACATCCAAAGGTGCATGACGTCCACCAGAAGATGACAAGTACAGTTCTTGAGCTGAAAAATCAAAAGCGGCTCACAGAAGTTCTTCATCTCCAATATCTGCTAAATCACAAATAAACTTGCAATTTTCTTCTAAAAAAGGCACTTTCATTGAAGTTAAGGTCAAGTTTGAAATGTTGATTGATTGTTGAAACTGAAAGAACTCAAGAAAAATATTTTAGCAACTATATTAAAAAGTGGAGATTCAATGAGTTACCAAAAGAAACTAAGTCAATTTCAACAGCCTGTAAATAATTCAATATATATGTTGCAAAATTAAACAGCATTTAAAGAAATAAATATATTGAATAAATTTTAACAAATCAACGCATATTCCAGCATTACAATATAGGCTCTAATGGGAGCTTTTAACTAATATTGAACTCTAAATACACTTTCTACTTGAGGTATCTAACAAGATTTAGTTAATGCGCTCTTCCTCCAACCCTCTTAAATATTCTTAGCTCGAAGATACAAAAATTTGAATTAGACAAATAAATTGATTCGAAATAAATTCATAAAAAACTCTAAATACATTATCTACATGAGTTATTTAACAACATTTAACTTAACACTTTTCCCCCAACCCCTCAAAGCGAGCAAATAACTGAAGCCTAGTGAACTACTAATTGTAGTAGATGAATGTTTACAAATATTGGAATTAGAGAAAACTGTTGTATGCACTGTAAGAATATCACAAATTCATCAAAATCAGAAATGATAATGACAAGTCATCTTCAATTTAATGAATATATTTGTGAGTGAAAAGCACAACCTTTCAGTAAGAATTATAAACAAGCTTCTAGAATCAGACTTTGTTTGCTAAAAAGAAAGTTTGTACGCAAAGTAAGCATGTCAAAAATTAAGCAAAACGGCAATGACAGGTTGTCTTTAATTGAAGTGTATAGCATGTTTTTTCAATATGAACAAGCTTCTAGAGTCAGACTTTGCTTTAGTACCCTCACAACAACTATGTGGACACTACCTGTGCCCTAACATAATTCATGCAAAACAAAAACTAAAAAGTATATCGAAACATCAAAACAATATGGGAATCCTTGGCCCCTCTTACAGATGAGTATCGAGTTCGAAATGTTTCTTGTAGCAAGTAATCTGTGACATCAGCTGCCAAATCTCCCACAAATATGGGATAGTCAGGTCCTACATCAGGACGTTTTTCTCCAATACCGAAGGATGCCCAATTTAGCCTGAAAAGTTGTTCAGTATTGGGCATATAAAGAAAGAACGCTCGAGAGTACAGCTTGGTAACTAAAACGGCAGCAACCCTGAGTCCACATGCAGCATCAGTTTATAAGTTCTACTTTTATGAAAGGTCAAAAACAATGAGCAGATCATGAAACATAAGAGTACGAAGCTTATAAATCCCTGTAGTCTAACCAAAATTTTGATAATGGGATAGATTCTTAATATCAGGCTACTCCTGCCAAAAAGAATTGATAGTTAGTTCTGCAATCTGCAACAGCATTAAATAACATGCAGTAGTCTTCTTTGTTGTAGCAGGACCTATGCGCATGGCCCTAGTTGCCTGAATTTGCTCATTCTCATCTCCAAACCTCACAAATCATATTAACCAGATGAGTATCGAGTGTTTCTTGTAGCAAGTAATCTGTGACATCAGCTGCCAAATCTCCCACAAATATGGGATAGTCAGGTCCTACATCACCTCCAAGGCAGTATTGGGCATCTGAATACCATTGTAAGATTGCAGAACCCTCTCAGCTGCAGCATGGCTTATAAACTCCACAAAACCATAGCCCTCTGACTGCCCAGTCTGTTTGTTGCGGATAATCTTAATAGAAGCAACCTGCCATTGCCATTGCATAACAGCATTTGCACATAAAGACAGGTTTCTACCAAAAAAATAATAAGAATAATTAACATATCGTGTTCAGAACATGATATCCTTTACCAAGAGGCAATTCTACAATTTCAATGTCTAAACACATTCATAAGTCAACTGTTTCAGATAGCTTCTTAACAAAAACAAAGCACACTAAAATGCAAGTTGCAACCAAAGGAAATAAATCAAACTACAATATGGTTTTCACTCCCACACCTTGCACCCAAAAGACAATTGTTGGATTTTGACACAGAGATAATGCTACATAATACCTACATCTATGTATCTTTAAGCATATATTCTTAGGTATGCAACGAAGCAGTACAGCTACTCATTGGCATATTTTGAACCAAAAAGAACTCTTAACAGAACAAGCCATGACCAGCATAATTTAATTAAAACATAGTTTTTATCTCTTATTCAATCAAAGGTTGCAACTATTTTATTCTTGCATCCATTTAGAATAGAAACTCAGTAGAAGTAATAAACCAATCTAACCCAAATTTTGTACTGGAATTCAGATTCTTAGTGTATATAAACCTGCTCAAATAGAAGATTTTCTTCTTTTAATATTTCAAAGGGTACTATGATTAACTTATGGGCTACAATTCCAACCTAGTATATTTCCTAAGCCAGCCAACATTGCCTCAACAAGGCTTTAGGGGTGCACCAATTGGGTATCCAACCCAGTGAGCACCCCTTACTCGTCAGTTGATCTGACCCCATAAATGTGTTCAAAAAGAACTGTTACTTGTCCAACAACTGAGTTAAACAATAACAATTAAATTTTTGTTACATAATCTGATTTGGGAAACCAGAATACTGAATTGAGGAAAGATTGGTTACCAGGATTTCAAGCTCAATCATTGTCTACATAAGTTCTCCAACTTACTGCTAGACAAAGTCCATGCTTAGCAGTTAAAGAACATGTACTAAAAAGAGATGCTATTAGTTGCCTTAGATTTGGATACATGTGCTTACATACAAGCAAGGATACAGGCAACCAAAAAATACATTCGGAATATTATTCTGAAGCTAAACAAAACACAAATAATGCATATGCATGATTGTCGAAATCTCTTATCCACTCAAAACTCTAAAAACCCTGTATCATAATACTAACAGTATATGTACCTTTGTTATCTTTTGAAAAGGATCACTACCCACGAAAAATACTTGTACACCCCTATATTGACACAAACAAATTACATTTTTTATAAAATATTTTAGAAAGGACCCATCCGAATGACAATACTTTGGCAGTTATCAATGTTAACTTCACTAAATCCTAAACTTGTGTAGATATATCATATATCAAACTAAAAAATGAAAAATTAAATAAATTCTTCAGTTATTCTTGCAATTAATCACTGCACAAGTTTGATGTGCATCACTTTATTCTTGCAAACACTTTAAACTCTATCGAATGGAAATTGGAGATGAGTTGGATAACAGTAGTAGCCATGGGGCAAGGTTGTGGCATATTAACATGGTCCAACTATGCTCCATACAGCAATAAAGATAGCCCATAACCTTTGCCAAGTTTTACCAAGAAAACAAATGAAAAACCTAACAAATGTCTATATTTCTGGAAGAGAAAATGAAAATTACAATAAAAAACAATGAAGATATCACCCGTAAATGAAGTTTTATTAAACCAGCTCGAGCCTGTTAAAAATGCTTTTACCCTCATAATAACCAATTTAAACATTATTTTTTATGTTGGTGACATCGTAGATACATCAGTGACAACAATTGACAGTTATTAATGACCAGCTGATTAAAACCTTTAAAATTCCTACATTTCTCAGGTAAAGACACGGTATTTTCAATCATCGCTCAAACCCCCTACAAATACCTTCGTACTGATATTAGCTCAGGATTGTAATTTTCAAAAAATGGAAAAACTAACAGTAGCCATTTAAAATAAAAAATTGACAGTTATCAATACAATTATCAAACGATGAAAAAAAATGGAGTAAACAAAAAAATCTCAAAAACAAAAAATCAAACAGCTCGAATCAAACCCGAATCAAACCCTAACAACAACAGTCCGAGGAAACAAATTCTAAAAATACTAACAATTAACGTGCTACAACATATAGGTCACACCAAGCCCTAATAATGGAAATAGATTCCAAACCTAAAGGAAACAAGAAAAAAATCAAGTCAAAATCTAAGAGAGGCTCACTTCTTGAGTGATAGCGAAGCAGCTGTGCAGATAAGTTTCGTCCATCCAGAACTGCAAATCTCCGACCCAGAGGGTTCTTATATCCTCGGCAGATGTAGGCTGGTGTAGCATCTGCTGAGGTGGCTGCTGAGGTGGGTACTGCTGAGGGTACTGCTGGGCATACTGCTGAGGCTGTGGCTGCGGCTGCACCTGGGGCTGCGGAGGCCAAACCCCGGCTGCTTGTGGGGCTTGTGGCTGCGGCTGTAGCTGTGGCTGCATCATCATCCATTGCTGCTGCTGGGGATCGATCGCAGGACCTGCCATCGGAGGAGGAGGAGGAGGGACCATTCCTTGAGTTGGCTGCATCATTTTCTTACCCTAAAAATAAAAAATAAATCTCCTAAAGCCTCGTAAATGAGAAAAATTCTCCAAAACCCTTGTGACAAAGAAAAACAGGGTCCCAAACCCTAGAAGTTCAAGAAAATAATCTCCAACACCTCGCGATACACAATAGAAACGTCCAAAACCCTAGGAGAAAAAAACTGAGCAAACTTCCTCCGAAGCCGAAGGATCTCTTAAGTTTGCTTTTTCAATGCTTCTATTTTTTTAACGAGCTCCCGGAAAGGAGCCAAACTAGAGAGAAGAAATTGTGGTCGAATGAATTGAGATAAACAAGAAATTTATGTGAGATTTTATTTAATATATGCATCTCCGCATTTCGCCGTGTGCCCCAAAATATCATGTGGAGGTCACATGGGGAGCTTAAAGGTCGGTGTTGTTGAGAGAATATTTTGAGGTGGCATGGGACCACAGGCTTAAAGTTACTCTGAGTTTCTTGAGTGAGAACCTGTAGTGGGGCCACCTGCAAAGGGGCAGAGATGCCTTATGCTTGTATCCTATTAAGTGCTCTTATTTTGGGTATTTTATTTATTTATTTACTTAATACTTGTTACGTCAATAGAATATTATATAAAAATAAACACGGTAAGGAAGTGTAGTTCGAAATATATATAAGCTTGTTTGTAAAATTTACAAAATGTTTGTAATACAAATTTGGTGATAGAAAATTGAATGAAAGATTTGTATCTATTTCATTTGTGATAATTGTGTAGTGATGATTTCATGTGCTAGTATGAAATAAGTCGGCACATAGTTTGTTGTCTTTTCATGTATTTTGTTCCTACATAGTTAAAGAAGAAGTTGGTGGACGTACATTAGAAATACATACTTGGTTTTATGTAAACGGTATAAGTTGTATAAAAAAGTGAAAGTAAGTGTTGGAGAGGAATTGTAGGTGAGACAATATAAGATTGGTAGCATGTTAAAAGCAATCGTTGCAAAAGTATATGAATATAAATCAACCACCTACACATGATGAAATTGTGAGTAAATATATGAATATGAAGTTGTATAATAAGAAGATGGTAAGAAAAAGAAAACAATGAAAGTTTATGTTAGTTACTAAAAAATAGCAATGGGCCACAATTGTTGCAGTCCTACCATCCATGTGCTCGAGATTCTTAATTTTTTAATGCAAATGTTGTGATTGTGATAATTGTTAAACACCTTTCAACCATAATCTGTAATGAGGAAATTTTTTGTATCTATATGAATGGAATATATGATCTTGTTCTTTATCTTGTGTTGTAGGAGAGGAACTATTTACTGTGATTTTGGCCCCTAATAAAGTTATTGAAATATTTCAATTTTTTCAAACCATTTTTTAAGTCTTTTGGTGGGTTATCCACATTTGCAATGAAGATTTGTCACATGGATGTTGGTGAAATGGAGGTCATGGTGGAGGTCTTATCTATCACACACAAATGTCGAGAATAAAAAGGAATATGTAATTAGATTATACTAAGCTCTCCCCAAAACTCGATAAGCATACATATTTGTCACAGATGCTACCTCTACAGGTATTAAATGGTGAGACTACCTTACAACTACTGGGCCACAATTGACAGAAAAGACGTGCACAAATCAGATCATGGCAAGGCATGGGCTTATTACTCTGAAGGAATTATTAACGAGGCTACCAAATAAAAATATTCATATGGGCAAAAATACAATTTATTTATGAAATCTTCTCAGAGACCAGCTACTTACTCACAAGGAATTATTCACGAGGCTGCCAAATTGGCCTTTTAAATAGTTTGGGGTTTCCAAAATACATTTAACATATCAAGGTTGAATCGATATTCTTCGATACAAAAAATAGAAGATTCGTTACAATTTTCCTGTGATTGTTCTCGATAATCATTATTTGTTTCTTTACAACTACATCAATTTTTACTGTTCTGTTACTTTTTTTAATATTTAAAAACAGATCATGGTTGTATATATTGTGTTCCTACTTGAAACTATGTAAATTCTAAAAATAATGTCACTTAAAACTATGAGTATGTGTGAAAATCTTCTGGTACTTTGGCCTATTTTCCCTTACTCTCACCCTTTGGGCACCCTTGGGCTTTTTCAAAGGCCAAAAATGTGTCTTCCATAATCAACGTTGCATTTGGTACTGAGGATGGTTTTGAAGGTTTGTGATAGAGGTTTGATTTTTTAACTTGACTGATTTCTACACTTTTGACATAAAATCTATCTTCAATTGGAATAAAAAATTTAGTTTAATTGTAGCCTAAATAAACAAGGCTATGTTGCTGCGAAGTTACTACCAAATTCTAATAGGACGGTTTTGTTATTTGATCTATAGACAAATTGAGAGCAGCATTAGTCCAATCGAATTGGGGTCAAGCATGGAACCATTGACCATTTTATAAATTGTTATCTATGTTATTTCTATATTTGTCACCAATGCCCAACTAGTGGCCATAAACTTGGAGGAGGTGCTACAGTAGGCTATCAAACAAGAATGTATACCAGACAAGGTTCTGACCTTACCCCCTTTTCTTACTGTATTATTGGAAATGGCTCTACATCTTGATCTATTATTAGGGTTGGTGAATCAATTGCTTCCAAAAAGTACTTGCATTTCAAATATGTGTGTGGTCTTTAATAAGAAAAACAAAATATTGATTGTGGTGACAACCAATACTTATAGCAAAAGCAAAAGTGCCTTATGACAAATGTATTCTCTACTATAGCAGATGTTATGATCTTCAATAAAATTGAATGGGAAACATACATTTAAAATCCATGACTACACACAACCTCTTTTACAAATTAGATATGCTCTCATATGACCATTTCAGACTTCATGCTAGAGTGCAATATGAAGAATAATATCTAGTTCAAACTATTTTCAAGTTTTAGAATTATTTGCAAAAATCTTCAAAATTGTATACTATGCAATTTATTGTTCTCTACATATTTATCTCTTATGTTTTATATTAGATAATAGGTCCATTTAAGATGTAAAAGTGATTCTACCAAAAAATAACTATTATAAATATCTTATGGTGATAAATTATTACACTTTCATAATTTATTTATTCAAATTATATAAATACATAAATAAGTTATTAAAATTCCTTAAATGTATTTAAAGTAAATATTTTATTTCTATTATATTAATTAAAAGATTAATTTATTAATATAGTTTCAAATTTATATTATATTAATTATTATATTTATAAAAACTTTTTATTACTACTTATTATATTTTTAAAGTTTTCTTTAAAATATTTATTAAAGAAATTGAAAATAATTTTAATGATATTTTACATATTAGAATAAAAAATTATATAATTAAAAAATGTAATTAAATAATTAAAAAATTATTTACACAAAAGTAAAGTCATCTACTTTTCATTATTATATTTTTTTGTTCAAAATAAACAAATGAATTATTTGAAAAATAATTTCTTTGTAGAAATTTTTTAGTAAAAAAGTAAATCATTTTATTATAAAAAGAAGTTAAAAATTAAGAGAATATTCTCTTCTATTATACCATGCATGTCATTCACGTGTTATGTGTGAGAATAATTTTAATTACCATTTTAATATGAATTTAGATTGTAGTTAAAAATAGGTGACAAAAACTAATCATGATTAATCTATTATAATAATTTTTATGATAGTAATTCTAATATGAATGTAATTTATGTAAATCTTATTGTTATCTTATTGATATTTATTATTAAAAATTATCTTGGTACATGTTTTTGGCCCCCACTATTTCCCCACCATGATAATGGTTCCGTGTTAATTGCCTTTACCGAATAAAATTTAAGGGCCAATTAGATTGAAGATAATTTATTTTCTAAATATTTTTTGTTATAAAATTTGCATCTTATTATTTAAACATTATAAAATTAGAATTTTATTTCATATTTTTTTATGAAATGTGATCGGTTGCTACTAAAAAAATTAAGTTAAAAACACCTCCTCTCCTATAGTTCCATAATTTAGAATTTCTTCATTATAGTTTTATAATTTAGAATGATAACATTTTTTTTAAGGTAAGCATTGCCATGGAGGCAGCTCCCATAATATAAGCACCAAAAAAAAGTTGTTAAATGCATGCCCTTGCCACTAGGGGTGCAACAGAGAGACAACACAGAGCTATCCAAAAAGAGAACAATTAAACTATAGATTTATAACTTTCTTAGAGGATCGTAAGGCCATCGGATGCATTTTTTTTTATGATGGTGTTTTCTTCCTTTTCACCTTAGTCCAAACTTGTTCAGTTTCTAAATGAAGAGAATCATTATCGTTTTCCCCACGCAATGTTTCACTTGTATTGTAGATTGTAGAAGTAACTGAAGAGAAGGATGAAAACTCAGTGTTCTTGTGTTGGGAAGCGAATTCCCCGAGGGGGGAAGGAAGGGTCTCTGTGGGAACAACTTTTGGTTATTTATTAGTCACGATCTCTTGGGGGTGGTCTTTTGCATCAACCAAGGAGAAGGAGCTCGAGATTGGATCAATTTTCTGAAGTGGTGGAGAAGTGGCAGCAACCTTCTGCATAGAAGGAGAGACGATATAGTGGTTGGATTCGACCCCGTCCCACCAAGAGGGCTTGTAGACAGAGGCATCATTGACCTTCTCAAGTCACTTTTGAAACTTTGTAGTGACATGATCTGTAGAAAATCATTTTTTGCACGTGAAGGAGATTCTTTCATAATCTATTGGTTGGCACCATCGCCTATTACCCACTTTGAGGAAAATTTCTATCGGAAGACCATTAGAAACATTCATTTCAACACACAGACGAGCATAGGTAAAATTTTCATAATTGATTGTTTCCTTTGAAATGCTATGGTATTTTCCCAAACCATTGCCAATTGCCTTCAGACAGTTGATTTCCCAAAATTGTAGGGGAAGGTAAGGTAAACGAACCCATAGATAGGCAGACAAAAATGTCTCAATTCATGTATCGAAAGAAGGGAACCACTTCTTCATGCATAGGCAATCACCTTGAAAGAACCATGACCCAGTCTTGAGTATCATTTCTTTATCTTCCTAAGACTCGAATTCCAAGATAAAAAATCCCCTTGCACAAGGATAAATGTTAGTGTCATCTTCTAGGTATTCTTTCCAATTCAAAGAAATCCAGGAATGAAGATCAAAAAGCTTCGGCCATACCTTCGAAAATCTACAAATAAGGGCATGGGATTGTAAATATTCTTCTCTATCACCTGCTAAATCATCCAGGAAAACCTCTGAGGCAAAGGATGAATGGCGAACTGGGAACTCAGGATTCTAAGAGGCTCCATCGTGAAAGGAAGGCAATACCCTAGACAACATAGAATGCCCAGTCAACATGTGGCCATGGGCATCGTTGTGAAGGGCATCCTTAAAATTTAATTGTCCAATAGAACCATGCGGTGGAAAACTCAGACCATCAGAATGATTGGCAAAAATTTTGTTAGGGCGATTGCCAACCCTAGTCCCTGCAACCACAAAGGAATTCGGCAAGCAACAGGAGCCAAATCCTCTCGCGTTGTCACCAACATCAGTGTTGAAACCCTTACTTCGAGCATTACGGCCAGGCTCCTGAAGATTGCACTCTTTGAGAATATCATATGCAAGAGCATAAACGGGCGAAGGCATTGTGAGCGGATGATTATTTAAGAGTCTTTTATTTTACCTAATTTAGAATGATAACTTAGTATACAAGCAACTAAGTTTATATTTTTTTATAATATTTAAATAAAAAGGATACATTTAATTCATTGAAACATAAATTTATTGTCAAAATAGATGTATGGAAATGTTATATCATAATATATAATATAAATAAAAACTATGATGGTATAATAATATTTTATTATTATTATTAATTCAATATTTTTAACATCTAATAAACAATCTAATATATTTAATTTTAAAAACTAAAATATATTATTATTATATTAAATAATTTTATTATATATTAGATAAGCAGGGAAGGGCCCTGATCCCAAAGTTACAGAAACAAACCAAAAAGAAGCAGAGAGAGGTGGGAAACAACACCACCAACTAACCAAAAAATAGCATTAGCTCGCAGGCCAATATTTAAAAAAGTAACCATTGTCCAGCCATTATCAATCACAAACATTAAGTTTTTACCAGCATACTTCGATCTACGAAGACCATTAATTAAATCGACGATATCCTAGGTGGTATTCCACCATAACCTATAGAAATTAACATAACAATCCTAGATATGATAATAAGACAAAAAACTCATCAAAAAATAGAAGAGAAACAACACAAGTCATTACCTAGCTTTATTTAATAGGTCCCCATACTCTCCCGTGAGAACAATGTATTTGCACCAGTCGGGGCCCTCTGTCTCGTCCAACGTCTTCAGGGTATGAGGTTCCCCTTGTTTCTTAAGTTTCCTAGTAATCTTCATTTCGCCAGAAGCCACTCCTAGCATCGCTCTTCTCATCAACCTGTTAGTTACTTTCATGAGAGTAACTAACGCCTTTTCCATGTCTTCAAACTATACCTACAAAAAAGTTAGTCTGCTTTTTAAAAACTCATTACTAAGATCCTTAGCTTTGTTCTCCATTCCAGAGAACCCAACATCCTGCTCATTCCCAACCTCCATCTTATCCTCAGAAGGCTCCACTTCCTCCTCCTCTTCCTCCTCTTTCTCCTCCTTTGAACCATCCTCCCCCATCTCATAGGCAGTGTCCTCAAAATCCAGGTCTTCAGAGTCTTCTTCTTCCTGAGCTTCAAAATCTTCATACCCCAGGTCCTCCTCCTCATTCACAGACAATTTATGTTTTCCCTTTTTCTCTTTCGAGGCAACCTTAGCTAGTCGTGTCGACCTTCTTCCCCCACTACTACCACTCCCTTTCCCTTGTAAAATTTCTTTAGCCTCCTCCATTTGGTTCTCTTCCTCAGTGATATGTATTACATCTCTAGGATTAATATCTCGTATAGGTTTCTTAACTTTCAGGGGTTCCAACATCAGAGGGGAGTGTTTCCTTTTTTCAGGCATTGCTCTAATGAGCTCTAATTCAAAGCTTTTCAATTCCTCACTCTTTTGCAACAAAGGAGTAGAGGGATTTGACACATTAGCCATAGGGGAGTTGCTTTTTGCAGGGATTAGCACACACCTGACAACAATTGTAGGAGGGTCGCAGGGAATTTTTTCATCAACCGGGAGTTCATCAGCATTAGGGTTTTCCTCCTCTAGTTGTTCCACATTTTCTTCATCAAACCAATCTAGGTTGTCATTTCTAGCATTTAAAGGATTGCAATGAGGATTTAGGGCCAGGGCATATTTGTACAAAGTTAGCATGAGACCCTGGTGGAGGGGAGGGCTAGCGCCTTTTTCAATGTTAAGTTGTAGGGACGACAATAGGTAAAATGGCAAATTGATACGCTCCCCATGCCTAATATGGTTTAACAGAGGGAAGTGGTATGCATGGACTGACATGTACCTACCCTCAAGAGTAAAATAACGCGTGACAAACAGACTTACTAAATCAAAAGGAGGGAGTTCAAGTCTGGCATACCCATTATGGAATCTCTTGAGATTTTCACCTTCGTGGAGGAATTTATCAACAAACCTTTGGTAGTCCGCTCCACTTTTCTTAGCAACTTTTAGCCCATTATTTTGCAGACCCATAGCTTCTACAATGAAACAAGTGGTGACCTTGAACTTCACTGCGCCTATAGTGACACTGCCCTTTTTCCAAGAGCTGGTGAATTTAGCTGTTAAATTCTCATTGTATCCTTTGAGAGATTGGAAGAACGAGACCATACCCGCATTCTCAAACATCCTCCATAGGTCCACATTCTGTTTGAGGGCTTGGAAATTTGATGGTATGTTCTTTTCCTTGGTCCGTCCATTTTACTCTACAAATTCTTTTGCTACGTCAGGCTTTTCTTCGTACTCACCCACACAATCTGCTTTCTTCCCTTAATGTAACCAACACTTAAACGCCAAGCAAAACTTAGAGCCGATATAGAATGAAAATTTGAGAAGTTTCTTATTAAGAAAGCCAACTTCACATTTCCTGGAACCCAAAACTCATCATTAATCTTACAAGCATTTAAATCCTTAATAAAATTCATTCTTTTCCCCACTATAGAAATATGAGGATTACTGACGGAAGGCTTTTCGGCACACATTGAAATGACAACCTTTATCAAATTCAATAACTTCATGTGATTATTGAACACCATCTTTAAAGGGAAATTATTACAATTATCTCCTTCCAAGATCCTCCTATACCACCCCATACTCCATATACCATCATTACACAGAAATCTAAACGGCACCACTTGGTATTCATTAGTCCCGCATACAACTAACCTATCAATTTTTCATGTGATATTCATTTTAAAATATTTCATTAAAGATTACATCTCTTAAAGACATCGGCATGTTTCCATTGGTCCAACGTGTCCATCCCCTACAGCTCAGCGCCACATTAGCTGCACAATCGACAACTTTATTTCCTTCCCTATACACATGTTGTACCCGACAAATGTTAAAAAAACCTTTTAATAACTTTGCATCTGTCTATTATATTTTTTATTTCCCAAGCAGGAGTAGCTTCTTTGTTTAGGATGTCCACAATTAGCTTAGAATCCCCTTCGATGATGACATTTTTGTACCCCAGCTCCTTTGGATAATTGAAACCTCCAAAAGCGGCCATTGCTTCAGCTTTGTTGTTAGAGAAGACACCCAAATTCACTCCAAAACCCATAATATAGTCACCTTTATGATTTCTTACCAGACCCCCAGCCCCAACTTGTCCTGGGTTGCCATTTGAGCACCCATCAAAATTACACTTAACCTAATCTTTCAGCGGAGGACTCCAAATAGTACCCATTTTATTAATCATCTTTGACCAATTAAGTTTGGTTAAGTCCCTCCTTATTCCCCAATTCTGTTTTATCCTCATTTCTTTGTAATTAGGCCAAGTATTATGGAAGTTGTATCTTCATGCCTCAATGTTTTCCTTAATTTGGGTTTTAATAATCTAACTTACCTTCTGGCTAGTTCTCTCCACATCTCTGAAAATTCTATTATTCCTCTCTTCCATAAACCCCAGGTAACAAAAGGAGGAACTTGATTCCAAAGGTCCACAATCACATTATGTGAAAAAGGGCAATTTGACCAACCATCAATAAAAAAGCTTCATAGAATTGGGAAACACCCAGTCAGAAGACAACAACAGCAAAAAGCAAGACCACACTTCCCTCGCATATTGGCATTGAAAGAAAATATGAATTATCGACTCCTCTTCCTGTTTATAGAGTGAACACCTATTAACCAGCTGAAAGCCTCTCTTAACCAGATTGTCAATAGTGAGAATTTTGCCATGAGCCCCAGTCCACCAAAAACAATTAATTTTGGGAACAAGATTCTTTAGCCACACCCTATCCCAGAAGTGATCAGGAACACCAGATTATATATTAGATGTTATATATGTTATAATATATATATATATATATATATATGTTAATATACTATTTTAAAATATTATATTATATTTTTTTAAAATCTTAAAAAAACTCTAACTCAAAGGTTAACTTTCCCATAATCATTCCCTAATATCAATAATTAACTAAAATACTTGGCATATGTCATAAATTTTATCTTTACTGAATTTACATTTGTTAATTAGTGAGCCTAATTAGAAATGGTGAAAATTTTGTTAAAGAAATTAATCACTAGTTATAAACATGACATATATAATGACATGTAAATTGAATGAGTTCATTTATATGGGAGGGCCTTGCCTAAATCCTCAAATCGTGTTATTTGTTTAACTTTTCCTTTCAAAAATGAATAATAAAAATAGATTTAGATAATCCCAATAATTGTGTTATAATTATATTAGATAGTAATAAAAAGTTTAAATATATATTTTTTATTTGATAATTTTTTAATATATAATGATTCTTAAAAATATATGTTAATTTTTTAGGTAAGTAAGGATTATATATTATAATGTAGGTGATTTATAAATAAAAAATGGCACGCGCGAAGCGAAGGAAGCGAAAATTAGTAGAGGCTTGGAATGGCCGCAAAAGGCAGTTGGACAAAACTATGAGGATCCAAGGCAACCAGGAAAGCAAGGAAGAGAGCAAGATTGAGATCGATCTAACTAAGGAGGCAGAGGATGATGTAACAATGTTGAGGGAACTAGCGATCATTTGTAGGGTGATTGGCCCACATTATGACCAAAAAATGATCAATTCATGGGTAGCAAAAAAATGGATAAAGGCAACTATTGTTAAATTCTTGTCGAAAGGCCTTTTCATCACCAGATTTCAATCTGAAGCTAGCCAGGAGGAGGTCACGCAGGGTGGACTTTGGAAACTACACGGTTGGCCAATTTACATGCAAATGTGGAAACCTAACTTTGATCTAGTCAAGACCGAGCCTTATGAGAAACCTATTTGGATTCAAATTTATAATCTCCCTCTGGAATTCTAGAAGGAAAAGTGCATAGAGAAGATTGGAAGGACATTGGGAACTTTCATGGACACAGATAATAACATCATATAAGGTGATTCTTATCTATATGTGAGGTTGCAACTTGCGGCAGTTTCAAAAATCCTAAAGGAACTGCACTTAACAGATGGTGATCGATTGAGGATGGTGTCGGTGGAAGTGGAGGAAGATAAAGCCTTTTTCCTTCAATGTGGAAGCCAAAAGCATATGGAAAACTCTTGCAGTAGAACTCCAAAAGTAAGAATGGTCTAGAGGCCGAAGCCAAATAAGACAGAAACTCTTGCCTTGACTGATGTCTAGGAAGCTTCAGTGGAGCGCATGGAAAATTCCATGATCAGACAATCAACGTCAAGCTCTCCCACCAAGGCCAAGGATGTGGTCTCTTGTTCATCAGATGTCCTAGGGTTCATTTCCCTAGGTATGATGAAGGTGACAATGTCAAACTTCGTCCTCAATCCCACTGGGGGTAGACACGATCGCTAGGACGAACTCCATGGTAAATGCCTTGGTGGAGAAGGTTGAGGCGAAGAAGGCCCTGGAAGACATGTCTGAAGAAGACATGGTTGACTCTGACTAGGAGGAAGAGGTGCTAGAGGAGGACAAATTGGATATTTTGAATCCACGACACTTAAATCAAACTATCGCTTTCACAAGTAGAATTTGGCAAATAAATGACTACGTGACTAAAATTTTTAGTCATGTGACTAAAAATGACTAAATTCTACTATTTTTTTGCAATTCACAAGTATAAATGACTAATTTGGTCATTGGGTAAAATCAAAACTAAATAATTGGTCAGACAAATAAAAATGACTAAATAAATGACTATTACTCCTCTATTCTTTTTTCTTTTGAATTTGATCATAATCCATAGAGCTTAAGCCCCCCTCATGGGACCCCACCTAAGCGGGCCATTTGGTCACCTAGAACGCTTGGTAAAAATACCTATTGCGTGGAAGCATTACCTCTGTGCAGTCTTAAGGCCTTCACATATTTTATAAAAAAATTAACATTTACATTCTTTAACTTTTATTACTCATTATGTTAATGAATCATTAATGTTATCAAGATGAAATCAACACAACATATATTTTAGTTTCTATGAGCCTTGCTTTGTTTGTTGAGGGAGTGAATTGTATTATAATATAATATAATATATATATATTATAATATTATATTATATTATTATTATATATATTATATTATATTATATTATTTATATATATAATTTATATTATTATATAATATTATATTATATATAATATTATATATTATTATATAATATTATATTATTATATAATATTATATTATTATATATTATATTATTATATATTATATAATATTATATATTATATAATATTATATAATATTATATAATATTATATTATATTATTATATAATATTATATTATTATATAATTTATTATATTATTATTATATATAATATATTATTATATATATAATATAATATTATTATTATATATAATATATATTATATTATATTATATATTATATATAACAATAATATAATATTATAATATATTTAAAAGCAGGAGATTTAACTAACAATGAAAATCAAATGGAAAATAAAGCGGACAAAAGAGATTTTAAAAACTATGGTTTTGAAAAAAAAACCGGGCAAAGGAGCCTTATTTTGAAACCTAAAAAAATGTGAAGGAAAAATAGCTCGATGGCTATGGTGAAGCAGGGAAGGGTTATGCCAGTTTGGAGGAGCAGAAACCAGTAGCAGTGGGGAAAGTAGAATGAAACAATGACATAAGGTAAAGGATGTTGTAACGTTAAAACCTAAATGTGCTCATTATTATAAACTTGGCTGTAATTTTCGTTTTAATAAACATACTCTAAAACCCTTGTCAAAACCTTATTTTCAGGCTGCAGCTCACCAAATTGGAGAAGTGAGGTCAATACCAGCAAGGAAGAGTTTGGAGGAGCTAAAACCAATAGCGATGGGGGCTTTGGTTTAGTAAATACGTTTTACAAAATGAGGGAAAGCTTTTCCAAGCCAAATACCTAAGCTCTACAGTAAAACTTATAGGAAAATATGGCTTTTCATATTGTAATGCATTATTTTTGTAAAGCTTATAGGCAAGTATGGCTTTTCACACAACAGTTAAAGCATATTTGTATACAATGATTATGGCAAATGTTGCTAGTGTGCCACATAGGATAAAACCTAGATGTAGAAATGAGGGCACGACAACAACTTTTGACAGCACATACACAATGTATTTAGAGGCACATTAGTATCACAAAGTACATGGAACTAAATTAGAAAAAATAGGTTGAGGAGCTCAAGAACAAGAAACTAAGTGAAGAAAATAAAAACATGATAAGATGAGGTTAGAATTGAGACAAGAACTGTCTCATGGTCTAATGAAGAGGCACATCAGTACACACATTCTATCTAGAGCCATTAACATCTTAAGCACATGGAATTAACTTGGAAAAATAGAGCAAGCAACTTAACAATAAGAAACTAAGTAAATCTAGTTGACAGATCTTAGGGTTAGGCTGAGTATTACATCTCTGTTGTTTGTGCATTTTGGCACTCATGGTGTCGTTTGGAGAGGACAGGACATGTCGACATGGAACAAACTAAGAAAAAGTAGGTTGTGGAGCTCAAGAACAAGATATTAAGTGAAGAAAATAAAAACTTGATAAGGAGATGTTGGAATTGAGACAAGAATTGTCTCATGTTTTAATCAAGAGGCACAACAGTACACAAATTCTATCTAGAGCCATTACAATCATAAGCACATGGAATTAACTTAGAAAAAATAGACCAAGGAGTTGCAGAATAAGAAACTAAGTAAAGAGAGCTCTTACAGATTTTAGGGATTAGCTGAATATTACAGCTCTGTTGTTTGTGCATTTCAACACTCATGGTTTTGTAAGGAGGGGGACAAGAGGGCCCCCTTTCTTCTCTTTCAAGGATGTAGTTTGGGTTGATGGACTCTCATCCTTAAAGCATGATAATGTTGTTAGATTTTTACTAAAGGCCATAGATGATTTCAAATCTGAAAAAAATATTGTAAAACACCCAAGACCTAATGGTTGCTTGCAAAAGAGTGAAGATCAACCCATTTTCATCACCAATCCCGACCTAATAGCAGATAATATTTTATACCTTTTAGAGCATACTCTAGAACAATATCTTCACACTTTTGTCTTTTTTATTTTTACAATTTTGTGTATTTTTTATTTGTCCAAAATGTTGGTTGATCATTACTATGGAAAAGGATGTAAAGTTGCATATAATTTTATAACCTTTTTTATATTAATAGTAAATGTTCGTGTATATGGTATTTATCTGGAATAGTGTATTTGCTACTGTTGTCATTGAAGATTACCTTTTGAATGCACTTGTTATTGTGGAAATCATTTTTTATTGTAAGCATTCTGAGTTCATATTACTATCATCAGTTGTGAGGAGTCACAAAGGCAAAGTCTTTCCCAGCCTGAGCAACTACAGGTTTGAAAGTATTTATTTAAATACTATCATTTGCTGCTACAGACAGATTAGTATTTATTGGTAAATTTCATATTGTTGTAGCTTTATTTGTGAGTCAAATTTGAACATCAATCCTCAATGTTGTTCAGTTGAAATTGTATATGACTAGGGGTTACCTTTGCATAGATCATATTGTGTTTCAATCAAATATGAATAAATGAACTGTGGAGTTTGACTATTAGACTTGTATATGCATTTCTTCTTGAATACTTTTATTTATTAGACTTACTCTAATAAGCTAGTAATATATTTAAGATACTACTTTGATATTTATTCTTTTGCAAATGCATTTCTTTTGCAATATCATTAATTCTATGCATTTTTGAGAATTTATATATTTCCTTTGTAGAAGGGGTCTACAACATCCCACCATATATACCAGCCATCATGCTGATGACAACCTTCTTAATGGTGCGTTTGTTATCATCCAATCTAACTGGCCATTGTTAATAGCAAAGCAAGTCATGTTGTCATTAACCAAATATAGCAACATTAAGTCAAAAATATTTAAACAATTTTCCCTGAAAAAAAATCTACAAACATATTCAAATACCATAATCCATTGTTGGAATAAAGCAAGGAGAAATAGCAACACCAGTCAAAGAAAATCCAGATTTCATTATTTTTCTCCTTCATTTTGGATCGGATATTTAGGAACCCAAACATCCTATAAAGTGGCCAAAGCTAATTACAAGTTTATGTAAAATGTATGTTAAAATTACTAGAAGTAACTCTTAAATTGAATTAGGTTACAAATTCACCACACAAAACTTCTAACCTAACACATGCTTTTCCAACAGGTCTGCCAATTTCAACTAACTCTAATAAAATATTCTACCTTAAATAGTTTGGTTCTTCTGATCCATCTTTCATAAGATCATGTATATATTCAATTTAAATACACCCAAGGAATTAATAGATAGATACAACACATCCAAGCCTTGATTGATTCTTGGTGCAGGGGCACCTCATCCATTTTGTCAAAATGTTGCAAATAGGGGTCTTAGGTTAAGTTTTGATGTTTTGAGTCTAAATATGATGTAATAAGGTCATAATAGACCATTCTTGATGTTATTGAGTCATGTTGGGTTCATTGTTGCAAAAGATGTCAATATTTTCAAATATTGTCAAAAGTTGTCATATATAAAATGCAAAAATATCAAATTTGAGAAGACCAATAGTCAAGAAGTTTAAAAGTTGGTTGGAGTCAGTTGTGTGGGTTGGTTCTTGATTGTAAATGGTTAAATATGTCTCAAAAACTCAGAGGCAAGGCTCTGGTTGTGATTTTGATGAAAAGGAAATAAGAAACCCTTCATTTTCTATGTATTTTTTGCAAAACTTGTTGTTCCAGATTGTTGTATGGTTTTGTACGGTCTTCTTTTGGTCCCAAATGCATTGAAATTGGTGGGCAGCAGGATTAACTTCATTTTGGTTTTTGTTTGGAGTGTTTTCATAAAGATTGAAGCATTTTATAGCCATTTTACTATAGGCAGCCAGTAACACGAAATTTGTAGTATTGAGAGTGAAAAATGAGTTTCTAAGCCATTCCACCTAGTGAAATTGGTTCTAACTTGGTGGAATGGCTCTTGTAGGCATAGGTTTACTGTTGGAGTAGTTTTCAAGAGCAAGGAAGGCGATTTGGAGGAAATATATTACTGCCCTAGTTGTTTTCCATGAGTTTTTGGCTTGAAATTGTATCTAGGGAAAATGGTTAAAGTATACATGATATCAAAATTTTGAGACCACAAAGCAAATATCATGAAATAAAATCCCAATAAATCAACAAAATTGTGAGAACAAAATGAATAAAGAAAGAAATGGAAATGCAAACCCTCGTTATGTGCTTCTCTCACTCCATTTTGTTGTCCTTATTCCTTCAATAGATTTGATGTGTAGCTCTCAAATGTGATCAAATGCACTAAATATTGAAAGAAATTTGATGGAATGATTGCAAGGAAATTGAAGATGTGGTCTCCCCTAAATTGAGAAATAAGTCCTCAATTTATAGATTTCAAAAAGATAATTGAATGGACAAGATTGAATGATAATCAATGGACAAGATTGAATGCAAGGATAAGTTAGAAGGGAAACTTGCATTTAAAAGTGGAGGAAAAAATGAGTTAATTAAAAATAAATAAATAAAGTATTTATTTTCAACAAAATATACTTTTTCAAAAGTGGAGGAATGAAAGAGTGAAGGATGAGTTAAATTGAGAAAGAGAAGAGTTAATTGAAAATAAATAAGGAAACTATTTATTTTCAACTAAAAGTTGCCATTTCGAAAGTGGGGAGTGGATTTGGAAAATAAGAGTCATGAGTGGAAAGGGGAAAGAGTTAAATGAGATAGAAATTAGAAAAATGGAAGAGATAAGTGGGAATAAAAATTGGAAAGTGAAAGAGAAAAGCGGAAGTGAAGTGAGAGAAAGTGGGAGAGATAAATGGGAATGAAATCTAGGTGAGGATAATTAAAGATTTTATAATTAAATAAGATGAATTATCCTCACTTTTCAAAATTAGCAAGTTAGAAGGATAAATGCAATAAATTAATAAATATAATTTATTAATTTATGAGCCCATATTAGGTAATTAAATAAAATGAATTTATTTAATTACAAAGAAGATAAAAGGGAATAAATAAATAAATGTTATTTAATTATCACACTAGGACATGGGGGGAAATTAATTAAATAATTAATTCCCCTAGGACATGTTAATGTTGAAAGGGTTAGTTGATTGAACGAATTAATCAATTAGACTGATGACATACATTTTTGAAATTGAAGACAAATTAAATAATTATTGAATTTGAGAGGAAAGATTAAGGGATTAAATAATTAAAGAATTATTTAATCTAAGAGGAATAGTTAGGAAGAAATAGTGATGAACATTAATTAAATAATGAAAATTATTTAATTAATGGTTTAGAAGAATGATAATTAAATAATTAAAAAATGTTTAATTATAGGGAATTAGAAGAAGAATATTAGCGCTAATTAAATAATAAATTATTTAATTAGTTTTAGATGAAAAATTAGTGAAAAGTGTTGTCGAAGACCTAGGACAATTTTCAATGTCTACATTTTGCCCCTCTTTGAGAAAATGCAATTTTGAGTGTTGTTTCAAAGAAAAATTAAAAGATCATGCCCCAGTAGACCAAGAGATGGAGGTAGGATGCCCCTCGAGAGATTGTTTGTGTGTTAAAGGCATGAATAATCTCTCGAAATAAGAGGAATGTTAGAGAAATAATAATGCAATGAAAGAGACGAATGGTTAGGAAGGAGTGAAGAATGATGGTTGACGGTTGATTAATCGATTAATAGATTAACCAAGTGATGATTGACTGATTTATTGAATGATTGATAGACCGATAAATTGATTGATTGGATTGAAGAAGTGTTAGTAAATAAACAAAAATTAGATGAAGAATAATTAGTAGAGCCTGTAGACGCGTAAAAAGTACTAATTAATGTTGGACATTTGATCCTAATCACTAGCACCATTTCATCCTGAATCATCCCTCGGTCTAACCATTTAATTGGATATCCTTATCTAATTAAATTCATCAATTTTCCTCCCTTAATTGAATAAATCATTTATTTACTTAAGTCATTCTCTTTTGTCAATTAAATCAATCAACCTAATCTAATTATCTCTATTTAATTAAATAATTCACTTTTTGATTAAATATCTAAAGTCATCCTATTACATTAAATAAATTAACATTTATTTGATTTAATCTAGCATTCACCTTCTTTAGTTAAATAAATCAAAAATATTTATTTAACTATCTCTATAATTACATTCCTCTCATTTTGATTTATTTAAATCCACAAATTTAAGTAAAAATGTCACATCCCCTAATCTCTCATTAAATTAATTAACTCTTATTAATTTAATCTCTTCTCATGTCCCATCCTCTCTCTTTTTCCACTTGCACATGAAAATAGAGTTATTTGATTTATTAAATCTCTATTTTTCTTCAACAAAGCATCTTTGGAGGAATATTCTTCAAATTTGAAATTCAAATCCAAGTGGAATTTGTCCTTCCAACAAGGCATTCACTCCCTCTTACAAGTCCTTTTGCATTGAGCCAAGTGGCCATTACTCCATTTGACTCTCCTTCCACCTTGTCATTAATGCAATTTCAAAATTCAAATATTGGCATTTATTGGCACATTCATCAAAACTTGCACATCCTTGGCCCATTCACATTTGGACAAGTGGCACTTTGCCATTGGATGAAATTTAGTCCCACATTGCTCTATTTTGGCATTCTTTCAACTTATCATTCTATAAATAAAGAGCTCCTCTATTGTATTTGGCATCCACAATTTGAGCAAAGTTATTATACTCAAATCCATAGCAATCTATCATCAAATTCATCCAAGCATAGTTAGGCTTTTTGCAGATTTTCAATATGGAGCTCCATTGAAGTCATCACCACAAGCATGCATCTTTCATCAATCATCTTCACCACATCATTGGAGTTGGGAAAGGGCCAGTTTTCACATCAAATTGGTACCAATTCCCCCATGGGATCAAGAGTTTGCATTACCTTCAATAGGATTTGATCTACTTTCTTGTTATTTCATTATTTTCTTCTTTTCATTCCTATTTTGAGTTTTGTTAATGGATTTCATGGGGAATCCTTGTTCTTACTTGCATATGATCTTCTAATGTGTTTGTTATTATGTTTTGTAGGTATTTGGATTAGGGTTCTACATTTTGGCGCTAGAAGGAGGGCAATCTCATTTTCTAATCATCTTTTTTGTCAAAATCTCCATGTTTTTCTTTGTCTATAGGAAAACTTCACCGATGGGAGCTCAGTGTCTCTGTTTGGCACCGTTGGTTCTCCAGTGTCGCTGTATAGAACCACTGAAAATTCCAAACTACGACGCCTTTGTCTTCCCGCCCAGAATTTTGAATTCTAAATTGCGCTATTGAACCTGTCTAACCCGCGGGAATCTTTCAAAAATACAAATTGCACCGCTGGCCAAAAGGGCGACGCATTCATGCTCACTAGTCTGGTTGTAGAGCGACACTGACTAGTAAGTGGCGCTATATAGCACCACTAGGAAAATTAAACTACGACGCCTTCGTGGATTGCACCACTGGAGGGGAGTATGAAGTGAAATTTTATTTGTAGCACATGTTTTTGTTCAAATTATGGTTCTTGGGTCTGATTTCTGCTCTTTTGATCTCTATTTTTATAGAATCTGATTGACTTTTTTGTAGGTTGGATCGATCAAAGATGAAAAGGAAGGGATGCATGATGAGGTCATTTCACAAAAAATAAGTGTTTTTAAAAACTTTAGTGTTTTTTTTAACACTCTTAGAGGATTCATTATTCCTCTTAGGGAAAAAACTTGTTATCTCTTTATGCTTAGGACTTACTAATTTCATTTTGGGCTTTAAAAATAATTTTTTTCTTGTTACAAAAAAGGGCTTAAAAGGAACATTAGGACTCCAATCCACTAGAGTTTGTTTTGGGTTTAATAATTGAACAAGGAAAATTGTCACACTTATTTTGGTGCTTTAAAATGAATACACTTTTGCTTTGTGGACTTAAAATGAACAAGTGTTTTCATTATTTTGTAATTACTTACACAAAGTAATATTATCAAAAGACGTATGCACTTCTCTCGCGCATCACGGGGATCTTGAGAATCAAAAGGCTTTTGGTGACATTAAGTTGCGTAAGTAATTACCCATACACACTTCGATTTGGGTTTAAAATAGAACAAAATATCTTGTGAGTGTGAGAAAACCTATTGCATGTGTTCTCCCTTTGTTTCTAAATGAAGGTTGATTGAACTATGAATAAGTTTACTCACTTTTGTTTATCTTAGAGGGCTTGCCTTGGGGAAAAAGTACTCATCCAAGGGAATGACTCAACCGGTAACACTCTAAAGCCAAGAGTATTTCCAGTCGGGATATAAATGTGGGTATTGGAATAAATGCCAATATCACACGGTTGACTCCGACGAGAAGGGAAACAATGGTCTCTCGCCACATTGGGTCAACTCCTACGAACGAAAAAGTCTGAACTAAAACCCTTGTTATAGAAAGGCCAAAATCCCTATCTATTTGTTGGTGCAAGAACGGTCGTTCTGAAGCCGCCCCACATTTTTATAGTCTTTAGTAGAAATGGAAAGCATGCCATGGGAGTTTCATGGGTGTTGATGCTTGGTTGCCCCATATAAGAGAGTGTCGTGGAGGGGAGCTAGTGGGGTCAAGCATCTAACCATTTGCTAAAGATAAGTGTAGCTAGACTTGTCCAAGTGGGGACTCAACAAATATTTCCTTTCATATCCATAAGGTTGTGCTTGTTCTTGGTTACAAAACACTTTGCTTGTTTGAAAACATTTGGAAACAAACACTTAACATCATCATCAAAATTTCAAACCCTTTAGGAGGTAAATACAATTGACCCAATTCTTGTGTTATTGCTTTCCCTAGGGATTTCATCCTTAGAGGTTTCTAAACACTTGGATTTACATCTTAATTTGCCCCCTAAAGTTAAACAATAGGTAACCCTTGCCTTGATTTCATCAAATTTCCACATAGCATACCTTGTGGGATTCAAAGAAATTGAGACATTGGACATCTAGTTTGAAAAACCTAATCAAAGAAGTGTTTGTGGTAAAACAAAGTCACTAAGCAAAGATAACAAAATTGGCTCTCACATGTGTTAGGTCCTCATGATTTCCAAGAAAGTCAAAATCCTGAAACGAAAGTCCTTGAGCCAAAGTTCAAAATTTAGGAGTCACATTCAAAAGGTCATCAAGAAATACATTAGGAAGTGCAATCAAAAGCAACATATCAAAATAAGCAAAAAATTCACAAGGTTCTATAGACTCATTCCTTTGAACAATCTGGAAATGTATACTCAGTTTGAACCACTTCTTGGTTGAAAGGTCCTTATATGTATCAAATGTTCTTCAATACCAAGGTCTAGTAAACAAGTTTCTTTTTAGGTATAAACTTACGATCAAAAATCAAACTTTCATCCATCTTTGAACATCAAAAAACCAAAATCATCTTGTCATCAACTCTTCGAAGGTCTTGAGAAAATCATTCATGTTGAACTTTTGGAAAATCATTTGAAATCAATCCAAAATCACCTTGTTTGATTGAATGTGTGTAGATGCATCCTTCTCCACGTATTTGATCAAATTATCAAAACCTGTGAACAAATTCATCCCTTGATAACAACCAACATCTTGGGATTTAGGAGTTCATTATCAATATCATCTTGTTTGGATAGGAGTGTTTAGATGAATCCTTCTTCTCACACCTAGACAAATTAACATCTTGTGTAGGACAACATCCAACCTCTTAGAGTTTATGAGTCCACCAAAATCCGAATCTGAAACAAATCGATCCTAAATCAAGTCCTAAAGTTTAACATACCCTTCAATATTTTCTCAAGAGTTCCAATCATCCATCAAATATCCATCTTACATCCATATCATTATCACCCTTTGATCCTTAAAACACCCTAAAAATTTCTACTTTTATACCTGAAAGATATATAAATCCAAAGAATTGGAGATTCATCTCCCATATTCTTCAAAATTGATCCCTATTTTATGGTGCAAACTAGATCTCAACACAAGAAGAACATGAAATCCAACAAAGAAACACCCGCTTCAAATGACCTAAGCCAAACAAACTCCAAAATGAATCTCATTGAATCAAGCAATCTTTTAACTAACTTTCCCCCATCATCACAAAATCCACAAGAGGAAAGTCAAGGAGAGGATTTTACCTTTGGGATGTCACATGAGGAAATCACTAAAATGGTTCAAAATTCGAAAAATCATAAGATTATCAATATCTTGATGAGACTTAACCCTTCACTATACATGCTCGAATTAGCAAAACAAGGGGCTAAACTCCCTTCTAATTTCGACGTGAGTACCATTGTGGAAACATCTTTTGGGATCACACCCCCAATCTCATCCACCATCCCCATCTCATCTACACCCCCATCCCAAAGTATCACTCAAAACATCCCACAAATCACATCATCCATTCTCCAATGCAGCCCATTTGTAACAAAGGAACTACATTTCTCAATGCATTGCAAACACATCCTCTTGTAAACAATGAGGATTTGGATGAAAACACCATCTTGGGACAAACCGTACCATTGCATACATATGTCCCTCACCTTTCATGATCCAAATGACCCATCATCATCATCATTCGTGTTCCTCTCACCTTTCATGATCCAAAAGACCCATCATCATCATCATTCTGTGCAACACCCCAAACCTTCTCACCTTTCTCAATGCATTGCAAACACATCCTCTTGTAAACAATCAAGATTTGGATGCAAACACCATCTTGGGACAAACTGTACCATTGCATACATATGTCCCTCTCACCTTTCATGATCCAAAAGACCCATCATCATCATCATTCCGTGCAACACCCCAAACCTCTCTCCCCATAACCTCACAAGGAGAGGATGACATGTTCAGACCAGGGCGCATTTTTGAAACTATGCCATTTCCTCAAGAGGTGACACCCCTCACATTTCCACCACTTCTACCATTTCCATCATCATCCACACCACTTTTGGGCTTGGGGATTCCACCTCTACCAAATATCAATCAAAATCAAATCAACATCCCGAACATCAATCAAAGCATCACACCATACTCTCAAAACTTGTCATCGACATCACAACAACAGATGTCAACCATCCCAATAATGAAAAACATCACCATTGCATTACCAACCACCCCCTAACATCTCAAAACATGGTCTCTCAAGGACCAACCACATCGATCACACCATATACCATTCAAACCCCAATCACCAACACGACAACACATCTCACCACCACAACGAGCACCATTCTGAATCACCACCACCTCCACCACCACCAAGCTCTAATATATCAAGCAATACACCATTGCATTACAAGCCACACAACAAGCTGCTTATCAAATGGCATTCCTACAAGTACAAAAACAACAAGTCGCGCAACTAGCTGTCCAACAAGCCACACAACTAGCAGCTCAAGCTGCTCAAGCAGCGCAAGCTGCTCAAGCTACCCAAATTGCACAACAAGCACAGTAGGTTGCACAAGCCCAAGCCTTCTTACAACAACAACAACAAGTTGCACAAGTTGCACAGGTGCAAGCACAAGCTGCACAAGCACATGCGCAAGCACAAGCTCAAGCTCAAGTGCATGCTCTAGTCAAAGCCCAATATCAAGCACAAGTGCAAGCACACGCGCAATATCCTACACAACAACACACAGTGCAACAACAAGCATATCAACAAGCGCTAAAACAATATCAAGAACAACAAGAAGCAACCCAATTAGCAGCTCAACAACAAGTGCAACAACAAGCTCAACAACAAGCATTAATAACACAACAACAACAGGATCAACAACAAGCATTGTTCATACAACAACAAGTGCAAGCATACATGGCACAACAAAATGTACATATACCATCAAAAAACACACCAAACAACCCACCCATCCAACCAACAATCGAACTGCCCCAAAACACCTTCATCCCACCCCTTGATCCGCAAAATGATGTAACAACACAAATCAGGTTGCTCTCACAACAAGTGCTCGATCTTCAATTAGGGTGAACCACAAAAATACCAAGCAACTTGTGTCCTTATCCATATTCGACAAAAGCCTTGTAATGAAACCATTCTTGAAGGGATTTGAGATTCCCAAATTCAATAAGTACCGTGGGACGGGAAACCCTGAAGATCACATTAGGGAATTCCAGGTTCATTGCATAGAAGTTGTGTAGGATGATACCTATTTGATGTGACTATTTCCAAGGAGTTTGGCTGGCCACGCCATGGAATGGTTCTCTCACCTACCTATAGGCATCAAGACATTCCAAGAAATCATAGACGCATTCATCAAAAACTACTCATGCAATATCGCCATGGATGTCAGTCTTGAAGAACTATCAACTCTAAAACAAGGAAAGAATGAATCATTTGCTTCATTCCTACAACGATGGCGATCCAAGGCCAATCAGAGTAAATGGGTCATGCTCAAGGAACAACAAGTGTGCACAATCATATCCAACCTTGACGGCCTCTTGGCATTCCATCTCAAGGTCCAAGGGATCACCACGTATGGCCAGTTGATTTCCAAGGTGCTCAGTGTCAAACGAGCCCTTATGACACAACCTGGAGGATCAACTTCATATCCTGAACAACAAAATAATTTCCCACCCACCAATTACAATGATAAACCTTGCACATGGGCAAGAAACAAAAATGTTAGCAATGATGGTGTCGTCGATGCCAAAGTTGTCATCAGTGCCCCTCGACAAAACACACCCGCACCATAACAACAAATCCAAAACCATCATCAGAACAATCATCAAGCAACACAACAACCAAACAACAAACAAGCAATCAACAACATCAATGATCAAAGGGGACCACCCCAGAGGAACAAGAATTACCCCAAGTGAAAGTACACCGCTCTAAGGGAACCACTTGAAGTCATCATGAAGAAATTGATAAACAAAAAACCTTATCAAGATTCCCACCTATGAGAACCACTAAGAACCAGATGTTAAGCCTCCTTGGTACAATGAAAATCAGCTCTACGAATTCCACAAAATCAAAGGCCACACCACAAACAACCACGAACAGTTGCATGAGGTTAAAGAACATAGTCCAAGATCTCATTGATAAAAAAATTATAAATGTGGAACAGCCAACAGGAAACCAGAACCTTAAGATATACACGAGTTCGATGCCTAACCATAGCAATAAAGGGAACAATAACATTGATAAGGGGAAAGAAACCTTAAATAATTTGAATCATGTGTATGACCATGTCGTTGCATCCCTAGATGACTACTACGCACCATCACCATCAAAGGAGTCCATGCCGATTGTGGAGTCA